>CM054129.1:57494725-58103058 GCA_028751855.1 Ambrosia trifida | reverse complement strand
AGTTTTCAAGACCCAATCCTTTTTAACTACTTAGTAAAAGACAAATTGAGAAAAAGTTTTCGAGCAAGTTGCCTGGACCCGTATCCTTTTTTTAAATAAAAAATAATTACAATTTCAAAATGATTCAAAAAGTAGGCCTGATTGCTTAACTCACCTAACACTATCCGAAGTGGGTGGTGGGGAAAGAGGGGATGAAGCGTCATGTGGCACTTGTGGGACCCTTATGGGGGGGGGGGGAATAATTGTGGGGAGTGGAAGGGGGGAAGAGGGGGGGAGTGACATGTGGCATTTTTTTTTTAACTTTCATATATTAAAAACATAATAATAATAATAATAAAAATAATAATAAGTATTTTTAATTAATAAAAACCTAGAAAAATACAAAAATTAAAAACCTAGAAAATTAAAAAACATAAAAAAAAACCTGAAAAAAATTAGAAACTAACAAATCAGTTAATATTATATTTTTCCATAATCTCACGCTTCATTTGAAGCGTCATCTCTAACTCCAGCCCTTGAAGATGATCGGTGTTCATGGCGAGAAATTTCATATCCTCGCGTTTTTCGCGCTGCTCTTTGATACTCAACTTTCGCTCTTTCATAGTCAACTTTTTTTCAAACGCTTCGCGAATGTTTTTTTTCTCCTCGAGCATTTTTTCTTGAATCGTATTAAACTGAATCATGGTGGTATTTAAATCTTGCAAGTCAGCGCTGTAGGCGCCGGTTGATCCAGAACCCGAACCCGAAGCAGCAGATTTTTGCGACCTCTTTTTTGACTTATCTCGACCGGGTGGGCGACTCAATTCCTCTTCAAACTCGTCTTCATCCAAATTAACGGCTTCTACGTTTTCAGGATCAATTTGACGGTTTCTTGACGAACTTGTTTTCGACCTTTTTGCGGAGTTGCTTGCAGTGGGGACGTACGCCCATTTTGAATGGTTCTTGGCGACTTCCCAACAATGAAGAAACTTGAATTCGAGACCGGTTTCGTTACGATACGCTAATAGCGACCGGGTGAGGCTGTCGGTGTCCGTTTCACCACTTTTTGGATTGTTTCTTGCGTAATAATAATGCGGTTGAAACGCGTTCATTGCCCTGTTTATCTCTGTCCACTTGGACGAGAGACTATCGTTTGCTCGATAGAACTCTCTTCCCATCAACCTATGGAACGCGGTGTTTATGTCGATCCAAAATTCGTTTTTGTGGCGACTAGTTCCTACAAAAAAAGAAAATATTAGCAATCTTAGAAAAAAAAATCATGTTAAAAATATTTATTACAAATCATGTTAAAAAAATCATGTTAAAAAAATTATTAGAAATACCTTGCTCTTTTTCCGACTCGCTTATCCACGCTTTCGTTAAAGCAAGCTCTTCTTCGGGTGTCCACTTAAGTGGTTGGCGGTTAGCGGCGGCTAATGCTTTCTCCCCCGCCGTCTTCCTCCTGTGACTTCTTCTTGCAGGGGGGTTTTTACCCGACGATGATCCCGCAACATTTTGGGGTTGTGTTTCGGGTACGGTTTGCGTTAAAGGATCAATTTGAGAAGGAAGTTGTGAAGGAACGAGAGAATCATTGAATGGGAAATTAGGATAAATTTGCCCACTAATGTAACCCGCATAACCCGCGTAGTCGGGACAAAGTGAAGGAATGGGTGGACGGTTTGGGATCGGGCGAACCGGTGGTGTATTCGGGTTTGGGACGTACGCGTATGGGTTGTTCGGGTCAAAGCCTCGGTTGTATGGGTTCATTTTTTGTTGAAGAAGTGTATAAAATTTGGTTGAAGGATGATGAGTAGTATGAAGTGTATAAAAAATAGTTGAAGAATTGTATAAAATTTGTGAATAAATAAGTTAAAGTGGGTGTTTTGTAGTGAAATGGGGGTAATTTATATAATTTTTTTTTTTGACCGTTTACCTAACGGATACTTTTTTAAATTTTTTACGCCATACCGGCGGCGGTGTTCCCCCCTTCCCGCCCCTCTCCCGCCCCCACTCCGGATAGCCTAACCAAAATGGGTGCATTTTTGCATCATATGTTAAAAGTAAAATGTTCAGACTGCTTTTTCCAGATTTCACCAAAATAGCTGTCAAAGATAATCACAAAAACTGAATTAAAGACTTTATTATGAACCCTACAACATTTGGTAACATTTGAATCGGAAAGATCTTCTTAAAGCAAATTAATCCTTGTGGGGATATGGCCTCCATAGTCCATCCAGGATGTTCTTCCAAATCAATATATATGATAGAAAACAAAAAAAAATGGTCAACAAGTGCATGCCTAAGTAAATGAATGTGATATGTTATAAGAGTGTGTATAGTGGTTATAGGATTAAAATATTAAAAAGTAATATAAAAGGGGTTATGTTGGGGTTATGGAAAAAGAGGGTGTAGTGGGAAGGGGGGTTATGTAGGGGTTATAAATAATTGGTAATGATTGGTTAATTATTGTTTTTTATTTAAATAAGAATATTTAATAGTTAATAATATTTCATTAAAAATAAAAAAATTATAAATACTAAAACAAAAAAAAATACAAATACTAAAAAAAAATTACAAACCATAAATAAAAGATAAAAATACTACAAACCATATTTTTTTTCGATTTTAGCCTTTCGGCTCATCGCCATTTCCAACGCTTTCCCCTCTAAGTGGTCGTGATTTGCCGTGTAAAAAGCAAAGTCGCGTTCAAACTGTCGTTCCCTCATGATGTCAACCACCTCTCGGTTATCTTGGATACGCTGAGCCCCGATGTCCCGTAAATCTTGAAAGTGTGTGTAGTGCTTTTGCTCTCAAAGTGTTGTGTGTGTGTTTGTGTAGTGTTGGTTTGATCAAGTGTTGTGTGTGATTGTGTATATTTATAAAACAAAAAGTAAGCTTTTTTTTTTTTTTTCAAAATCTCGATCAAAAGGCCGGTCAAAGCATTCACTCCTTTCTCTCTTCCCAATGCATTACAACGCTTGCTATGCCCATAACCCTGCACACCTAAAACGCCCTATAGCGCCTAGGGGGGCGGTGTTCCCCGGCACTATATGGGTTAAAACGCCTCATAACTTTGTCCACTACACATACCCTAAAGAAAATTATGATAGGTGCAAACGCCATATGGAATAAAAAAAGATCATTTAAAAGAAAATGATGATTTAAAGAAACCATGAGTACTGCGATATGGGTTGAAATAATATTAATTAAAAGAAGTGTCAATTTTCCAATTTCCATGGCAAATATGTTGTCTCCAAAAATAAATATGTAGAGGCCATATCATAACTGAATAGCATGGAAAGATGTAGCTATTTCTAAGAATGCAGGTAGTAATTAAAAAATAAAAAGCTGTGAAAATCTATGGCAACAACCAACATGTATATTTAAATATATATATATATATATATATATATATATATATATATATATATATATATATAGGGAGTGGATAATATGGAAACCTCAAATAATGGAAAAACCCTGCAAACTCTATTATGACCATTGATCATGTTTGATCAATGGTCCTTAATTAATTGTATATAATAATATAAAGCAAGTTGGATTATGTGGTTATAAATGAGAGCAAGGGTAATATAGTAATCTTAAATAAGCAAGTTGGCCATTTAAATATTCTGAATCCTAGGTTTAAAAATGTTGATTTGACATTTGTCAAATCACCTCTCTCCTACTTTATGGCACTTTTCCAGCACCGATATTAACATACGTTAGTGCTGTGATAAAAAATTCTGACCTCGTGTGACACATCCCTAACATGTGTTAACAGACATATACTAAAAAGAACAACATAAAAAGAACATATAAAATGTATATTTAATTAAGAAATGATAAAAAAAATGCTCATTACAATCAATACTAAAAATGTATCTAAAAACTTTTCATACAAACATAATTATTTGCGAATGATAAAAATTATGATAACAACATAAAAAAATATCTAGCTATTCTTCGTTCTTGATACCCATCTTCATCTTTAACACAAAAAAACATCTCTTCACCTACAAAAAAAAAAGATAACACGTGTTAGTTGGCCTCTCCAAAACACATGATGAGACATCACTGACATGTGTAGTGTATTCTAAAACATATGTTCTACTGAAATAACGTATGTCATATGAACCCTAACACATGTTAGTTGGGCATACACTAACGTATGTCATATGAACCCTAACACCTGTTAGTTGGGCATATACTAGCATGTGTTAGCATCACTAACATGTGTATAAACAAACACCAAATCTGCAGTGCCAAGTGTATCATACTTAATTGTATAACTATGTTAATACAACTATTCAAATACGATTAATAGGGTTTGAAATCCAACAATAATAAATTTAAAACATATGTTTTACTGAAATAACGTATGTCATACAAACCGTAACACATGTTAGTTGGGTATATACTAACATGTGTTAACATCACTAACATGTGAAAAAGGCGTATACTTACATATGTTTTCTGAAATTGAGTATGTCATATGAACCCTAAAAAGAATAAACCGTTTTCCAGTTTCATAAACATGTGTTAGTCGGGTATATACTAACATGTGTTAACATCACTAACATGTGATAGGGCGTATACTAACATATCTTTCCTGAAATAATGTATGCCATATGAACCCTAACACCTGTTAGTTACGCATATACTAGCATGTGTTAGCATCACTAACATGTGTATAAAAACATATCACGTACCACAGCCACATCACTAACATGTGCATAAAAACACATGTTAGTTGGGGTCCTAAA
The DNA here is from genome assembly GCA_028751855.1 of Ambrosia trifida. Classification (NCBI taxonomy): domain Eukaryota; kingdom Viridiplantae; phylum Streptophyta; class Magnoliopsida; order Asterales; family Asteraceae; genus Ambrosia; species Ambrosia trifida. The sequence goes on along the minus strand of CM054129.1, from coordinate 58,098,313 downwards.
ACACATAATCAAAAAAATTTAATCACATGTGATCTATCAACCTCATGTCCCCTATCCAATAACAATCTAACATAAACAAAATAGTAATAAAAAAAATAAAAAAGGTTAACATAAGTTTTTTTTTTCATTCAAGCATTTGATCAAACACTTGGTGTGCAACCAAAAACTATCCCCAAACAATATTATTATTATTATTCTTAACCTACAACACAACTTTATATAAAAAAAGACCCTAAATTATGAAAACATGTTAATTTAATATCTTAAAATGACATTAGAATGCTTCTATTAAAGCCACGACAAAAGATAAACAAAAAAACCATTAAAGAATATATGTAATCTCAAAATGGCATTTGAATATTTTTAGTATTTCAAAGCCACGATAAAGACATACACACACAATTTTTTAATAGAAATTGAAAGAATAACGATTTCAATGTTTCACCAATCCAATTCTAAAACAGTGATTTAAAAATATATATATATATATATATATATATATTTATATCAAATTCTCAAAATGTGCAACACAAATATTCACATTATTACAATCTTACGTCAAACTCCACTAGACCGATCATATGTGAGTGAATAATACTAACTCACAAGGAAAACACAAAAGCCCCTATATATCTTAATTTGGCAATTAGTAATTAATGCAAATGAATTTCCTTATATCATAACGCCAAAACTGTAGACTCATCCGAACCAGATCTAAACAGTGATATTATTTCATTGAGATCCGGAGCTCAATCCCATCTTCTCATTCAAACACACACCAAACCTCACACAAAATAATCCCATTCCAACTATCAATCATAACTCAAGAGATAAAGGGACGGTACCTGCATCGGTCGGGAAGGAAACGACAGCGAGGAATGGTGTTTGTCAGAGGTCGTCCTGCGGCTGCTTGGTGGGTTTCGTGTTTAACAGAAAATAAACAGGGTGAGATGATGGTTCAGATGTTCATCATCGTTTAGATCTGGTTCGGATGTTCATTATCATATAATGATAGATAGGGTGAGATGATGGTCGGATGTGGTGGCTGTGGTGGTAGTTGTGGCGGTGGTGGTGGTGGTTCTAGAGAGAGAGGGGAATGTAGAGAGAGGAGGCAGAGAGAGATTGCTTTGAATTTGAAAAAAAAATGAAGAGAGAGAGGGGGGAAAACATATATATATGGAGAGAGAGAGAAGGGGTAGTGTAAATGACCAAATTACCCTTCCTAATATAATATTATCAAATATTGGCTTGGTTGATGTGGATGGATATGGTCCACTCATTAGGTTTCTTGGGGTTTTTCCATTTTGAAGAGTTTTCTCTATATACTTACACTATATATATATATATATATATATATATATATATATATATATATAGGGTGGGGTTCCTGTACAAAGTGCATTTTTCGTACAAAGTGTGAGAACTCTATATAGACATTGTGTTTTAAATTTTAGGCATGATGTTTTACATTCCTTTAGCATAGTATTATATAGAAAAACACAAAAATTAACAATTTAAAACACTAATTAATGTATTCTCGATATGCAATCTAAAACACCCTACGAAGAAAGTAATCAGTGTGTTTTAAATTTAATGTTTAAAATACATTTGATTGTGTTTTAAATTGTAACGTTTGGTGCTTTTCTATATAAATCAATGCAAAAGGAATCAAAAACATTATAGCCAAAGTTTAAAACACAATGACTATATAGACTTCTCACACTTTGTACGAAAAATGTACTTTGTACAGGAACCTATACCTATATATATATATATATATATTAATGAGAAGGGTATAAACTAATCAAATGAATGAGTTTTATAGAATCCTAATAAAGGTCATGTGTTTAATTAAAATTAAAAGTAAGATTAATAACAAGAAGACATAAAGAAATAACCTCTCTTAGATTAAACTTTACCTACTTCATCTATATTGATGTTTTTCGAATGCAAATTTGAAACGATTAATTGTGGTTTCAAAAATGATTAATGTATGATTAAAAAGTCGACATTTCCCTTACATAGGCCAGATGCATAATTTAAAATGGTTTAAACATATAAAACAGGAAAAGATGATACTCACACATGAACGAAGAAGTCAAAGCAACAAACTACTGTCAAAATCCAGCAAACGATAAGGAAGGTTGTATGTGAAGAAGGTGTTAGTACTTAGTAAACATATTATTGAAATAATAACTTGAAAGATGGTTTAAAGCATGATGTAAAGATTAAAAAAGATAGCAACTTACACTGCCTTCATTACACGATTAGAAGCTTTCTGGGATTCATTATTGTACATTTGTATTCGCTTGCTAGAATTTTGAATAAAAATAATCATCACTTTTCAGTAAAGAGAGCAATTTCACTTCAGGCCCATTGATCTACATAGTAAAGACATTAATCAATAAGAAAAACTTGATAAACAAAATTTATAGAATATACATACAAAATTCAAGGTTATAAAATTTCTAGAACTATACGATGGCAATCTGCCCATTTTTTAGGTGTTAGGACAACATGTGAACACATCTTTATACACATTTCACAACTTCACGAATAAGCAATAATATAGTTCTTTAAGTAAGGTGAACTACCAGGTTTTACAGCCTAAAATTATATTCCATATGAATTTCAACCCATTTACCCCATACCCCATCACCTTTCTATTTGAAAATTTAGTTTCGAATGGGTCAACACAAACTACAGCCTTTGCTATAATTCTTTTTATAAATATATCTTGGAGCTGTAACCAAATATCTGCTTGATGATGGATGACAATGTGTCATAAAAAATACTATCTAAGAAAAAAAGTCTCCCTGAAGAATATGAGGGGCCTCGAATATCACAATATAACTCCTGACCTTCCAAATACATGATACCTAAAACATTAAGAGCATTCACAGTAGAGATGCTCCATAATAGTGTGAGGGAGGCCTCTATATAGAGTGTGTATAAGTGGTTGTGAGTAGAGGAGACACTGTTCATCAGTAAATTTGAAGGAGACACTGTTCACCCTCCATAATTTTTTAATATTTTTAAAAGTGGTTGTGAGTAGAGGAGAGAGAAAAAGTAATGATAAAAGTATAGAATAAGTATTATTAAATAGAAAATGAGAGAGAAAGGTACTGATTTTTAGTGTAATTATAGAGATGAAGATGAAGTGTTTATTGTGAATGCTCTAAGAAGCAAAAATCAAAGGGATCGTCATGATAACGATTTGGGTTATTTGGATTGTTAGGAACGACAAAATTTTTAATAATAAGGAGGCTAAGATCATCGATGTTATAGCTAGAGTGAAGTCTCTTTCTTTCCTTTGGTTGAAAGCTAGAGGTAGGATTAAAAACTTAATTTGGAGAGATTGGGCGTCTCCCTTGTATATGTTGTAATGTTTTTGTTGCGCCGGCTCTTGATTTAAGACCCGTGTGCGTTTTTTTAATGAAGTTCATCTTTCAAAAAAAAAAAAAAAAATAGCTTAAGTGACTGACGTTTACATTGATTGCTAATGGTTATGAGAGGAACATCGTGAGTTCGAGATGTAGGGGGTTAAGGAGATCTCGAACACGACCAATCCAGATCTACAATATTACAACTCATGACATATCCACACATCTATATTTGCGAGTGTAGCAAGAGGAGTTCTTCAGATATGTGTTAGTCCCTTAAAACTGTGAGAGAGAATGATGTTTGAAATTTGAAATGGTAGACGAAGAACAATGCCAGATCTTCGATTTCTTCAAATCTGTGTCAAGTTTGGAAGATGAAGATGATGAGTCATGCGTTTGACTTGAATTTCACTTTGAGTGGTGTGTGTGACTTTATTTGGTGAGAATGTATAACATTTCAAATAAAAAAATAGAGAACTCTTTATTCAAGTTAAGAGATTGATATAGGTATAGAGAGAGGGAGAGACAGTAGCTGGGTGGTGGTGTACTGTTGGGTTGTAGTATTTTGGTAAAGAGAGGACAGAGTTTTTCTGACGAAGGTTGTGCTAAATATGTGCATATGGTAGTTAGATGGTGCTGTCGGCGAGGAGTTTAGGCGATGGTGGGGAGGGCCGGTGGAGTAAACAGAGAAACATGGGGTGTATTGATTATTAGGTTCTCAATATTTCAGGTCCATTAGCGACTTCATGACTGTGAGTGGAAATATTATATAAAAATGTTGGGAACTTACATGAAATGAAGGGATGAGGTTGTCTTGGGTTTAGTACTTTTTAAATAAAAAAAAAGAAAGAACTTGGTGGTGTAGACTTGGGTTGTAGTAGTAATTATGTGTATAGATAAATATAAATATTTTCTTATTTCGAATTTCCTAAAGCATCGCCTAAAATTTAGTTCTTGACTTTGTGCAAGATTTTAATAAAATGTAATGTAATTATTTATAACATTTATGTGCATAAGTGAATAAAATTTAGTTGGGTGAATGGAATTGAAAAACAAGTTTTTTGATACAAGGTTCATTTCAGGCTTGCAAAAAAGAATAGGTAAACGGGGTTGTAGAATTATATATTGTCAAATTCAATAGGATGTGGGATCTCTAATCAATAAAATCCGTGCTACTTGTAATCATATACATGTACGTTGGGGCGGATCTAGAGAAGGAGCAGGGGTAACGTCCGTTACCTCTCAACTTTTTTTGTGTAGTGTATTTTTAAGTTTTTTAATGTGTTTTGTGTTACGTTACCCATGAATTATGTAACGTTGCCCCTGAAATCTTGGTCTAGATCAGTCACTGCATGTACGTGGAGCCATTTCATAATATATATATATATCCACCTACACACTCCAAAAAACATACCTGTTATTATTGACACCACTCCACGTGAGAACCTCTATGCAAACCCCAAAGTCACCACACATATTAGAATACTAGTGGGTTGGCCCGCGCGATGCAGCGGGTGTAACTGAAACTCTTTTGTAGAGCACATACTAACCTAACATACCTACTGTGAACCTAACCACTATTACATGAATATTTCTGAATACCTTTTGAAATTCATTATAAACAGAAGCTTTCTTCTTCGATTATTGAATCCGATGATCATACAGTTTAGATCAAATTGGGCATGTTTGTGTGTATGAATATAACGTAATAGTTTCAGAATTCAAATCGTTAACTCATGATTAAAAACACAACTTTCACTATTGATTTCTCGATTTCTATATAGTATGATCAAGTTTATAAAACTTTAAGTTTTTTAAAGTACCCAACTCTATATAAAAAGTCATAACAAAATATATAACATCGTGAATTGTTTTTTATATGTTTTCTATTTAATATGTTTAAAATAATTATAAAATTGAATGTCATGTGGTTTCATAAACATCTCATGACTCTTGACTTTCTTTTAATTATATATGATGTTTAGAAGACATGTTTACCCTTAAAAAGTAGTTATTTTATGCATTATGTGTTGTATCATAAACATTTAGACTTATACCTCTTAAAATTTAAGAAGTCCTTAGAAAATGCTTTATAATATAGATAGATAGATATAGATATAGATAAATATAATACATCATATGTTTCTTCTAATATAACATATCCACCTAGCACCACCACATCCATTTAACACAACCTACAATAGCAAAACTAACACTTATCTTGCTCACCTTTGCCACCCTTCTAGCCTTCGCTACAACACATAAAACCATCATCACCACCACCATCGATGACCAACAATCGATCTCAGAAGAAAGTCGGTGTAGCCAACGTTAGAGGAACAAAGGTTGTCTTTGAAGGTAACATTTTGCAGAGTTTCAAGCTGGATTAATATTTTCCAAGCTTTCAACCTGGATTAGCTTTCTTTATAAACATACCCGATTGCTACTGTCCTAGCCGCAACGCGCGGGAAACCACCTAGTTAAATTAGAACTAAAAGTTTTTTACTTTTAATTATAAATTATATATACTACTTAAAATTAGGGCTGCAAACGAACTGAACTTTTAGCGAACAGTTCACGAACCGTTCGGCGGGAAGTTCGTTTATGTTCGTTCGTTAAATAAATGAACGAACACGGACAAAAAAAATTGTTCGTTTATGTTTGTGAACGTTCGATAACGTGTTCGTTTATGTTCGGTAACATGTTCGTTTAAGTTCATTTATGTATGATAGTTTAATAGGGTTTTTAGTTTATAATGTTTTTTACATTCTTTAATTTTTATTTATTTTATCCAAATAAGTAAATAATTTATGTGAGGTAAGTATATGGCTATACAAGATCAACAAAGACTACTTTAATATAATCATTAAATAAATAATTAATAAAGAGTTCAAGTTTAAATAACCAGTTAATGAAAACTTCAAGTTTAAGATGCGAGCTTAGTTTTTTTAGACACTACTTTATTATGTTACCAATATTATGTTAAGTACTAAGTATATTTGTATAACTAGGTTATATTTTGGGTGGATCTAGTTAATTTCTTGGTATATGTCAATTCGATATTATGTGAAAGTTAATATTTGTCCCTTTGTGTTTATTTATTTACGTTCATGAACAATTTGTATTCATGCACACTTATTTGTGTTCATTAATGTCTGATTGGGTTTGTTAGCGTTCATGAACAAAATTAACAAACGAACACGAACATGAGTGTTTCCTTAACAAACGAATATGAACAGAATATCTTGTTCGGTTAGTGTTCATGAACAGTTCGTGAACACATAATTTCCTTAACAAACGAACACGAACAATGCTTTGTTCGTGTTCGTTCGGTTCATTTACAGCTCTACTTAAAATGCATGGTCGGTGGTGAATCCGGCCATGCAACGTGTCATCCTGCCATATAATAAATATTAAACAAGCATTGTTTAATCCATCTACACACTTCTCCACACCCAAAGTTGTAAAGTCTAGACCATTCTACATGTATCAAAACATAATCTACAAGTAATTTACTAAATTGTTCTGGATGCATTCTTCATTTTTGATCCTTCATCATCTTTGGTTATATTATCTATTTCTTCTTCTTTCTTAATCTCTGATTTCTTCCTTCGTTTTCTCCAATGGTTCCTTTCATCACTCATTTTTTCAAAATACTTTGGTTCTTATGCATTTTTTAGAACTTGGGGTTACAACTTAGTTCGTTAGGTATGTTGTGTTATGAACCATCTTCCTGTTTGTTTTTGCCGATATAAGTTCTCTGGTCGCTTTCTTCTTTTCTTGCTGGAATTTGCCTTTACCTCGGCTCTTTCACTTTACGGCGAGTTAGGTTTTCGTGTTGTCTAGCCGTATTTATATGCTAATTAATGGTTTTTCTTCATTTGTCAATCATAGCGTAGAAGCCTAAAGCATTAGACAATAGAATCTGCATCCAAAGAAAACTATGTGTACTTTATCGTTAATATCTATTTAGCCCATTTTCGTTTTTTGGTGAATAGTAATTAGGTAGTTTTTGTTCGATATGAATTAAGGTTTTACAGAGAAATATAAGTTCTACACACCAGGTGTGCGCCTAAATGCTCATTTGAGATGATCTAAAAATAGACCCATCATGTGAGATAAGACGCATCCATATCCATATCCATTTCTATTTTATTTTTTTCATTCATATTCACTTAAGTTTAATTCGTTTACCATTAAAGAAATTCCAACATTGAAACGAAAGTAACATAATTAAGCTGTGTGAGATATAAATGAACACCAGATTATAATGAAAGAAATACAGTTGTTTTATGTACATGTTTAGTTGGTATACGTTTTGACATTTTAAGATATGTGTCGGTATAAATTCACATTTCGGCATAATTTTTTTCGGTAATGATTCTGGTCAAATATAATATGTTTTCAATTGTCTACATGCTGACATAAAATGTGTGTGGAAACGAGTCAGGTCAAATATAATATGTTTTCATTCGAGCGTATAAATTCGAGTTATTGTACGTTTGACCCTTATTCAAGTTATTGTACGTTAGGTATGTTCTTATGCATTCGAGCGTATAAAGTCAGGTCAAATATAAGTCTCAATGCAAAGGTAAAGGCGGTGAAGTATTAAGTGGACCCCTCACTAAACTGACCAACCCGGTTGTAACCGCAATGTTTTAGATTAGATACGCCGAAAGACATGTTTTCAGATAGTTAACATACATCACATAAAGGGTCACCAACTATAAACAACTAAGGCTTCGCCGCCGCAACTCGCGGCCTATGGCTACCACCTAGTTATGCCTAATAATGAATATAATTATATAGATATTTAAAAAATACAATAAACTCTTACGGTCTGGTCCGGTTTTATTTGATCGGTTTTCGGTATAAACTGTAAACCAAACCGTTTGCTACGGTTTAAAAATATTGAAACCAACCGACCGAAAGTTAAATAAAAAACCAACCGTGAAACCAAACCGTGAACACCCCTACTATTGTTCTTCCTCAAATGCATGTAATCTTATTTTTATATAAGAATTTACACACCTATATGTTATTCTAATTTGTGTTTTTTTTATCATCTAAACTAATATATTTCTATATGTGATTATTTTCGATGTTGCAATTTATATTTTGATCATATAATACTTAATCAGTACCATTTGCGTTTTGATGGTAAAAATTTGGAATAGGTTGTAAAAAGGGAAAGTCAAAAGAAATTATATTTTAAGGCTTCCTGCATACTAGCTTACTATCAATTTGAATAATTAACCTGAATTCGAATGTCTGAGTTCCAATTCGAATTTAAATCGAAAGTCTAATCTAGCTTTGAAATTTCAAAATTAGAAGTGACCCGAAACAAGAAGGGTGGACGTGGGAAAAGTGGCGTGCTTTTGATATTCCTATTTTGTAATCTGTTTGTTTTGATTCTTAATATGGTGATGTGAAGTGAAGGGCGAGCCGGCCTGTGGCTAGAACCTTGCTAGTCGTGACATTGTAAATATTGTTTGGGTGGATTGAATGACTTTTGCCGATAAAAAAAATGAAGTGACCCGAAATTCGATTCAGTAAACACTCCTAACTCCATCGAGGAGTCAAACTATAAGTTATCGTCCATGTTGTATACCTTAATAGAAAACTTAGCCAGCTTGAGTGTCAACGGACCCCTTTAGTTCCGCCCATAACTATATTATGTGCATTTCTTAGGATGGAAAAGGTACATATCCGAAGCTATACAAGTTTAGCCAAAATTATGGGAACCCTAGTATCGATATCAGGAGCGATTATAGCAACCGTTTATAGCGGTCCATCACTTTTATCGAGCACAATGAACCCGGACTGGATTATTGGAGGCATTTTACTTGCAAGTCAATATTTTCTACTTTCATTCGCTCTAGTTGCCCAGGTACTAAATAAATACCTTTTTGTCATTCATCATGTGTTCCTGTAAAAGATGAGTATACTTACAACCTTTGCAGGCAAAGATATTGGTAGAGTATTCAGTGGACCTCATTGTAGTGTTTGTTTTTGGCGTAAGTGGACTCTTCGTAGCTGGGCTCGCAGCGTTAATCATGGCTAGAGATGTTGATGCTTGGAAACTACGACCCGATGTTGTTTTGGCCACAGTACTCTACATGGTAATTATATCTACATCATCTTCGTCGTATATAGGGTAGTTGACCAAAGGAAATATTTTTTTTGTTTAATTCATGAATATTGTGTTAAGTATGAGTCTAATATTTGTGAACTCATTGGTTAAAACATCATTACTGTAATGGTTTACAAAAGATTGAGAAAAAAAAATAAGGTTCAAACCATCAAATTAAATTGTTTTAGCCAGTTTAGTGGTTTTTTTTTTTTTTTTTTTCCTTTTTAAACTATAGTTACTATTTGGCCATAATCTAACAATGGAGTCTTAAGTGAAGAAAGATTTAACAATTGGTGTATTTATGTGTGGGATATAGGGATTTTCTTCTGGATTCTTTAATGTCGTTGTACAAATTTGGGTGCTGCGGTTGAAAGGTCCGGTATATGTAGCCATGTTCAAGCCGTTAACAATTATTATAGCGGTGATTATGGGTGTCTTAATTCTGGGTGATTCACTACATCTTGGAAGGTTATTCATCCCTATCACTCTTATCTTATTTTAACACACACTCTCTCTCTCTCTCTCTGTAGTTGTTGGGGTTTGGTAGGGGGTGTGTGGGGTTGATTCAGGTAGTAGGTGGCATGTATCTAAACATAAATGTATATTTAAAGGCTTTAAAATTATCACAACCAAAAAAAAAAAAAAAAGTTGGAAAGCAACACAAAAATCAATGGGTCAAGATTGGTTTTTATTATTTTTTTTTTATTTTTTTTAAATAAACAAATTTCATTTTATAATCGTGAAAATTATATTAAGATAGCGGGTAAATGGGCAACAAGCTGCATCATCACTCTTTTATAAATGGCGAAACTAACCTACTGAAAACGAAGCTTCCCTCATGAGTCGAGATACTACTATGAATAAACCGTTGGATCCTAGACAGAAAACGGGTAGCTTCTAGTGTCAAGGAACCAAATATATCAAACATCCGGGGTACAAAAACGTGTTGATTCTCCTCGCAAGCTTTATCATGCATTTAAATATAACGGCTTGTTAAACGTCTAATAATTAAAGGACCAGAAGAGTAATTTAATCGCATAATTGCATCACTTTGAAGAGTAATATATAATATCTAATTTTTATATATCTGACTATAACACTTATCTAGAAATTTCGAATATTAAATTGCATATATATATATATATATAGGTAAAGTATATGGAGGAAACCCTCCTTATTTGGTAAACTTTGGAAACTCTGACTTCCCAACATTTTTTTTTTTTTGAAAAAAATAGGGTATGTAATATACATTTTTTAAGCATTTCGAGCCAAAAAAATCGAAAAAGCGCCGAACGGTTTTATTTTAAAAAATAAAAAACGTCTACTGTTTACATATAGTTAACACATTGTTAACACCTGTTATTAGCGCTTAACATGTGTTAGTCAAAATTTTATTTTATTTTTTTTAAAAAAAATACTCGGCGCTTTTTTATTTTTTTTGACCCAAAATGCTTAAAATCATGTATATTACTTGCCCTATTTTTTCAAAAAAAAAAAAAAAAAAAATATTAGGAAATCAGAGTTTCCAGAGTTTACCAAATAAGGAGGGTTTTCTCTATAACCATTCCCTATATATATATATATATATCGTAAGTGGGTTTGAGTAAATATCAAGTGTTAACTCTTCAAAAAAAAGCAACTATTATTAAGATGGGTTCGAATAACGGAGGTTTTTGGTTGAGCCTAGGCTCATAACTTTTTGGATTGAAGGTCATATATATGTTAAGCTTTTCCTAGTTGTGGATTTCTTCGTAGGTGGGTGAGCTGGTCATCACGTTCTGTTTTTCGAGTGAAAAGGTGATACCAGGCATCTGGGGTCTTTGTTTTTAAAAGCATAATGATAATACTAGCAATAATAACAATACAATAACAACAACAAATAAATAAAAGTTAAATAAACTTATAAAACATAGGATTTATTAAAAATCGAACTAAACAAAAAAGGTTTATGTTATATTTTTAGTAATAATAATAGTTTAAGAGAAGTATGTATTAGTTATTAGTACTCAAGGTAAAAAAAAAAAGTTATCAAACTTCTAGAGAAGAAAAGTAAAATAATGAATATGGTAGACATGAAATAGCATATGGTGCAACTAAAATAAACACAAAAGAATGAAACAGACAAACAATATTTCATAATTAATATAGTTACAATGATTTTTTTTTTCTTACTACAAAAATACAAGGGAGGGATTATGTACAAATAATTTTTAAAAATATTTTAATTATGCTTGAGTTAACATAATCAGTTTTACGTTAGCTTTAGTTTCAATGAAACTAATAACTAGGTATTTGTGAATCAGGGGTTATTCTACAAAGAGTATAAAAAATGAGAAGGTTAAAATTGATACAAAAAACATAATAAATTATAAAATATGACACAATAAGCCACACAATATAACACAGTGTCAAAAAATATAACACAATGTCGAAGTAAAAAAAACACAATGAATTGAAAAAATGACTCAATGATGAAAATAAAAAAAAGACACAATGGTACATAAAAAACACAATAATATTACGCATATTCTAAACACTACAAGATAAAACCCTAAAAACGAAGACCTAAAATCTAAAGTCGTAGGGTTCGATAAGACGATTCCAATGCCGCTTGAATGAGTTCAATCGGAGTCCGTTTGATACCCTTTCTACGACTTCATATTTTTCTTTCACTGTGTATTTGATTCTAACCCTTGTGAATCATACACCCCCAATTTGGAATTCATACACCCTGACCTACATCACATACCAATAGGAAGCTGCCACATACCCAGAATGTGATGTCACGGGTGTATAAAACCCAAAACCCATATTATTAATACGCTACAGTTATAAAATAGATTAAAAATAGCTTACTAATAGTTATATAGTTCTAGCATAATTCTTTAGTGTTTCTTAGGTTCAAACAATAAAAATAGTTTGCATTTGTATCTATCACCGTGTAAATATGAAAATAACTGAATAAATAAATTTAGACATGATAAATAAACTTTATTTAACAAAACTGAGGTTTGTGTAATGTGTTGAATTTGTTGTATTGTATTTGTATGGTGCAGTGTATTGGGTGGAATCATCATAACAATAGGATTTTATGTGGTGGTTTGGGGTAAAGCCAAAGAGGACCAAGAAGGTGCATTCTCCGCTCGAACTACAACCGCACCTCTGCTCGAACCACATGATGCTCTGGAAGAAGGTTCGTTGATTTCTGGACCCACTTCCTTATCTTAATAAACATCTTTGTAACAATAGTTATTCATTATATTATATACTATTAATAATAAAAGCTAACAAATAGTAATGTTTTTATATTTCTAATTTTGGTCACATATTTTTTTTGCTTTTTTTATTAACTTTCTTTTTTTCATTTTGATCACTAATTTTTTTTAAGTTTTTTTTTTCTCATTTTGGCCACACAATGTTTTTTACTTTTTGTTTAAGTTTTTTTCCCGTTTTGGCCACCAACTTTTTTATTAAGGGTTTTTTTTTTCCCATTTTGGCCCCCGACATAATGCGTTTTTTTACCCGATTTCACACGGGTTTGGTTTTTGTTCGTTTATTACTTTTTCATTAAGTTTTTTTCCCATTTTGGCCCCCGACATAATGCGTTTTTTACCCGATTTCACACGGGTTTGGTTTTTATTCGTTTATTATCTATATATTTAACGACCACGAAATGAATAGCTGCTTCACTCTAACGTACGCAGCCGGCTACCGACCACATCTATCGTGCGCCATCTCCACCATGTGCCGCGGACCGCGGGAGATTCCCGGTATTCTCCGCGTAGCCACTGCCACTTTGTATTTTCTCATTGTCCACGGTTAGTCTCTATGCCTTTGTCGGTTACCAAAATCCGCATTAAAACGTCATGTGAAAAACGCACAACGCACGTATCACCGACCACATCTACCGTGCGCCATCTCCACCATGTGCCGCGTACCGCGGGAGATTGTTAAAACGTGTTGGACCGATACTACATCACCAATCGCTCCTGATTATCTCCACAAGACGTCAAACCGAATATATAAAACGATAAATAATATATGTGTAAAACCAAGAATCTTACTTTATTGATTGATAAAACAAGTCGGCACAGATTCTTCATACATACACACATACATACGTTGTTGAATGAGACGCCGGCCTGAGGTGAGCTCAACCTCAGGCCAACCTGGACTAGACCACACACAATAGTCTTCTCCTAGAGACTGTTGCAACTCTCTCCTGGAAACCCTAAACCCTTACACAAATATATATATATATATATATATATATATATATATATATATATATATATATATATATATATAGGCTAATTAATTAACTAATCTTGGGCTGGGCCTCAAGCATGTCGCCTGGGCTACCACAATCGCCCCTATTCTAGTTCTATTAGACTAAGCCCATACGAGTTGCATAGCCACGGTCACAAATGCACCAACAGAGATTCCTGGTAAAATGATGCTATTATTAGGGATGTTTACCATAGAAATTTCACGAGCATACGCAATAATTTAGGTGGAAAGTTTATGTATGATAAACTAATATCACGAACACAATGAAAATTGATTTAGGTTTGATTTGGAATATGAAATGTCGCAACGCTATGTCATCACTTAATTATTTTTAAATCTATTCAGAAGGCGAATCTATCAAATTGGATCAACCGTTGACAAGTAATCCTAATGTTATATCTCATGGGATTAAGACTATCCGGAGTGGTTGGGGGGGGGGGGGGGGAGAAATAATTGTGGGGAGTGGAAGGGGGAAGAGGGGGGGGGGGGGGAAGTGACATGTGGCATTTCTTTTTTCTTTCTTTTTTTGTTTTTTATTTTCTTTTTTAATAAATAAAAAAACACAATTAAAAAAAAAACATAATATAAATTCATCTAATAAACTACAAAGTAAATAAAAAACACTAACAAACAAAAAATACATGAAAATTTAAAAACATAAAAGCACTTTAGTTATCGCTATCGTTATCATCAGATGGGTAATCTCTTGGTATACTCCAAATATGATCAACCAGATCCGCTCGAAAGTTGTGATGTGTTTGGCTATTCTTGATTTCAGAGTTGTTGACGTTTCTTTCTTCATCAGTAATGTTTTCTTGACTTTGTTGTGTTTCCTCACCAAAGTACTCGCATATTGCACGTCCTTCATCCTCCAAAATCATGTTATGTAAAATAATGCATGCGTACATCACATTTCGTATATGCGTTTTTTCCCACAGTCGGCAGGGTTGCGCCAAAATGCGCCATCTTTTTTTTCAACACACCAAAAGCACGCTCAACATCTTTCCATGCAGCCATTTGAGCTTTGTTAAACTTTTTTCTCTTAGGATCTAACGTAGTCCTCCGTGTAAACGATTTTACGAACACGGCCCAATCAGGGTAAATTCCATCTGCTAGAAGATACCCGTACTTATATTCTACCCCGTTTAAAAAAAAGTTCCTTTTGGTGCAACATCGTTTATAAGATCGTTGAAGATTGGGGATTGATTAAGAACAGTCCTATCGTTCAACGAACCAGACACACCAAAAAACGCATGCCAAATCCAAAGATCTTGTGACGCAACCGCTTCAAGCATCATACACGGCTTTTTATGAAAACCGTTAGCGTGTTGGCCTTGCCACTCAGTTGGACAAACTTCCCACTCCCATTTCATACAATCTAAACTCCCGAGCATACCGGGAAAACCATGTTTTTCTTCGTGAAACTCTAAAAGTTGGCGGACGTCACTAAATGTAGGTTTTCTCAAATATCTTTTTAAATATAATTCAATGACGCCCGCACAAAAAAAACTAAGTACTTACTCTAGCCGTTCGCTCGGCCATCTTTAGATAGTCATCAATTATGTCGGAACTGGTTCCGTAAGCCAATGATCTAAGCGCGGTTGTGACCTTTTGCATCGCGGTAAATCCCAACTGACCACGTGCATCGGGCCTTTGTTTGAAATATTCATAATTATTTTCTAAATCATTGGTTATTCTTAAAAATAATTACGACTCATACGAAAACGCCGCCTAAAACTTTTTTCATCGTATGTTGATTCGGGTGAGAAGTAATCACGTACCAATGACTCATTTGCGGTTTGTCGTTCACGAACTATATACTTTCTACGCTTGGGTGGTTCGGAGGTCCCTTCGTCGTCCGCTATAGCTTTAACGACTTTCTGAACGCTCGCCATTAACAACTCTGCGGCACCTTCGCCCAAGTCATCCAAAGGGAGTTGATCAAACATATCATCTGAACTCGAAGAGTCGTCTGGCATCTTGCAAATTTTTTTTTTTTTAAAATATGATAGTTTGGAGAGGATTTTATGAAAAAAAGAGGGTGTGTTTGTGTAGAAGAGGGTATTGTTATATATATATATATATATATATATAGAATAAAAAATAATTTTTTTAATTATAGCCGTTAGCCCAACGGTCAATTTTTTTTTTTTTAAACAGTCACAAATAGGCTCCACCAATCAAGAAGTGCCACATGTCCCAAAAATTTTGCCCCACGCCGGTGAGTTGCCCCCCCCCCCCCCCCCCCTCACGCCCTACCGGCGGCGGTGTTCCCCCCCCTTCCCGCTCCTTTCCCGCCCCCACTCTGGACGGTCTAAACAGTGAATTGTGGCATTATCGTAATTATCATAGGAATGCAGGGTTTTTTAGTCACTTGATATATATCCTTCTTCATTCATCATCATGTTGCAAACACATTTTGGGGATACCGGGAACCGACTTCTAGCGCCACCAGGATTTCGCCGCCATCCCATTAACACTTGACCACATCACAACTATTATCTAACACCCTCGCCATGCCACCATCATCCGACACCCTAAATCATCACTTACCATCAACCTACCGCCGTCTTAACAACCACCACCACCCGGTAACCACCATTATCCCACACCATCACGACAACTATCTAACAACCCTGTAACCATCACCGTCCACCAGTCTTTTCCTCCACCGCCAACCTACCATCGGCCGTACCTACGACCGCCTTAACCACCACTACCACCATCTGGTACGAGCGACTTGAGCAGTAGTTGCTTGCTTAGTCACTTCCCTCCTTGATTCTTACGTTGCCACCTGTTCCACAATTCTGCTTCATCAGAATCTAACACCTTCTACTTCGCCGCAACTTTTGTCATTTCGAGGTCTTCACCATCCGCTGCGTCGTCTGTTGTCGCTCCATTGTGTACTTAAATCTGAATCTAATTCGGGTTATTTGTGGCTACTGAAAACTAATTGTTGTGGTCAAATAGACCAAATCATATATCTACTTAACTACCTGACCGTGTCCAACATGAAAGATCATAACTCATTTTTGGTAAATTTGCTACAAACGCAAAACTTTGGATTTAAAGTTGTGGCTTTGTGAATCAAGTCCTTTCAAAATGTAAGAAAATGACCAATTTAATCTAATATGATGAAAATAATGTTTACCTACGTAGGATTTTAACTCACATTCTTTAGCACTTTTTTTTGTCTCGAATTATACGCTCTCTTCTATATGCTGGTTGCTCCCAGTGTGTCGTAATTTAATGTTTTTGTTGGTTTTATAGTTCAAGCCTCTTTTCGTCTTTTGTCAGGCGTTGGAAAAACCGGATTCGAATATGGCTACACGTCATTCGAATAAGAAATGGAATGATCTTTCGTTTGATAATCGTGGTGAACAGTCTTCTTCGACTGAGGCTAATAATTATTTTGGTGCGCAGACCCCGACCAGAGAAGTCAGTTTTGAAGGATAAACTATGCGTTTTGGGAGTATGCTTAATCATTAAAGCGACCAAGCAACCACCCCCTACAATGCTTCATCAGCATCATCACCGAATCCACATTCACCGGGGCCTGCATTAACTCAACAATGCTTCTAAATTACTTCTACAGGTTCAAAGGAGACCCAAACATTGACTACTCACATCACTTTAGCTGGAATTCAAGAAGTTATTGTGTGTGTGTTTTGGTATGTATTTGAAGGACTTTGGTTGTCTTGGAAGATTTCAGCCACGCGTTTGCGTTTCTCAACCTTAAAAGTGATGTGATTTCAACTTTACTTTTTTTTTTTTTGTTTTTTTTTGTTTTCTTTTATTTGTTATGGTGTGTTTCAATATGGTATGTAGTGAAACAACTCAATACATATCGATTATGCCGTGTTTCCGCCGCAACAAGCGGCTCCTAATTAAAATACATCTTCCAACAATGTAAATGCAAATGACCGCTTTGTGAGTACTGTGTCTGTTTTACACAAACGCAGCAATCGAAACTCACAACCCCCTTTTGAAAATGGACATTGAATATCGTGACAAACAAGTTTGCGCGACCATCAATACAACTCGTTTACTTATTTGTTTGTTATTTTATCCTTATAAGTTTCTCATAATATATAAATTTGATAAAAGTGATAAAAGTGTGTTAATAGGTCATTTTATCATATTTTTTTTTTAAAAGAATCAACATTTAATAACTTATAAAATCTACTTCTAATTTTATGTGTACACTTATTTGCTCGAGTGATAAATTAAGTGAAAGCATAATATTAAGCTATAAATAAAAGTTATACTTTGCTACACTTAAATATTTTTTCAATTCTCTAAATATATAAATTATATAAAGATATAATCAACCAAAACTAAATTGATTATTGAGTCAAAAATACGAGTTTAACATAAAAACGCACAAATGGAAGCTCAGAAAAACGCAAATGGACGAGAAAAACACAATGCACGGTACAAAAGACACCGTATTAAGAGAATAAAAAAACACATTCTGTAGCAAAAAAACACAATGATCAAAACGGAATAACACAATGAATGTGACATAAAAAACACAATAATAAACAGACGAAAATAACACAATGGACAGACAAAATAAGATAATGTGCTTTTTCCAGCTACTAATCTGTGTTTTGCTGCATGAACAAAAACCCACTAAAATAGTCTCTTTTTTTTGTTTGTTTTTTGTATAGCACTATGGTAATCGTTGGAAAGATTATAAAATTCTCATTAATTTGGTGTAATTTATTTAAATGTCCTATAAAAAGTTATTAACGTTTAAAATCATGGGAGAAAGAGCATGTGCCATACACATGAGATAGAAAAAGGACAACCTCAATAGTTTTGGAGGAATTCAAATGTGGGCATGGTTTTACAAAGTGCTATGTGTCTCACTCCTATTCTTTTATTATATAGATATTTTTCAGTAGGTTGAAAGTGTTTTATTTGTTAGACTATAGGGAGTGTGGGTCTTTAGTGGGGGGCATGCGTTGCCATATGGCAAGAGTGGAGTCCAAAACTTAAGCCCTCCAAAAGAGTGGAAAGGCTTGCGTTTGGAATTTCTAACAATTATATATATATATAAAAGGCGCAACCAATAAAAAAGCTCCACCTCACCTCTAACCTCCACCCTACGCTAGTCTAATTCCCATGCCAAGTAGGCAACACTCTACCGCCCATAGGTAAGGATGGCGTTCACAACATGGATAACAACCCATGCTCAACCTACACCACCACTCCCCTTACTCTTAAGCCTTAAGAATAGTTGTAACATCGCAAAAATTTCTGCATTTTTTGTATTGGTAAAATCGTTGCTTTACTTATATTAAACTTCTTTCGTACAAGAATAACCATGTCTAAATCTTATTTATTTTAAAACATTTCAATAATATATAATAATAATAGTAATAATAATTGTAATAATAATAAAAACAAAGAATTGCATATGGATGCAAGTATATGGAAATGTGGAAACCGTAAGTCAAAAAAAAAAAAAAAAAAAAAACATTAAATGGCCCATAATATTAAATGAAATTAAAAAGGGAATAGCGTGATTTTCTATACCGTACGTTTCGTCTTCTTTGAATTTATATACCAACAGTTTCAATTCAGGAACGAAATTTCCGCTAACAAGAACCAATCATACAATGTGCGTTTTCATCTTTAAACTTTCCTAGAACTCCGTTACAATCAAAGCACATTTTCGGGAACCTATCTTAAATTCTAAAGCATACCTAAATTATGTTATCCTTGTTATAACACAAAAGCATGTTTACATCACTAACATTTACGACCTAAGCCAGTCCTTATGCGAACCGTGATCTCGCCGGAACCGCCCAACTCTCGGGCCATCTTCCGTGACTTACCCGTTCTTATGAACAACCAATATCGCTTGGAGTCCGACGCCATCAACCACCTTCATCGCCTCCAACCCACCGGAGTTGACCACCATTACTACCACCAAACATCACCATCTTACCCACAGTCACGTCATTCGACACCGGTTTCGAACCACCACAACGCACCTAACAGAGTCAACAATCTCACCGAAACACCGTGAGGTAAGCTCGAATCCGTTACTATATTTTCTATCATTGATCTCAGACTTGGGTTTGGGGTTCGGGTTGCCGCTTGTATACGGATGTATGTTATGGTGTGTGTGTGTGAACTTCGTTGTGTATGTCACCTTGTGGGCATGGAGTGTGGGTGAGTTTGAATTGTGGGTAGTGCCATGTGAAATAGACTGTGTATCAGTGTATGTGGTCAAATACATTTGTAGCAAATAATTCACATGCCTTTAAATTAGTGTTTTGACTAAACCATTTTATTATAACACTTAAAACCTTTTTAATTAAATAGAATATTTTCTTTTATGGATTAGTGGACTTTAAACATAAAATCCATCTACTGATGTGATGAATTGCGAAATAGCATATAGCCAAAGTATTTATTATAAAAATGAATAAATAATATGTATTTTGACCTACACTGTCATGTGTGTTAGGATGTTATCCGTTTTGATTCATAAATAGAACTTTTGAAAATGCTAAACTAAATTATCAAGGGGTACAAAAATTTTATTTTGAACAACTAGGAAATTAGATTTAACTTAAAGTTGCGGTAATATTTTTTGGGGATTCGTGACGCGTAACTGAAGCTTTAGGAATTATATCGGTCTTCGTTAATTCCTTGCACGTTTGCCACTACAATCAAAGTGAGTATTCTTACCCCTTTTTGCATTTATACATTTTTGGGGTGTTACATGTACACTATTACAATTTCAAATACAAGTTTACATTTTTACAATACAATTCTAGTACTATGTGCATTGCTTACAACGTGCTTTATGCTTAGACAATACATGTGGATTACATTTGTACTTAGTGAAATCATTAACATGGTACAAGCCGACCTTAACATTGGATAGCGCTATTTGGATTGACAACCCGCCTTGATTGATTCTCCCCCTTTTTCATCGGAGAATCCGTGGCCATTGTTAAGTTATCACCCATTTATTGGATGAGTACACCACCGTTCATACAGTACATTATACAGTCACAGGGTTGATTTCGCTCATTTGTATGATACATAGTTTACATATTTGCACTGTAGCTTGCACTTGAATTGTATATCTTTTTAACTTACTATATATATCAAAACTAGGAATGCTCATCAACATTTCTTATGTTGACCAAACCTATTTTTTTTTTGTACATGTTTCAGGTGCAGTTTGATCTAGTGCTTTAGCAAGAGACATTTAGTGCTTTATTTAAATTCAGTTATTTCAATATTTACATTTCATTTAGACAATGTATTTTTTCATTTCCATGTAAGACAATTTTGGTTCATTCAATAATATTTACATTTTAGTACCATGTGCTTTTGAACAATCGTCACTACGTGACACCTCGATGATTCCGCCATCGGTTGGGGTGTTACAATAGTAGGTATGTGTCATACCTAAAAAAAAACAAGAAAAACGAGTAGTTGGTATGTGTTTAAATCAGTGTTTTAAAAGTCGCCTACCCGACCTTGTTCTTGGCGAGTACTTGGTCCTCGGACCACTTTCGAAGTGAGTTTACCCTAGTAGGACTTGCCTAGTCGGAAGCGGTCAAAATCAGTCAACATCAGGAACGAACCTCAGCCACCGCGGCGTTGTACTCGGTCAACTCGGTCTTGTACTCAGGAGTCAAAATTGGTCAACATAGGCCTACTCGGCCTCCTCGGCCTTCTACTCAGCAAAATTTGAACTTTAAACGCGTATCATTTTGAATTATACTTAATTTGACATGGATTATGCTTATTTTTATATATACATAATATCCAATGATTAATTTTCTTTATATTTATCATATCCGACTAGTCTCTGAGTACATCCCGAGTACTTCGAGTACTCTCAACTCCCCAGTCTTCCGACTAAGGACTGCTTAATGATTTTTGCAACACTGGTTGCGACATGTCAAATCATGTGTTTACTTTTTCATGTCTTTTGTTATCTTTTATGAAATAAAAAACTAATATTAATATTGATAATAATACCAATATTTATATATAGCGCGATTGGATCAAATGAGAACCCTCTCTTATTGCGAGCACTACGAGAATTCCGACCTCTCATGTGATTTTTTTTTATTTTTTATAAAATATCTTCAATTTATCTTACTTTACGGAAAAATAAAAAATAATAAAAAAATAAAACGGATATGAAAAATTACATCAGTGCAAAAAAACTAATATGTGTTTGACGTTTGTACAAAAATTGTGTAACGTGGCGTAACATGGATGTAACATCCCTTAAACCTATATAAATGAGCAAACATAAGTTTTCTTATTTTAATTTTTTGGGCAGATTTTTTAGTTAGATGTTGATCTTTGTTGTTAGAAAGAATGGTTAAAAAGACCGAATGGGAGGTAGGATTTCTAACGGATTTCTCAAGTTATTGCAATAAAGAGTTTTTAAATGATCCAGATCCTATAAACACACAAACACACACACTAGTGGGTATGCCTACGCGTTACTGCGAGTACTTGTGTTTTTAGCACACTTTACTAATGGGTTTCACTTAATTTATTTTTAGTACCAATTTTTTAAGACAACTAATATATCAATTTACAAAGAGCAAATGGGTATAAACTAAAAATTGACATAAAAAACAATAATATATAAGACATGGTGTTGGCATTATGGACAAATCGACCCAAACATAACTATATACAATCATTCTAGCTTGCCACCTCTATTAGAACTCATATATGACATACGTTTGGAACCTAATTTGCAGAAGATTACCTAAGTGATAAATATAACACATTTTAATTTTTGGAATGTTCCCGTGAAAATTTACACAAGGGGAAAATATAGAAATGCTACAAAAATTAAAAAAACATAAGACATAATTTCTCTGTACTAATAAACTAGGCGAGATCCCGTGTGAAAACACACGGGACGAGTCAGCCAAGCCTTATCCGCTGTACCGTAACCATCGACACGTCAACAGACCAAACGTCTGTTTCGCAACGTCTGTTTATATTGACACATCAACACACCAAACCTCTAAAACAATCAATCTATTGTTAAAAGAAAAACTGTATTTCCTAATGTCTGTTGCTTTCACAACATCAGTTAATAATACTGAGCAATAGATCGTTTGTAATTCAACTGTTTGTAATTCAACGTCTGTTCCTTTCGCAACTCTGTTCATTACATAAATTAAGCACGTTTTTTAAAACACCTGTTTAGCAACGGTTTAGCAACGTCTGCTGTGAAGAACCACTGTTTAGCAACGTCTGTTGATATCTTTTATAATAATTATTATTTTATTATATACATAATGTAGCAGACCTACTGTTAACTGTTGTTCCTTCCACGAAAACAGTTAATAACATGGATTAAAAAGTTGTAGACAATATGTAGCAATATATAAAAAACCATATATAATCAACGTTAAACAAAACAACCATAATCAATTTTAAACATCAATATACATAGCTAGTTAAAGGAATTAATAAACTTAAGCTTCAATTCCATTAAAGCTTCAACCTGTGCGTGTAGATCTTTGAATCTTTCCAAAAGTTCTACATCCTTAATACCAGACTCTGAATTGCACAACACCGACAAATCATGAAAAACAGTCGAAGGCATTGACTTCAAAATCCGTTGAACATCGTCTCGCTCAAATGTGCCCAAGTGCAAACGGTCAAAACAAATCTTCAACTCTCTTGTAGTCTTCAAATCTTGATAGTATTGTCGTGTAATTTGATTAAGAACAAATTCCTTCATTTCATCTTCACGGTTATCACTTGGGGCTACCATTGATACAATTAGTGAACATTGAAATGTAAATGTTAATATTAATTAAAATCGTTTATGATGAACTTTCGGATGTCTTTAGTATTTTAGAGACTGACAACGCGTGAAGATGAAAGATCATACGGTAGAATATTTATTATACTTGAGTTAACATGTTAAACGAAAGGTTTTCTCATAATGGTTATTTAATTAATTTCAAAACGTTTATAGTATCTAAAAAGTCTATAATATTTGTGAAACATAAATGGACGAAGACTTTGGAAAACGAATAGACGAAATAATTTATACATAAATTCCACATAATACATATTCTAAAATTCATCTACAAAAATGGCAAATAGATCATACTACCATTTTGCTGATACATCAGATGCTAAGTCTTTATCCAGCGCTTGGTCACTAACAGAAAAGAGAAAAGATGAAAATATTTGCAATGACGTAGAGAAGTTCGAAGAAACAGTTAAGGAACAATCCTGGGCAAACATTGCCATGCTAGATATGGTGTTGCATGAACCAGCAAGTGCTTTAAGAGACAAGATAGAAGACTATTTGACCCAATAACTACAAATAAAAAAGGACATCAATGAATCGTTGACGAAATTAAAAAAAGGATCTTTCAAGCGAGATTCTGAAAAAGAAACATAGGATTTTTGAAATTTTAATTAAGTAGTTTTGTATAGTAGATATGATTTTTATTATGTACGTTTTAATTTTAAATGGTAAACTCTGTTTATTAAAAACAACATTATTTATCCCATCGTCTGTTGTTTGAGAACATCTGTTTATTACCATCTATGTGTATGTCGAAAACAATTAGATTAAGGTCTGTTTACTAAAACCAAAAAAAAAATAGACAAATCAATTGTTATACTCTGTTTGGTAAAAACCAAATTAAAGAGTCAATCTACTGTTTAAAATAAAAACTGTATTTTGTAAGGTCTGTTCCATTCACAATGTCAGTTAAATGTACACACAAATTAAAGCTCTGTTGAGATAACACATATCAAAACAAAAAAGAGGGTGATCAAATTAAGAGGTAAATCTAAAGTTGAAAGAAAAACCGTATTTGATAACGTCGTTCAAAGCACGCCGTTAATATAGCCGAATTTTGAAACACTATGTTTAAAAAAGTGTTGATAACAGATGTAAATTCAAGTGTTTGGTTAAACAGTTGTTGACTTAGACAGTTGCTACTAACAATGTTTGATTACTAAAGATCCATGATCTGTTGATTTTAACGATAGACTATTTAATCAGTTTTATTATACTCAAACTTGTATTTAGACCAATAATTCGCTTTAACAAAGTTTCTGTCAAACACATGTTATACGATTCAACCATATTATTTGTAACAACCGGCAAAAATAAGGTAATTCCGTACAAATTAATTAATATGTGATTAACGTAATTAAATGCAATTATGTGTGATTTAATTATCAAGGCCTTAGGAGATAGCAATTTCCAAATAATGCATAGGAATGCCTACGTTTAATGGTAAAACATGATTGGATCATGTGCGAATAAACTATCCGGTATGGACGTTGGCAATTACCCGGTAATAATTAAATAAACGAAAAGGATCCCGGACACCCAGGATATAAAATAAAGGGTAGTTTCACAAAATATAATGAGTTTTGGAACTCCAGAACCATAAGTGGAAACGTCTCATACAAATCTCCCGGTAACGAATAAAGTGCGCGTACCGCACCCGATACGCGTATAACTCATAATTTCACCCGGCAAAGCCTAAATAACCAATCAACGCTTAAATTAGACTATATTTAAGGGTTATTAAAGGTATTTTTAATTTCCGAATAACGCACGATTAAATCCCGAAAAATACCCGAACGACACCCGAACGACGAGGAATTAAACTTAACAAGTATTGGGTAAATATTTGGAGTTGTGGACCCCACCCAAGCCACAAAAGGGGCCGGCCTAAATGGCCATATTATGTCCATACATTGTGTTTTAATAATACCCTATTAATCTAAGAGTTTAAGCATGCCATGGATAAGACAAATGGAAAGACTTACACAAGTACAAAAGCAAGCACCACCTTGTCCCCCCTTGTAAGAAAATTTCGGCCATTAGGCCATAAAAATCCAAGGCAAGTGTGATCTAGTTAAACACTAGGATACTCATGTGTACATGCTTCCAAACGATCCCATATCTTACTAGGCTTATAAGTATGATTACTAGAGATTTTGGAAAGATTACAAACCTTCCTTGGCTTCTCAAAACCCACGGCCACACACACCTCACACATCCATCCAAGATCATTTTTGTACTTCTTAAAATCTCTTAAATCTTTAGCAAGATCACATGCAATCCATGGAAGATTTGATGAAGTTATAAATAACATGTGTTCATGCATAAGATAACAAAGCAAAAGCCTTCTTCTTTTCTTCTCTTTGGGCCGTGAACTTCACCCCTCCCACATACATATTCCTTTCAAGTTTTTACATCTTCAAATCACTCAAAATAATCCATCATCCAAACCCCTATTGTGTGTTTCAAGCTTGGAGCTTAACCATTAAGGAAGAACACACTAAACCCCTCTCAAAATCCAAGGTTTTGTCTTCCCTAGCCTTGTGCTAGTAGTAAGCTTCTTAACCTTGTTTTGATTATTAATATTCTTGTATGTGTTCTTAGAAGCAAGTTGTACATGAAGGGTTTAAAATGTGGTTTGAAACATAATCTTTAATAGGTTTTACGTAAGTAAAATAAATGATTAAAGATATGTAAATGAATCATGGATTTGATGATGATAAAGTAGTGTTCTTGAAAATGTATAAAATCTACACATACACTAAGTAGGATGATGATTTGATTAAGATTTGTAGAACAAACTTGATTGTGTTAAAAAGTAACCTTAATCATCTTAAAATGATCATCTAAGACATAATAAATGATGGAATATGTTAGAAGGTCATGAATAAAGAAGTTGAAAAATTAAAGTTTACTTACTTAGAAGAATGAGATTTTGATATAATGGGCAAATACATAAAACACACATACAAGTAGCCTTATATATGAAATATAAGACTACTAAAAGTGTTTTGGTGCTAAAATAACTTACCAATAAAAAGATGAATCTTCAAAGTCCACTATTTTGAGTGAAAAATGCTAACTTTGGAAGTTAGAGTGGAAAAATGCAACAATTGAAAGTTAAGGGACTAATATTGTAACTTTGAAAGTTAGAGGACTAAAATGAACATTTTAGAAACTATTAGTCCAAAAATGCAATAATGGAAAGATGGTGTCAAAAAGTATAAGTAATAATTTTCCAAGGTTGATTTGGTAAATACTAGTAGATATACTTGGGTATTTTTGTATAAAAAGAATATTTTTATAAAGGTGAAAGTTATAAAAATATGGATTGTATTAACATAAGGATCTTTATAAAATAGAGATTTTATAAAAATGATTAAACAAAAATTTAAAACTTAAGAAACTTATACAAAAATGAATACTTTTATATAAATGGGAATATAAAAGTATTGGAAGCATTTTTGTAGTTAAGTTAACAAGTTGGGTTAAAAATACATAAGTACTTTAAACCTTCCAAGTAACATGTGTTAGGAGGAAGAAATATGGATGATATTTCTATAAAACACATGTTGGGAAAAACTTGGAAAAATTGACTATTCGAGCTAAGATATCGAACTAAGACACGTTAACGAACCGTACACGGACAAAACATGAGAAAAATGCCATTGCGGTAAGATGAGAAAATATATATTTTTAGGAAGTAAAATATATATATACATCATGGGTGAAAACTAATAAACACTTTCCTAAGTGTTGAAGGAATTATTCGTGGGAGAAAAACATAACGTAAATAAGTAAGACGTTAAACTAACGTATATACTTAACAAGAAAAATTACACATTTATATATATGTACGCTCGTCTCGGCAAAATTCTAGTATATCTACTTAATGGGAAAGTAGATATGTGGGAAGGAAAGCCGCGACGAGTAGACGAAGATATATATATATGTGTATGCCGTGCCGACAAGATCCTAGTACATTTATTTGAATGGGAAAATAAATATACGGTATGGTGAGTTGAATCGAGTGTTGAGAATATACAATCGAACGACAAGATCTTAGCATATTTGTTTAAATGGGAAAAACAAATGTGCGGCAAAGTGAGTAGGGTCGAGTGTTGAAATATATATTATATCGAGCGATGCAATCTTAAGTATAATTATTTAAATGGGAAAATAATTATACGTTAAGTGAAGTCGAGTCGATAATAATAAGGTACAAGTTAAGGAAATATCAACAAGAGTAATATATAACTTGTAACACAAGGGGTAATCTAACGCCAACGAAACCTAGGATACGCGCTTAATTAAACGGGATTTGGAATAACTTGTGGTCGAGAGTTGGGTGTACAACTTGCCAAGGCACATGCACTATAGGGATAGTGACTTATACGTCTAGGACGTTTGTAGGTGCGAGACCCTTTTTGCTATCTGCTTAGTGAGCCGGACGTGATTCAGGTGAGTTTCACGGCCCCATTTTAAACTATTTTTACGTTTTCGGGGGAAAGATATGTTAGGGAAAATGTTTGACGGATTTATTACTTGAGGTGTGACCGCCACTCGGGGTTGAGTCCTCGCCTCTATAATCATTTATTCAGGGAAATGAAACCGGTGGAATATTGAATAGTACTATTGGTGCCTGACAAGGCCCACCCCTAATCGATAGCGTCGATTATGCATTAGTGTATGCCTGGGGTGCATATATTCTGAACTTAAGTCGTAGGATACCGAGTAACGACTTGGAGCGGGGCATATTTATTATACGTCTTGGTTTGATTATAGTCTCAAGTAGAATTATAGGAATTTGCAACTCCTATATATTGTCATAACATGGTATTTCCCAAGTATTCAAGTTTTGGAAACTAAAAACCTGTGAACTCACCAATATATTTATATTGATGAAATTTTAAACATATCTTTCAGGTAATTAGATGAAGGCAATCAGGGCAAGCTGGGTCACGGAATCCTCCGATGCGGCGTTAAATATTTTGCGGGGTTTCACCTTTATTTCCCAAGGCTATGGGATATATTTGAGAAACCTCTCCATTTGTGATATAAACAATTTACTTTATATGTAATGTTTTGAACAAGATTTGACGCCTAAATAAATGACCCATTTTCTTAAATTACTTGTGATTTGCGTTAACCTTGACCTTATGCTCTTGAACCGTCGCGCCACGTGTTTCCGCCGTTGTCGTGGTGTGACGGAAAGTGGTATCAGAGCCAAGGTTATAGCGAACTAGAGTATTTTCTTTAAAAACTAGACTATAACCGGATTTGGTTCAAAGATAAATTTTTCAAAATATATATATATATATATATATATAAAGGTGCTAAACGCAATAAAGTAATTTTTCAAGAAGCATTGGGCATGAGGAGATTCCGACCGAGCTAGCCATGGGTATTGTTATGCAGTACGTAGTGTTAGAGGTTAGGAAGGATACTGATAATGTACGCCTTAACTATCTAATTTAAAATAATTCATATATATATATGTACGGTTCTTTTGCCAGGAATGTCGGACGCTGGAAGTATAGCGCCAAGTTATGATAGTAGTCTGCAGATCATTCCCGCACCTCCGCCTGAGCCAGTTGAGCTGGTTGTACTCGACGCGGAAGAAGACGACATAGAGATGGGCGTCGCCGGAGGATCAGACGACGATTCCGACGAGACGGATCCTAGCGAGGATCCTGACTGGGCACCCGCAGGGGATGGCGCGGCCGCCGTGGTCGACGCACCGCAGGCCGACCTACCTATTGTACCCTTGCCCGCCGCACCCTTAGCCCCACACCCCATCAGAGCCGTCAGGGACTTCCCTGAAGGCTGCGCCGGTCCGTCGCGACCTATCCCAGCCCAGTCGGAGACAGCGGAGTCTCCGTTTGATAGACAGGCTCACATCGATCACGAGCCAGCACCCGTACCGCACATCCACATTCCTCCAGGCATGAGGCTCATGCCGATTTCCCGTGGAAGGAACGGGTGGATTTCAGATGACTCGGACGACGAGTCAGTGGCCTCGGTAGAGCACATGCTAGTGCCTGAGATCCCAGTCGCCCAGGAGGAGCCAGTGGCTCCAATGATGGAGGACGCCCCTGCTGACCCCGTAGCCCCACTTGCACCACTCGAGCCCGCACCTCAGGAGGGGCCAGCCACAGCAGCACACGTCCTTCAGGGTAGCCCTGCCGGTAGCTCTGAGCTACGCAGGGCAGGTATGGCAGCTTTCGCCACCGCGAGCCCTCCTACCCCCACCATAGTGGTGTCCACCCCAGAGTGGGCCACTATTACAGAGCCCCTTATGGCCCCCTTGGCCGAGCTTGTAGCACCACCCACCATAGCCATGACACTACCTATCCCCACCTTGCCCATGATGCCACCTGCACCATATCCTCTGGGTGCAGGGGACCCCTACCTGATACCACCACACTTTACCCCCAGACCACAGGGTTTTGCCCCGTTATTTTCCCACATGCCGATACCAGCCCCATTTGGCCCATCCCAGCCCATCCATCCCGACATACCCGGACCATCCCAGCCACCCAGGATGACACCATTATCCGGACCAGCATGGTCCTCTGCTATCTCACTGGAGCGAGACTTCCAGACCCTCGCCGACACGGTGCAGCGCACCGTGAACCAGGTAGAGCAGCAGACTCGCTTGATGTGGACACGGATGATCGATGCTCGAGATGCTTTAGCACACTATGCTGAAGAGTTGTTGAGCATGGATGCACAGTGTGGGATTACCGGTGATGCGCATTTTGCGCATCGACAGTTTTTATATGAGCGCATCATGACGATTAGCATGACTATCAGTATGCACGCACCGCAGTATCAGTTCCCGCCGCCGCCGCCACAGTAGGGACGCATCAGGGACACATGGAAGAATCACCTGCAGATGTATTTAGTAGTAGCAGTATGGTAGTATAGCACGAGTTATGACACTCGTTTGCATTTTGCCTAGCCGTACGGGTATGACGGCATATGATATGATGTTTTATTTATTTCAGAATGATGTATTGTATGAGGGATGTTATTCCCTATTTTGTTATTATAAACAAGCATTGTACTCGTACTATTGAAATTAATGAAAAATCTTATTATTATGATGGTGAAATATGTTGTTGTCTACATTTATTATTGCTTACTCCATATATTGTGATTTGTGTGATTGTGTGGTGATGTTGTATTGATTATTATTTATTCTGTATGGTGTGTTGGTATGTTGTGTGATGACATGGTGTTGACTATTGTGTTCATATTCTGGGTTGTTATTTATGCTTTATATTGTATAAATGTCTGCCAAAATTAACCTTTGATAATTATTATTGAAGAAAAATGGCACCAGCCACCAGAAGCAACAGCGGCGCAGACGGACTGCCCGCTACACCAGCTGAACTTGAAACCATGATCTCGGAGCGCATAGCCCGAGCGATCGCGGAGCACGAAGCCGCCCGCTCCGAACGATCACGTGACTTAACGGGGAGCGACCGACGAGAAACCTCCCCCAATGGTAAGAAGGTTTAAAAATAATTGAAAAAGCGATGGGAGAATATCCTAAAATTCCTATCCCATAATAACATACTACTTTATTAATGCAGAAACGGCCTCGCGAGAGCGCGACTGCACTTTCAAAGCCTTCTTAGACTGTAAGCCGATCAACTTCAGCGGCACATAAGGATCTGTTGGCCTGGTCAAGTGGTTCGAAAAGACCGAGGCAATAATCCGTATCAGTGGGTGTACCCCTCGTCAATCGGTCATGTACTCCACTAATTTGTTTTTGGATCAAGCACTAACTTGGTGGAACGGCCAAGTGCAGTCATTGGGTGACGATACTGCTTACTCCCTATCATGGGCGGAACTAAAAGAACTCATGATCGCCGAATACCGCCCGGCAAGTGAGGTGCAGAAACTGGAAACAGAATTCTGGAACCTTACTATGATAGGAGCAGACGTGACTGGCTACACGTCCCGATTTCATGATCTCGCCAGACTAGTGCCTCGTTTGGTCACACCGGAAAACAACAAGATAGAGCGGTACTTGTTCGGATTAGCACCGCAAATACGCAGCATGGTCACTGCTTCCAAACCCACAACCATGCGCGCAGCTATTGATCTTGCGTTAAGCCTCACTGAAGATGCTATTCGCATGGGTACTTTGATCCGACAGGTTTCGGGACTGAAAATTTCTGAGGCTAGCAGTGTGGAAGGCAAGAATCAGGGGACAAGTACAGCGGTTGTGACGAATGAGCAGGGGAATAGGCCGAGATTTGGGAAACGTAAGCGGGATGAAGGAAAGAGGGATAGAGCATCGGGTAGCTCGAACAAGAAAGGGAAAGGGTATGTTGCCACGGGACGTGGTAATGGCGGTAAACAGGGTAACCAGGGGAGAAATAATGGGATAACTTGTGGAAAGTGCCACCGCTCAGGGCACAAAACTGAAGACTGCCGGTCAGGAGCACCGAAGAACGGAGGGCCTAGACCTTGCTTCGCATGCGGGTCACTGGACCATTGGAAAAAGGATTGCCCCAAGGTCAACAACCAAGCCCGCGGGCGGGCGTTTGTGATTGGAGCCGGTGATGCACGACAAGACCCCAACGTGGTCACTGGTACGTTTCCTCTTAATGGTCATTATGCCTCTGTATTATTTGATACCGGTGCTGACTTTAGCTTCGTATCCATTGAGTTTAAAAGATTACTTGGATTAAAAACTAGTAAACTAGATACACCCTACTTCATAGAACTGGCTAATGGTAAAACTATTGAAACGAGAGAAATAGCGAGGGATTGTAAATTAGAACTCTGTGGGCACGAGTTTGGGATTGATCTTTTGCCAGTCGTGTTGGGAAGTTTCGACATAGTTGTCGGCATGGACTGGTTGTCCGCGCACCATGCCATCGTGATTTGCAACGACAAAGTCATTCAAGTCCCCCTCGCAAGCGGTGAAACTCTCTCAATTCAAGGGGAAAGGCACGGGACGCCGCTAAGGATTATTTCAAGCATGAAGGCTCGTAAGTGCCTAAGAAAAGGGCTTGTCGCATTCTTGGCACACGTGGTGGACAAGAAGGCCGACGAGCGAAAGTTGGAAGACATTCCAGTAGCTAGAGATTTTCCGGATGTATTCCCAGAAGATTTGCCGGGGTTGCCACCACCTCGACAAGTCGAGTTCCGCATCGACCTCGTTCCTGGAGCTGCTCCTGTGGCACGATCGCCATATCGCCTAGCTCCATCGGAGATGCAGGAACTATCCAGCCAGCTACAAGAATTGTTAGACAAGGGTTTTATAAGACCGAGTTTCTCACCTTGGGGAGCTCCCGTCTTATTCGTAAAGAAGAAGGACGACACATTCCGCATGTGCATTGACTATCGAGAGCTGAACAAGCTAACCATCAAGAATCGCTATCCTCTCCCCAGGATCGACGATTTATTTGATCAGCTCCAAGGATCTAGCTATTACTCCAAAATCGATCTGAGGTCCGGCTATCACCAGTTGCGTATACAAGAAGAGGATGTACCAAAAACGGCCTTCAGAACCCGATATGGGCACTATGAATTTTTGGTAATGCCGTTCGGTTTAACCAACGCCCCAGCGGTTTTCATGGACCTAATGAACCGCGTATGTAAGCCATACCTGGACAAATTCGTCATTGTTTTCATTGACGATATTTTGATCTATTCACGCACCAAAGAAGACCACGAGAACCACCTTCGGTTAATCCTTGAAGTACTACGCAAGGAAAAGCTCTACGCTAAATTCTCAAAGTGCGACTTTTGGATTCGGGAAGTTCACTTTCTAGGCCACGTGGTAAACGAGAAGGGCATACACGTCGATCCCGCCAAGATCGAGGCAATTAAAAATTGGGAAGCCCCTCGAACTCCTACCGAAGTACGACAATTTCTTGGTCTTGCGGGTTATTACAGAAGGTTCATCGAGAACTTTTCAAAGATAGCACAAGCTTTAACCATGTTAACCCAAAAGGATAAGAAATTCGTGTGGACGGAAAAGCAAGAGGCAGCATTCCAATTACTAAAAGACAAGTTATGTGGCGCTCCGATAATATCACTCCCCGATGGTACGGAGGATTTTGTGGTTTACTGTGATGCCTCACATCAAGGCTTGGGTTGTGTATTAATGCAGCGAGAAAAAGTAATAGCATATGCTTCCAGGCAACTGAAAATCCATGAGAAGAACTACACTACACACGATTTGGAATTAGGCGCAGTGGTATTCGCTCTCAAGATATGGATGCACTATTTGTACGGAACCAAGTGCACGATTTTCACCGATCATAAGAGTTTGCAACACATCTTTGATCAGAAGGATTTAAACATGCGACAACGGCGATGGGTCGAATTATTAAACGATTACGATTGTGAGATAAAGTACCATCCCGGTAAGGCGAACGTTGTGGCCGACGCCTTGAGTCGCAAGGAACGGGTTAAACCATTGCGTGTCCGAGCTTTGGGTTTGACTATCCACACGAATCTGACTGAACGAATTCGTGAAGCTCAAGTTAACGCCCTTAAACCCGAGAATGTCAAAGGTGAAAGATTACGAAAGATGATTGATTCACTAGAACCAAAGGCGGACCAGACCCTGTATTTCATGAATAGAATTTGGGTTCCAGTGTACGGGGGATTGCGTGAGCTAGTATTGGCCGAAGCTCACAGTTCTAGATATTCGGTTCACCCTGGTGCAGACAAAATGTTCCACGATTTGAAGGAACTTTATTGGTGGCCGAACTTCAAAAGAGATATAGCGGCATATGTTGCGTGATGTTTGACTTGCGCAAAGGTCAAGGCTGAGCACCAGAGACCTTCCGGTTTGCTCCAGCAACCGGAAATACCGGAATGGAAATGGGAACGAATTACCATGGATTTCATTACCAAGTTACCCAAGACAACAAGTGGCCATGACATGATCTGGGTAATCGTTGATCGATTGACAAAATCTGCACACTTCCTCCCGATTCGCGAAACGCACAAGTTGGAGAAACTGACCCGTTTGTACATTAAGGAAGTGGTGTCTAAGCATGGTGTACCTGTTTCTATCATCTCCGATCGAGATAGTCGTTTCACTTCAAGGTTTTGGGAAAGTTTAAATGAAGCCCTCGGTACTCGCCTCGACATGAGTACCGCATATCACCCCCAAACGGATGGTCAAAGTGAACGAACCATCCAGACCTTGGAAGATATGTTGCGGGCATGCGCGATTGATTTCGGCGGTAATTGGGATACGCACTTGCCATTGGTAGAATTTTCCTATAACAACAGTTATCATACGAGCATTCAAGCTGCACCATTTGAAGCTCTATATGGACGCAAGTGTCGATCTCCGTTATGTTGGGCTGAAGTTGGAGAAAAACAACTCACCGGGCCCGAAATTGTTCAAGAGACGACGGACAAGGTCTTTTTGATAAAGGAACGCCTCAAAGCGGCCCGTGACCGCCAGAAAAGCTATGCTGATATGAGGCGAAAGCCTCTAGAATTTCAAGTCGGAGACAGGGTCCTACTAAAAGTGTCACCGTGGAAAGGTGTCGCGCGCTTTGGAAAGCGCGGAAAGCTGAACCCGCGATATGTTGGACCGTTCGAAGTCTTGTCCAGGGTAGGCACAGTGGCATACAAGCTCAAATTGCCTCAAGAGCTTAGTGGAATACACGACACATTTCATGTGTCAAATTTGAAAAAGTGCCTATCCGACGAAACTCTCATCATCCCAGCAGACGAAATCCAAATTGACGACAAGTTACATTTTGTTGAAGAACCAATCGAGGTAACCGATTGGAAGGTCCAAAAACTAAGGCGCAGCAAGATCAGATTGGTCAAAGTGCGCTGGAATGCCAAGCGTGGACCGGAGTTCACGTGGGAAAGGCTGGACCGGATGAAGCAAAAATATCCCGCTCTATTCGAGAAGACACCTGTACCGGAGAACTCGAAGTGAATTCCGGGACGGAATTCTCTTAACGGGGGGAGAATGTAACAACCGGCAAAAATAAGGTAATTCCGTACAAATTAATTAATATGTGATTAACGTAATTAAATGCAATTATGTGTGATTTAATTATCAAGGCCTTAGGAGATAGCAATTTCCAAATAATGCATAGGAATGCCTACGTTTAATGGTAAAACATGATTGGATCATGTGCGAATAAACTATCCGGTATGGACGTTGGCAATTACCCGGTAATAATTAAATAAACGAAAAGGATCCCGGACACCCAGGATATAAAATAAAGGGTAGTTTCACAAAATATAATGAGTTTTGGAACTCCAGAACCATAAGTGGAAACGTCTCATACAAATCTCCCGGTAACGAATAAAGTGCGCGTACCGCACCCGATACGCGTATAACTCATAATTTCACCCGGCAAAAGCCTAAATAACCAATCAACGCTTAAATTAGACTATATTTAAGGGTTATTAAAGGTATTTTTAATGTCCGAATAACGCACGATTAAATCCTGAAAAATACCCGAACGACACCCGAACGACGAGGAATTAAACTTAACAAGTATTGGGTAAATATTTGGAGTTGTGGACCCCACCCAAGCCACAAAAGGGGCCGGCCTAAATGGCCATATTATGTCCATACATTGTGTTTTAATAATACCCTATTAATCTAAGAGTTTAAGCATGCCATGGATAAGACAAATGGAAAGACTTACACAAGTACAAAAGCAAGCACCACCTTGTACCCCCTTGTAAGAAAATTTCGGCCATTAGGCCATAAAAATCCAAGGCAAGTGTGATCTAGTTAAACACTAGGATACTCATGTGTACATGCTTCCAAAAGATCCCATATCTTACTAGGCTTATAAGTATGATTACTAGAGATTTTGGAAAGATTACAAACCTTCCTTGGCTTCTCAAAACCCACGGCCACACACACCTCACACATCCATCCAAGATCATTTTTGTACTTCTTAAAATCTCTTAAATCTTTAGCAAGATCACATGCAATCCATGGAAGATTTGATGAAGTTATAAATAACATGTGTTCATGCATAAGATAACAAAGCAAAAGCCTTCTTCTTTTCTTCTCTTTGGGCCGTGAACTTCACCCCTCCCACATACATATTCCTTTCAAGTTTTTACATCTTCAAATCACTCAAAATAATCCATCATCCAAACCCCTATTGTGTGTTTCAAGCTTGGAGCTTAACCATTAAGGAAGAACACACTAAACCCCTCTCAAAATCCAAGGTTTTGTCTTCCCTAGCCTTGTGCTAGTAGTAAGCTTCTTAACCTTGTTTTGATTATTAATATTCTTGTATGTGTTCTTAGAAGCAAGTTGTACATGAAGGGTTTAAAATGTGGTTTGAAACATAATCTTTAATAGGTTTTACGTAAGTAAAATAAATGATTAAAGATATGTAAATGAATCATGGATTTGATGATGATAAAGTAGTGTTCTTGAAAATGTATAAAATCTACACATACACTAAGTAGGATGATGATTTGATTAAGATTTGTAGAACAAACTTGAATGTGTTAAAAAGTAACCTTAATCATCTTAAAATGATCATCTAAGACATAATAAATGATGGAATATGTTAGAAGGTCATGAATAAAGAAGTTGAAAAATTAAAGTTTACTTACTTAGAAGAATGAGATTTTGATATAATGGGCAAATACATAAAACACACATACAAGTAGCCTTATATATGAAATATAAGACTACTAAAAGTGTTTTGGTGCTAAAATAACTTACCAATAAAAAGATGAATCTTCAAAGTCCACTATTTTGAGTGAAAAATGCTAACTTTGGAAGTTAGAGTGGAAAAATGCAACAATTGAAAGTTAAGGGACTAATATTGTAACTTTGAAAGTTAGAGGACTAAAATGAACATTTTAGAAACTATTAGTCCAAAAATGCAATAATGGAAAGATGGTGTCAAAAAGTATAAGTAATAATTTTCCAAGGTTGATTTGGTAAATACTAGTAGATATACTTGGGTATTTTTGTATAAAAAGAATATTTTTATAAAGGTGAAAGTTATAAAAATATGGATTGTATTAACATAATGATCTTTATAAAATAGAGATTTTATAAAAATGATTAAACAAAAATTTAAAACTTAAGAAACTTATACAAAAATGAATACTTTTATATAAATGGGAATATAAAAGTATTGGAAGCATTTTTGTAGTTAAGTTAACAAGTTGGGTTAAAAATACATAAGTACTTTAAACCTTCCAAGTAGCATGTGTTAGGAGGAAGAAATATGGATGATATTTCTATAAAACACATGTTGGGAAAAACTTGGAAAAATTGACTATTCGAGCTAAGATATCGAACTAAGACACGTTAACGAACCGTACACGGACAAAACATGAGAAAAATGCCATTGCGGCAAGATGAGAAAATATATATTTTTAGGAAGTAAAATATATATATACATCATGGGTGAAAACTAATAAACACTTTCCTAAGTGTTGAAGGAATTATTCGTGGAGAAAAACATAACGTAAATAAGTAAGACGTTAAACAAACGTATATACTTAACAAGAAAAATTACACATTTATATATATGTACGCTCGTCTCGGCAAAATTCTAGTATATCTACTTAATGGGAAAGTAGATATGTGGGAAGGAAAGCCGCGACGAGTAGACGAAGATATATATATATGTGTATGCCGTGCCGACAAGATCCTAGTACATTTATTTGAATGGGAAAATAAATATACGGTATGGTGAGTTGAATCGAGTGTTGAGAATATACAATCGAACGACAAGATCTTAGCATATTTGTTTAAATGGGAAAAACAAATGTGCGGCAAAGTGAGTCGGGTCGAGTGTTGAAATATATATTATATCGAGCGATGCAATCTTAAGTATAATTATTTAAATGGGAAAATAATTATACGTTAAGTGAAGTCGAGTCGATAATAATAAGGTACAAGTTAAGGAAATATCAACAAGAGTAATATATAACTTGTAACACAAGGGGTAATCTAACGCCAACGAAACCTAGGATACGCGCTTAATTAAACGGGATTTGGAATAACTTGTGGTCGGGAGTTGGGTGTACAACTTGCCAAGGCACATGCACTATAGGGATAGTGACTTATACGTCTAGGACGTTTGTAGGTGCGAGACCCTTTTTGCTATCTGCTTAGTGAGCCGGACGTGATTCAGGTGAGTTTCACGGCCCCATTTTAAACTATTTTTACGTTTTCGGGGGAAAGATATGTTAGGGAAAATGTTTGACGGATTTATTACTTGAGGTGTGACCGCCACTCGTGGTTGAGTCCTCGCCTCTATAATCATTTATTCAGGGAAATGAAACCGGTGGAATATTGAATAGTACTATTGGTGCCTGACAAGGCCCACCCCTAATCGATAGCGTCGATTATGCATTAGTGTATGCCTGGGGTGCATATATTCTGAACTTAAGTCGTAGGATACCGAGTAACGACTTGGAGCGGGGCATATTTATTATACGTCTTGGTTTGATTATAGTCTCAAGTAGAATTATAGGAATTTGCAACTCCTATATATTGTCATAACATGGTATTTCCCAAGTATTCAAGTTTTGGAAACTAAAAACCTGTGAACTCACCAATATATTTATATTGATGAAATTTTAAACATATCTTTCAGGTAATTAGATGAAGGCAATCAGGGCAAGCTGGGTCACGGAATCCTCCGATGCGGCGTTATATATTTTGCGGGGTTTCACCTTTATTTCCCAAGGCTATGGGATATATTTGAGAAACCTCTCCATTTGAGATATAAACAATTTACTTTATATGTAATGTTTTGAACAAGATTTGACGCCTAAATAAATGACCCATTTTCTTAAATTACTTGTGATTTGTGTTAACCTTGACTTTATGCTCTTGAACCGTCGCGCCACGTGTTTCCGCCGTTGTCGTGGTGTGACATTATTACAATTCAATAATTTGAGTTAAATATTTAGTTTAAGAAAAATAAATACAAAATAGAAGACTTATAAAAAAAGAAATACAAATATATTTAAAAACTACTTCAATGACAATAGAATTACAATATGTGACTTTACAAACTACATAAAAATACAAGGAAAAAAAACATGTAGACGGATCGGTTTTAGCAAAAACGTTTAGGCGATCATACAATTCTAACAAATCCAGGTGCGGAAACCCTAGTTTGTTTACAATATGATATGAGTCAAATCAAACACACAAAAGTACCTTTTCAATACTCATTTGCATTAATAACTTGATTAAAAGTGTTTACAATTGAGTTTACAAGTTTATAAATCAAGATCAGAAATATCAAAACACAGAGAGAGATTTTAGACCAGACACAAGACTCAAAATGGCAAAAGTTATAAAGTTAACAAAAAGTGGAGCTTATATAGTAAGCTACATTCGACCTCCCGATGAGGTCGAATGAGCACCTTCGACCTACTCATAAGCTCGAACCAAGTCTCTATCTTGAATCCTCTCCTTTCGACCAACTAGTCTTCCTTCGACCTATTATAGTTCTTCCTTCGACCTCACGTCAAAACACAAATCACATAATATTGCCAATCCAAAGCACTAGTCGCAAATATGCATCTACAAACTCCCCCTCGACTATTGCTTGGATTGTTGGCGTTGGTAATCAAGTGTCTTGTTCATCAACTTGATACAAAAATTCGTCTTCTGCTCTTTTGTCATTACTAGCTCGAAAGTTGGTTTTGCTTTCTTCTTCACTTTCTTAATCTTCACAAACTTTCCCAATTTCTTATCATAATCACAACTTGCATTAACATCCCACGTAAAACACAAGCATACCACACGATGGTATTTCAATGCTTGTTCACGATCCTTCTCCTCACAGTATATTGGATTGTAATACAACATGATTATATCCTCGTACGAAAAATTAATCAATCACATGGGGTCAAAAATATGGATCTTCTTATATTCTCCCCTTTTATCCTTCAGTAACATGACAACTTCTGCAGTTCTCCAATCGTAGTACCATATAACAAACTGTTTGCTGAAGTGTTGTTGTATCGGCATCAATGGAATATGCTTCAACACAGTCGGTGGTTTATACTTTAACGTAACCTTGTTCAGCCCAGTAATCTGATCAATCTTTTTATGAACTATCCTGATAGGATACTGCGGCCTGAACACGTCCCATCTAGTTCTGCTTTCTCTAGCCATACAATCTGCAAAATATCCAACTGCATGATTGTTCACACTTGCACGAGTCATTGTATATATGCAGATATCAAGCACAGCCCAGTACGGTAGCGTTTTAATATCATGGAATCTGCTAAAATACAGAATTCCTTTCTCCCACTTTACAGCAACGCACCACAACTGTCTCAAATACTTCCAACCAAGAGCTCTGCCTTTAAACAATTCGTCGTGATACTTATAGAAACTACCTTGAACTTCAGTCTTGGGTCGGTTAGCTTCTTTCTCTTTAAGACTTCTTAACAAACTTTTCAGATCATCAGATGGTTCAACATTAGGCTTTTGATCATCAGCATTCTTAAACACTTCTTCAACGAATGTTTTGCTCTTTTTCGTAGCAAGTTTCTCAGTCTGTTCCAACACTTCTTCAGTAAATTCAGGAAAAGCATCATCCTGTTTTTCTTTGAAGTATTCAGGATATTCTTCACTTGTGATATCCTCAATCTCAATATCCTCAAACACAGGAGTATCTCTATCATTAGAATGAGTTCCAACTTCTCTTTCAGGAATGTTTGGAATTTGTTTATCATTCATTAACTCTTCAAGAGATTTACCAACCTGTTTTGCCAATCCTTCAAGTATTTCCTTGGCAACAGCTGCAGAAACTTTTCCGTCCTCTAAATCAGGATCATTGTATTCTAACTCATACTTCATATCATCAGATTCGAATATCTCTGGAAACTTTCCTGTCAGCTCAATCGTCCAAACTTTCTTAGTCAACATCTGACGATATAACTTCTTGTCATTATCTGATAAAGCTCTAATCTTGTCAGTCCAGAAAATACTTTCATCATCTGTATTTCCACCAGGTGCTTTCTTTGAGCTTGATTCACCTGCATCTTTATCAGATTCTCTCTTTTCATACCGATACTTATCCGTATCATCATCATCATCATCATCATCATCAGCAGAACTGTCATCTCCAGAATCTTCACCAGAACCGTCATCATCACCATGTTTCTTTTTCTCTGGAGCATCACCAGCATCCTGATCTAAATCCTCATCATCATCTTCATCCTCATCTTTTTCAGATTCAGATGGTTTAAAATCAACTTGTTCTTCCTCAGGTTCTTTATCCTCTTTTCCTGCTTTCAATTGTGGATCTTTCTTATATAAATCATCAATAAGCTTCCTCATACTCTTATTGTTCGTTCTCATCTTCTTGTTTTCAAGCCTTAGAGTTATGATTCTTCGTGTATTTCTCTGTTCATGCAATAACAATGTCTGATTCTCTTCTTGAAGTTGTTTAATTTTTGCTTCCAATTCTTCTTGATTTTCTTGAGAAGATACAACGACATCTAACATCTTTTTATCATTTTCTCTCAGCTGTTCTATCTCATACTGTTGCTGGTTAATCAGTTTCATCATATCAGCAAGCTTTTGATTAATTGCATCCATCACATTTCCAGACACAGTAATCCGAGGTGCAGACGCCTCAGCAACAGGAGATTTCTTCTTCTTAAACTTATTTATTACACTTTCCAAAGTAGCTTCAAAATCCGCAGAAGGATTAACTGTTATCTCTGCGGCAAATTTCTTTGATTTCTTGGCTACTGGGGATGTCACATGTGTACAGCTTTCGAACTACCAATCTCAGGAACTGTCTTTCCTGTAACTAATATCTCAATCTCCCTATCTCTCTTCTGTTTAGGATTAGACTTCTTAGCCATTGACTTGAAATTCGGCTTAAGAATCTTTCCCACAGTAATAGGAGATCCAACAAAATCAAGATTTTCCAATCCAAGTTCACCTTCTTCAACTGTGATTGGACTCTTCTGTTGTTTCTCTTCAATCGACTTGTTTAAGCTTTCAATCTCACCAGCCTCAGTGGCCTTGGGCTTGGTGGTCTTGACAGTTTCAACACCTGAATCCCATTCTTCATTGTCTTGAGTCTCCTAAGAATCAACAGACTCCTCATCAATCAACAAAGTTTTCCCTTTACCAGACTTCTTCTTCTTAGCCATGGTTTTATGTCGTTTTGGTGCGGCTTCTAAAATAACCTTAGCCTTTCCCTTTCCAGATTTTGCACCTTTGTTAATAACCAGTCTTTTTCTTTTAGCTTCAGGATCAACAACATGTAATGGATTATCAGCATCAGAATCACTACCCTCATTTCTTGCCTTTTTCTCACCTGGATCCTTATAACCCGGATTAATCAGATGACCAAATAGATTCTTGTGAGGTGGTCTCTCATTCTCTGGAACACCCTTATACACTTTCATTCTGCTTAGCGTATTCAAGTTAATGTGATGCTGAACAAAAATCTGCGTTGGGTCTTTTCTCAAAGTAGAATACTTCTTGTCAAAGATCATTTGCAGAAACCTTGGGTACATCAGAAACTTGTCAACCTTCAGTCCTTTTAACACTTCAAGCATATGATCAAAAATCATCCCAGACACGTTAAGTGGTTTGTTCAAAATCAAAGCAACCAACAACGAACTGATACTGCTCCTCATCACATCGTATCCACCACGAACTGGACCGAAAACATGTAGAACCACATGTGCAAGATACTTGAATTGTGGACATAGCTTCGCCTTGTGTAGTAGACCATCAGTGATAGGGCCATTGTATTTCATCCTGAGAAAACAAACTCTTTGATCAATCCATGATAATTTCCTCGGATCTGTAGGAGAATCTTTCAAATCAAGTGCTTCCCGAATATCCTCTTCGGTGACTAACACAAATTCTCCTTGAATTTTGCTTCTGATTGCCGTCTTGTTCTCCCAAAAGTCTATAACTGCATTCTTCAAGAAATCAACATGATGATCTTTATAAATCGAAACTGGAGTAGCAATAGCATACACCACTCTGCAACGTCTTAGGAACTCAACAATCCCAGCGAAGGCTTCATGTTGTAGAACCTCGCCAATATAAGCACAACAGTTGTGATCTGCTTCAAAAATCAACTCCTTAGGTTTCTCTTGTTCAGCAACCTATTTTTCCAGATTATGTTGTTCAGCCATTTTAAAATCTGCAAAACAAAAACATGAAAATTTGTCAAAATCAGACAAAATTTGAATTTTGGTCAAAAGGTCATCCTTCGACCCCACCGTGGGTTCGAATGAAGAAAACATGAGGTTCGAATGTACAAAATTGGTTCGAATGTGAAAATGGTTTGAAAAACTTGATCATTCGACCAAAAATCTACCTTCGACCTGTTTCAGTCTACATTCGACCCTTTGAATCTGGTCGAATGTAACTGTTTTGATCAAAATTTAACAAAATCAGATTTAATCCATTTAAGCATCAGATTTTTGTTCATGTTCATTCTAATATGGCCGATCATCATAACCTAACCATTAATTGCAATGATTAACCTGTTTTAGATAGTTTTCTATCAAAATCTAGGGTTCGAGAGTTTTAAACAATCAATCTGTTAAAAACTTATGTTATTAACCTGGATTTTGGGTTCTTCTCCCCTTAAAACTATCAAAAACAACATTCCAATCATCAATTGGTTCATAGCAAGTTATTTCGAAGTCCAATTTTGTGTTTAAGGGTCCATAATGAATTTCATTGATTCTGATGTGAATATCCATCCATTACCTGTAAATCTTATAGCAAAATGATCAGAAAGAGTGCAGGAACAAAGTGATATAGTCTAAAAATCGAATTCAAAAACTACTCCCCAAATCAGAAATTTGAAAAAAAATTCGAATGAGATTCGAATGAAGAAACTGGTAT
This sequence comes from Ambrosia trifida, assembly GCA_028751855.1. Lineage (NCBI taxonomy): Eukaryota > Viridiplantae > Streptophyta > Magnoliopsida > Asterales > Asteraceae > Ambrosia > Ambrosia trifida. Next base: position 58,053,800 of record CM054129.1, on the reverse strand, counting down.
ATATAGGTGTGTACATTCGACCTATGTTGGGGTTCGAATGAGAAGCTTCAGCTTCCTTAGACCCTAATGAAAGGCTCGATTGTAAGATGAAGGGTTCGAATGAAAAATTTTCAATTGAACACTCTCATTCAACCTTTTTAAGAGGTTCGAATGTAGCCTTATTTGCACCTTCGACCCACCGAAGGGGCGAATGAACTAATGGAAAACTGAAATTTTTACCAAATCTCAAAATCGAATCCCGTTTTAACATTTTCAAACTTTTTAACTTTCAAACATTCATCATTTTGCATTTAAATGTCACAAAACTCAAATGGCCTGTAAAACTTTAGAAAATCACCATCAATCACCATCGGTTATCAAAAAGAAATCAGAAATGTAAAATCTTTTGGATTTTCTGAAATTTTTGTTAAAACACACCTAAAATCTTTTTGAGTTTTTGATATTTTGACAATAAAATGTAAAATTCAGAAATAAAGCAGTAAATGATTTGTGATTTCCGGTAAGAGGATCATATCAGTTTTTGAGAAATCTGATCACACCGTTGATCTTTAGTGTTTATTATCATTAAAGACAATGTGTGATCCGGCAATTGCTGATATTGTTATCCACATAAGCTCACATGCAGACTGTTATGCAGTGCATGATACGGCTATGTATATTATAAACTAAATTGTCTGTGGTTCCCACGCACACGACATACTCCCGTATCAAGGAATTTTGCACAAATACTCATTGTAACGCGTGATTATGCTTTCTTTATCCGTCAGTTACAAGGTATTGAGGCACAGAGGTGTACATGTTAGCAACTCAATGCTACAATGTAACGTGTGCACTCTACCAGGTTGAGGGCTTATATCAATCATGATTTGCATCAATGATTAGATACGATGCATTAGATAATCTTTGATTATCGTCATACATTGAAAGTTCCTCAATTCGGTAACTTTAGGTTTTGGCATTAAAGCTCTTTTTATAAAGATACCCTGTCTGATCTAGGTCTGTAAATCCTTATAACAGAAGATCAGATAGGCTATCCTCAGATAACTAATAACATAACGACCCATGTCACACCCTCAATTTCCACTGTGGGGTTTATACCGCGAGGCGCGTGACATACCAGGATCCCATAGCCATAAGTCACATGAACGGCTCTAAATGCGCAAACCATTTAGTTCGTTATTGTAAGACAAGTTTCATAGATAATCAAATATCTCAATAGTTGCGGAAGCGAAATTTAAAGATAATAGTTATCCAAATAGTCTGCATAAAACAACGCGTTCGAAATCGTTATAGATAATTAAACATTCGAAAATAGATAAGTATTCATATCCCCATGACGCTATATGATGCATGCCCTACTCGTGCTTCAAACTAGTGTCCTGCAAAAAGGTATAATAATCGTGGGTCAACATAAAGTTGGTGAGTTCACAAAGTTAAGTAATTACGTAGGTCTTCCAGACCATGTTTTTAAGTAGTAGCTAATTCACATGCCAAGGGTAGCTAGCCCGCTCATGATAACTAAAACCGGTAATACCGAACTGCCAAACAATGAGATCCCACAATAGTGAGCAAAGTGCCATGCATCATTGTCTATCAACAATGATAATATGTTGAGTTATAGTTCACACCCATGCTCTCTAGCACGATGTGAGGTTTGTGAGACCTAATAGCGCTATCAACTAGTAACCCGCTTGCCCACCTGGCAATTCATTCAGTATTTAGAAGGACTTCAATGATAGAGTTGGTTTAGTTCATCAACGACATGAATTAGTGAAAGCAAACTCACCTAGTGAATCATAGCACCCCAAACCCGGGATGTGTATGAGTAGTCCCAAACCGGACTATGATAAAGTTTGGAAAGTTGTCTCATCCGAGACGCATGATTTTTGAGAAAAGAGTAGTGAAACTCACCTGGTGTTTGTGTGAGAGATCTAGCAAAGAAGAGAAAGTAACTATCGTTCCGACAAAGATCTCCCTATGAGTATTAAGACATATTAAACTATGTTCTTGTTTATTACATAAGTTCGACACCCACTTTTGTGAACCACATCAAGTTGTGTAGATCATGTTTCATGAATAAGAAGTTTGATCTAAAAATGTTTCATCAATCCATGTGTAATGTGTAACCAATTACTCTAACGATAACATAATTGATCTTATAAGTGAAACAATGTGCGCATAATAGAAGCTCGATTACTAAGTGCATAATAACCAACTTATGAACACTTAGTTGAGGGCCGATCCCTATGATCAAAAGTCTAGATTCGGGTTCATAATAAGGGCCAATGATACTTAAGAATACAAGCGATTTGAACTTACCTTAATACTAGCTAGTAGGAAGGGGGAAACTTGTAGACTTGGAGCTCCCTAGTGCTCGATAATCCACCCAAGAGGTGGTCTTCGGCCGAGGGTTTTTAGAGAGGGAGTTAGAGGATGATTTTGAGAGGTGTAGTGCAAGAATTAAGTGTTCATGAGCTCTCCTTATATAGTGAATTCAAGGGCAAGTTCCAAACATCCTTTCCTAGCTACATGTTTAGAGTTTTATGCTATATTGATGCTTATACTTTTGCAATTTGTCTAGTGCCCTTCCATAAGGTGGCTATGAGTTGGTTAACCCACCTCATTCTCCATTTTTAGCTAAAGTTAACCATGATTAAGTCCTAGTGGTCTATTAGAGGTACATTAAGGTGTAAGTGTGATTAGTTGTCATCTTGTATGCATGCATTCTTCCAAATACTAACTTACAAATCCTTTGGTGGTGATAGGGGATGCTTCGGCCGCTAATCAAGGAGACAAGGAAAGTTTTCATGCTTTGGGTATGTACTAAGGCTATATTTGACTCTAGTTAGTACCGATTATGGTGTAAGTAAGCATGCTTTCATTAGGATAGCTAATTTATGCACATGGGATTTAGGTATAGCTGAAATTTCCTAAGGTTGGGATAAAGTGATTAAGACAATTCACAGATGTAGGATTTGTAGGTACATGTGGATGGTGATGTCTTAGAAGCTTCTTTGTCAAGTCCCTTTCATCATGTGTTGGCCAACTAGTGCCTAGGTTTCATAGGTTGTAGGTTGTCATAGTTTGTTTCCCATGTTTGAGTTATTCTAGGGGCCGCAAATTTGTAAGTAATGTGTGTAGGCTTGTTTGTTTCTCATTTTTGTGTAATCTAGAAGAACTAGGGGTGGCTACTAAAGACAAAAGGAAACTTCCAAGAGTTTGGGTATAGATGCATGTGTGCGTGTGTGTGTTTATATATACATGTTTAGATTTCGATTATCAAGAAGACAAGAACATTTCCTAGGATAGTGACATATCATGACTAGGTCCTAAGAATAAGCATGTGTGTTCTTGATCATGTGTGTGTGCATTTTCGTGTATGTATATATGTATGTTAGTTTCTAGAAGGTGTTTAACAAAATTTAGTTTTTCTTGTCAAAGCCTAGTGTATGTATTGTGTATATACATATATATATATATATATATATATATATACAAGCACATATAGGAATATAAGAGATTGATTTGCATATACACACTTAGATTAATATTTGTAAATTTTTATAAGTTTAATCATATGTTTGTCAAGTGATGATAACTCATAGATACATATACATCTAGTGTGTGCACGTGTGACTTATCTAGTTAACTCTAGTCAAGTAGAATGCAAGAAATCTAGGTGCAAGTAACTAGAGTTTAGTTAAACTAGGAACCTTAAATTGCGGGGTATCACATCATCCCCAAGTTGAAAAGAATTTCGTCTTGAAATTCAGCAAGTAAACAATAAATCTACCTAGAAAATTTAAGCTTGGTTCCCGGATCTCACATCATCCCTAAGTAGATAGGAAGTTCGTCTCGAAATTCACTTTGAGAGAGCTGCTCTACGTTTTACGTTTGATCTATGCACAGTTTCAGGTTCAGTAAAGAGATGTGGGTATTTGAGCCACATTTAATCCCTGCGTTCCCACGTGTATTCCGGTCCTAGACGGGAATTCATATCCCCATGATGCTATATGATGCATGCCCTACTCGTGCTTCAAACCAGTGTCCTGCAAAAAGGTAGAATAATCGGGGGTCAACATAAAGTTGGTGAGTTCACAAAGTTAAGTAAAATACGTAGGTCCTCCAGACCATGTTTTTAAGTGGTAGCTAATTCACATGCTAGGGGTATCTAGCCCGCTCATGATAACTAAAACCGGTAATACCGAACTGCTAAACAACGAGATCCCACAATAGTGAGCAAAGTGCCTTGCATCATTGTCTATCAACAACGATAATATGTTGAGTTATAGTTCACACCCATGCTCTCTAGCACGATGTGAGGTTTGTGAGACCTAATAGCGCTATCAACTAGTACCCGCTTGCCCACCCGGCAATTCATTCGGTATTTAGAAGGACTTCAATGATAGAGTTGGTTTAGTTCATCAAGGACATAAAGCATGAATTAGTGAAAGCAGATTCACTTAGTGAATCATAGCACCCCAAACCCGGGATGTGTATGAGTAGTCCCAAATCGGACTATGAAAAAGTTTAGAAAGTTGTCTCATCCGAGATGCATGCTTTTTCAGAAAAAAGAGTAGTGAAACTCACCTGGTATTTGTGCGAGAGATCTAGCAAAGCAGAGAAAGTAACTATCGTTCTGACAAAGATCTCCCTATGAGTATTAAGACATATTAAACTATGTTCTTGTTTATTACATAAGTTCGGCACCCACTTTTTTGAACCACATCAAGTTGTGTAGATCATGTTTCATGAATAAGAAGTTTGATCTAAAAATGTTTCATGAATCCATGTGTAATGTGTAAACCAATTACTCTAACACTAGATAACATAATTGATCTTATAAGTGAAACAATGTGTGCATAATAGAAGCTCGATTACTAAGTGCATAATAACCAACTTATGAACACATAGTTGAGGGCCGATCCTTATGATCAAAAGTCTAGATTCGGGTTCACAATAAGGGCCGATGATACTTAAGAATACAAGCGATTTGAACTTACCTTAATACTAGCTTGTAGGAAGGGGGAAACTTGTAGACTTGGAGCTCCCTAGTGCTCAATAATCCACCCAAGAGGTGGTCTTCGGCCGATGGTTTTTAGAGAGGGAGTTAGAGGATGATTTTGAGAGGTATGGTGCAAGAATTAAGTGTTCATGAGCTCTCCTTATATAGTGAATTCAAGGGCAAGTTCCAAACATCCTTTCCTAGCTACATGTTTAGAGTTTTATGCTATATTGATGCTTATACTTTTGCAATTTGTCTAGTGCCCTTCCATGAGGTGGCTGTGAGTTGGCTAACCCACCTCATTCTCCATTTTTAGCTAAAGTTAACCATGATTAAGTCCTAGTGGTCTATTAGAGGTACATTAAGGTGTAAGTGTGATTAGTTGTCATCTTGTATGCATGCATTCTTCCAAATACTAACTTACAAAACCTTTGGTGGTGATAGGGGATGCTTCGGCCGCTAATCAAGGAGACAAGGAAAGTTTTCATGCTTTGGGTATGTACTAAGACTATAGTTGACTCTAGTTAGTACCGATTATGGTGTAAGTGAGCATGCTTTCATTAGGATAGCTAATTTATGCACATGGGATTTAGGTATAGCTGAAATTTCCTAAGGTTGGGATAAAGTGATTAAGACAACTCATAGATGTAGGATTTGTAGGTACATGTGGATGGTGATGTCTTAGAAGCTTCTTTGTCAAGTCCCTTTCATCATGTGTTAGACAACTAGTGCCTAGGTTTCATAGCTTGTAGGTTGTCATAGTTTGTTTCCCATGTTTGAGTTATTCTAGGGGGGCTGTAAATTTGTAAGTAATGCGTGTAGGCTTGTTTGTTTCTCATTTTGGTGTAAGCTAGAAGAACTAGGGGTGGCCACTAAAGACAAAAGGAAACTTCCAAGAGTGTGGGTATAGATGCATGTGTGCGTGTGTTTATATATACATGTGTAGATTTCGATTATCAAGAAGACAAGAATATTTCCTAGAATAGTGACATATCATGACTAGGTCCTAAGAATAAGCATGTGTGTTCTTGATCATGTGTGTGTGCATTTTCGTGTATGTATATATGTATGTTAGTTTCTAGAAGGTGTTTAACAAAATATAGTTTTTCTTGTCAATGCCTAGTGTATGTATTGTGTATATACATATATATACAAGCACATATAGGAATATAAGAGATTGATTTGCATGTACACACATAGATTAATATTTGTTAATTTTTATAAGTTTAATCATATGTTTGTCAAGTGATGATAACTCATATATACATATACATCTAGTGTGTGCACGTGTGACTTATCTAGTTAACTATAGTCAAGTAGAATGCAAGAAATCAAGGTGCAAGTAACTAGTGTTTAATAAACTAGGAACCTGACATTGCGGGCTATCACAACCCGAAACCTCCGAATTTTGTACAAACCTATCAAACGAAATTACGGTACTAAGACCATATACCCATGAGGTGTTCATCCACATATCAATTCGTTTGATATGTATGTATCAGACACACAGAAATAGGTCAACTAAGCCTACTAGCACATCACACAAATTCAACACACGCCTTATATAACATTTCAAATCTTTAGCATGTGTCAGATCCCCACGGATGTACTATCATTTCCTCTTTTAATCCTGGAAAATCATTTTGGATTTTTCTGATTTTTAGGGCTTTTTTGGATTTTTCAATGTTTTTTGTTTTTCTGAAAATCTAAATACTCCCCCTAAAATATAAAACATATTTATGGATTTTTGATTTTTCTGAAAAACAGTAAAAACTAGAAATAAAATGATAAACCGAGGTGACGATTAGTCTTGTTTCTCCTTTATACCGTTAGCTTTTAATAAAAATTCGAATCGCGATATATCAAAAGCTTTGGTAAAAAGATCAGCCCATTGGTAATCAGTGTGGATTTTGACCATGTCGATCAACCCTTTAGCATAACAATCACAGATAAAGTGATACTTAATCCGGATATGTTTAGCCTTAGAGTGATTGTTCATGTCTTTCGTGAGTGCGATGGCAGCTTCATTATCACAATAAATTGGGGTTTTAGGATATTGCAAACCATAATCTCTCATCTGCTGTTGAATCCACAGAGTCTGTGAACAGCAACTAGAGGCTGCTACATATTCTGCTTCACAAGTAGATAGAGCGACCGCCGTCTGCTTCTTACACTGCCAGGTCATGAGCCTGCTCCCAAAGAATTGGCATCCAGTCATTGTGGATTTACTGTCTTAGTCACAGCCACCAAAATCTGCATCACTGAAAGCAACAAAGTCAAAATTATCATCATTAGGTTACCATAGTCCTCTCGACGGATAACCCTTCAGATATCTAAGGATTCGTTTGACGGCTGTTAGATGACTCTGTTTCGGCTTCGATTGGAATCGTGCACATAGAGATGTTGCGAACATAATGTCTGGACGAGATGCAGTCAGGTACATCAATGATCCGACTATGGCTCGATAAGTGAATGGATCAATGAGCTCCCCCTTAGCGTCAACTCCAATCCCGTGATTAGGTTGTATCGGGGTATCCATAGGCTTAGAATCTTCCATCTGGAACCGGCTCAAGACTTCAGATACGTATTTCGTCTGATGGATGAAAATGCCCGTTGGCAATTGGTCCACCTGCAAGCCTAGGAAAAACTGTATTTCTCCCATTGCACTCATTTCGAACTTTTCCTGCATTACTCTTTCAAATTCTCTGCACAAAAGTTTGTTAGTTGAACCAAAAATAATATCGTCAACATAAATTTGAACGAGAAGCAAGTCACCCTCTATTCTATTCATGAACAGGGTACAGTCAACCAAACCTCGTTTGAATCCTTTAGAAAGTAGGTACATGCTAAGCTCCTCATACCATTGTCATGGAGCTTGGTGCAACCAATAAAGTGCTTTGTTCAAAACGTAAACCTTATCCCGGTGGATAGAATCTTCAAAGCCTGGTGGTTGACCAACTTAAACCTCTTCCTTGACCACACCGTACAAAAACACGCTCTTCACATCCATTTGATACACCTCAAATTTCTTATAGGAAGCAAACGCTAGAAACATTCGGATAGCTTCTATACGTGCTACAGGTGCATAAACTTCGTTGTAGTCGATTCCTTCAGTCTGACTAAATCCTTGAACGACCAATCGATCTTTGTTTCATACGATAGCCCCTCTATCGTCTTTCTTACACTTAAACACCCATTTTGTACCAATCTTCTTTCTTCCTGGAGGTAAATCCGTAAGTGTCCAGACTCCCACCTTTTGAAACTGCAACAATTCTTCTTGCATCACTTCAACCCAAGCATCATCCAATAAACCATCTTTGTATGTCTGCGGCTCCACCTGCGAAACATAACAAGCAAAGGACCAGTCATTTTGACAACCAGATTTTTGAATTTTAGCATAAAGGGCTAGGGCTCCAATATTATCATGTGAAGTTGCACGACGAAGTTGTCCTCTAGTCATGACACTACTTCCGGGATCACCAATAACTTGCTCAAGTGGATGAATCTGATGTATCCGAGATTCCGGATAAACAGGAACTTGAACTCCAGTTTGAGTAGTTAGATTCTCTACCGTATCCAGACCATTACCCGTATTTGATGATGAAGCAACATCTGGATTTGGGTTCACTGGTGGTTCCTCCGAAACATGATCTAGAATAGCTTCACTGGTAACTTCATCGTCATCTTCCGATTTAGATGAATTAAGTGTAGTCGAAGCTTCTTGGAACACTTCTTCTTCATTAGAAGGGACATTGGTATCATTAGAAGCTGCTGGAGGAGTTACGGTGCTCGGACGTACCAACGGTGATGTTACTGCGTTTTCACACTCCTAATAAAGTCGTAATACAGCCTCTTCAACCAAGTTATCTAGATTGAATGATTCACAGAAATCTTTATAATCAAACATCCAATCTGGACCTCTTCCAAGTACGTTTTGGTATATCGTTGTAGTTCAACGTTAGCCCACTCCTCTACCTGTTGAGTTTGTTTGTTGAATACCTGTTTGAGCGGGGTTGCATATCCAACAAAGTATCCCTCTTCAGCTAAACTTCTTAGTTGGATTCAACATTGTACAAGGCGCTCCAAATGGTTCTAGATACTCCAAATTCGGCTTTCGTCTATTCAACAGTTCATAAGAAGTTTTGCCAAACTTCTTCATTGTTAATACACGAGTCAAGGTATAACAAGCTGCGTAAATAGCTTCATTCCAGAACATTACTGGAAGATTCAGATCCGCAAGCATTGTTCATGCCGTTTTGATTAGAGTCCTGTTTTTCCTTTCAGCAACACCGTTCTGTTGTGGAGTGTACGGAGCACTATATTCATGATGAATTCCCTTGTCTTCACAAAGTGCATCCATATTGGAATTCTTGAACTTCGTCCTGTTATCACTACGAATTCTTTTGATCTTTAATCCGTAAATATTCTCCAAACGGGTGAACAGAACCTTCAAATTATTAAACGTGTCGCTTTTGTGTTGCAAACACATCACCCACAAAAATCTAGAGTAATCATCAGTAACCACAAGACAATAAAGTTCTCCAGCATGACTTTTACGCTTGACAGGTCCGAAAAGGTCCATATGCAAACGCTCAAGTGGCATATCTACAGAATTCACTTTCTTTGGTTTGTGGGACTGTTTGTGTTGTTTGCCCTTTTTGCAACTCACGCATTTATCGTTGAGATGAAAATGCTTCACGTTAACCCCTTCTACAAGCCTATTCTTCACCAGATGATTCGTTTTTCTGAGGTGAATATGTCCCATCCTCCTGTGCCACATAATCGATTCTTTTTCTGTAGCCTTGGATAGAAAACATGTAACTTGGCCCTGGGGTGTCATCGCTTTGCTCATATCAAGAATATACAAGTTGTTTACTCTTGGCGCTCTCAACATGGTCCATTCTTTTGGAATGACGAAGCCGGGTTTTAGAATAAAGCAAGAGTTATCATCAAAGTGTACAGAAAACTGTTTGTCACATATTTGACTGACACTTAACAGATTATAGTCGATCTGCTTCACGTAAGAAATCCTCTCAAAACTTACAATCCCATTACTTACGCTTCCTTCCATCGAAATATATCCTCCTTTATTACCCGTAAACGCTACATACCCTCCATTCACATTCTTGATGTCAAATAATAGCGTTAAGTCTCCGGTCATGTGCCCAGAAGCTCCACTATCAACAATCCAAAGACTGCTAACAGGTCCCTGCACTAGACAAAGAAGTGATTAGATTTTTCGGGGGACCCAAGCCTGCTTGGTCTTGGGTCTTTGAACATTAAGCTTCAAAGATTCATTTTTAACAGCTTTAGGTTTAGAATCGATCTTTTCCTGATCGTTTAAACCTGTCTCTTCTTTAACTTTCACATTTGCAGTTGAGGTGGAAGCACCCGGAGAACCCACTAGTGACCAAAGTTGTTCAGAACATTTAAGAATCCTAATCTGAGACTTTTGGGTCACAACAGGTTTCTTAGTGTCGTTCACAAACGAACCTTTCTTGGTTACCTTCTCTGATTTATCAGATTTAGGTCCAACTTGTGACTTAGCATCAGGTTTAGGAACAACCTTTTGTCTGTCAGTAGTTGAGTTCACCACTAGTTTCTTTAGGTGTTTCTCCATAGCAATCTTGTTTCGATGATCATAGACAACCTGACGACTTTCCCTCTTTTGAAAATATCGACTTTGATTGTAAAAAGGTGGTCTTTGAGGGATAAAGTGTCGTTGTGGATATCTATGATTATCGACTGGACTTTGATAAGGTTGCCTATGCTCAACTTCGTGTCTTTTGTGTCGCATATACGGGCAGTGAGTAAGTAAATGCCCTCTCTCCCCGCATTTGTAACACGCACGGTACTCTTCAAATGCATTCTTAGCTCCCGGCTTAGCATATGAAGTGATCGGAAATTGATCATCAACACATCTACGTCTTAAACTCATTGGAGCTGGATCCATTGAGTAAGCTGGCTCAAAAAATGCATTCTCCTTTTCTTTAGGCTTGATGAATTCAGTGACATGAACTTTTGGTTCTTTGGGAGTATCACAATGAAATTTCTTCAAAAGTTCTGGAGGAAAGTCATTGGTCCTTTCGTTTTTAGGAAAACAGATTGTACTTTCCTGCCAGATTTTGTCAATCTTTGAATAATTTGCAAACTTTATCGGATACTCCTCGTCTGATATGATCTTATCGGATCCTTCCATCCGATAGAAAACTTTGTCGGGTTTGTCAACTGAATCAGTTTTCTCAATCTTTTTCACATTGTTAGTAACTGATTGATTCTTTCTGTGTGTATTAGCCTGAGGATGAGAAAACTGAGAAGGCGACACTGGTTCATTAGTGATGATGTAATTTTCCAAAGGAACATAACTGCCTTCTTTCGGTTTCTCATCTTCAGTGTCTGAATCATCAGTCATTGCGACCACTCCCTCATCATTCAGTCCGAGTATCGGTCTCACATCAGAATGTGGATCTCCAATACTTGAAGTGTTGGATTTTGTCTGATGTGAAGTCCGATTTAACTAAACTCTCCGGTGTTACTGTGTTGAAGTTATGATTCTTAAATAACACTGGAGACGGAACAGATTTGTAGTTTGCACTACCAGACTGTGATGGTTCTTCAATGATGTGGTCAACAACATAAGCTATATGCTTATAGCTCTCTAACATCTTATTGACCTTCTCAGCAAAACACTTGACAGTTGCCATTTCTAATTTAGTGTTTTCAAGTTCATTCATGTAATTATTGATGGCAAATTGTTTTAAAGCAAGGGTTTTCTTTAGTTCAGAAATGTCCTTTTTATACTCTTCATGTGTTTTGTTGAACTCATATGAATCCTTACGATAAGATTGAATGTTGATTCTAGCACTCTCAAGGTTAACCCTGATTTGCTTGTTCTCCTCAGTCAATCTATTGCAAGTACCACAATACTTATCACTATTCATGTCAATAGTGGAGTCAGAACATACCGGATTTGGTGCATCAGTCATAGCCATAAGCGCAAAATGAGCCTCCTTCCCTACAAAGAACTTCGAGTAGTCAATCTTAGTGAAGGCGTCATCCACAATACATGATTTCCTAGTCATCAAGAAATTTGCATCGGCTAGCAGCTGACCGATATCATCATCCAAAGAATTAGCACTCGCTTCTGAGTCAGCTTCACTCTCAGAATCGGAATAAACAGATTTAGGTTCATCAGGAACTTCAGTGACAGAATCAATAACAGTTCATGAAACCTTATCATCAGTAAGCTCTTCAATCTTCTCAGCAACAGAAACCTGAGTATCATTGACTATCTCCTCAATCACCACCTCAGACACCTTCTCAAAATCCAAAACTTCTTCAGCTATCACCGGCTCCTCGATATCCATCTCATTAGCAAAACATGCTACATTCCCAGTTGTGATCTCCTCAACTCCTAATTGCATTCCCGTCCAGTCATAACCCTCATCCTTTTGTATCACCAAAGCCTGATTTTGGGTTTCAGATTGAGTTTGGTTATTTGGTGTGGAAATAGGAATAATGGTTCTGGTTGGGTTATTTGGAGTTTGAGTTTGGTTGGGTGTAGTTGTTTGTCTAGTAGAGGTATTATTTGAGGTGTTTTGTCGGTTTTTGAAATTATTTTGTTGTGGACAGGTGTTGTTGTTTTGACTCTGGTAGGCTACCTGATTTTGTGCTTGACGATTTTGATAGTTCGAGTTAAATAGGTTTCGATTACCTTGCTGCATCAGTTGTGTGCATTCTCTTTTAAAATGTCCTTGACCACCACAGTTGAAACATGTAACTTTGGCTTTGTTGAAGCCATATGTGGTATTCGGTGAGGTAGCCAAATCAGTTGTACCGGTTTTCTCAATAAACTCTGTCGCCCTTCTCATCACACTAGCAAACACCCATTGAATATCAATTAGCTCCATCTCCTCCTTATCAATTTATGCATAATCTTCATTAGTCAGACAATTATTCCCTATCTAACTCGCCACAAGTCCGTTATAAGATGCAACCATTGCTGAAACCAAAGCAATGTGTTGCTGAGCAACTTCAACGGTAACATTATCCATGTTGGAAGTTTCCAACACGATAGGAATTTGGCTTGATGAAGCTTGGGGTGATGGTGGAACATATTGTTGTTGTTGAGGTGTGCTAGATGTGTAATATGCGGTGGACATTTGAGGTTGTGGTGGAATGTAAGAATTTGTAGTGTAGTTTGGTGGATAGGTTGATGTTTGTGCAAGATAATTAATTGGTTGTTTTGGAGGTTTAATGACACTCGAAACACAAGCTATATGTGGTGCAACATTACCTGCCACACTTGAACTGGACACAGAAGTGGATGTAGAAGCATGATACAATTCTAGATTTTGTGGGAATTGTGATCGTGTAGCTTTCCTCTTTTCATCTAACTCTTTGTTCTCCAACTTCTGAATAAGCTCGTTGATTGTCTAGTATTGATAAGCATCCTTCTCTTTCAATTCCTCAATGTGTTGATTCCAATAAGGTGGTAATGAATTAGCAAACTTATCAACCAACTCAAACATAGGAATCTTGATGTCATAATTCGAAAAGTCGGTCAACAGATGACAATATCTCAGTATAAGTTCCTTCAGAGTCTCATTCCCAACATAACTAAAGTTTTCAAATTCCTTCTTTAGTTCTTCCACCTTCAATATCCTCATCTTATCATTCCCATCGTGTCTGTTCTTCAACATATCCCAAAGCTGCTTAGATGTGGTACACGATCCAAACTGATGAAGTAGATCGGTAGTCAATGCTTGAGATATCTGTGAGAAAGCCTTCTTCTCCATTGCAAATTTCTTCTTTTCATCATCAGATAAACCATCGAGTGGAATCGGTTCACCTATGTTCTCTAAACATGGAGCAACATACCCCTTAGCAATCATCTGCAACGCCTCTGTTCCTTCCAATCCCATACCTTCAAGATGTATCTTGAACTTCTTTTGCCACTGATTATACTCTGCCATGTCCATCAGCTTCAGAGGACGACTCCCACTACCTTAAGACAAATCATTTATTAGAGTAGAAATAGCATTAGTAGTTTGAGAGTGTACCGCTGCTGCTGCAACACCCCAAAAATCTGTCGTCGGTTGCTGTGGAGGTTGAGTAGCAGGTGATGGTATCGAACTACTCCTGGCTAAGTAATTAATCGGCTGAGATGACTGGGTGTTCATCTTTTGAGAAGCAACAGCCCATGGATTCATTGGTACGTGCTGTTGTGGTGTTGTTACTAGCCTTGGTGTCATGGGAAATCCCCACATGTTGTCCATAATGTCCAAAATGTAAACACTTAGAAAAATTTCGTAAAAACAGCTTCGTTCGACCTCTGATATGAAAGCGTGGGTTCGAAGGTAGGAAAACCTAGGTTCAACCTCTAAATCAGACTCGAACGTAGATTAGTAACACACAAGACTCACGTTCGACCTCTATAAACCTTCTTTCAACCTCCCGGTTGGTCGAAGGAACAACTCTTGGTCGAATGTACAAACAACACACCAGTAAAGTTTTGGTTCGACCTAAAAATCCCAGATCCGACCTAAAAAGACCTTGGTTCGACCAAAAACTTACAAGTTCGACCTAACTCTCTCTAGTTCGACCTGACTCATTTGAAAAATGGTTATTCTTTGAAAATCAGTTAATTTGATCCAAATTTTTCAAAAGTTTATAGATTTTGATGATCTTAATCAGGTTTTGCTCGGAATTGAATGTAGATCAACTTTAATGAGTAAAACTTTTGATTTTATCCATGAAATCTTATCCAAATCAATCAATTTCCAATTAAACTCAAAGTTTTATCAAAACAAAAAATATTTGGACAATTTTGGATCAAATTCAGTTCAAAGCATATTAAATTGTAGTTGTATGATCTTGTAGGCTCTGATAACACTTTGTAGACGGATTGGTTTTAGCCAAAACGTTTAGGCGATCATACAAGTCTAACAAATCCAGGTGCGGAAACTCTAGTTTGTTTACAATATGATATGAGTCGAATCAAACACACAAAAGTACCTTTTCAATACTTATTCTCATTAATAACTTGATTTAAAGTGTTTACAATTGAGTTTACAAGTTAACAAATCAAGATCAGAAATATCAAAACACAGAGAGAGATTCTAGACCAGATAGAAGACTCAAAATGGCAAAAGTTATAAAGTTAACAAGAAGTTGAGCTTATATAGTAAGCTACATTCGACCTCCCGATGAGGTCGAATGAGCACCTTCGACCTACTCATAAGCTCGAACCAAGTCTCTGTCATGAATCCTCTCCCTTCGACCAACTAGTCTTCCTTCGACCGATTATAGTTCTTCCTTCGACCTCACGTCAAAACAGAAAACACATAATATTGTCAATCCAAAGCACTAGTCGCAAATATGCATCTACAAAACATATATTTATAACAACCTAACAATAGAGAATGATATTTCTTGCCAGCATCATCGAAATATATTTAAATGTCATCCAGTTCTAAATGCCCTAACGAATAAAAGAATCATCCCTTTGTTAGTGACGACCAAAGGGAAATACGAGTCTCACACTTATGCATGGATCAAGAAGATTCATGAAGATATTCGTCAAGATCTTTGCAAATTTAAGATACAAGATCCAGGATATTAAATCTAAAAGCGCTGATTGACAATAGGGAACCGGTGCAGCATATATATAAAATAAATATTGATTTATGTTTTCCTTTGACTGTATGAATCATCGAAAAACATCAATTCCAACATTTTTTACCAACAAAATGTTGGTAATCAATTTTCCTTTGATTGTAAGAAACTTTCGTAAACTTGTGGAAAGACCTTTGAAAGTAATATCATTATGCATATGAGATGGAAAGATGTAAGTGAGAATATATAAACGAATATATAAAGATGGAAAATGATTATTGGGAATTCGCCCCCTTTTATAGCGTGAATACACTAACTATTCGTAAAGTTGGTTTTCAACTTTACCAGTTGTATTTCAAGTAAATATAAATTTCGAAATTACTTTTGTGACTTTTTTTTTTACTTTTTATATAATAAAAGACAATTACTTCACAAAAATAATAATAAAACAATAATGTTAATAAAGTAACTTCAAAATCGTAATCATTATTTTAGGGTCTTTTTATAACATCTGTTGACAGTAAAAAACAGCTGTTGTCACATCAAAGTTTTTCAGTATATCTTGCAACAGATTGGGTAATCTGTAAAAGGAAAAACCCCACCATAAATGATGAAGCAAAAGTGACAAAGCATTGAAAATTATTAATTAAAACCTATATATATATATATATATATATTTATATATATATATAATAAACTGAAGATTAAAACAATATTCATACTTGAAATAATATTGTGAATGCCTCCATTTTTTATAGAACAAATAAACCAATAACTCCTAAGTTGATTTTCAACTTTATGAGTTGTTTTCAACTTTAAATATTATTACTCTTTTCAAATTCATAATTATGACAACTACAAAATATTACTACAAGTTTACATATTATCATTATTATTTATTATTTTTATTAAAAAACAAAAAATATTTATTGTATACTCATTTGAATCGGTAAATGATTTGAATTCTTTTGTTTTATATCGCTACAAAAGCGAACTAATACTAACAAACACAAACTGTTAACAAAACATGCAAGATAGTGTATACTGATAAAAAAAGTGCAATATCGCTACAATAGTGTAATACCAACAAACTTATTTCTTCTATCAATAAAAAAATACATATAAAATAAACAAATTCAAAGAAAAGAAAAGTAAATTAACACAGAATGAAAACAAAAACAGAGCATAAAAACAGAAATTCATAACTAATATTACGTGTGTAATAATATAAATAAATAAAACTTAAATTCTATGATGACGACTGTACAATATCTGTGGACTTACCAACAGATATATCAAACAATTGTCTTCAATTACAGTATATAAAAATACAAGGAAATATAAAAAAAAAACCCTACTAACAACGAAACCCTAGTCATTGATCTTTCTTCATAGCATCATCGAATCAAATCACAAACCAAAACAATGAAAACTAGTATACGACAGCAGCTCGTATCTAAATATCATCCAGATCCAAAAAGCTTAACCATTGAAAATAGGAAGTGGATGTATATATGTATTAATAAATTGATGTTTTCCTTTGATTGGAAGAATCATTAAAAAAACATCAATTTGAAGTAGTTTACCAATAAACTGTTGGCAATCTATTTTCCTTTGATTGAAAGAATCTTTCGAAAAATTTGTGGAAACAGAATTAAAAATAATATCATAATGCATATTGAATGGAGAGATGTAATGTGAGAATACTGAAAATGAATATTGGGAATTCATCCCCTTTTATAGACTGAACTATAATAACTATTCGTAATCGTAAAGTTGGTTTCCAACTTTATTGGTTGGATTTCAAGTAACTATAAAGTTGGAAGTTAGTTATCGAAATTTTAATTTATTTTTTATAGAATGAAAGACAACTGCAAACACAACAATAGTAATAAAATAAGGTATTTAATAAAGTTACTTCAAAACCGTAATCATTATTTTTGGGCTGTAGATATGGGTGGTAATTGATGATTATGCGTCTGCTATAAGTAATCTCTGATTTTAATGATACAACTATTATAACAAACAGTTGTTGCTTAAAAATAAACTTAACGAATCATATATCTTTTTTTAAAACAATTATTATAAACAAAATATAAAAAACATAAACAAACCAAATGCTATGGTCTGTTTACTGAACAGCAAATTAAAAACTCAAAAAACTGTTATAGAATTCAACTTTTTATTATTATAATCGCATAATTTGAATGAAATAGTTAATCTAACAAAGGTATATACAATATCCATATCGATACAAAACTCACCAAAATATAAAAAACGTAAGAATTCTAAGAAAAAAATCAAATATCCATACAAAACTGAAGTAATGCTAACTATGACATTCAATACAAAACTGAAGTAACGTTAACTATGACATTTCTTCCATTAGAATAAAAAATACATACAAATACAGGCAGGAAAGGACCAAAAAAACTGAAGAAGACAAAAACAAAAACAAAAATAATTACACATAATAGCTCTAACTCCTCAAGAATCAGAGACATATTATTTCACTATGCACCCATCTCTAATTAAACAGGCTGTAAAGGAGATCATGATAAGAATAATATTTTTCTTTGATTGTAAGAATCTTTCGAGAATACCAATCTCAACTTCATTACCAAAGGCTTTACTCTTATACATTTTTTTTTCATAGGAAAAAAAGAATATTTTTTTATCGATGGTAGCTTTATTTATTTATCTTAATAAATGAAGAGAAATAAAGTTGGAAAATGAAATGACGAATTTCTTGGCTTTTATAGAGAGATAAAATGTCTTACATATTATAATAAGATTTTTTACTCATTGCGTCAATAGTAAAACCATTAGGAAAACAACTAATAAAATAATGTTATAAATAGTTTACTCTTAGTGTCAATAATACAAATTTCCAAAGACAATGTCTGCTACGAAGAACCACTGTTTAATCTTGATATGTGTAATAAATGATAAAGTAAAACCGAACTAATACCAAGTAACAAATTTATTCTAAGTGCTCTTCAGGTACAATCATAAATCATTTGAACATAACAATAACTTAAGTTATTATAACCATCTATCTAAATTAATAGTATGAATATTATGATTATTTTCAATGTCCTAATAATAACTTTCGAATAGAAACCTATTATAAGTTCAAGGCATACAATATGGCCCCAACTATTCACACCCCCACTTCTATTTCAACCCCCCCAAAGCGCCTCGCTTTGGCCTAAGAGAGGCACTTTGGGTCAAATCGTATAAGGTGGCAGGAGGTGGCAGAAAAGTGGAATATTTTGATCCAAAGCGCCTAGTTTTGGCCAGAGCGAGGCGCTTTGGATCAAAGTTTTATTTTGGGGTATTTTTTGGTGTTTTGAATTGGTTTTTTATTTTTTTTAATATAATTATTTTAAAAAGTTAAAAAAAAATTAAAAACAAAGGTCTTAACCCTAATCAAACGTCTATATATGCGTTTTCGATTTCCAAATGAATCAACGACTTAAACTTGACATCATCAACCACGTATAGTCAAAGATTTTAACAATAGATTTAGGAAGCTTGAACAATAGATTCAGTACATCCCGGAAAAATTCCTAACAACTGTTCACCACCGTTAAATACTAATGAAGACCTTGATCTGCAATATTTGAAAATTATAATTTCTTGACATGCTTGGTAACAGAGAGGAACACTTTCTTCTTTTGTTCTACAATATTTTTATTAGTTGTTATTGTTGTTATAGTTTTTTCTACTTTTAGAAAAAATAAAAAACCAATTCGAATGTGGTATGCGCGTTAAATTTCATTAAATAAGTGAAAAACGCGAATTGATCAAACTTTGTAGAGGCCTATGTTCTATGGGAGGTGAGTTGGCAATGATCAAGGGATCTGCTTGGAGTCTAAAGCTTCGCGTGTCATCTCAAAGTATTCAATTCCGATAATCCACACAATTCTCCTGAAGCAAAACCTCTCTAGGTTTACCATCACCAAACGGATTCACCTTAGGCCTCGGTTTGTCCACTCCAATTCCTGACATTAATTCCAATTCTAATTCCTATTCCACTAGTGCAATTAGAATCTGAAGAGAAGTTATTATCATCATCATCCACAATGTTCTTACATAGAGCTACCAACCATCCTATTAAAGAAGAAGAAGATGACAGATATCACTAATATAACTTGCACCGGCTTGAGATATGAGTTTGATTAGCTTAAATCTCTCTGATCCATGGTATCCACTTTCACCTGAAGCTTTACTTTCCTAGGAAGAAGATCAGAGCTCCAAGAGCAAGTGTGAAGATCAAGGGGATGCAAGTTGAAGAAGAAGATGACAGATATCACTAACATAACTTGCACCGGGTTGAAATATGAGTTTGATTAGCTTAAATCTCTCTGATCCATGGTATCCACTTTCAAAGGATCCATGACACGCGATAATCGCTACGGTTAGTGGATACCATGGATCAGATAGATTCAAGCTAATCAAACTCATATCTCAAGTTGGTCCAACAACTGAATTTGACTTGCTTGCATTGGAATCTTGTACGAAATCATCTCATTTCATATTCTCCACATCCATACCTTGTTTCAAGTATCTTGTAAAATTCATTTGGTCTTCAAGGCTTCTAGGAGTCAACAAAGGTTGACTTCTTTGAGCATTAACCATGACTATATATAATATTATTATTATTATTTAAATTATTATTCTTGCAACCTAGTTCCTTTGTTTTATTATTATAATAATTTATTATTATTATTTTATTTATTTTTAATTTATTTTCTTTTTTGAGGGTGTAATGATGATGATGGTTATGATTTGACAAACGATTTATGAAGGTATCAAGAATCGGAAATTAGTAAAACAATTTTTAGTTCTTTAAAGGCTGAACACGAGTATACTCAAACAAGGGTTCCGCGTTTCGGTACGTTTTAATTGATCGTATGTGACTTCTGAAAACCACAAACGTTCAATTAAACATTACGAAACGCGTCAAACAGAGACCGGAAGTCCAGCATGTCGATTCAACATGCAAAAATCGTGTTTTGGAAAAATATAGGTATCGAATGTATAGTCGGAGCACCACGTACAATGATTCATGAAAGTTGAACAAACTCGGATGTTTCAACCAAAACACACAAACGAGCAATAAACGACCCGTAACTCCTCAAACGAATTTTGTTGTATTGGGAACAACTAAAAACATTTAAAAATGAATTAAAATTAATTTTTATTCAATAACAAGTGTTTAAAATGAATTAAAACAAATTAAAGTTTTTTTTTTAAAAAAGGCCAAAGCGCCTGGCTTTGGCCAAAGTTAGGCGCCTGTGGTCTAATCAAGCTAGCCAGGCGCTTTGGCCTTTTTAAAAAAAATTAATTTGTTTTATTTCATTTTAAATACTTGTTATTTATTAAAAATTAATTTTAATTCATTTTTAAATGTTTTTAGTTGTTCCCAATACAACAAAATTCGTTTGAGGCGTTACGGGTCGTTTATTGCTCGTTTGTGTGTTTTGGTTGAAACATCCGAGTTAGTTCAACTTTCATGAATCATTGTACTTGGTGCTCCGACTATACAGTCGATACCCATATTTTTTCAAAACACGATTTTTGCATGTCTAATCGACATGCTGGACTTCCGGTCTCTGTTTGATACGTTTCGTAATGTTTACTAATTTCCGAATCTTGATACTTTCAAAAATCGTTTGTCAAATCATAACTATCATCATCATTACCCCTCAAAACAGAAATAAAATAACAATAAATAAAATAATAATAATAAATCATTGCTCCAACATAACTTGTACCAGCTTGAGATATAAGTTTGATTAGCTTAAATCTCTCTGACCAATGGTATCCACTAACAGATCAAACAACGAGATCCATATTTTCAGACGTTAGGGTTTGATAAACACAAAACCTATTATTAAAAAGCAACAAAAACAAAACTGGAACCTTAAATCGTACGGTGAAATAAAGGAAGGCCTAGTAGGAGTGCCGTGGAGGAAGATCGTCGGTTTGCTGTAGTCGATGATGGCGCAGAGGTTTGTGGTAAGTTTAAGTTTTTGAATGATGTTTGTCAGTTTTCTCTCTATATACTTATTCATAACAAAGGTAGAAAAGTATTCATATATAAAAAAACATTAAAAAGTCACTATTCAACGAAATGTATCTAACAAGCAATCCACAGATAGCGATGATAGTCGTTTTCGGCATTGTAAAGCGATCGTTACTGTAATGATCAGGAACATTCCAAATAACTGTTCAGGTAAGGATCCTTTGATCAGAAAATATATTCCCAATCAATTCCTAAAATAAATCTTTCGATAATCGCTACGGTTAGTGGATACCATGGATTAGAGAGATTCAAGCTAATCAAACTCATATAAAGTGTTCGATGTCACTGTGAGTACACATTATGCATGACATTACATTTTGCATGTGTCATTTCAATTGGGCCATACAGGTTGCCAGTCCTACAGCAAACCAGCTTGAGATATGAGTTTGATTAGCTTAAATCTCCCTGATCAATGGGAAAGTAAACAAAATCGCCGATCCGACTGAAATCAATGGGAAGGTAAATATTTTCCTTGATCTACGCATATGTGTGAGAGTAGATTTCCCTATGAGGGTGACTAACAAAGAGATGGTCTTTTTTGATGAATGTATTATTCACAAATACATTTGTTTAACTATTTTAGCAACTTCCATAAGAACTCTCCATTTTTCAAAGACGGTCATTTGTATGGTATTAAGGGTTGGAAACTCTGAAGACCAATGACCCTCTGGCAATTTGATCAATATCATCCATCGCTATTTGCAAAATGTTCAGGCAAGCAAGTAAAATTCAGTTGTTGTCTGAGAGATATCTGTCAACGATGAAGGCAAACATACTTGAAATCAATAGGACGGTAAAATTCTGTCACCTCGTATGATTTGACCCGAAGCACCTCGCTTTAAATAGAAGGTGGGGGTTTAATTGGTAAAATTCAGTTGTTGTCCGAGAGATATTTGTCAACGATGAAGGCAAACATACTTGAAATCAATGGGAAGGTAAAAAATTCCAGCACCTGGATATCAGCCAGACGTTTGTCAAAAGAATTTTGTACTATGCATTCTCACATGAATATCCTTTGATCTACGCATAAGTGTGAGAGTTGATTTCCCTATGAGGGTGACTAACAAAGAGATGGTCTTTGTTGATGAATGTATTAGGGGTTGGAAACTCTGGAGATCAATGACCCTCTGGCAAACCTCCGTAAAGGTATGAAGGCAACATATCTTGCTGCAAAAGAAACTAATCACACCTGATCATTCTCTGCCACATTATATAACATTCTTTTCTTCTTCCCTTACAATCGCTTTGCCATTAATACCAATGGACTACCCTCACGTCGGTATAGCCATCACGTAGTTCCAGGTTGCCTTCATCGTTGACAGATATCTCCCCGAAAACAACTTCATCGTTGAATAGTGACTTTTTAATCTTTCAATGGGAAGGTAAACAATTCCTGCTCATCATGAGGAATATCTAGCCCCCTTTTTAATGTTGTTTATAATTAAAAGGAACTAGGTTGCAAAGGAACTTCAGGTCAGCCAGACGTTTGTCAAAAGAACTTTGTACTATGCATTCTCACATGAACATCCAACAACAATGGTATTTGGACCGCTTTCAGGCAAGCAAGTAAAATTAAGTTGTTGTCAGAGAGATATCTGTCAACGATGAAGGCAACATACATGAAATCAATGGGAAGGTAAACAATCCTCATCCACAATGTTCTTACCTAGAGCTACCAACCATCCGGTTGCTTTTAGGTTGCCTTCAACGTTGATAGATAATGAGATTTGGTGTTGGATCATAAGCAAAAAGGTAGACCACACCACTGTGAGTAGATAAATTTCCTAGTGGTTGGAAACTCTGATGAATAGTGACCCTTTGGCAATTGGTTAGTTAATGTTCTTTATATATGAATAGTGACCCTCTGCAAAAGGTCTTGATGAATATCTTCATGAATCTCCTAGAAGTGTCATCTTAAAGGCTGGAAACTCCGAAGACCAATGACCCTCTGGCAATTTGATCGATATCATCCATCGCTATTTTCAAAATGTTTAGGCAAGCAAGTAAAATTTAGTTGTTGTCAGAGAGATATCTGTCAATGATGAAGGCAACATACTTGAAATCAATGGGAAGGTAAACAATTCTCATCCACAATGTTCTTACCTAGAGCTACCAACCATCCGCTTGTTTCAGGTGCCTTCATCGTTAACAAATAATGAGATTTGGTGTTGGATCATAAGCAAATTTGATCATTGTAATATACCGTTTTGCAACATATTTGCATGCCATTTCATATTTTGCAACATACTTGGCAAAAAGGTTAGTGAACCCTGTGTTGGATGGAAAGTGTCTTCGGCTTAAATGTCTTGTTGAGTTGAGTTGGAGCAATGATTAGCTATGTTGGAGCAATGTCGATAAAAGTTGGTGGTTATTATTTTGTTTTTTAATTTTTATAATTTTTTTACAATAGTTATATTAAAAAATTAAAAAAAAAACCAATTCAAAACACAAAAAATACAACAAAAATAAAAGCTGGATTCCAAGCGCCCCGCTTAGGCCAAAGCGAGGCGCCTGGGGTCAAATCAGAATAACTTACCTCGGACCGAGGTAGTTAAAAAATTAACAAAAGCGTCTCCCTTAGGCCAAAGCAAGGCGCTTTGGGGGGTGGGAATAGAAGTGGGGGGTGTTAATATAACCACCCATAGAATATTTGATGACTTGTCAACAGATGTTGCAAACAACTATGACACATTACAATTCTCAAATAAAGGATGATGTAACCAGAGTTTGAAAACAGACTTTCCAAACATAAGTTGTAATCAATATCTAACAAAATAACTATAAATTTAAATTAGATTAGTCTTTTCAAATTCATAATTACAAACAGTCGCCATAGCCCTAAAAGTCTTTGATGAGCATTGTACAAACGAAGGGTCTAGATGGAAACATACCATAAATTAAAACATTATTATTTTATATTAATTAAACAATTAAAACTATTGTTCTTACAAATGATTTGAATTCTTTTATTGTTTCTATATCTTTAAAAAATGAACATATATTTTATATCAATAAAAATTCTACAAAAATATCACCATCTATAAAATGTGAAATTATAGTTTTTATTGACGACTTATTATGTGTTAAATAAATAATATTTCAATGACTAACTTTTTTTAAGAAATGACATGAAATATACTCAATGTAACAAATATTATAATATATGTAAACTAAATATTTACATATAAGTCAATTATGTTATCATAACCATCTGTTTAAATTATTAATATAAATATTATAATTATGTTCAATGTCCTAATAATAACTTTGGTATAGAAACCAAGTCTAAGTTCAAGTTATACAACTATAACACATTTACATTTTTAATATTTGTTTACGAAACACCAATCATCTGTTGATTTTAACAGTAGACAATTTTTTTTACCGACCAAACCCACCGAGCGACCCCACAGTGGCAAAGACAGGGGCACTACATATCAATAATTAATCTGCGGTTTTAAACACTTCTTAAATTTTTTTTCTTCTTTTTAACAAAGTTTCTTTAAAACAGCTGTTATACGATTCAATCATATTATTACAATTCAATAATTTGAGTTAAATATTTAATTTAACAAAAATAAACACAAAATGGAAGATTTATAAAAGAAGAAATTCAAATATCCTTAAAAACCTATTTTAATGACAACAGAATTACAATATATGAGTTTACCAAAAAGCACATAAAAATACAACGAAACATAAAAAAATCATTCTACCAACCAAACCCTAGAGAATGATATTTCTTCCCAGCGTCATCAGAACAAAAGCAGAAACAAAAACATTGAAAAGAATTACACGACAACACCTACTATTTAAATATGATCCAGTTCTAAAAGCCCCAAAGATTAAAAAGACATCTCTTTTTTCTTCTTCGTCAGCAAGATACCAACCTTGAACTTATGATGTCCTTGTTCCAAGGGAAATATTGAACCCACCAAATTATGTGACACCCGACACGTTTAGGTTAACATTTTATAAAACACATAAGTCTACCTTAGCGAAAAACGTTTTCAAACATACATAACTAGGTCAGTTGAGTCGTTATGACTGTTCCGGGAATCATCGGGAGTCGTTACAATGATCCATGTGATCATTGGGAGTCGGTCCATAACCATGTGAACACGGATTGGCGATTTGTAGATTCGCCGGGTTTAACGCACACACGTAAATCTCGAGTCCCGGGAATTGGTGAACGGATGGGAACGTGTTAGTTATCATGCATTGTGTGCTTACAAACATTATATGACTTGTCGGTATGTGAATACGTGTTTATATGTGTTAAAATAGTGATTACGCGTAATTGCATGACATTATAGGTGATTACGCGTAATTGCATGACATTATAGGTGATTGGCCTAATTGCATGTAAATACGGGGTGATTGGCCTAATCGCCAGTAAGTCATGAGATTGGGGGATATTTATAGGCGATTAGAGCTCCAATCGCTAGTAGTACATGCGATTAGGAACCCTAATCGCCTGTACTGCTGCATAATCGCCTGACGCATGTCTAACGACTAGAAACGCCTATAAATACCACCCTTATGTTGTAAAACATCATTTGTGAAACCCTAATACACCCCAAAGCCACCCCACACCTTATTCAACCTCTGGAACACGTTTTTGCTCAAGAAATCACCTTTCCATGCCTTAAACCTCATAATCTTACAATTTCAAGGTGTGTTCTTCATCCCAAACCTTTGTGATGATATTATTTTGTTCCCTAAAGGTCCAGACCTAGTTTCTAAACATTTGTGTCTTTGAAAACTCATTAAAATCAGTTTCTAAACAAGTTGGATCAGTATTAGCTGCTCTTTTAGTTGAACTTGCTAGGTGACACTTAAGTGTTTAGCAAGTTCTTTGGTGAGTGATAGCACAGCGGAATGTTTATAAGTTTTATAGCTACACTTATCAACAAGAGTTATTACTCCCCCTGGAATCAAGAACTAATAAATGAGAAATGTTTATTGAGAATCTAAGTATTGAATGAGAATGAAACACTTTGACAGATTCTCAGTAAACACGAAATGGAAATAACAATAATAAGAGTTGAAGGATTTCTTGTATTAAAATCAATGTCTAAAACAGAAGGATGAATCCTTCTATTTATAGACTTTACAAATACATGAACCTTGCCAAAAAGCAAGTTCAGAAACAAGTTGCAACAAGTTGCAGTCTTGGAACTTGTACATAAAGCAAAAGAAATACTAAAGTATTAAACTACTGATATACAAAGGCGGTGGAAAAGATCTTCTTCAAGTACTGATGAATGACAAACTACTGATGAGTAGTTTGTCTTCAGTAGTTCTTCAGTAGAAGTGTCTGGTTTGAACTTCAGAACTTCTGATGACTTCTTCTTCAGCAATTCTGAATCTCTTCTTCAGCAGTTTGATTCTTTGTCTTCAGCAGTTCCATACTTAGAGTATTTTGACAGAAAGTGAATTAGACTAAGGTTTGCAAAAGTGGTTTCACCAATCCTTTTTGTCCTAACAATCTCCCCCTGGATTGATGAAGCCAAAACCTTACTAATTCCTTATTGTTCATTTCTGTCCTTCACAATTTTCCATATTCCTTTAAACATGGAATTCTTGAGCTGGTTTAGTTGATCATCAGTAAGAGACCCTTTTCTTGGTTCCAAGTGTTGGATTGTAAGCAGGTCTTTGGTTGACAGTTTCTTCAGTTCATTCATCGACCTATATTCCCTGCTTGTTTGATCTCTTCTTGTCACAAGTACTGAGTTGTTATCAGTAAAGGACCATCTGATGACTGGTACTTTAGACTTGTCAAAGTCTGCAGTGTAGGGAACCATGGTGGTACCCTGGGTTTCTCCTGAGTGTTGAATGTTTTCAACTTCAGTGACTCTCAGGTGGGATTCACTTCCCTGCTGTTGTTCCATCACATTAGGTATCTGAAATGTTGGCAAATAATGTTCAGTTACTACCTTGGTGTGCATTTTGTCTGTGATGGTCTTCTGGATTTGATATGCAAAGGTGGAAGGATCCCTGAATTGTGTGAGCAGAGGCTTCTCTTCTATGTCAAAATCAGAATGTACTACTGTACTACCTTCTAGTAGTACCATTCTGAAATCAGTCTTCACTTTTTCCTCTGACTTCTTTCTTTGGGTAGCTGGTCTTCTTTGAACACCAGAAGTTCTAACTACTGAAGTTGAAGCTTCAGCAGTTTGAAACTTCTCTAGATTAGCAGCCCTTGCAGCCTTGTATTTTCTGTATGTGTCCACCAATCTTTCTTCTTTCCACTTGGACACTGAGGCTTTTGAACCATAACCATTTGCTACCAGTTCTTCTATCATCTGAGCTCTCTTGGCCTTTGTGTCTTTACTTGTTGCAAGTTTATCTGCAATAAGTTGAGCTCTTCTTATCAGCTCTTCCACAGAGAGTCTCTTCAATGTATGGGCTTTGACTTTGCTGTTCTTCATAATGTAAGACATCAGTTGATGTCTTTTGTCTTGTTCAGCAATCTCATGTAGGCTAGCCTGCCTTTGTAGTTCAGCTTCATAAGCCTGAAGTTTTTCTTCATGGCTTAGATCTAAGTCATCCCTTTGTTCCAGATTTTTCCAAATCAGATCTTCTCTAGCCTTCTTTTGGGCTGCAACTAAACTCTTCTCAAGTAAATCAGCTGATTGAGAGATTGGAGAAGGGATTAGCACAGTCATTGTTGTAACTGTTGTAGTAGGCCTGATAGGAGCAGATGTTGGTTGAATAGGAGCAGTTGATCTGGAAGGGTCAGCAGTTTGAGTCTTGGAAGTGTTAACTTCTGATGGGTTGACAACTTCTGAAGGTTTGTCAACTACTGAAGGATTGTCTTCAGTACTTTCTGATTCTTCATCAGAACTTTGGCCATCAGAGGTTTCTTCATTATGCCCTTGGGATTCATCAGCCTTTTCAGCATCATCTATTTCTTGAACAGAGACACCAAACTGTTGTGCCAGTTTCTCTTTTCTGGCTTGATCTTGTTGATCTCTAGCTAGGATAGCCACTCTTGCCTTTCTTCTGGCTTCAAGTGTATCCATAGGTACCTTTATTTTCTCCCCCTTTTTGGCTTTATCACCTTTGGAAGTTGAAGCTTGGGAGAAATGACCTTGAAGATGAGCAATCCGTTTGCTGTTGTGATCAATCTTGTTGGACAGATCATTCATCTTCATCTGTATCACTCCAAATTGGTTCTTTATGGATAGCTCCAAGTCAGCTGTGTATGTTTGGATGTGATTTTTGATGAGGGTGTTCATCATGTGATACAAGGGACCATCTGGGCTGCATAGTTGGTTCAGGTCTATGCTTGATTGCCCAGGGAATTGGGTAGGCATTTGTAGTGAGGGGTGTGTTTTTGGTTGATCTCCTTGTTGTACAGGAGATGCCACTCTAGGGGAATCATGGATTGAGTGGGCTTTAACCTGAGATGGTGTGACTAGCTTCTTGAGCTTAGAGACACCAGGTGCAGGACCTTCACTTATAGCCGTCAATTCAGTAGTTTTGTGTTTTGAAACATCATCCAAATCAATGGAATCATCTGAATCCCTGATTACATCCTCAATGAGGACTGTATCAGTTACATCATGAGCTGAGCCCAACTCAGTTGTCTCATGTACCTCTTGTTCTTGGTTCAGAGGATTTCCTACCTCAGGCATTAAGCCTTCATCAGTAGTTGCCACAGTTGAGGTCTTAGCTATTTTACTTCTGTCCTCAGGTCCACCACTGGGTGGTAAATGAGTAGTAGCAGCCTCAAAAGTACCAAAGGTTTCTAAGTTTGGGCTTAGAGACCCTGGTTCATCCTCATCTCTTTGGTTAGGGCTATGAATGTCCACATCCATGTCACTGTCTGAGTCTATGTCCCCTGTTTGATGTGGTTGATGGGGACTGACATGTATAGATGGGACTTTCTCTTTTAGCCCGGAGAGAAGTTTGGCTATTTCGATGTCTGGTTCAGAAATTTGGGGTGCTGGTTCAGTAGTTTGGGCAATGGGTTCAGCAGTTTCAAAAGAAGAGTGAATTGGAATATTTTTCTTAAGTCTTTTTCTTTTGAAAAGGATAGTTATTGGTGCTCTTGGTGGGGTTTGAGATGGATGAGACTGAGAGGATGTTTCAGTCACATCTTTAAGAAGTGCAGATTGCACAGTAGTTTGTTCAGGCATCTCAACCTCCTGAACAACTTTTCTTTTGGGTTTGGTGGGTTTTTGTTTTGTTATCTTGGGTTTCTTGGCCTTTGGTGGAGTAGGTTTGGAAGATGAGGGTTCCATGGGGACTGGTGCTTGTTCCCCTTGGTCATCTTCTGGCCAGGCAGCCTGTTTGTTGTGCCTTGAGTATGCTTGTGAGGTTAAGGGTTTCAAAATTTCAATTTTACCCACAAGCACCTCATTACCCAGTTCAGATATTATGCACTGCATAATGAACCTTGGATATAACTAAAACTTTTTCTTAGTGTTATTGTGATGTAACACCAACTCATTAAAGAAAAGTTTTGATGCCCTGAAATTTGTTTCATTCACAATAGAATGAAAGATTGGTTGCAAGGTTGAGGGCATCTGGTCATAAGACCCAGTTTTAGGACTCAAGCAAATAATAATATAATGAAACAAAAGTTTATATTTTGGTTCAAAATACTTTTTAAAGATTGTAGCTTGTGAGAGAGTACCTTGATAACCACACTCAGTCATGGTTAGGTGGATAGCAGAGTTGTCAAACTTTTCAGGGGCATTCACATCATTCAACCCCAGTCTGTTTGAGAGTATGGCCTGTGTTATGGCCATTTGTCTCCCTTTAATTGTTGAGTTGAGGGAGATAACTTCATCATCTACCATCACTGTCTCAACATTAGCCCAGAACTCATTTAGAGTTTCAGGATGAATTGGTGGGTCTATGGTGAGAGCGGTGAAATATTGGGATTTGACGACGAGATCAATGATCTCATCGTATTGGGACCAGCCTTCTT
This sequence comes from Ambrosia trifida, assembly GCA_028751855.1. Lineage (NCBI taxonomy): Eukaryota > Viridiplantae > Streptophyta > Magnoliopsida > Asterales > Asteraceae > Ambrosia > Ambrosia trifida. Next base: position 58,023,140 of record CM054129.1, on the reverse strand, counting down.
GTTTTTCTAAGTAGGCTCTGAGATTGTGTCCCTGTTTGAGAACTAAAGCCATGTGGTTTTGTGTGTGTTGATGAATCGAACAGTGATTTTGTGTTGTAGGTTCAGGGGTTTGAAAACTTTCTTGAGAGAGAAGGAGGGAATTTTTGTGTTTGAAAGGATAAGTGTTGAAAAAAAAGATATTTATCAGAAGTTTTTAACCGCTTGGATCTTCTTTATTAGAAGTTTTTAAACCGCCTAGGTTAAAAATCTCTTTATCAGAAGTTTTTAAACCGCATAGGTTAAAAATCTCTTTATCAGAAGTTTTAAACCGACTAGGTCAAACTTCTGATGATGGGAAAAGTCAGATTTGCCCTTTTTGACTAAACTGCTGATGAAGGATTATCTTCATCAGTAGTTCCCATTTTCTCTTCAGTAGTTTTAACAGCTGATGAGAAATACTTTATAAATACTTTTATTCATAACTTCTGAAGGTTATTTTATCAGACGTTAATCACTTTTCAGAAATTATCCCCATACTGATGTTTTGTTCATCAGTAGTTTCTCTCTTTTCAGAAGTTTTTCAAGTGTTTGAAAACAGATGTAAGTGAAAAACAAAAAATGTGTAGAAAAATAAATATAAACACTTACAAATTTAGCATCCCTAGCATGGATACTAACTTCTGAAATGTTGATGTGTCAAGGGGTTTAGTGAAAATGTCAGCTATTTAATTAGCTGTTGCTACATGTTTCACTTCAATCTTGCCTTTTTCATAGCAATCTCTTATGAAATGATACCTGATTTCAATGTGTTTAGTTTTTGAAAACTGAACAGGATTTTGAATGATGCTAATGGCAGATTTGCTGTCTACAAGCAATGGTGTCTTGGTCTCTTTGATTCCATAATCAAGAAGTTGATATTGGAGCCATTGTATCTGTGATGTACAACTTGTAGCTGCAATGTATTCAGCTTCAGCAGTTGAAGTTGCAACAGATGTTTGCTTCTTTGATTGCCTGGACACTAGATAGTTTCCCAAGAATTGACAACCACAAGATGTTGATTTTCTTGACATTTTACACCCTACATAGTCACTATCTGAAAAAGCTGATAACTTGGTATTGCTTGAAGCAGGATACCAAATTCCAAGTGTGGGAGTTCCTTTCAGATATCTGAAAATTCTTTTGACTGCAATAAGGTGTGATTCCCTAGGAGCTGATTGATATCTAGCACAGACACATGTTGAAAACATAATATTTGGTCTAGAAGCAGTTAGATATAAAAGGGAACCTATCATACATCTATACATGGTTTGATCAACCTGTTTTCCTTGATCATCTGGTTCAACTTGTGTGGTTGGTGTCATGGGAGTGGAACATGATTTTACAGTCTTGTAAAGAAAATTTGTTTAATAATTCTTTAACATATTTTGATTGATGTATAAAAGTTCCATTTGTTTGTTGTTTAATCTGCAGTCCCAAAAAGTACTGCAGTTCTCCCATTGTACTCATCTCAAATTTTGATTGCATGAGTTTCTTAAATTCATCACACAATTTTGTGTTTGTTGAACCAAAAATGATATCATCAACATATATTTGAACAAGTAAGACATGATTTCCAACATGTTTTATGAAAAGTGTTTTATCAATGGCACCTCTTGTGAAGTTATTTTTGAGTAAAAAGTTTGAAAGTGTATCATACCAGGCTCTAGGAGCCTGTTTGAGCCCCTAAAGAGCTTTGTCTAGTTTGTACACCCACTCAGGATGAGAAGGATCCTCAAACCCAGGTGGCTGACAAACATACACTACCTCTTTTATCTTTCCATACAAAAATGCACTCTTGACATCCATTTGATAAACTTTTATTTTGTTGGAAATGGTATAGGCCAGAAATAACCTGATGGCTTCAAGCCTTGCAACTGGAGCAAAGGTTTCATCATAGTCAATGCCTTCTTCTTGAGAGTAACCTTGTACTACCAGTCTTGCCTTGTTCTTTATTATAATACCAGCTTCATCTTGTTTGTTCCTGAAAACCCATCTTGTGCCAATTGGTTGCTTGTTTGGTGGTAAGGGACAGATTTCCCAAACCTGTTGCTTGTTGAATTGAAGCAATTCATCTTGCATTGCCTGCACCCAATTGTTGTCTTTGAGAGCTTCCTGGTACTTCTTTGGTTCCAACTGTGAAATAAATGCTGAGAATAGACAAAAGTTGGAAAGCTGGTTTCTTGTAAGAACACCTGATGCAATATCACCCATGATTTGATCAAGTGGATGATCTTTGTGTTCGATCAGTTGTTGTAAACCACTGACAGGTGTTGGTGGCTCATGTTCTTCAAACAAACTACTTAGGTCTATTATATCTGGTTCAGCAGTATTAGTGTCTTCAGTAGTTGTAGGTGCTGAAGCAGATGTTTGAGTTTGGCCTTCAGTATTTGTTGAATCAGAAGTTTGTGAAACTTCTAATGGTTTTGAAGTTGACTTAATGACTGGTTGAGGAGTCCATGGTGCTGGATCCTCATCATCAAACCTTTGATCACCATAATGAGTAGGTTTGGATGAAGTGACAGTCTTTTCAGGTTCAAAATGAAAGTTGTCAAGGTCAAAGAGTTCAGCAGGATGTGCTGGAATGAGAGTGTGTTTTGACTCATTGAACTTGACATTCAGTGTTTCTTCTCCTATCCTGGTTTTTGAGTTAAAAACCTTGTAGGCTTTTCTAGTTGATGAATAACCAAGAAAGTAACCTGAGTCAACTTTGGCAGCAAACTTTGAAATAGATTCCTTGATGTTCAAGATGAAACATTGACATCCACAAGGCCTGAAAAAGGAGATAAGGGGCTTCATGACATGAAGAACTTCATAGGCAGTCTTTGAATGTCTCTTGACAACAAGAACTCTATTTTGAAGATAACATGATGTGTTAACTGCTTCTGCCCAGAAGTATAAATTGAAATACAATGAATCAAAATCTAAATATAAATCCGAAAGCTTAAAGAATGCATCTCAAAACAACCTGAAACATGTACAAAATATTTTCGTCAATACAAAAATTGTATTGGTGAGCATACCCTGTTTAAATAAATATAGTAGAAAAGTGTTTAGCAATTCATGTGTCGTATACTGTTTGCAATTATGTAATAAGTGGTATCCGGGTCAAATCAACCCTAAGAAAAGAAAGCAGATATATATAGTATGCGCTAGTAGTAATGTAATACATATCAATGACGAGGACTCTCAACAGAGTCACAAGGGTATATACCATAGTACTATTCATTGAAATGCCAGGCCGCAACGGTTAATGATTTGACAGGTCATAGATACACGATATGACACAAGCAAACACACATAAGAATTGCTTTTTAGTAACAAGAAATTGAAACTTGATAATAGGTACATGAGTCACCCCAAAATAGTAAAACAGTAAAAAGGGGAAAGATATACTCACTTGATTGTGATTTGCAAACGAGTCCCCCACCAATATTAATTAACAAAGAATTCCACGAAATGAACCCAAACGAGTGTAGTCCTACTCGGGTGCTACAATATTATTACACACATAAGAACTAACCATAGTAGATCTTAAGTCTAAATAACAGGCATCGGTGATAAGATTCGGGTTTAGTGACAAGAAGTTGATATTATATGTGTTACTACACGAATGCATATTTCTAAGTGTTAATTTGTATATAAACCGCGTAGTCTTGAACAGGTGTAAATATAGATTCTATAAGTTGACGCGTGTTGATTATATATGGATATTACTTTTTTTTTTATAATAATATTTATCGCGTGTCTAAATTTTAAACAACTTTTATAGAAAAATAAATAATAGATTAAAATTCTTATCGTTCTGAAAAGTGTAATCCTTCACACACGTTAGTAATCAAACAGTTTAAAGCCTTGAACTTTTTTATACATTTATATGTCAAATAAAGTCTTGAAATAACGCTCAAGTTTTATAAAATGTTTTGTCACTCAATTAGTTTGTATAACTTTTCAAGTTTTATCAAATCAAACTCAATTTTAATAGAGATTTGTAATAGTACCTCAAAAGAAGAGATGAGAAAAAAGAAACATTTGATGGTGAAAGTTGGGGCACGGTTGCGGCGCTTGTTGTGGTTCCCAGAAATTAGCCGGAGAAGTAGGAGGGGCTGAGAAGGATGTCGTGTGAGGTGTGATCAGATGTGTGGCGTGTGTCGGTAGCAATAAACCACGACAAAAGCACGCTGATGAACCTAAATAAAATAACTATATCGGTAATATGCGTGTTTTGTTTTTTGATCTTCAACTGTTTATAATCTGCAGTTAGCAGCCATGATAGTGAATTGATAGTGGCTTTCAACTTGACAGTTACAAGAGGAAGAAGTAGAAAACTTCGGTTTCATTTGCGGTTATGAAACGGACATGATGAAGAAGTAATATAGACTCATGCTCCTTCATTTCTTTTCAATACCATTTAATATTTATATTAACAATGTTTAACTTGCCTTTCATGAATATGATCTGTTTCACCAAGAAAAAAAAACTAACGGAACTTGCAACAATATTTATTTGAAGAAGTTAATGTATTAATGACAATTGTCCTTTTGTAAAACCAAAATGTATTAATGACAATTGTCCGTTTGTAAAACCAAGCATTTTATCTAAATTTTTTACATGGTCCACGAGACATGTTTTTCTATTATAATTATTATTATTATTACGTCGATTAATTTGTTGTTTATATCGTTAATAAACACGTAATAACCAGTAAGAAAACGTATGGACAACCTAACGTCGAGTTTAAATCGCATTGAAAATGAAATTTTGAAATAGTTGAGGGACCAACTGTGTACATTTACAAAAGTGTAGGGTGCACGTTGTCACAGTCTCCCCTACTTTAGAAAATTTCGTCTCAAAATTTCTTTCAAGTGGAGGTTACTATGAAACAAAAGGCGTAGTAAAAGTCAACTAGATTTTTTTTTCAAAGAAAATTCCATCATTTATGTTTTAACAAAATTAAAATAGTTGTCTAATACCCAAAGTAATAGTTTCAAAATCTTTGACAGTTGCCCCGAGGTTAGGGAGTTGAGAGTTTAAATGAAATAGGTTTGGGAAAATATGATACTGGTGAGGGCAGAGGTACTAATGAAGCAGTCTCCTCTACTTTAGAAAAGTTTTCTGACCGAACGTTATTAAGGACAGGCAACATGATTTCGACTAACAGAGAGTGTAAGTGTATAACAAGTTTAAAGTTTTCTGTAGAGATGTTCAACAAGGAAGGCTCCAACATAACTAATTAAAGCTTATGTAAAATGTTCTTATTGAAATGCTAGCTATTAGTCAACAATCTAATGAAAAGGTAGTAATGGGTAGGTTCTTGGTCAAACTCCTAGTCCGCTCCCACAGTATCGTTTATGCTTATATATAGGGTGTACCGCAGCTAACCCACCACACTCCCGATACTTTGGACTCGTACTGATTGTCTACCAATAGCCTAAATAGAATCACACACCACCCTCATGTACCTGTAAACCCATGATTGCGTTCCGGACCGTAATCATCGATTTACCTTACACTAGGGTGTTATGCTTTTCCATAACCCTATCCTAAGTAATACTAGAAACAAATGTGTGCAGTCAATATGTAATAGTCACTGTAACGAAATAATGTTCAATCATGACATGGTTAGAGGTCCTTCCCTTTCGGGTTTACCCTTTAACCGTAATGAGAGTAACGTGTAAGTATAAGACATGGTTAGAGGTTCTTCCCTTTCGGGTTCACTCTTAACCGGTAACTTTTGTTCACATCGTTGGCTTTAAACACTCATATTGATAAACTCTGAGGTTTACACCGTTCCCCTCAGATTAAAGAAATACTCTAATCCAAGTCGTACGTGGGCACTGGCTTAGATCTCATATGAGTTATCAACTAGTATGTTCATTGGCCATGATGATGAAGAAAATAATATATGTATAACAGGGATTTGCTCAAAACAAGAAAGAAAATGTGCATACCAAATATGCGTTCAAGTAAGTATATAAGTATAGCATAAAATTTCGACTGAAAGAATAGTATAACATAAATCGAGTAAATCGTACAATTGCACAAAATGAAAGTAAACGAGTTGAATTAATGCAAAATAGGCAATGTGAAAATAATCACAAATGACGTGTTAAAAATAACTATGATTAAAAATAGTGCAAGAATAAGATAATGAAATTTACGGAAAATGAGTGTGCACGGAACAGGTGTATAGCCTACTGGCATGCGGGTTAAAATCTAGTAATTTTACATATATGCATTATATGATAAAAAACAATTAGCAACATTCTGATAAGGATATGTCCAATATTTTGTTAGACCAAAAGGTTTGCGACTGAAAGAGTGCGAGTGTAATAAGATAAATTTTCGTTTATCAAAAATGTAGTTTGCGCAATCTTTGATATAGTTGAAAGAATAGTAGTATTGCATGAGGAAAATTTTTTTTTTTTTTAGAAATCGAAGTGTGTTTTAGATTCAAAACAAGTTCATTTGAAAATTCTTCGTAAATACACATTTTCATGTGTTTACGAGGTGTCAAGTTTGAAAAAGTGTTATAAGGCTTATTATTAGTTGAAATTTTCTCCCGAAAATATATATTGGATACGTCATATGAAAACAAAAGATTTACATTTGGTCTTTAAAATATGCAATACAAGTTTGTAAAATGCAAAATGAAACCATTTCATGAAGTATGTGTAAATCGAATGTGTTTTAAAAACTAAGGTTTAAAATGACGTGAATGATAAAATTAACGTATGTAATAGATTACCAATATTTAAGAAAATTCATAATTTGTCATTTGAGTAAACAAAACATAAGTATCAATATCATAAAACATTGAGATTGTTTCCATAGAGATTTAAAACGAGATGCACAAATAGATCCTTGAGATGTGGATTTCACTCCTAACTCAAAGATGTATTTCAAAATTGAGAACTATGGTGGAGTGAAACCAGTCACTAAGTTAAGGATATCACTCCCAGCTTAGTGATTAAGTTTCTTTTTGGAGGAAAATACTCTTTGAGGTGTGGATATCACTCCTATCCCAAAGATATATTCCAAAGATGTATAACATATAGAGGAGTGAAACTAATCACCAAGGTATGGATGTCACTCCTAACTTGGTGATATCGTTTCGTTTGTGAAATACGAATGTCTTCTTCGCCAAGCAAAATTTTGAAAGAATAACAAGAAAGAATCATAGCGAAAATATCTTGAAAGAAAATATAAGAATAAAGAGAAATATACACGAGAGGACTCATGAATCTAAGCTTAGTTATAGACTAGGCTAAAAGGCATTCTAATAACTTAATTCCCTATAACCATGGCTCTGATACCAATCTGTAACACCCCAACCGATGGCGGAAACATCGAGGTGTCACGTAGTGACGATTGTTCAATAGCTCATGGACTAAAGTGCAAATTTGAATACATTGGTTAAATAATTTATTACATTGAAATAAAATACAACGATTCTAACTGCCAACTAAATTGAAATACAATGAATCAAAATCTAAATATAAATCCGAAAGCTTAAAGAATGCATCTCAAAACAACCTGAAACATGTACAAAATATTTTGGTCAATACAAAAATTGTATTGGTGAGCATACCCTGTTTAAATAAATATAGTAGAAAATTGTTTAGCAATTCATGTGTCGTATACTGTTTGTAATTATGTAATAAGTGGTATCCGGGTCAAATCAACCCTAAGAAAAGAAAGCAGATATATATAGTATGCGCTAGTAGTAATGTAATACATAGCAATGACGAGGACTCTCAACAGAGTCACAAGGGTATATACCATAGTACTATTCATTGAAATGCCAGGCCGCAACGGTTAATGATGTAACACCCCAACCGATGGCGGAAACATCGAGGTGTCACGTAAGAATGAGTATACAGTAGCACATGGTAACCAAATTTTAATTAAAATTAATTTAAAGTGCAAATATCCAAAAATGGAAATACATAATGAGTTTAAAGTGGAAATCTAACACATCACAAAAACCAAATAAGCATAGACTTCAAATTGCCTTCTCATGAAAATACTCTAGTCTTCATGCATCATTATTTCCTGTTGAGTTGTAAAAATGGGGGGGGGGGGGGTCAACTAGAAGTTGGTGAGAATACATAAGCCATGTCAAGCAAATAGTTTAAGTATAAAAGTTTAGCAATTCATATGTCTATCGTAAGTTTAAGTCTACATGAATAAACATAATATGTTGAATCGACATAATCAAACCTCCGACTAGTTTAGGTCCATCCCGTCATCCACGGTTCACCTTAATAATATGTTGGAACGATAACAATCACCCACGCTACCTATGTAGGAGGTACACGTATCCGGGTGGGATTGTCAATCCAATAGATCTATTATTGAGTATCGCCGGCTTGGCCATAGCTAATGATTATGTAATGTTGAAACTCGTTGAAACTCGTTGAAACTGTTGTTGTTGTCTAATTCATGAGGCATTAAAGTTTACAACTAGACATGTATGTAGAATTGCTTAAGTATAATGTTGCAAGTATGAAGAATTGCATAAACATGGTTATGTAAACTCACCTTAGCAAAGTATTAAGTCTCGAGAAAAAAATGTGTAGCCCCAAAGTTGCCAATTACAAGAGCTTATAATCAAAGCTTCAATTGTAGAAGTAATAGACTATAGAAGAAAAGTACGAGGGAAAGTTTAATCGGATTGAAACAATCGATTTAGAGGTGGCAAGTGTAATGGTTCATAGGTGGGTTTTTATACTAGTTTTGGATTCAATTAGCCATTAAAATTGGTCAACACCATAAAGTAAGGTTTTATGATGAATTGACTATTTGACTAGGAATTTGACTGTTTGACTAAGACTTTGACTAGGACTTTGACCAGGACTTTGACTATTTGACTCAAGGCTTTATTTAAGAAAAAAATAAATAAAATCATTAGTTTGAATTAGAAAATAAAAAAAAAACACCGTCTTATAAAATGACAATTTTATAAATAGAATTGGGATAGGACATATGTCATGATTGAAGATTTTTTTTTTCAAGTACAATGATAAAAGGAACTTAGAAAAATAGAGTGCACGGATAAAGATAAGAATATTTAGAAATAAATTAGACTTTATATCATGGATCGGGAAATACTTTAATGCAAAATAAATGGGAAAATTCGTGAGGTTACAGTCTCCCCTACTTTTGGAAACTTCCTCCCGAAGTTATTTAAAAACACAAGTTTGAGGATGGTTGGGTAGAAATTAAGGCAGCCGTGGTTTTGAAAATTTTGGGTTAAGGCACGACATGAATTTATAGAATAATCTGCTTTCGAATAATTTGGATAAGAGGTTTGTTATCTGTGAGTTTTAAGGGTAGGATTAGGTGTGTCTTGGAATCGCAAGGTGAATAAGAATCTTAAGTTTTAGAAATCCTAAAAGAAATGCATGAGTTGATGGACTATAGAAAGGCTAAATGAACTACCACGTAACTAGAGTTTATAATTAGTTTCTCTACCGAAAACCTTGATAGAATTTCACACCACCTTAACGTACCTGTAAATTCATGATTACGTTCTGGACCGCAATCACCAATTTACCTTACATTAGGGTTTTGTGTCCTTCTATGACTCTAAACACACATGTAAGTAATGCAAAATAACCTTGTGATTAAATTGTATACAATGTATCCAAAAATAAGTCTAACTGTTGAGCAGGAAAAAGACTTCTACCAGTCAGTGAGTAAGAACCTCTACCGATTGTTGAGCAGGTACGATAGCCTCTACCAGTCGTTGAGCAGGTTGTAGGGCCTTTACCGACTGTTGAGCAGGCATGATGACCTCTACCAATCGTTGAGTAGGTTATTTGGTACTCTACTAACTGTTGAGCAAGTACTTCATCCTCTATCAGTTGTTTGATTAAGTGTACCAATTTACACACACACATAAATTTCAAATTGATAATATGTACATGTAAGCAATCAAGTATCAAGTATAGCATGTGAGTTGTAATAGAGTTGCCCTAGATAAGGTTAATGACTCTAGGTGTGTCTATAGTAAATAGTTTATATTCCATGAATTCTATTTTCAAATGTTCAAATATGGTAGATAGTCGAATCCTCATGTATAACTAAGGATTATGTTTGATGCAACACACAATCAAGTTTCAATAGTTTGGTTATCATGGGTAACTAGCTCATGTTTGAGAAGGTGAAGGATATGAATTTAGTTCTTGGGGAAATGATGATAAATCTCGAAACAGAATCAAGGTTGCGAGAGATAGTGAATGTGAAGATGGTTGATAAGGAGTTTATTTTATAGTAAGGAGATTATGTAGCAGTGTAACTTGTGGGGTTTGGATTAAAGATTATAATCAAGTGTATAAGAAAACATGATTGTGGTATATGCCAAATATTGTAAAAATTTGAAAAAGTTAAAAATGAGTGAGTGTCGATGGAGAATCTAGAGACTAGATATTATTCCTATGGATTAAAAAAAATTATTTTCAAAATTGGTTTTGTACATAAAGCAAAAGTTGTTAAATAGTACAAGCTAAGTAAGCTTTGATTAAAATATTACCGTTAGTTGGAGATTTCAAACATGACATTAGGTTTTGAAGATCAAGGTTCTATTAGTGATTTTTAATAGTTAAAAGCATTATATAGAAAATCGTTTGTTACGTCAATAAATAAAAAAAATTGAATTTAAGTTCGAGGACATCTTTTGACAAAAAAATATGTACTTTGTAAAGTTACTATGTAATTAAAATACAACAAGATTTAGAAATCTTTAGTTTGTGCTAAGGTATGAGGTTATAGTTTTTTTTTAAATAAATAAGTAACATGTGGATAAATGAAATAATATGATTTGGGTAGGGTATTGAATATTTAAAAAAAGTGGCTAAGATAGTAAGGTGAAGTGTAATTGTGAAATCCATAGATGGTTATGAAATGAGATTGATTTAAGCTGTAAAATTTTGAGATTTTAGAGCTTAGTTTAAGGAAAGTGAGTGTAATCATTTATTCATTAATTAAAACGAATAAACAAAAACGTTGACTTATCAAAACTTCTAGATTCTAATAACATAATGAAGACATGCTTTAGCCTATAAGTGAACACTCATCCCGAGAATTCCCAGGTAGGCATCCGGGTCCCTCGTCTGATTGGGATTTATGTGCAATGCCAGTCCTAGACAGAAAACTCAGAATACAGGCGTTCACCCTTCCAGATTGCATGTGTTCGTTATTAAAATTTAGAAATTCGACGAGATCTTCAAGGTGGTTCAGGCTAAACCTAAGGATTTTGTCCTATTAATCTAATGGTGGATCAGGATTGCAGCAGACGAATAAGAGTAGTCAGTTGTAAGGCTTGTATAAGGTATAGGATAGGGATAAGATTAAGGAAGCAATTAGGGTCACAAGTAAGAGAAGCAAGTACTGTTTTAAATCCCTAAGATTATAGTCTAGATTATTTTCTAATAACCTAATTCGCTATAACCAAGGCTCTGATACCAATCTGTAACACCCCAACCGATGGCGGAAACATCGAGGTGTCACGTAAGAATGAGTATACAGTTGCACATGGTAACCAAATTTTAATTAAAATTAATTTAAAGTGCAAATATCCAAAAATGGAAATACATAATGAGTTTAAAGTGGAAATCTAATACATCACAAAAACCAAATAAGCATAGACTTCAAATTGCCTTCTCATGAAAATACTCTAGTCTTCATGCATCATTATTTCCTGTTGAGTTGTAAAAATGGGGGGGGGGGGGGGGTCGAGAATACATAAGCCATGTCAAGCAAATAGTTTAAGTATAAAAGTTTAGCAATTCATATGTCTATCGTAAGTTTAAGTCTACATGAATAAACATAATATGTTGAATCGACATAATCAAACCTCCGACTAGTTTAGGTCCATCCCGTCATCCACGGTTCACCTTAATAATATGTTGGAACGATAACAATCACCCACGCTACCTATGTAGGAGGTACACGTATCCGGGTGGGATTGTCAATCCAATAGATCTATTATTGAGTATCGTCGGCTTGGCCATAGCTAATGATTATGTAATGTTGAAACTCGTTGAAACTCGTTGAAACTGTTGTTGTTGTCTAATTCATGAGGCATTAAAGTTTACAACTAGACATGTATGTAGAATTGCTTAAGTATAATGTTGCAAGTATGAAGAATTGCATAAACATGGTTATGTAAACTCACGTTAGCAAAGTATTAAGTCTCGAGAAAAAAATGTGTAGCCCCAAAGTTGCCAATTACAAGAGCTTATAATCAAAGCTTCAATTGTAGAAGTAATAGACTATAGAAGAAAAGTATGAGGGAAAGTTTAATCGGATTGAAACAATCGATTTAGAGGTGGCAAGTGTAATGGTTCATAGGTGGGTTTTTATACTAGTTTTGGATTCAATTAGCCATTAAAATTGGTCAACACCATAAAGTAAGGTTTTATGATGAATTGACTATTTGACTAGGACTTTGACTGTTTGACTAAGACTTTGACTAGGACTTTGACCAGGACTTTGACTATTTGACTCAAAGCTTTATTTAAGAAAAAAATAAAAAAAAAATCATTAGTTTGAATTAGAAAATAAAAAAAAACACCGTCTTATAAAATGACGATTTTATAAATAGAATTGGGATAGGACATATGTCATGATTGAAGATTTTTTTTTTCAAGTACAATGATAAAAGGAACTTAGAAAAATAGAGTGCACGGATAAAGATAAGAATATTTAGAAATAAATTAGACTTTATATCGTGGATCGGGAAATACTTTAATGCAAAATAAATGAGAAAATTCGTGAGGTTACAAATGATTTGACAGGTCATAGATACACGATATGACATAAGCAAACACACATAAGAATTGCTTTTTAGTAACAAGAAATTGAAACTTGATAATAGGTACATGAGTCACCCCAAAATAGTAAAACAGTAAAAAGGGGAAAGATATACTCACTTGATTGTGATTTGCAAACGAGTCCCCCACCAATATTAATTAACAAAGAATGCCACGAAATGAACCCAAACGAGTGTAGTCCTACTCGGGTGCTACAATATTATTACACACATAAGAATTAACCATAGTAGATCTTAAGTCTAAATAACAGGCATCGGTGATAAGATTCGGGTTTAGTGACAAGAAGTTGATATTATATGTGTTACTATACGAATGCATATTTCTAAGTGTTAATTTGTATATAAACCGCGTAGTCTTGAATAGGTGTAAATATAGATTCTATAAGTTGACGCGTGTCGATTATATATGGATATTACTTTTTTTTATAATAATATTTATAACGTGTCTAAATTTTAAACAACTTTTATAGAAAAATAAATAATAGATTAAAATTCTTATCGTTCTGAAAAGTGTAATCCTTCACACACGTTAATAATCAAACAGTTTAAAGCCTTGAACTTTTTTAAACATTTATATGTCAAATAAAGTCTTGAAATAACGCTCAAGTTTTATAAAATGTTTTGTCACTCAATTAGTTTGTATAACTTTTCAAGTTTTATCAAATCAAACTCAATTTTAATAGAGATTTGTAATAGTACCTCAAAAGAAGAGAAGAGAAAAAAAAAACATTTGATGGTGGAAGTTGGGGCACGGTTGCGGCGCTTGTTGTTGTTCCCAGAAATTAGTCGGAGAAGTAGAAGGAGGGGCTTAGATGGTTGTCGTGTGAGGTGTGATCAGATGTGTGGCGTGTGTTGGTAGCAATAAACCACGACAAAAGCACGCTGATGAACCTAAATAAAATAACTATATCGGTAATATGCGTGTTTTGTTTTCTGATCTTCAACTGTTTATAATCTGCAGTTAGCAGCCATGATAGTGAATTGATAGTGGCTTTCAACTTGACAGTTACAAGAGGAAGAAGTAGAAAACTTTGGTTTCATTTGCGGTTATGAAACGGACATGATGAAGAAGTAATATAGACTCATGCTCCTTCATTTCTTTTCAATACCATTTAATATTTATATTAACAATGTTTAACTTGCCTTTCATGAATATGATCTGTTTCACCAAGAAAAAAAAACTAACGGAACTTGCAACAATATTTATTTGAAGAAGTTAATGTATTAATGACAATTGTCCTTTTGTAAAACCAAAATGTATCAATGACAATTGTCCGTTTGTAAAACCAAGCATTTTATCTAAATTTTTTACATGGTCCACGAGACATGTTTTTCTATTATAATAATTATTATTATTACGTCGATTAATTTGTTGTTTATATCGTTAATAAACACGTAATAACCAGTAAGAAAACGTATGGACAACCTAACGTCGAGTTTAAATCGCATTGAAAATGAAATTTTGAAATAGTTGAGGGACCAACTGTGTGCATTTACAAAAGTGTAGGGTGCAGGTTGTCACAGTTTCAGTGTGATTGTACCCTATGCCAAACCTAACATTTGAAGCACTTTGTTTATTTAGCAATAGTTGGTACCCCTTACAAGATTCCACCCATTTTTCACATGTGACCTTGGTGTCAGCAAGCTCTTGTCTGACATTTCCTAGGTCATTAATCATTATTTTGATTTGTGCTTGGGTTTCAATACCAGAGTTAGTCAATTTAGAAACTTCTTTTGTTTTTGCAGAAAGTTTTCTTTCTAAATCACATTTTATCTGAGTGAGTTTCCTCTCAGAATCATTAGCTTTTCCTTGTAAGTGCACATTTGTCTCTCTTATGAGAGCAAAAGATTCTTTGCATGAATTTGAACATAATTTTGTCAAAGATTCTTTTGATACCTGTGGCAAGGCAGATTTTGAGGAGCATCCCTCAAATGCCATTAAGGCAAAGTTCTTTCTGCCATTGTCAGGCTCTCCCCAGTTGATGTCAAACATTTTGTTGTCTGCATCAGGATTGCACTCTGTGGTGTCAAAAGGAAGACTGCTCCAGTCAACATACCCTGAGGTAAATAAACTTTGTTGAGAGGGTTGTTGTTGCTGTGGAGGTTGTTGACCAGCTGGAAAGGGAGGGATTGATTGTTGGCTCTGCATCTGTTGAGCAGGCATCTGTACATATTGTACTTGTGGCACATATTGGTGTTGTGGAGCTTGTGCCTGTACAAAATGTGCACTCCCTTGTGTTCCATTATTCCTGTTATAATTGGGGTTAAAATTGTTTCCAGACTGAGATTGGTTAAAGCCAGAGCTTCTACATTCTCTAGCAAAGTTTCCCAACTTTTGACACTTATGACATCTATGTTTAGATTTGTCAAAACCAATTTTTGTAGAACTGTTAAGTCCTGGAAACTTCCTTCCTGACCTTTTGTAAAATTTATTTGTTTTTAAACTTAACATGGCCAGTTGGTGCAAAATATCCATTTCTTCAAGGTCATCACTGCTGAAACTATTTAAGTCATCTATGATAAAACACATGTTATCAGCAGTTTGACCAAAGTCATTATTGTCATAACCTGGGAATGATCTTTCAGATGAGATCCCAGCAGTTATGTCAATGTGGTCAAAAGATCCCAAACTATTTGAACAAGTTGGTGAGTCTTGTCCCAATAGTGCTGTACTACCAGGTAGATAGTCATCAGCAGTATTACCAGAATTTTGTAACTTTTTCTTTTGATCAATTTCTCTCTCAAAAGTAAGTAATCTCCCATGAAGTTTTGTAAGAGTGAGGGAGCTAAAATCTGGTGAAGATCTTAAGACTATTGAGTATGTTTCCCATTTATCAGGTAAAGACCTTAAAAATCTATGAAGCATAGATACAGTTGTATAGGTCTGACCATTTAGTTTTAGCTCAGATATTAATGAGGAAAATCTTTCAAATTGCTGAGTTAATGTTTCCCCATTAATGTGAGCAAAAGTTTCATATTGTTGAGCCAAGATTTCTCTGGTGTTGGCAATCACCTCTTCAGTTCCTCCAAACTGTTCTTTTAGGCAGTCCCAAAGCTCTTTGTCACTATCACAATGTAATAGGCCAGAATAGATTTCATTTGGGAGTGCCATTGCCAACATAGAAAAAGCTTTTGCATCAAGCTCAAGTTTTAGGAAATCATCATCAGTATAGTCTTTTGGTTCTTTTAGAATCTCTTCCTTAGTTTCAAGATTTATGTTTACTGGTTTATGAGGACCATATATCACAGATCTCCAACAACCTGTGTTGGTTTGTGACAAGGTATGTGCCATTCTATTTTGCCATATGTTATATTCATTTCTTACAAGCATGGCAGGTTTAGTGGCAGAACCAGTATTATGAGGATCCATTTTAAAGAGTATTGATTTGTCAAATATCTCTTAAAGTGATGGATGTTGATAAAAGTTAGCTTATAATCCTTTATTGAATATCAATAAGAGCCTGTGTCTGATTCTCAATTTGTTTGATTGATATGTGATCAGATAAACCAGTGCTCTGATACCAATTGTTGGATCAGTATTAGCTGCTCTTTTAGTTGAACTTGCTAGTTGACACTTAAGTGTTTAACAAGTTCTTTGGTGAGTGATAGCACAGCGGAATGTTTATAAGTTTTATAGCTACACTTATCAACAGGAGTTATTACTCCCCCTGGAATCAAGAACTAATAAACGAGAAGTGTTTATTGAGAATCTAAGTATTGAATGAGAATGAAACACTTTGACAGATTCTCAGTAAACACGAAATGGAAATAACAATAATAAGAGTTGAAGAATTTCTTGTATTAAAATCAATGTCTAAAACAGAAGGATGAATCCTTCTATTTATAGACTTTACAAATACATGAACCTTGCCAAAAAGCAAGTTCAGAAACAAGTTGCAACAAGTTGCAGTCTCGGAACTTGTACATAAAGCAAAAGAAATACTAAAGTATTAAACTACTGATATACAAAGGCGGTGGAAAAGATCTTCTTCAAGTACTGATGAATGACAAACTACTGATGAGTAGTTTGTCTTCAGTAGTTCTTCAGTAGAAGTGTCTGGTTTGAACTTCAAAACTTCTGATGACTTCTTCTTTAGCACTTCTGAATCTCTTCTTCAGCAGTTTGACTCTTTGTCTTCAGCAGTTCCATACTTAGAGTATTTTGACAGAAAGTGAATTAGACTAAGGTTTGCAAAAGTGGTTTCACCAATCCTTTTTGTCCTAACAAAACAAACGCAAACCTCTATGCTGGGTATATGTAATGTATTCATTCAAGATAGGTTTTTTATTATTTAAACATGATTATTCTTGTGTTATTGATATGTTTCTGATCTAAATGAGTTATTATGATGTTAACCTAGGAGTTTGAAGGTTCATAGATGTGTATTATTGATAATAGGCGTTTTGACCCGTTTGAATGATTATGAAGGATTGATGATGATATGTTGTGTTTTGTTGATTGTTTAAGGTTAGGAATTACTCTAGGATGATGCTAGAACAGTAGGATAATGTCGGACAACATCGCTATGTGATGAAATCTGGATATTTGCTATTTAGGGTAAGTTTAACATGTTGATATGATGTTTACATGCTAGGTATGCTATTTTGGGAAAACGCTTGCATTAGGGATGGTTAGTATGATAATAATTAGGGGTTTTTGCTTGAAATAGTTTGATTAATGTTTTGGTTTTGATATTGGGTGTTTCCACATGTTTCGGATCTGATTTGGAGGGTTGAACGCGCAAAAAGGCGAAATGGTGCAGCAGGGGCGATTCGGGGATCCCTAATCGCCTATAATAGGGGCGATTGGCCCCAATCGCATGTTACATGAGGCGATTGGGAGCCTAATTGCTACTATGTTCATGTGATTACAATCCTAATCACTAGTTTGACCATCCTAATCACCAGTTGACTTTCCTAATTGCATGTTTGATTCCTAATCGCGTGTACTGCTGTTATATGTGTATTTTAACATTCCGGAACACGGTTTGACACCTAGGAACATGTTAGGAACCCCGTGACATGTCTAATAACTTGGTAATACATGTTTGGACTTGCTTATGCGTTAATTGGGCGTTATGCTAGATAGGGTGAATGTTTGCGCATGCTAAGTGTTTAATTTCATATGTTGCATGATATCTTGTATGTGGCTAACACGTGGGATGTCGGGTCACCAATGGGATGTCGGGTCTTGTCTGGTCGGGTCGGTTTAACGTTCAAACATGTTTTCAACATACATACTCACGGTCTGGACAAATTGGGGACTGATTAGCCTTCGGGTTAGTAGTCATCACACTTATGTAAACTCATTGATAGGTCGCCACTAGTAGGGACTATCACACACGTATCGGATTTCTATATTACTGAGGACGCACTCTAAGGTGAGTTTCACGGCCCCTCTTTTATACATTTTTCTCGGGGGAGAAGCATGCCACACGTTTTAACAAATACAACATTTATGTTTTATAACGCAACGCTTTTGAAACGCAACGCTTTTTGAAACACAATGCTTTTGAAACACAACACTTTGAAACACAATGCTTTTTGAAACACAACGCTTTTGAAACGCAATGCTCTTGGAAACACAACACTTTGAAATGCAACGCTTTTTGAAACACAACGCTATTGAAACGCAACGCTATTGGAAACGCAACGCTTTTGGAAACGCAACGCTTGTTTTAAATTTCTATACGACGCAAGGCAACGCGAAGTCCCTAATAAAAACCATGAATGTGTGGGGCACAACGGGGGAAATATGGATAGATCTATTGGGCTTGACAAACCCAACTCGACGGCTAGGAGCCGGGTGGGTGCATATTGTCTCTATTTTCGGCAACTCAAACACGGGCGACAACACATGCAACGCTTGTCAGTAATGGTTTTGGCAACACAGTCGTAGTAGTAAGGAAATGTTTGTTATTTACTTAAAGGTTTTGCATACTTGGTACTTTTGAGATGAAACTCTTTACGCTTGAAACGCTTTGTGAACTTAAAACCTGTGAACTCACCAGCATTATATGTTGACGTCTTTTTGGCATGTTTTCTCAGGTCGCTAAGGTAGCAGCATTAAGTTTAGGCGCATGGAGTCTCACGACGTCTAGGATCCATTTGCATTTCATTTTGAGTATTATCAGACTTTCATGTTTTACATTTGAGTTGTAATAAAGTTTTACGCTTCCGCAAGAGATGGTTGGATTTTTGAAACATAATGGGAAATTTACGTTGTTTTCATATCATATAGATGTCGTTTATTGTGACCGTTGACTTGGATCCTGGTGTGTTACGCGCCTCGCGGTAAAACCCCGCATATGGAATTTGAGGGTGTGACAAATTACAAGAAGACAATCTCTTTGTTAGTCACTCAAAGAATTGCAAGAGAATTCCTCATGATGGCTTCCTTTGATTGTATGAATGACGAAAAACATGAATTCCAACTTTCTTACCAACGGATTGTTGTTAATCTATTTTCCTTTGATTGTAAGAATCTTTTGAAAATTTGTAGAAATACATTTGACAGTAAATATCATTATGGATATTGGATGGATAGATGTATAAAGATGAAAAATGAAATATTAGGAGTTCCTCCCCTTTTATAGAATAAATATACCAATTATTCGTAAAGTTGGTTTTCAACTTTATCAGTTAGATTTCAAGAAAACCTAAAGTTGGAAGTTACTTTTGATATTTTTTATTTATTTTTGATATAATGAAAGATAATTCAACACAACAAAAATAATAAAAATAATGTTAATATCATTATGCATATATCATGGAGAGTTCTAAACTGAAAATAGTTGAACGAATATCTAAACATAGAAAATGAATATTCTGAATTTCTCAACATTTTATACGGTGAATAAACTAACAACTCCTAATGTTTATTACATCTTTAGAGTAACTGTAAATTGGAAAAAAAATGTAATTTTGGATTAAAAATCCTTGTAAAATGTAAATCTTATATATAAATATAAACATATATTATCCTTTTTAAATTATATTGCATTTTACAAAAACCTAAATCAAATCAAAATGAAATTCAATAAATGATGAAAACATTTATTTGACAGAACACATATTATAAACAAAAACTGATAACTTTTAAAATCCTTATATTTAACTTAATTTATTATTATTTTTTAATCAATAGAAATATGTATATATTAATTTTTGATAAATAAATATAAGTAAAAAAAATATCATGTCACTTCAAAATTCGAGTTTCAAGGTAATGATTATTACAGGCAGTCAATAGCCCTAAAGCACTATAATGATCACTATACAGTTCAACAATCTAGATGGAAACTTGCAAAATACGGTAGTAATTAATGGTAGATTTAAATATTTTTACTATTATAAACAACTAAAAAAGGTTACCATAAATTTACATTTTTATCTTAAACTAAACAAACAAACATATTGTTCGTAGACTTTAATATATATATATATATATATATATATATATATATATATATATATATATATATATATATATATATATATATATATATATAGGCTAAGTATCCACAAAAAATCCTCTAAAACGAAGAAACTCGGTAAACTCTAACTTCCCGAGCTTTTTAGCATCTGAAAAAATAGGGTATGTAATATACATGATTTTAAGAGTTTTGAGCCAAAAAAATCAAAAAAGCGCCGAGTGGATATTTTTTAAAAAAATAAATAAGTTTTTTTGTGTTACGTATGTTACACAAAAACAGACATGTTACATATGTAACACAAAAAACTTATTTATTTTTTTAAAAAATATCCACTCGGGGCTTTTTTGTTTTTTTTTTTGGCTCAAAACTCTTAAAAACATGTATATTACATACCCTAATTTTCTCAGATGATAAAAAGTTCGGGAAGTCAGAGTTTACCGAGTTTCTTCAATTTAAGTGGGTTTTTATTTAATCCCCCCTATATATATATATATATATATATATATATATATATATATATATATATATATATATATAGTGGAAGTATAGACAAGAAACCCTCTCAAAAGGAAAAACACCAAGAAACCCATCTAGTGGTCCATGTTGTGCCATATCATCTCAGCCACCATCAATCTATATTATATTAAGAAGGTTAGTTTGAACATTTTACACCACCCCCTTCTCTCTCTACCTATATATATTGTTCCCCCGTCTCTCTTCATTTTTCTTTGAAATTCAAATCAGATCTTCTCTCTATCCTCTCTCTCTCTGTCTCTCTCTAGAACCACACCACCACCACAACAACTTCTTCACTATGCTCATATCAAAGTTATTATTTATTAGTATTTGTCGATTCTTCTGTTTTGACTTATCTAAAACATGATTAGGATCCTATTTAGCAATCATCAACACATCTTCATAAACAAGACTCTCTTCCTCCTTTATTTATAATATATAAATCTAAATCGTGATTACAAATTCTTCATATTTTTTTTTAAAAATCGTGTATTTTGTGTCCATTATATGAAGACTGTTTGCGAAAAAGGAGAAGATGACGTAAGCATCGGTGGTTAGCGGTCGTCAGAGAAAAATGTAACGAATTTGACTGTTCATATCAAGGTACTATTATTATTATTATTATTATTATTATTATTATTATTATTATTATTATTATTATTATTATTATTATTATAAGCTAGATCTGGATCTGGATTTTTTGGTGTTGATCAAACTTGAATCTGTATCTGTTATAGTGGCGATGCTTTCTATGGATCCATCTAAGCACAAGGGTGATGTAGAGATCAACCTCAACATACTATGAAGAATCAACTTAGTCGTATGTTTCCTGGATATTTTGTATGTTTCCTCATACCAGACGCTTTTTCTTTTTAAGTCCGTCGTGTCGAGCTAAGATCTGTTTATATCTTTATGAGATATAGTGTTTGGAGCTTGGAGCTTGGAATTTTCAACACTATTTTTGAACCTTGAAGTAAAAAGTAAACTTTACATTAAATGTTTGCAAAGAGTTTGCTTTTTAAGTTTTACAAGGCAAATGCTATCTTTAATATTTATATTACATCGATATCTATTAAACTAATTTTTTTATTATTTAGTTTTTACCAACATAAACTATTTGTATTTAGTTAAACTAATTATTACGATGAGATAATGATAAGTTAATAATATTTTTTGGGGATAGTTTTTGGTTGCACACCAAGTGTTTGACTAAATGCTTGAATGAAAAAAAAAACTTATGTTAACCTTTTTTTATTTTTTTATTATTATTTTGTTTATGTTAGATTGTTATTGGATGGGGGACATGAGGTTGATAGATCACATGTGATTAGTTTTTGATTATGTGTTTGAGGATCCCAACTAACATGTGTTTTTATACACATGTTAGTGATGCGGCTGTGGTAAGTGATGTGGATGTGGTAAGCGATTTTTTGTTATACATATGTTAGTGATGCTAACACATGTTAGTACATGCCTAACTAACATGTGTTAGGGTTCATATTAGTTGGGGATCCCAACTAACATGTGTTTTAGTATATGCCCAACTAACATGTGTTAATGTTCTAGTGTTGGTTTTCAGGAATAGGCTATCAGCAAGAAGGCGGCGTTGGTGATGTGGCTGTGGTAAGTGATGTTTTTTTTAAAAGGATTATAATTTTTTAATCTTTTGGTGAATGGGGTGTTTAAATTAGCTTGAATAAATTGGTTTCCTGGCTTTATGAAAACTGAAAAAGGGTTTATTCTTTTTAGGGTTCATATGACATACATTATTTCAGAAAACATATATTAGTATACGCCCTTTCACATGTTAGTGATGTTAACACATGTTAGTATGTACCCAACTAACATGTGTTACGGTTTGTATGACATACGTTATTTCAGTAAAACATGTGTTGTAGAATACACTAACACATGTCATTGATGTCCCATTATGTGTTTTGTAGAGCCCAGCTAACACGTGTTACTTTTTTTGTAGGTGAAAAGAAGTTTGAGTTAAAGATGATGATGAGGATCAAGAACGAAGCATAGCTAGATTTTTTCTATGTTGTTATGATAGTTTTTTTTCTTTTTGAAAATTCACAAATAATTATGTTTGTATTAAACGGTTTTTGATATGTTTTAGCGTTTATTGTTATGATCGTTTTTATCATTTGTTAAATAAAAACACATTTTATGTGTTCTTTTAATATGTTCTTTTAGTATATGCCTGGTAACACTTGTTAGCGATGTCTCACACGAGGTCATAATTTTGTATCACGACACTAACGTATGTTAATATTGGTGCTGGAAAAAGTGCCATAAAGTAGGAGAGTGTGACACCCTAGGAAAATCCCACATCGGCCGTGGCCAGGAGAGATCCTTGGTTCATAAGTAATGTCTTGCCTCTTAAATCACCAACGTGTTTTGGGGCTTAAAGTTAGTGGATGAGAGGAAAACTCCACAGTTAAGCGTGCTCAGGTGGGAGAAATTTCAGGATGGGTGACCTCCTGGGAAGTGTCCACTTGGGCAACCAAAAACAAATCCGTGAGCTCTGGATGGGCAAAGCGGACAATATTGGTGATGAGAGGGGCGGGATGTTACAGAGAGAGATGACTTGACAAGTGTCAAATCAACCTTTTAAAACCTATGATTCAGAAGTGTCAAATCTCATGTTTAAAATTACCTTAATGCCCTTAATTATATTTTTTATTAGATTGGCCCACATGCTTTATGATTATTATATTCAAATAATCATGGACCATTGATCAAGCTTGATCAATGGTCATAAGAGAGTTTGCAAGGTTTTTCCAAAAGATAGAGTTTCCATGTTATCCACACCCTATATATATATATATTCCATAACAATTAAACTTGTAATAAAATATCTAAGATCATCAAATTTAATTTCTATACAAATCGATTCTTTGTAATTACTTTTTATACTTCATTCAATGATTAAATTTGAAATTCGAACTTGTTTTTAGATAAAGGTATACCCATTTTATTGAATATAATCTGTTTTAAAACATCTGTTGAATGATATCCAGCTTTATCAAACAACTGTCAATCAATACAATTTTACAATTAAAGATTACAATAAATATACAATTCAGATTGAAAAAGATTTGAAATTATATTTACAATAAATCTTAATTGTTCAAACGTATCTTGAATAAATTCTATACTACAACACTGAAAAAAGCTATAGCAATAAAACTCGTAATTCAAATTGTATAATTTTACTTACAATACGAGGATAAACAAACATACAAAATACAAAATACAGCCAAAACACCACAAAACGAAAAATGCTTACAAAATAGAAATACTTTAACAAAAAACTCAGATATGACAGCAAAAGAGAACTAATACAAACTAACACATCTCATCTATAAGACAAAAAACAAAATATAAAATACAGCTGAAACACCACAAAACAAAACCAAAAGAAGCTGGCTCCAAAGAAAAAGAAAACATATACAATAATATGCCTCTAAGTAACGGAAAAATTAGAAACATATTATTTATATAGGTCTCCATCTCATTTTGGACAGGCTTTCTAATTATAACAAAACAGATAACATTTTCCTTTGATTGTAAGAATCCTCCAACAACACCAATTCTGCCATTATTAGCAACGGGTTATTAGTAATACATTTTTCTTTCAAGCCACAACTTTTGAGAAGACTAAGGGTACAATATTTAAATGAAATAACATTATATACTGAAGATCTAGATGGTTGTTTTGCTTTTCAAGAGTTCATGTATTACAAGCTTGCAAACTGAAATGAAGAGTTCCTGGGCTTTTATAGACTGAAAAAATGGGTATATACCTACTACAATTAATAATACAAACGAAAAAAATAATAAAATAAATTTCAATATCATAATAATTAACTTTGGTATTCGAGACATTGTGAAGTTGAAATGTATAAATATCTCTTTACTTGTCAACAAATATTATCAAAAAAATGTAATCAATTACAATTTTGAAACATAGAATTGATACAGACGTTGTAGGAACTCAAGATGTTGAAATGGATCTAACAGTAATATAACCAGATGTCTATACAGACTTTGTAATACTTAAATTGACATCAATATCTAACGAAAGAACTAAAAATTTTAAATTATATCAGTCTTTTCAAATTCATAATTAAAAACAGTCTAAATTGTAACTTACAAAATACGACGATTATTAATGGTATATGCACTTATTTTTACTATTATTGAACTACTAAATAATGTTACCATAAATATATAAAATATATAATTATAATTTTTATTATTCAAAATGTAACATTTTCAAAAATAATAACTACATCTATTATTACATGACAGATATTGAAAAACTTTGATATACAAACCTATTCTAATTTAAAATAATACAATATTTTATGACTTATGAACAGACGTTATTAAATAACTGTAATCCATTACAATTATCCACTGAAGGATAATATAACCAGATTTTTAAAACAGACTTTGTAATGAATATCTAACAAAATAAGTATAAAATTAAATTACACCAGTCTTTTCAATTTCATAATTAATAATAGTCGCTATAGCCCTAAAAGTCTTTGGTGGACAATGTACAACTGAACGATCTAGATACAACATGACAGAAAATACAATTGCAATTAATGCTAAATGTACTTTTTTTTTTTGAAAATAAAACTTCATTCAAAACACCGAGCGAGTCCTCAAATCATGGACCGCCCCAAAAACCAATTACAACATATACAAAGGGTATTTAACGCAGTCATCCCAAACAAGCCTGAACTTACTCGATCTATATTTTAACCAAAGAAAAGACATTGATTTTACTAAAGCTACAACCTCTACTGCCTTAGGAGCCGACTTCTGAAAAACCACCTTATTTCTCTCTTTCCAGACTGCCCAGCAAGTGATCATGAATATTCCTCGGACTACCTGCTTACCCTTACCTGAAATTGGGACCAAATTGAGCCATTCAACCATCTCTGCAATCGATCCAGTGGAAGGTGGAGGAAAGTTGCACCAGTTCCAAACTTTGCCCCAAACACCATACGCGAAACTACACGAAAAAAAATACATGGGATACCGACTCGGTATCCACTCCACAAAGCGAACAGGAAATAGAATCCAGTTGAACACCGCGTTTGACTAGCTCCAAACATGTGGGAACTCTCTCTTTTTCTATCCTCCAAGATAAAATGTTTACTTTGGCGGGGACCCAAGAAACCCAACTCATATTATAACTAGACTGCGCATCCGTAATGTTTCTCAAAGACTTCTTGACTATCGCTACTGAAAAACCAGGACAGCGGTCCCAAAACCATTTGTCATTGCTGTTTGAGAGCCGGAACCTGGAAAGCAAGTAAAAAACGTCTTGTATCTCCAATATACCTTCCACTGTATGAGCTCCCATATCCCAATCGGCTGCTAAAAAAACCTGATCACCTTCTTGCTGCAATCGGTTGCTTACTGTAACCAGCTTGTTCCTGTCAAGAGAGTAAAAAACAGGCCACCTATCCGATAAAGGGGTGTTTCCAAACCAAATGTCTTTCCAAAATAGAACGGTTTTGCCGTCCCTGATGTGCCACGAGATCAGCTTATCTATACTTCTACCTTTGAAACGGATTTCACCCAAGGCATTAACTAATGACTTCCAAACCCCGGGAAGATCTTTTTTAACCGGAAGGAATTTCCATTTTTGTCGACCCCCATGAAGACTAATGATAATCTTTCTCCACAAACCATTTTGCTCTATTTTAAATCTCCATGCCCATTTCACAAGCAATGATACGTTAACTTCGGATAACTTGGATATGACCAATTCCCCATACTTTTTCGGTTTCACAACATTCTCCCAAGCAACCCAATAAATCCCTTTTCCTTCTTTGCCACCTAACCATAAGAATTTTTGCATCATGCCCTCTATTTTATTGATCACCGCACAAGGAGCTTTGAATAACGATAGATAATACACCGGTAGACTTGACAATACAGATTTGATCAATGTGAGCCTTCCACCAATCGATAGTACTTTCGCCTTCCATGATTGAAGCCTGTTTTGTATAGTTTCAACAACCGGATCCCAATGAGATACCCGGTTCATGTTAGCTCCCACTTTAATACAAGGTATTGAAATGGAAGCACACCAACTTTATAACCCATGATATTAGCCAAACTATCCACCTCCGAAGAGTTGACTCCCAACCCGAATAAAAGCGACTTATGAACGTTTATCTTCATGCCTGAGCAAACCTGGAAAATCCGCAGAAGCCTCGTTAATATCACAATGTTGTTTCTTGACCACGTCCCCATGATAAGTGCGTCATCTGCATATAACATGTGAGAAATAATGGGGCCATTACTGGTATAGAAATACCTTCAATATCACCCAACCGACAGGCTCTAGAAAGCATACATGCCAAGGCTTCCATGACAATTAGGAACAAAAATGGAGATAATGGGTCGCCTTGCCTAAGCCCCTTTTGACAATTGAACTCAAACGTAGGCGAACCATTAACAAGAATCTCCGACCGAGCCGATTGTAAAATACCTCTCGTCCATAGACACCATTTTGCGGGGAATCCCATTTGATCCATAATAGAAATAAGAAAATCCCAATTAACGTTATCATACACTTTTTCAAAATCAACCTTAAATAAAAAAACCTTTAGGCCACCCTTTTTAGCCCACCCAATAAGTTCATTAAGAACAAGCGGACCATCCAATATAAACCCGTTTTTGATAAAAGCTGATTGTGAATCCGAAATAATATCACCCATCACCGTTTTGATCCTTCCCGCCAAAACCTTTGAAATGGTTTTGCTAATGACCCTTATTAGGTTTATAGGACGATAGTCTTTTAAACCTATAGGAGTTTTACTTTTTGCGACGAGGGTAATGAAAGACAAGCTACAATCTTTGTGAATAAAACCCGTATCATGAAAGTCTTCGAGAAACCTCACAAAGTCATCTTCAAGATACTCCCAAAAGTGCTTTATGAACCGAAAATTAAACCCATCCGGGCCCGGTGCTTTGTCCGATCCACAATCAAAAACGGCTTCCTGAATTACAGCTTTGGAAAAAGGGGCAATCAATAATTCTCTATTATCAAAAGCGACTTTTTTCAGCTCACCACAACAGAGAACGGGTCTTCTACCTACCATCTCACGGAATAGATCCCTGTAAAACCAAAGCACTTCTCTTTTAACAAGAGAAGGCTGATAAATCCACATCCCATTAACCAGAACACCCGGAATAGCATTTGCCGCTTTCCTCCCATTTATGCACCTGTGAAAATACGCAGTATTATCAGCACCCATGGAAGCCCATTTGACCCGCGACTTTTGTCTCAGATCTCTACTTTTTTGGAGATTAAGTCTGTCCACTTCTTTTTTACTCTCCTCCCAAACCCACATTTCTTCCTCATCTAACTCCCTTTCTTCCATCTTTTTTTCAAGCTGAGCTATGTCCTTTTTCAACGCTTCTAAAACTTCCACTTCCTTCAAGGATTTCACTATCCACCAAGACTTCAAATCCTTTTTTGCTGCCAGAAGTTTCTTGTGTAAAAAAGTAACCGCATGCTCGCCCCTGTTTACCTTATTAAACGCCTCTTTAACTACGTCTTCACAATCTTCCCTTTCCAACCACGAGTCGAACCATCTAGATGGCTTAGCACCGTAATTAGACTCATTCAAATTTAACAGTAAAGAACAGTGATCAGAGAGTTCCCTTGGTAAAGCCCTCAAGCAAGCCCCACTCCACCTGTTGAAAAAATCCTGGCACACCAGAATACGATCTATTTTACTCATCTTGACCTCCTTCTCGGCACCTGTCAAATAAGTGAATCTATGCCCCTGCATAAAATATTCTTGAAGACAAGCATCATCAATAAAGTTATTAAAATCCAAAGCCGCCCTGGAATTAAACTTAGAATTTTTTTCTTTTTTCCACCCAACGGACCGAATTAAAGTCACCCATAAATAACCACATTCCCGTACTACCCTGTTTCAAAACAGACAACCGATCCCATAACTCCCTTTTTTTCTTAACCTTATGCGGAGCGTATACATTAACAATGTTCAACACCGAGTTATCCTCCACTAAACACCCTGAGATGAAAACAAAGTTGTGCTCCTTTACTACACTAAATTTTTTAAACCTTCTTGGGTTCCATACACAGACTATTCCACCCGATTTACCCCTGGCCCCAATCGAAACAAAGTCAAACCCTCCAGAACCCCAAACTTTAGATAAATCTAAATTATCACAATCCGCCACCATCGTTTCTTGTAACCCCAAAAAATCCACCTTGTATTTATGAACCAATCCTTTAACCCAGGACGGTTTACCAACCGCCCCAATACCTCTAACGTTCACAGATAAAAAGTTCATGACAAACCTGTTTGTAACACTTCGCCATCAATCGATTTAGAGACCAATTGTTCAAAGCCTTGCAAATCGACCCCCAATTTGGTACCGAATTCTACAGTGGCCGACAATTCTTTCTGCTTTGAATTCTCTTCCTTAATCCTCGGTGTATTATTCGGAGTTGTTAGCTTTCATTTAACCCAAGGTACCTGCTCCTCTTCGTTATCATGTAATAGTTCTTCAAAAGAATTAGATGTTTCAATAACCCCCAGGCCCACTCCTCTAGTCTTCACCACATTTTGGTCCAAGCCCATAATAATATGATCCAAGTCAAAAGGGTCATCTGTGAACTTGGGCTCCTTAAGTGGTCTATCGTCGCTACTTGAATATGCCCCACCAGAAGGCAGGCCCACTACCCTTAGATTTCTCTTGGCCTTTTTACATTTATTATATTTGAACGAAGACCGTTGACCATCATTATACTTATTATCCAAACTGCCCCTTAGAGTTTCCAAAACATCACCCGCTGATTTCTCATCACACTTATTACCTCTTGATTGCTCATTGACTGGGATATTAATACCTTCCATAACATCCGCTGTTTCCTTATTGGTACCCGCCGGAGAGACGACCGGAGTTACTGTCGGAATATCCATATTCGCAGACTCCGATTGTTTCCCCTGAAAAATCCGTTCTTCAATGAGGTCCGCTAACCATTCTTTATCTTCTTCCTCGATCCACACCTTAACAGTTTTCCCCCGCCACTTCAAATAGATGGTATCCTGAATTCTTCTACCCTGTCCACATAATGAAAGGAGGAATCAGTATCGAGGCTTTCTAAATCTAGCTACTTGACTACGGTACCAAAAAAACTCCCTATACTTCAAAGAACTTGATCCTCTAATACACACAGAGGAATCCCAATAATCTTCAACCAAGCAATACGTTCAAAATGTATTTCCTGTCCTTTCCATATACTAACTGAGGAAAACATATCAGGTCGGCCCAACAATTCATCTTTAGCCATGTTAGCATGGTCGCTTGTTTTGAAAATCAAGAGGCTCCCATGCACTTAATAACCCCTTCATGTAGACCCATCTCCTTGAGAATAGTTCTAATTTTCCGCAACACCTCCAGGGAAGCAACCCTTACTACTAAAGATTTCCCATGCAGTTCATTGAAAGCACAAATACTATCGTCCAACACAATAGTTTTCTCTTCAGGAACTCCCTTAAAAGCCTCTTTGAAGGATACAGTATTGGAAGCGAAGCTCTTCCATGTCTCTTGTGCCGGTTGACCAAAACCTTGACGGTTCTGACCCGAAGATCCTTGGTCCTTCTTCGGGAAAGGAGTTCTACGATCATTAACTTCTCCTTCCTCAAGCACAAACCTCGCCACGTTAGCCTTCAGTTTATATTCCCCTAGCCGGATCGATGACAAAACTCTTTCCATTTCTTTAGTATCTTTAACATCGTAGATAGACACAAAACCGAATCGCCTACCACCCTTATCTCTCTTTCTTGCTATATAGATATCGAAGATGGATCCAAAATTCCTTACCTCTTTGGCTAAATCAAGCCCGCTACATCTCTCCGAAAGATTCGACACAAAAAACTTGGTTAATCTTGATAAGACTTCCACCGGAATTGGATTCCGGCGGGTTCCCATGGTGACTATTCTAAATGTACTTATTTTTACTATTATTAAACAACAAAAAAAAGTTACCATATAAATTCTTAAAAGATTAAGACATAATTTATAGAAATAAAATATGTTGTAATCAATATCTAACGAAATAATTATAAATTTAAATTACATCACTCTTTTCAACTTCAAAATAATTAAAAACAGTCGTCATCAGTTGAAAATTAATAAAAATAACAGTTTTATGATAATAAATTGATAAAAATAACTATAAATTTAAATTACATCACTCTTTTCAAATTCATAATAATTTAATAATAAATTTTTAATAATATTATTTTCATATTATTTTATCATATAAGATGAATAAAAAGAGTAACAAAGTAACTATACGGAAAGTTAAGTTTCAACTTGATAAGTTGCATTCAAGTAAATATGAAGTTGGAAACTACTTTGGGTCCTTTCAATAGAGTGGAAGAAAATTGCAACACATTAATAATAAAATAATATTGTTAATAAATTAACTTAAAAATAGTAATCATTACTTTTGGACCTTTGTATAACATCTGTTAACATCCCAACAGTTGTTATAAAACAAAACATTGTAAATGTTAAACGTCAAAAAACTGAGTATAAAATCGTTTATTACATAATTAAATTTATTATTACATTATACCCATATATAGTTAAAATACAGAAACCTTTTTAAGTTCATAATTAAAATCTTGATATATGTAATAAATGATAAAGCAAAATAGCAAAACCTTAGCAAGTATTACTTAAAGTTTACATATAATAAACTTATAGTTACATATTGAAACAAAACATACATATATTTTAATTTCTACCTCTTCGACCCAAGCCATACAAACCTGTGTTTTCCAAGAGATTTGAATTTTTGCCAATATTCTTCTCCTAGAATTGACAAGCACCATCATCACATTATGGGTAAACACAGGGTCCTCGGCCGACGCATTCGATCTAACCACCAACCTCCCACATCTCTCACCTATCCTGTTGAAGGCATGCCGATCCCAAAGGCATAATGGAACACCGGTAACTTTAATCCAGACGATTCTTTCATACACATTCATGTTTCCATCCCAAACATAGAGCCTAGTGAACCATTTGGACCATTCTTCATACTTATCTTGCAAGAAGGACTCAGCTTCCTTGCTGGATATGAAAGTAAGCACCGCCTTTAAACCTCCTAAATATCTTAACATCATCCCCTTGCTCTCTGAAGCTTGAACCAGAGGACTAAGATCATTCAGAAAGCCGAACTCTTTGAATTAATCTTCTTTCTTAGTATCCGTGACCATGGGGGAACATCAACACATAAATCAACCGGTCCTCTATCCTCCTGATTAGCTAGGACACCCTTGAATGTCCTGAACGAACAGCCTGGCTGGCCGCTGGCAAACCCAGTATGGACCTCCTTGCTACCCACCTTGGCTTCATTATTCCTCAACCTTTGGTACCTCATTTGAGTGGATGAAGTGACTTCCAGCCTGTCGAACACTGACCTCCTACTCTGGATATTGTAAGCATGCACATTTTTGCTACCATCTCTATTAAACTTCGCTACATTCACTCCAATGACAGCTCCATCAATAGACACGCCTTTAAGATTCTCTAGCCAACATGCAGCTTCCTTGATACCTGAGAACTTAATAAAACCAAACTTATTTTCAGCACCGTCTCTTTTAGTCGGCAAGTATGCATCTTCCAGGTTTGGGAAGTGTTGGAAGGCCTCCCAAAGTCTCATAGCTGAACAGCTCTCCGGGAGATTCGAAACGTAGAAAGAGGTAGTATCTTGTAGTCTCTCCACCCGTTTGATAGATTTCTTCAACCGTTGGGTTTCTTTCTTGCTCATAACAACTTGCCAACTGCTTTTGTCGCCTCCACGTTTGCTGCCTTGCTTGACCCTGAGTTGCTCTTCAATCTTCCTTCTTCTTAGATCTTGGAAAGCTTCTTGGTTCGGCTTCAGGCTCTGATGACTTTTCGGCTCCCTCCTGGTCTTCATCTCTCTATTGTCCTTACACATATCAACTCAAAACACTCTCTCTTTAGAGTTTAGACATGTGCTATATTTTCTTAGGGTGCTGGACACAAACGTTGTCCAAAATTTCATATAATCTTGTTCTCAAAGAATAAGACAAAGGTAAATTTGCGCTAAGGATCTGAAGTACACTCCAACCAAAGGCCCTGAATACGTGATAGCTGTTTATTGGATCAGAAATATGATGTTTGATAATGAGCAAGTCTTACTAAAATCCATCCCAAACACCCCTTTTTGATACAATATATTAACAATTTTGAGTGCTCGGACATAGGCAAATTGCTAATGACATCTAGTTGCTTGAGCATGCTAGTTCTAGACTGGCAATTTAGGACTATTTAAAACGTTACTTTTGAGTGTTGGGATACAAGCAAATTCCTTGTTATCTTTGCTTATTTGAGGTTCATCCTGCTTAGCCTTTCATGGTGGTATGTCTTTCCATCTAATAGCTATTGTTACAACAGAATAATGTAACCCAAACACTATCTCATTCATTGTGTGTTGTTCAAAAAGCATAAGCATTTTTAATAAGCAATCCCTAATCTGTTCGATCGAAGCCACAAAATGGCACATTGCAAGTCACTACATTATAAAACAAATTTCCTAAAAAAAACCTAAATAATCAAATTAAGAATAAGAATGATAATAAAAAAAATAACCCTCACCCCAACGACACACCCTATCAATAGTGGAGTTAGTATGTGAATCTGACTTGGGTTATTAGAAACTTGCTGAAACCTTAGCCGAATTCGCCGAAATCCACTTTTCTGACCTTGCCCCTGAACATTCATTACCAATGAACAACAATGATCATGAATAAAGTATAAACATATATAGCTAAAGTTTTATTTATTCATATGTAGTTATTATTAGTATGAATATGTAGTTATTATTAGTTTTGATAAGAATAAGTCTGGGTAGTAGTTTATGTGATAGTAAATATATAGTTTTATAAACTAATGGCAAGTAAGAAGTGCTCATGATTTAATTAATAATATATGATGCTAAATATATACAATGATAAGCATACTCATGTTTTTATAATGACTATTATATTCAGATTATCCTTTAATGCCCTATTATATTCCCTATTGCTTTTTTCATCATGATTTATAAGCTTCAAGATATGGATAACATGATCCTTTTTTTCTTTCAATTACTTTTGGATGAATTCCATTCCATCCACCGATTTCTCTAATCTCTTACAATATAATTTAAAACCATGTGGCTTGCCGCATTAAACTGATAGAATGATAGTTCACACTAGTTATCTTTTACAAATATGTACAGGACAAAACATACACAACAATAGATCCTAAAATTTGAACAAATTGAAAAATATGGGGTCAAAGTTAGCCAATTTGTCAAAAAACGAAAAGAAGCAACCATTATTTTGAGAGTTGAGACAATGCTGTTAGAATGATATGGAAATAAATGAAAAATAGGAAAAAGGTTTCAACAACCCAAAACGATGAATTCTAAATCATACAAATTCAACAAATTAATGAATAATTAGATTACCATTTGACTAAGAGTAGAGGATAAGAAAATGTGAGTCAAGTTTAACTCACTTGGTTAAGACAAAATGAGACTGCACCATTTGAAAAATGTGTGAAGTTTAACTAACTTGGTTAAGAGTGAACCAGACTGCACCATATTGCAAGTGGGTTATGTTTAATTCAGCTTCATATAAAAAATGAGTCAAAGTTTAATTCACTTGGTTAAGACTGTTACATGGGTTCATCTGGATACTTGTAATCATTTACCTCATAAAAGACTAAAGAGCTTGATATGATGTTTCTGCATTGTTTTCTGATTTAAACCGAATCAAACAAGCAAAACATATTCTAACCCATGATTGAATGTTTGCAAATATGGCAAATTAGACATAATCTTTTTCACAGATAAAAAAAGACCAAATTTAGAGAAAAGCTTACCTGTTTTCTGCCTTAGTCTTTTCATTTTACCTCCCATTCCTTGATGGAAGAAAACTTCTTCTCCTTTTCTACCTCAGTCAAAGCGACGTCTAAATCAAAACTTCAGAAAAAATAAAAATCCCATCAAAATAAGCCTCAAACAGAACAGACATCTACAAAAACCGCCTAAATGGTGTTTGATTTTGACATAGTTACTTCTATCAAGAGAACTCTTTGAACCTTTCTTCTCAGCAAGAGTTGCAGTATTCAATTACAAATTTCAAATCAATCATTTACAACTTTATAACAAGAATATTGACACCCAAAGACTCAGATCAATGTATGAACAAAACAAACTATCACTATTTCAATTTTGCTTACCTTTAACAACAAGAGCCATAGATGATTATCATAGTGATACTATATGTTTCTACTTATTCCTTAATATGCTAATTATCATGAGACTAAACAGATCCACATGCCCTCAATACAAAAAGATTGTTGTCATATTTCTTAGCATGGAAACGATCCTAACTACACAATCATCTAAAAGAAAACTCTTAATTGCAATACACAGATGTAATGATCCAAACAACCAATAATCCATAGTTCAAAGTTCTACTTTTGAATTCAGAGTTTAACACTCCATCTAGCAATTTCAAATCATACAACAGGAAGAAGAATAACAAATTTTAAACCCTAATTTCAGTAACATTCTTCATTGGGGATAACATCTATTTATCAAGCATGCCATTATCAACAACTTCTAGCAAAATTCATGGAGTTAACATATTGTGAATATATTCATTTAGGGCAGAGCTGCAATTACCTTTGTTGGTGTGATTTTGGATAAAACATTGTATACCACAACAGCTTTGCTTACTGATATTAATATGTAGAAAACACTTGTGTACCAAAGCCCATGTTTAAATCTATCAAAAGCCCTAAAATAATCATCAAAGGGAGCATCAGTTTCAAATATCAATATACGGAAATATGGGTTTACCCTACTCCATGTTTAAATGTATATTAAACACTAAAAGACTCATGCTGAAACAATTTAAACTTATTTTGAATCAAAGAAAGCGAATATAAAAATTGCAAACCCTGTTGACAAAAATTAGCAATCCAAACATCATCATGTCACAAATAGCAATTTTTCTATTACAAGTAATGAACCTATTTTGATCCATTAGCAAACCCACCCTAGAATTAACATTTTAAAACATAAATAAAATTCAAAACAAAACAATGTACAAATCAACAAACACATACATATGAAACCTTCTATTTTTACTGATTTCAAGATCATACCTTTAAAAGCAAGTCGGCCCAACCAATCAATTCGCTCGATTAACATTTTCATACTTATTGTTAAGATGTTTAATAAATGAAGCAGTAAATGAATGATAAAACAAATATAAAAAGTGCAGCGGAAAGTAAACTTTAAACCATAACAAATCAGAAGAATTGTTTTTTAACAAGTACTTTTATAAACCATAAAAGTTTAGCACATAGTATTATAATTCTCTCCCTTAGACCGATCACTCACACTTTTAGTTGTATAGAGAATGAGTGTGAAAGTGATAAATAGAATAGTACATGCACCATTCTATTTATAGACAAATACAAACTTTTGTTATCCATGCCGACGACTACCTATGACAATGACATCTGAGTAGATTAATAATTGATACAAACAACTCTTCTATTACAAGCAGTGTTACATAAGTCATACGTCTGTTTGAATCATCTGTTGAAGCCTAAGTGATGTTTGGCTTCAATAGTTCTTCTTAGTAGATGTTGCTTCAGCAATTGGTTCCAGATCAGTTGTTTCATCCTCAGCAGTTTTGAGTCATGAGACCTTTGCGAGAATCTTGTATCCTAAGTACTGTTTATTGCTCATATGTTTAATATTTTTTGGCTTTCCACTTCATCTGTTCTTCTCTAGTCCAACAGATCTAACAATCTTCCCCTAGAACAAATGATGCTGAAACTTAGTCTTATTTATGATGTTTATTCCTCATCAGCTTCTCCCTTACTTGACCTTTGAATGAGAATTCACAGGTAAGAGAGATCATATCTCCAGCATCCCTTTCCAACTCCAATTTAAGCAAATCTTGGAGATCATTTGCTGACAGACCATAAGCATCTTCCATGCTAATTTGAGCATCTCCATCAGACCTGAGCAGAGTTAATTTGTGAGTGTCTTTATTAGACTTCCACTTTAGAATTTTTAGGTCTGAGGAGTTTTTGGGTTGCAAGATTATTTGTGATGAGTTTAGTGATTTGGGCCTGCCAATTATTCTTCTAAATTCATCACTTACAGGATCAGTGAAGAATTGCACTTGATAATTTATCCCTTCCTTAACAAAGGAGTCTTCAGACTTCTTGTTGTCTTCCTTAGACATATACTTATGCCTTTTGTATTGTTTCTTGGTAGCAATGGTGAGATTAGATGTTGAGAGCAGACTATCAATTGTCAGAGTCTATCCGCGATGTGTTATCACCTTGTCATCAGGGTAGATCGGTTTTCTAGGAAGTGTGGAATCCACCTTTCTTCTTTGTTCAAGAGCTTTGTAGGTATCCATCAGCCTGACTTCTGACCATCTGGCTATTGATCTCATTTCACCATAGTCAGCTGCTACCAACTCTTCCCTAACTCTTTTGAGCTTTAAAGCTCTGATTGGATCTTTGCTTTTTTTGAATAAAGATGATTGACCTTAGCATTGTCATTGGTTAAATCTTCAATCCTTTTGATTTCTTCTTTTAAGGCTTGAGTTGTCTAGTCAGCAAACTGTTTTCTGAGGGCCTTGTATGGTTTATTAGCCATTATATGGTCAAGACAGGGTTCCCTTAATTCCTTTTCCAATTTATCACTAATGGGTTTGTTAGACATGGCTTTGCTCAGATCCTTAACATAATCCTCAAAACTTCTCAGTTTGCTAAGTTCCGCTGATAAGATGCCCTTAGCAGTCGTGTCATCTTTCCCTATGGATTTCTCTTCAGCAATATCCTCTACTTATGGACTTTCCAGTTTAAAAAATTCTTCAACATTTGCAAGTTTGGGCATGCCAGGGAGAGATGGGAAAGATCATTGTGAAGGATCTTCAATATTGTAAAAAGATTGAATTTCCACTTGAATTACATCAAGTTCAAGAGGATACTTCACAACTAGTGGAGTCATGGTTGGTACGGTAGGTGGTGGTCTT
Organism: Ambrosia trifida; assembly: GCA_028751855.1. Taxonomy (NCBI): domain Eukaryota; kingdom Viridiplantae; phylum Streptophyta; class Magnoliopsida; order Asterales; family Asteraceae; genus Ambrosia; species Ambrosia trifida. Next base: position 57,985,158 of record CM054129.1, on the reverse strand, counting down.
CTGGATGGTTGTGGTGTTGATGTGTAGGATGATGTGTGAGCTAAGAATGAAGATAAGGGAAAGGCAGGGATGGTATGGGATCTGATGATGGTTTTGGTTGTGGAAAGTGGTGAAGGTGTGGTTTTAGTTTCATCTTCATCTTCTTGTACCACAAAGGTGAATTTCCTTTTTCTGCTGTACAAGATAGCAGGAGATGATTTTCTTGTGTGTGTTGATGGTGGTTGTGAAGTGGTTGGAGGGGTTGTTCCAGCAGATGTTATGATTTTTGGTGGTGGTGATTTTGGTGATGATGATATGGGAGTTGTAGTTATTGTTTTCGTGGTAGCAGTGGTTTTGGGTGTTGTAGTGGTGGCAGTGGTTGCAACAGTTGTTTGTTTGATAGTGGTTTTAAAGGAAGATGGAGGTTGCTGATGTGTCTCAAAATTAGCAGGTTTTACACACGTGTTTTAACCTATTTATCACCCACAATCATGCTTTTATCTTGTTATTATTACGGTATGTCTTCTTTTAATGATAATTGCAGGTCTTGAAGGTGGAAAGTGAAAAGAAGTGAAAATTGGCACAAAAGACAAGGAATTATAGAATTTTGGAGCTGATTCAGATGCAGCACGGCCGTGCTTATGACCGTGCACGGCCATTCACCTGTCCCGAGTCAACGAGTCAACATTTCCAAGTCAACAGAAGGTAAAAGTCAACATTTCCCAAGAGATTCTACGACAGTATCATGAAGGTCCTACAGGAGGGCACCACGTCGCGGGAAATACGGCTCGAAAAGTCTATGAAGCAGGATTTTATTGGCCCACAATTTTTAAAGACGTTGCCGTTCTCATCCAAAGTTGTGATGCATGCTGAAGAGCCGCCAACATCAATGCCCCCGATGAAATGCCGCCGACCGAGTTCGTTGTTTGTGAGATCTTCGATGTTTGGGGGATAGATTTTGTGGGACCATTCCCACCGTCCAAGGGAAATCTCTACATCTTTGTTGCCGTTAACAATGTTTCTAAGTGGGTCGAAGCACAGGCACTGCCAACAAACGATGCCAGAGTTATTGTTAGGTTTCTGAAGGCTCTTTTTGCTCGGTTCAGTGTACCAAAAGCCCTCATCAGTGACCGAGGATCCCACTTTTGCAACAAGCAGTTGGAGAAAGCACTATAGAGATATGGTTGCTAGTAGAGGTTCTCCACTCCTTATCATCCCCAAGACAATGGTCAGGTAGAAGTCACTAATCGGGCCATAAAAAGGATTACTGAAAAAACCGTGGGGATAGACAGAAAAGATTGGGCCGACCGTCTAGACGATGCACTTGGGGCACTACGCACAACATACAAAACCCTGATTGGCACCACACCATACAGACTCGTGTACATAAAGGCGTATCATTTGCCAATAGATGTGGAGCACAGAGCTTATTGGGCATTGAAAGCAGCAAATTATGATCCTGAAAATGTCAAGCAACACTGACTCTTTTAGCTTCATGAACTTGAAGACCTTCGCCACAAGCTTATGATGATTCCCTCATCTACAAAGAAAAGACCAAGAAATTCCATGACCAGAGACTCAGAAGAAAGGAGCCATTTCAAGAAGGTAAGAAAGTGTTACTCTACAGTTCGACGCTCAGACTTTTTCCTGGGAAACTGAAGTCAAGATGGACCGGACCATACATTGTGAAGAAAATCTATCCTCACGGGGCGGTAGATTTGGAGACAGAAATGGGAGCTCTATTCTAGGTTAATGGTCACCAGCTAAAACCATACTTCATGTTCTTAGCCGACGAGGAGGTATATGAAATGTCAGCACACCCATGACCAGACCGCTTTTGTCCAGCCAAAGACGTGAAATGTGGTGCTATCGTGGAGGCAGCCCGGATTGGTAGATTAGAAGAATAAGTTGAGAGTTTGGTGCATACGGTAAGAAAAGCAATCAAGGACCCTCAGGTATGATCGTTCACTTTTATTTTCTAACCGCCAGGTATGCCTTCTCGGCACTAGGACTTAGTCGTTTAGTAGTAGTTTTTATTTTTCTTAGTTTGTAGATAGCTATATATCCATGCCAGGTGTTCTCTCTCACATCTTAGTCTCAAACTTTGCTCGAACAACTTTTTAGCCTATTAGGGAAAGACGTAACTACGTCTCTCTTGATTCTTTGGCGTATACTTTTTATAAATCTATATTTTCAAAATATGCTAAAGAATTAAGTGTGAGATGATAAAATTTTATAAATTATACCACCTCTTGAGCCAGGCAAACCCAGAACGTGTTTAAAGGCAAAAGTTTTTCAAAATATTTTTAGAGTAATTACAAACATTTTTTTCAAAACCTTTGAGTCCACCCCAAAGACCTGAACATTAGATTTTTGGAGGTGTTGGCGAAGCCGAAAGAACTAACTCAAAGTGTTTCTACTTCATAATTGAGTGCCTACCCTTTTCATGTGAGTATCTTGAGCCTTATCGAGCACACCCACTTTTGATATAGGTACCTCATATGCTTGTTCGTTTGACCATGAGAGATATTCACCCTTGGCATGTCATAGTTAGAACTTGTGTATCTTATACGTTTCGGGATCGCACGTGAGGTGGGAGATTGTAAAAATGATCAAGGAACTTAGGACACACCCATTCCATCTTTCATTGGCCTTCCATAAATATATCCCTTACTTAGTCACCCCACTTGAACCTTAGCCTTTTTCGTTTCACCCATCACATTTAGCCCCTGTCATGGTTTTGGCAAAGAAGGCGTGTTGCAGGCTATTGGGACACTCTTGGGCAGTCTTGAAATGAAAGAAACATACCTGCATCATGGTGTTCACCAAGAACAGTTTGGCAATAGAAGAAAGATCACCACATAGAGTTAGCATACCAAAGAATATGCTTTACTAGAAGTAGCACTTATGTTGAAAAAAAAGTTTTGAGAAATAAGTCAGAAAGCTCGACAATAAACGGTCCGAAAGAAAACAATTCTATTTGAAGATTTATTTCTAGGACATTCCTAGCGGAGATTATTAGGTGTGAAGACCAAAAAATTCGCAGAGTAGGGACGTCAGAGCAATGAGTCTTAGGGGGAGGAGTTTCATAGAGCCCATTATCTAGTGTTTGACATCTGCCCATTACGCCGCAGCCGTTGCCCGAGCCAGACGCGACAGTAGACACGCACCCTACGCATTTATCACTTCATCATTTCTACCCCTCAGAAGACCTTGTGATTCACAGTTTCTCACCCATATATAGCGGTGGATATTTGATTTGTACACAAGCCTATGATCTGTGCGTGCCTTGGGTTGAATCTGAGTGATCACCCCCAAAAACAACACCCGAGTGAAACAGTGAGGAAAGTACGAAGTAGACACTTGAGAGACGTTTGATTAGGCGTGCCAAGGCTATTTGGAACATCTACCAAGGATGTGTTGAGTAGGTGGGACTCTTAGGAGGTGGGTTGTTTTGACTTGTCACTCCACACTCGCCTATTTTTACTCTACTTTCTTTGCCTAGGTTTGGTTTGCTTGGATACAAGCAAACGTCTAAGTGTGAGGTGATGTGATGTGTCTCAAAATTAGCAGGTTTTACACACGTGTTTTCACCTATTTATCCCCCAAAATCATGCTTTTATCTTTGTATTATTACGGTTTGTCTTCTTTTAATGATAATTGTAGGTCTTGAAGGTGGAAAGTGAAAAGAAGTGAAAACCGGCATAAAATACAAGGAATTAAAGACTTTTGGAGCTGATTCAGATGCAGAATAGCAGTGCTTACGACCGTGCACCTGTCCAGGGTCAACGAGTCAACATTTCCATGTCAACAGAAGGCAAAAGTCAGCTTTGGAGACATGCACGGGCGTGCCATAACCCTTGGCATGGCCATGCTCCTTCAAGCGTGTCCCTCAAGGCTTAAACCGTCAAAAACTAACAAGCCGGTTACACGTACTAGCAAGCACGGACGTGCAATCACCAATGGCACGGTCGTGCAGCACCTGTAGGTGGACAACTTCTACAAAAGGACTCTATAATAGTACCTACTGTCAAGCATGGGCGTGCCAAACCTTGAGGACGGGCGTGCAATGGCTGATTTGCCTATAAATAGAGGCCTCCACTCCACATTTTGGGCATCCCATTTGACCCGAGTCTCTCAAATTTCTTATATTTTTAGGGTCTTGTAAGAGACATTTGGAGTCTGGGATCACTCCATAAACACTACTTGAGTGAGAGCTTGAGAAAGATCACTACAAATCATTCCAAAAACCCTCTTTTATCCATTAAACAACCACTACTATGTGTTCCTCAAACACCCAAATTAGAGTGCATGTCGTAATGCTAGTCATTGGCTAGGATACTATAGTGTTCCTAGGGTGAAGACTTCTTTTGAATGGATTATATAGTTTTTATTTGTTGAGTGGTGTTTTATGTTCTTGTCTAATTCTTTCTACTTAAAACTTTGTTTGATGAATTAACTAACTAATCACCTAGTATTTGGTCTTGTGGGTGTCTTTATAGGAAATCAGAGGACTTATGAGTGTACCCATGGTGTGTAACAACCCATGCACTCGTAAGCTAACCTAATCTCGCGAGTAGTGATTAGCCCATTTGTGGATAGAAATATACACACTTAGTAGCTTAATCCTCTACTATCAAAGATCTCACTTAGGGTCGGTACGGTCTTTATACTCGGTCCTGGTGATAAGCCAAGACTTGATTTTGCGACTTAGCTTCATTGTCTATGTGATAGTTTTGGCGCATGTCAAGAATTGGTGAACCAGTGTTGAAAGAAAACGGTCTTTATTTTCTTTCATTATTGTATTTCCACACAATCAATAATAGACCAATCACTTTTTGAAAGATTAATTAATTCAAGTAGGAGATGCACGTGTAAGAAGACTAAACTACCCTTAACAATATTTAAATATTATCTTTTACAATATAATATTGCAAGTGGGTGGAAAATGACAAAAAACACATGTGGCATAATATTAACGACTAGCTCATCAAAGATCAATGGCCATAAATGGTTCCTGGTGTTCTTACACGAAAGGACGGTTCTCGTTTTACCCTTTACCTATATATATATATATATATATATATATATATATATACCTATATAGGGTAAGTTCCTGTAGGAAAATAGTTTTGTATAGGAAGGGTAGGAAGTGTTTTCAACCGTTTGATCTAGAAATGAATGGTTTAGATTAAAAGTTTAGGTGTTTTAAGATTATACTAATTATAATTTAATAATTAAGAATGTGATGGTCCAAAAATTGTTTTAAAAGAGGGCAGGAATGTCATTTTGTTGTTTTTGATATAGAAATCGTTTTATCATATCCCTTATTTCATGTCACTTTCTCTCTCATCTGAATCTTTAATTATAATAGGTTATAATTGTTTCTCTCTCATATTCACTCACCTATCTCTTCTCTCTCGCATAGAAACAACCAGGTTTCTTCATCTTCATTAATATTCACCTTCTTCATCTTTAATCGGTGGCTTCCTCATCTAAAAGTCATTCTTCTTGTCTTGTTTTACATATCAGAGCCGAAAAACACTATACAAGGAAGAAAAAAACCCAACCCGGTGTTTTAATTAACATGCCATCGACCACCACCGACTAACATGCATGGAGATCAGACACCACCACAACATAAATCTACCCTGACTGGTACTGACCGACAGTTTATGTTTATTTTCTTCTATTAATAAATTTTTTTAATGGTGTTTTAAGAAGCTTGAGGATGAGTTTGTTTGAACAGTCATCGTTAGGGGAATATGCTTTGTTTTTGGGTTTACTAGTGTTTTTGATTATGTAATGGTGTTTTTTATTCTGTAATGGGATTTCTAGTGTTTTTGTATTTCAACAGTCACCCTTAATTTTAATCCAGTTGTTCCACAATCCACTTCCTATTTTATTATTTTATTCACATATCCTTAGTTTGAAGGTAATCACGCTCAACTTTTTTATTTTTTTTTTAATTTTTTTTGTTAAGTAGTTCCACTCCCTATTTAATAATTTTAACTTTTACCCCGTACTTGATACAATTTTGATTCACACAACTTTGCCGTAATTGATAATTTTAACTTTTTAATGATGTTTTATGAATTTTATTGGTGTTAAATGAATAAGTAGTGTTTTATACGATTAAATAGTGTTTTACAAGATCGAGTAGTGTTTTTGTATTCGGGCATTATAGTTTGTGGAATAATGGTGTTTATTCGTTTTTTGTGAAACTTTCGATTTTGGTTTAATAATATTTTTTTTATTTTTTAGGAATAATAGTGTTTATTCGATTTTTGGTTGAAGTGTTAAATTGAATGATGAAGTATGTTGTATTTGAAATATGAAGAAGGTGTTTTGTTTGTACAATATTGTATTGATAGTGTTTGCGATTATGATGGTGTGAAGTCTGCGTATATGATACATTATATGTTGTGTTTTTCGTTTTAATCTTTTAGTTTTGATTCTGTTTTTTGAGATATGGAACTGATGGATTTGGTGGTTGCTGAAGCTAAACAGAAACAGGATGATAAACGTTCTTCCCGCCTAACATGTTGGAACGTTTTAAAAACACTACTTGTTTGAGTTTGTTTTAAAACACTACCGAGTCTGTTTTATAACACCACAAATGGATTATGACTGTTTGCATTTTAAAAATGATTAAGGCGTTTCTATACAGGGGTAACAGTTTCTGACCCTACATACGACTTGTGGTTGCATTTATTGATTCATCAAATAAATGTCGTGTTTAATGTTGGAGTCTATTTTAAAACACTACTGAATTGAAGTTTGAATCGTTCAATATGCAAGACTTAACATGATAATGCATTGATCGTCCTGCTTCTTTTGTTTTCTTCAATTATTTGAATTGGAAAAAATTTTGTTCATATCTTTTAATTTCAGTTGCCATGTTTCTTTCCACATTGATTTCTTCAACCGTTTGACTTTGACATCTTTATTGACTTTTTTAGAATGTACAATATGTCTGTACATAAATGAGAGTAAATTCTACAATGTGTGATAATGTATGCACATAAATTCTAGTTTAAAGACAACTGAAAGTTATATGTATAATGTAGCAGATAAATGCAAGTTAACACCACTGTTTTCGCTTTCTAATTTTCATATTTTTTATTCTTGTCTATTTTAAAACACTACTTATTCGTTTGTTGAAAATACGTGTTATATTACATAAAAACACTAGTTACTAGTAATTGTTAAAAACCTGTTGATGTATAATGATTATTATTTTCATTTGTGGCCAAGAACAAGCGGATTTTGATGGACCGGTCAAGGTGAGGATAAAACACTTTGAGGAAAACATGGTATCATGTTTGAAAGGGACTGAGAGCAAAACGATCGTTGGGTTCGATTTAATTTTCGTGCCCATTATACAGTCGAACCATTTCTACCTCATCTGTTTTAACCCCATGACACATGACACACTTGTGATTGATAACATGAAACTAACAGATGGTTTCAAGGCGAGATACAAACTTTGGCCAGAGAAAATGGTAAAATACAAATTTTTATTCGTACCCAATTGTACCCCAATTATTTGAATTTTCTTTTGTCTGCTTGTTTATATTAATGTTGATGCACTTTCTGTGGAATTCATTGTCGAATAGACTAGGGTTGAGTCTTGTATTGTATTACATGAGATTGTGGTGATCCATAAGGGCATTTTATGCATCTGATGCATTTGTTAATATAGACCAAAACATAAAGTATTGGTTCGAACCCTACAAGGGGTTCGACCTCATTAAAGGGGCGAATGTGGCTTTATGTTTTGGACTATAAATATCAATCTCATGTGTTAGTTTTCATTTAAGATTTTGATTTTGTGCTTTGAATGCTCTCAAGGGGGAGGTCATGCCCGACCTCCCCCGGCCCCGAGATAGATGTTTATTCTACTGATGACAGCGTTTGTAACCATTTCTGATGTAATACGAATCTGTGATGACATTGTTTTCATCGATTTCTGTCTCGTCTCATATCTTCCATCTGAAACCAAGTTGTTTTCGCTTAATCGATCTATGAATTCGGTTTTTTTATTACTGGATTCACAAAGTGGTATCAGAGCCTATATGGATCAAACAACTACGAATTGATATTATTTGAGCCGATTTGGACCCAAAATTGATCAAAATTTTTCTGTTTAGAACGAACAATGGTTTTTGATGAAAATTGATTGATTAGGACTAGTTTTCATGGATAAAATCTAGAATTCTCTTTATTAAACTTGTTCCAAATCAATTCCAAAGCAAAACCTGCAAAACATCATCAAAATTCATCAACTTTTGAAAAATTGGGATCAAAATAACTGATTTTCAAAGAATAACCGTTTTTCAAAATGTCTGGGTCGAACCTAGGAGAGAAAGGTCGAACGTGTGAGTTTTAGGTTAAATATGAGATTTTTAGGTCGAATTGGTTATTTTTAGGGTCGAACCTAGAAGTTGTGAGTGTATTGTTGTACATTCGACCATACGGGAGGTCGAAAGTGGGATTATTATGGTCGAAAGTGAGATTGTTTGTTATATTCTATATTCGGGTCATCAGGAAGGGTCGAACCTAGAACATTTCCAACTTCAAGCCCACGTTTATTGACAAAGGGTCGAACGTAAAATCAGATCAAATTTTTTTCTAAGTGTTTCGTGTTCCAGACTTCGTAGACGATATGTGGAACTTTCCAACAACACCGAGGCCTAATACTACACAACAACAGCACGTGACTATGGATCCTTGCACTGTAGCTGCACAGAAGACGACTAGTCAACCATCTCCGCCGATCAATTACTTAGCAATGACTAGTTCGATGCCACAGACAGTTGCCCAACCACCACAACAACCCATGAATGATTATTGGGGAGTTGCAGCAGCCGCAGTACACTCTCAAACTACCAATGCTATTTCTACTCTAATTCATGATTTATCTTTAGGTAGCGGGAGTCGACCACCAAAGCTGATGGAGATGGTGGATAACAATCAATGGAAGACCAAGTTCAAGATTCATTTGGAGGGAATGGGAATGGAAGGCACCGAGGCATGGCAAATGATAGCTAAGGGTTATGTAGCATCGGTTTTGGAGAATACATGTGAACCAATTCCGTTGGAAAGCTTAGCTGAGGATGAGAAGAAAAAGTTTGCAGTGGAGAAGAAGGCGTTTTCCCAACTATCTCAGGCTATCAACAGTGATCTTCTACATCAGTTTGGTTCTTGCACAACTTCAAAGTAGGTTTGGGATATGTTGAGGAATCGTCATGATGGGAACGAGAAAACTAGGAAGTTGAGGATGGAAGAGTTAAGAAAGGAATTTAAGAATTTTAGTTACATGGGGAATGAGACTTTGAAGGAGTTGATTCCTAGGTATTGCCGTCTGTTGACTGAATTGTCAAGTTATGAGATTAATATTCCTATGTCTGAATTAGTGGATAAGTTTGCTGATGCATTACCACCATACTGGAATCAACACATTGAGGTCCTAAAGGAGAAAGATTTTTATCAATATTGGACTATCAATGACTTTATTCAAAAGTTGGAGAACAAAGAGATGGAAGAGTAGAGGAAAGCAAAGAGAGACAAGTTCCTCAAAATCCGGAGTTATATCATGGTAGTACTTCTTCTACTTTGACTAGTTCAAGTACTAGTAGTACTGTTGCTCCACACATTGCTTGTGTTTCAAGTGTTATAGAACCATCCAAAACCCCAATAAAATATCTTGCTCAAACCTCATCTTATACACCACCATCATACCCTACTACTTACATTCCACCTTTTTCACCTATACCACAAGCTGCATGTTATTCAGCTAGCATGAATCAACCTCAACAACAACCATATATTCCTCAAATGAACCCAAGTCAACCAAGTCAAACCCCAATAGTGTTGGAGACATCTAACTTGAAAAACATCACAGTTGAAGTTGCTCAGCAACATGTCGCACTGGTATCTGCTATGGTAGCTTCTTATAATGGTCTGGTAGCTTGTCAAATTGGTAAAAACAATCTAACCAGTGAAGACTATGCTCAAATTGACAAGGAAGAGATGGAGCTCATTGACATACAGTGGGCGTTTGCTAGTGTTATGAGACGTGCAACCGAGCTTATAGAGAAGACTGGTAGAATTGATCTTTCCACATCACCTAACACCACATATGGCTTCAACAAAGCCAAAGTCACATGTTTTAGCTGTGGTGGTAAAGGTCATTTCAAAAGGGAGTGCACAAAGCCAGCTCAACAAGGAAACATGAATCCATTCAACACCAATTACCAGAACCGTCAATCACAGAATCAAGTATCATATCAAAGCCAAAATAACAACAACTATCAATCATAAAACAATTACCAAAACCGACAGAACACCTCACCAAACAATTCTGCTAGACAAACCACTACACCAAACCAGACCCAAAATTAAACACTACATAATCCAACCAGCACTATCATTCCTATTTCCACACCAAATAGCCAAACATAAACAGATAACCAAAACCATGCTTTGTTGATTCAAAAAGATGAAGGTTTTGATTAGACGGGGATGCAACTGGGTGTTGAAGAGATTACAGTTGGTAATGTAGTGTGTGTTGCAATAAAGATTGATTTAGAAGAGCCGGTGTTAGTTGAAGAAGTTTTGGAGAATGGGAAGAGGTCTAAAGTGAAGATTGAGGAAATGGTGGAAGAAGCTGATATTCCTGTTGAGAAGACTCTAGGATTGATTCTTGATTCAGTCACTGATATTCCTGAAGAGCGTGACTCAGTATATTCTGATTCGAAGAGCGAGCCAGATTATGAAGCTAGTGTTAATTCACTAGATGATGACGCTTTCACCAGAATTGATTACTCCAAATTTTTTGCTGGAAGGAAGCACACTTTGCTTTGATGGCGATGACCGAGCCTCCAAAACAGGTAAGTTATGAATCTACCATAGATATGAATAGTGACAAATATTGTGGAACATGTGATAGATTGACAGAAGAGAATAAGCAACTCAGGGTACAACTTAAAAGTGCTAGAATCAACTGTCAATCTTATCGCAAAGAAGCACATGAATTCAATAAAGTGCTTGATGGTTACAAAAAGGATATTTCTGATTTGAAGAAAACACTTTCTTTAAAACAATTGGCCATAAACAGTTATATAAATGAATTGGAAGAAACTAAACTTGAAATGGCAACCATCAAGTGCTTTGCTGAAAAGGTCAACAAAAAGTTAGAAAGTTACATGCATATTGCTTATGTTGTTAACCATATCATTGAAGAACCCTCACAACCGAGTAGTGCAAACTACAAGGTTGTTCCATCTCCTATGTTATTTGAGAATCACACTTTACATCGGATGATGAATCTAACACTTCTAGTGTTGGTGATCCAAATTCCGATGTTAGACCAATTTGGGGATTGAATAATGAGGGAGTGATTGCTGTGACTGATGATTCTGACTCAGAAAATGAAAAACCTGAGAAAGTGGGTGATATTCCGATTGAAAATCACATTATCACAAATGAACCTGTATCACCTTCTCATATTTTACATCCGATGGCAAATGCTCATCGAGTGAATCAGTCAGTTAAGAATGTTGAGAAGAATGAACCGAGTGACAAACCCGTCAAAGTATTTTATCGGATGGAAGGATCTGATAAGATTATTTCTGACGAGGAATATCCGATAAAGTTTGCCAATTACTCAAAGATTGAGAAAATCTGGCAAGAGAGTACTATTTGGTTTCCTAAACATGAGAGGACCAATGATGTACCTCCAGAAATCTGAAAGAAAATTTATTTGGATGTTCCAAAAGAACCTAAGGTTCATGTCACTGAGTTTATCAAGCCGAAGGAAAAGGCTAACAGTTTTCTTGAGCTGACTTACTCAAAGGACCCAGCTCCTGAGAGTCTAAGACGAAGGTGTGTGGATGACCAATATCCTATCACTTCTTTTGAAAAGTCGAACGCCAAGAACGTGTTTGAAGAATACCGTGCATGCTTTATGTGCGGGGAGAGAGGGCATTTACTTGCTCACTGCCCGTACGTGAGGCATCAGAGGCACGAAGTTGAAGTGAAGCAGGCTTATAAAAGTCCAGTCGACAATCACTGTTATCCACAAAGACGTTTTGTCCCTCAACCAGCACCATTTTATAATCAAAGCCGTTATTTTCAAAAGAGTGATAATCGTCAAATTGCATACGATCATCGTAACCGGAGAGCAATGGAGAAACTGTTAAAGAAACCAGTGGTGAACACAATTGTTGATAAACAGAAGGTTCCACCAAAACCTGATGTTAAATCATCGGTTGGACCTGTCTCTGTTAAATCAGAGAAGTAACTAAGAAAGTTTCGTTTAATAACGAAGTAAAGAAACCGACTAAGACCCCAAAATCTCAGATCAGGATCTTGAAACATTCGGAACAATCTTGGTCACCGGTGGGTTCTCAAGGTGCTTCTACTTCAAAAGCAAGTGAAAAATCTGAAAGTGAAAAGAATTTGATTGATCAGAAAAAGGTCAATCCAAATTCAATTGTTTGTGATAAAGAATCTTTGAAACTGAATGTTCAAAGACCCAAGACCAAACAGGCTTGGGTCCCCTGAAAGAACTAATGATTTTACTTGATATGTTCAAGGAGCTTCAGCTGGCCCTGTTAGCAGTCTTTGGATTGTTGACAGTGGAGCTTCTGGTCACATGACATGGGATTTGTCGCTGCTGTTCGCCATTAGAAACATCAATGGCGGATATGTAGCATTTGCTGGGAACAAAGGAGGTTACATCACTATGGAGGGAAGTGTGAGTAACGGAATTGTGAGTTTTGAGAAGATCTCGTATGTGAAACAGATCGATTATAATATGCTTAGTGTCAGTCAAATCTGCGACAAACCGTATTCTGTACACTTTGATGACAAATCTTGCTATATTCTCAAGCCCGGATTTGTTATTCCAAAAGAGTGGATCATGTTGAAAGCACCGAGAGTGAATAATCTTTACATTCTCGATATGTCAAAGGCGATGACAACTCAGGGCCAAGTTACGTGTTTCCTCTCCAAGGCTACTGAAAAAGAATCTATTATGTGGCATAGGATGATGGGACACATTCCCCTCAGAAAAATGAATCATCTGGTGAAGAATGGACTTGTTGAAGGCGTTAATGTCAAACATTTTCATCTAAATGACAAGTGTGTGAGTTACAAGAAGGGAAAGCAGCACAAACCGTCCCACAAACCAAAGAAAGTAAACTCTGTTGAAATGCCACTTGAGCGTTTGCACATGGACCTATTCGGACTTGTCAAGCGTAAAAGTCATGCTGGAGAGTTATATTGTCTTGTGGTTACTGACGATTATTCCAGATTCTCGTGGGTAAAGTGCTTGCATTATAAAAGCGACACGTTTAACAATCTGAAAGTTCTATTCACTTGTTTAGAGAATGTCTATGGTTTAAAGATCAAAAGAAATCGGAGTGATAATGGGACGGAGTTAAAAAATGCACAGATGGATGCTCTTTGTGAAGATGAAGGAATTCATCATGAATACAGTGGTCCGTATACCCCTCAATAGAACGGTGTCGCAGAATGGAAAAATAGGACTCTAATAGAGGCGGCGAGAACAATCTTGCGGATTCTAACCTTCCAGTAATGTTTTGGAATGAAGCCATATACGCAACATGTTACACACTGAATCGTCTGTTAACAGTGAAGAAGCTTGGCAAAACTTCTTATGAACTGTTGAACAAACGAAAGTCGAATTTGGAATGTCTAGAACCATTTGGAGCACTGTGTACTATGCTTAATCCATCTGAGAAGTTTGCACTGAAAGCTGAAGAGGGATTCCTTGTTGGATATGCAACCCCGCTCAAACGGGTATTCAACAAACAAACTCGACATGTAGAGGAGTGGGCTAACGTTGAAGTTCAACGGTATACTCAGAACGTACAAGGTAGCGGTCCAGATTGGATGTTTGATTACAAAGACTTCTTTGAATCGTTCAATCTAGATAACTTAGTTGAAAAGGCTGTATTAAGACTTTATTATGAGTGTGAAAATGCAGTGACATCACCGTTGGTGCGTCCGATCACCGTAACTCCTCCAACAGCTTCTAATGATGCCAATGTTCCTGCAGCTGAAGAAGAAGCTTTCAAAGAAGCTTCCACTACTCTTAATTCATCAGACTTGGAAGATGAAGATGATGTCACAAGTGAAGCTATTCTAGATTTTGCTACAGAGACACCTCTAGTGAAACCAAATCCAAATGTTGCATCATCATCTAACTTGGGTAATGATCTGTATTCGATAGAGAATTTGACTACTCAAACGGGAGTGCAAGTACCTGATCATCCGGAATCTAGGATTCATCGTATTCACCCGCTCGAGCAAGTAACTGGTGATCCTGGTAGCAGTGTTATGACTAGAGGACAACTTCAGAATGCAAACTCACCAGAAAATCTTAGCCGCTTTAGCTTTATATGCAAAAATTCAGAAATTTGGTTGTCAGAATGACTGGTCTTTTGCTTGTTATGTTTCGCAGGTTGAGCCGCGGACTTACAAGGATGCTCTTTTGGACGACGCTTGGGTAGAGGCGATGCAAGATGAGTGGTTGTAGTTTCAGAAACTGGGAGTGTGGACACTAACAGATTTACCTCCAGGCAGAAAGAAAATTGGAACCAAATGGGTTTTCAAGTGCAAAAAAGAATGACAGAGGCGTAATCGACGACAACGAAATTTATGCACCTGTGGAATGTTTAGAAGCTATTCGTATGTTTCTAGCGTTTGCCTCATACAAGAAATTCAAGGTGTATCAAATGGACGTTAAGAATGCGTTTCTTTACGGTGTGGTCAAGGAAGAGGTATACGTAGGTTAACCTCCAGGCTTTGAAGATCCTATTCACCGGGATAAGGTCTATGTTCTGAACAAAGCACTATACTGGTTGCACCAAGGTCCACGCCAATGGTATGAGGAGCTGAGCACATACCTTCTATCCAAAGGATTCAAACGCGGTTTGGTAGATTGCACTTTGTTCACCAAAAGAACAAGGGATGACTTGCTTCTCGTCCAAATTTATGTTGATGACATTATTTTTGGATCTACTAACAAACATTTGTGCAGAGAATTCAAAAAAGTGATGCAGGAAAAGTTCGAGATGAGTGCGATGGGAGAAATGCAGTTTTTCCTCGGCTTGCAGGTGGAACAAAGACCAACCGGGATCTTTATTCACCAGACAAAATATGTTTCTGAAGTCTTGAGCCGATTCCATATGGAAGATTCGAAGCCGATGGATACCCAATCCAACCTAATCACGGGATTGGAGTTGACGCTAAGGGGGAGCTGACTGATCCTTTTACATACAGAGCAATCATCGGATCTCTGATGTATCCCACCACATCCAGACCAGACATAATGTTCGTTACATGTCTCTGCGCACGATATCAGTCAAAGCCAAAACAGAGTCATCTTGCATCTGTCAAACGGATCCTACGATAACTGTAACACCCCAACCGATGGCGGAAACATCGAGGTGTCACGTATGAATGATTTTTCAGTAGCTCATGGTAATACATAAGTTTAAATAATCCTTTATTTCATTATAGTATTGAATTACATTAAATGTCTTGAATGAAATCTAATACATTCAATAATTAAACAAAGCTTAAAACTTCAAATATCTTCTCATGCTAGCTGTAGACTTCAAGCATCAGTATTTCCCGTTTAGTTTGGAAAATATGGGGGGGGGGGGGGGTCAACTATAAGTTGGTGAGAATACATAAGCCAAGTCAAGCAATTAAGTTTTATAAAAGTTTAGCAACTCATATGTCTAATGTAAGTTTAAGTCTACATGAATAAACATGTGTAGTATGCACATAATCAATCCTCCGACAATGTTTAGGTCCATCCCGCATCCACGGTTCTCCTTATAAAGTTTAGGTCCATCCCGCATTCACGGTTCTCCTTATAAAGTTTAGGTCCATCCCGCATTCACGGTTCTCCTTATAAAGTTTAGGTCCATCCCGCATTCGCGGTTCTCCTTATAAAGTTTAGGTCCATCCCGCATTCACGGTTCTCCTTATAAAGTTTAGGTCCATCCCGCATTCACGGTTCTCCTTATAAAGTTTAGGTCCATCCCGCATTCACGGTTCTCCTTATAAAGTTTGGAAGGATAAAAATCACCCGCGCTCCCCATAGAAATGGTCAACGAATCTAGGTGGGGTTGTCAATCCATTATATCTATCACTGTATATCGCCGGCTTGGCCATAGCTAATGATTATGTAAGTTTATGTTTAAGTCTAATAGTCTTTGTCTAAGTCATGAGACATTAAAGTTTACAAATAGACATGTATGTAGAATTGCTTAAGTATAAAGTTTCAAGTATAAAGAATTTCATAAACAAGGTTATGTATACTCACCTGAAATTCACCGTGCAAGTACTAGCAAGTAGCAACAAATCTGAACTTGGATAAATTGAACTCTTGTATCCTATTACAAATAAACGATGCCTTAAATTCTAATGCAAATACGTTTGTTTCGTTTCTTGGTTGTAAAGATAGTTGATTCAACTACCTAGACTCGTATTGTAAACAATACTCGTCTTAAAGTATTTATAACTTAACGAACCGATAGGATTTGGTTTTGATTTCTTGAAAGTATGCGCGTATGTGCAGATTCACTGCTTGAAACTAATTAGAAAGGAATATTTAAGATATTGAAAAATAATATGTGTAACTTGATTCGTGTTTTAGTTTGTTTGAAGACCGGACAATATATGTATTATATTTATTTATGTACGCTTTTATATCATGACGAAGTAAAGTTTGAATAGCGTTTATTTGTAGAACATAGCTTCTTTTGTACAAGATTATAGTTATATTTTGTAAAAATTTGGGCAGAGTCTCCTCTGTTTTTGTAAGAAAACAGACAATGCAAGTCGTCTATTTTATGTCAAAAATATAAATTGTCCAAAACCGACAAGTGCAATACAATTTAACTAAGCTTTTATATGCGACAATTTTATTAAAACTATAATGAATGTGAAAGGTGTAATTGGATAAGAAATATATATATATATGATTCAACAATTGATAGTTGACAAAATAGCTTGTATAAGTGTAAATATTCAATAGTCCGAAGACAAATCGGCAAGACGACTAGTACTAGACTTGAAAAGTAGGGTAGATAATATAGATATGTAAATAAATGTTATAAGTTTTAACTATCCAAATGCCTCGTATATTGTTAAGTGTTAATCTTCCATTTCTATAACTCGAAACATACGTTTAATAGGCCTCTAAATAAATAGGCGAAGTGTTTTGCTAATATTATGTTTGTATAATGGCAAAAATATGTTTTCATATGTCTACTTCAACAATTTACTAGTTCGCAATATTAATACATACGTGTTTATGTGTGTGTATATGTATATGTATACATGGTAACCATTTTCTTTGTCGGCTCGATATCACTTAAGGCGTTTTATAAAACAAGTCGGTTCGCTTCATCGATTCTCATTTAAAATATGTATATAGGTATACGAAATAACGCGAAAGCAAATAACTAATGACAAGGTGCGTGTGTTATACCTTCTTGCAAGCAACTCGCGAACCGACACGCACGTGACTCGAGCTAGGCGTTGACAAGTCCCGAACTCTACTCAATGACTAGATCTGTTGACCAGCTGTAACATTTCGCATTAAATAATTGTTCGGGATTAAAACGTCAAGTTTCATATTTACCTTCGCATTTATTATTTTTGTCGCGTTTATGGAACCCTAATGCTATATATATTATTATATATGTGTGTGTGATGTTATAATTATACAAAAAAAATGTTTTGCCTTGGCCGGGATTCGAACCCGCGCCAAAGGCCGGGTTAAACCAACACAATGCACAAACCAACTGGGCTGGCCACTTCTTTGTGATAAACCCGGACATATATTAAACTTATGCACGCTTAAAATCCTCACAGTTGACAAGAAAAGTCAACTGTGGGATTCCTTGTTGATCAATCCGTATAATTAACGCGTGATTGTTATATTTTTGGCAAACTCGTGCTATAACCGGCCCAATCCAACGCATGCACACAACGATTACACGGCAATCGTTGCCCTAATAATCAAATTGGACGCGTATTATTATAAGGAAAGTCAACCATCTAATTAACCCTAACCCTAATCCTCTAGTATAAATTGAGGCATTCTGGACCTTGTCTAATCGCTCACAACTCTCCCTCAATCTCTATATCTCTCAATTTCACTCTGTAATTGGTTTAATTGCTCGTGGTTTGACTTTCTCTTTGACCCGACCATCATCATCTATATCACACTGTGAGTCTTATATTTTTGGTGGGTTTAGTTCTTCGGCATCTCAGCAACAATAGCCCTAACATTAATCGGGCTATTGTTGCCTGGATCATCTGATTGCAAAACTAGGGTTCATCGCGTGTAAATTGGGGATAAAACTGGGATAGCATATCGTATTTATTTAATTTAAATCACAGGATAACACAACCACCGGCCTAGGCCAGGTGGTTGTGACGCTGGTCTTCCACACGGGTCACCCGGGTTCGAGTCCCGGCTCTGACCGGCTTTTGTGCTTTTCTTTCCTTTTCTTTTTAAACAAACAAATTACAATTATATATATATTAAATCCTTTAATCTTTTAAAATTCTTTTTAAAATACCTAAACTATTTTATAAATTCTAAAAAAAGTATTATTGGTTAATCTGATATAAAAGTGTTATTTACAATTTTTATTTTTCAGAAATTCTTTTATTTAATATTTATAATAATTAAATCATTTTTATACTATTATAATTATAAAAATCCATTATTATATCAAAACAGTTTTATTAAATTTCCCAAAATTTATCCTGACTTTTTATAAAGTCAACCTTTACTGAAATAATTTTTAAATCAGTAAAATCATTTATTTTATAATTTTAAACAATTTTTGTTAGATTTAATCATATTTAATTCATAATAAATCCAATTTTCATCATTTTTGCACCAAAATTTTATACAAATTATTTTTAATCATTTAAAACAGAATTATGATTTTTAAAATAAGATTTCTTTAATTTTAGTATTTTTGAATATTAAAGTTAATAATTGGCTATTTATAAATAAATAGATTTAAAAATCTATTTTAAATGAAATAATTTTATAAAAATTATTTTATTGCTTCAAACACTTTAATGTACACACTCAAAATTCAAATTTTGTAAAGAGACTATTTTTCATTAATTATCCAATTTTCTTTATTTAATTAACATTTTTTTTAAAATTAAATTTAACAATTGATTATCCCCAAATCGAAACCCTAGGATACACATATTAGTTTATATAGACTTAGACTTATTATATATTACCTCATTATAGGGTAATATTTGGAATCACTTTGGGCAACACAATTATTTCATATTTCCAACAAGTTTAACATTTGCAAAGGTGAGTTTACATAGCCCCTTTTACTCTATTTTCACTATTTTTGGGGTGAAACATGTTTAAACATTTTATACTATCATTTACTCATATTTACTTGTGAATTCAATTACAACATCATTCAATCATTTGACTGTAACAAAAAGACACAGTACAATCATTAACAATGATCAAGCCGCCTGTTTAGATTATAGCGCTATAGGTCTGACAAACCCATCCCACCCGCATAGACTCAGGGATGATCGATAACAGTAATAACATTTAACTAACTTGCGAGTTAGTCATCAGTCGACACAAGGTTTGGTTGTACATAGACACATTGTTGCATGTCGGTATCATACTCTATCATCATACAACTCTGAATGTTGTACAAACTATGGTTATCAATTATTTCCGAAAACCTATGTATTCTCACCAACTTTTGTTGACCCAAAACATTTTCAACTTATCATGTTTCAGGTTCTACTTGCTTGAAGAATTGCTTGAAGATATGTGCATAGTTTATTCAATTTGATGTACGAATTCTTGTAGAACAATTGTATGTAATTTATTTAAATCAATTAATGAAACTTATTATACTCCATGAGCAACTGAACAATCATCATTACGTGGCACCCCGATGTTTCCGCCATCGGTTGGGGTGTTACAGATTGGTATCAGAGCCATGGTTATAGGGAATTAGGTTATTAGAGAAATAATCTAGTCTATAACCATAGGATTTAACCAGTACTTGCTTCTTTTGTTTGCTATTCTCTATCTCCCTCCTACTTCATATCCCTACTCTCATCCCTACAAGAAGGTTGCTTTCCATCACTGGATTCGCTCTTAGACTAATAAGGCAAAATCCTCAGGTTTAACCTGAACCACCTTGAGATCTCGTCGAAGTTCTAGATTTTAATAACGAACACGTGCAATCTGGAAGGGTGAACGCCTGTATTCTGAGTCTTCTGTCTAGGCTGGCATTGCGCATATATCCCAATCAGACGAGGGACCCGGATGCCTACCTGGGAATTCTCGGGATGAGTGTTCACTTATAGGCTAAAGCATGTCTTCATATGTTATTAGAATCTAGAATCTTTGATAAGTCAACGTTTTCGTTTATTCGTTTTAATTAATGAATAAATGATTACATTCCTTATATAAACTCTCATTCATTTCATTGTGTCTATTACAGATCATGCCTCCTCGTCGCAGCACTCGCAACAACAATGGTGAGAACCACGAAGAAGGTGGTGATAACCACAACCATGACCAAGGTCCTGGTCACAACAACAATGGGGTCGATGCTCAACTGGCTGCGATCATTTCTCAACAAATGGCGCAGCAAATCGCAACTCTGGTTCCCAATTTACTTGCTCAGGTCATCCAATTGAACGGGAATGGTCACAACGGGAACGGGAATGGCAATGGCAATGGTAATGGACCCCAAGCTTGCACCCTCAAACATTTTAACTCTTGTAACCCTCCAAAGTTCAGCGGTGAAGAAGGAGCTACTGGACTTCTCCAATGGTTTGAGGGTATTGAAAATACCTTCATCAACAGTGAGTGCCCCAACAATTTCAAGGTTCGTTACGCCATGAGTGTTCTCCATAAGCGAGCACTCACATGGTGGAATGAAGAAAAGCGTACTCGTGGGGCCGAGGTTGCTCTTGCTATGACTTGGGACCAGGTCAAAGAGATCATGAAGGAGGAGTTCTGTCCTCGAAATGAAGTTAAAAAGCTTGAGGATGAGTTCCACACCTTGGCTCAAGATAGTGGGGAAAACCTCGCCTACAACACCCGCTTTCATGAGCTTAGCTTATTGTTGCCACACAAGGTTACTCCTCTGCCGGTAGCCATCGAGAAGTACATCGGTGGTCTGCCCATGCAAATCCAGGACACTGTTTGGGGTAGAAATCCTGCAACTCTGGAAGAGGCCAAACGTCTTGCGGCCACTCTTACTGATAATCACGTAAAGAACGGGACCTTAGTTCGGAAAAGCAATAAAACAAGTATTGTAACCGCGATAACCACTGAGAACCAGAAACGTAAGACCAGGGATCCTGCTGCAAACCTCACTCCACAGGCTTCTAACAAGAAACCCTATACAGGAAACCATCCATTATGCAACACATGCAACCGACATCATCCCACTGCTTCAGCATGTCGCTTGTGCACCAATTGTGGTAGGTATGGCCATCTAGTTAATACATGTCGCGAGACCCCAAATCCTAATGCCAACCAACCCATCAACCCTGCTCAGGCTGCTAATCCTAATCGATACAACTATGGTCAATGCTATGAATGTGGAGACCCAAATCACTTCCGTAACAGATGCCCTAAACTGAACAGAGATCAAGACCCTCCAGCTACCTAACCACAAGACTCACCATTTGACTATTGGTTACTTTTATCCTATGTATTGACGTTATTCAATTCAAGTAATAAAATTCAAGTATTATCATAACATCTGTGTGCATGTTTGTCTGAATGTGAACTAATTGCTATATCTAATCATACTTGCTTATACAACAATTAGTTAACTACCAAACGACCAGCTTAACGATTGGTAGAGGTCATCATGTCATTCCAACAGTCGGGAAAGGCCCTACCACCTGAACGACTGGCGGAGACTATCAGACCTGCTTAACAATCGGTAAAGTCATAAAAGGACGCAAAACCCTAATGTAAGGTAAATTGGTAATTACGGTCCGGAACGTAATCATGAATTTACAGGTACGTTAAGGTAGTGTGAAATTTTATCAAAGTTTTCGGTAGTTGGCCAATTGTAACCCTGGTTTTCTCTTAACTTCGGGACGAAGTTCCTAAAAGTAGGGGAGACTGTAACATTTCGCATTAAATAATTGTTCGGGATTAAAACGTCAAGTTTCATATTTACCTTCGCATTTATTATTTTTGTCGCGTTTATGGAACCCTAATGCTATATATATTATTATATATGTGTGTGTGATGTTATAATTATACAAAAAAAATGTTTTGCCTTGGCCGGGATTCGAACCCGCGCCAAAGGCCGGGTTAAACCAACACAATGCACAAACCAACTGGGCTGGCCACTTCTTTGTGATAAACCCGGACATATATTAAACTTATGCACGCTTAAAATCCTCACAGTTGACAAGAAAAGTCAACTGTGGGATTCCTTGTTGATCAATCCGTATAATTAACGCGTGATTGTTATATTTTTGGCAAACTCGTGCTATAACCGGCCCAATCTAACGCATGCACACAACGATTACACGGCAATCGTTGCCCTAATAATCAAATTGGACGCGTATTATTATAAGGAAAGTCAACCATCTAATTAACCCTAACCCTAATCCTCTAGTATAAATTGAGGCATTCTGGACCTTGTCTAATCGCTCACAACTCTCCCTCAATCTCTATATCTCTCAATTTCACTCTGTAATTGGTTTAATTGCTCGTGGTTTGACTTTCTCTTTGACCCGACCATCATCATCTATATCACACTGTGAGTCTTATATTTTTGGTGGGTTTAGTTCTTCGGCATCTCAGCAACAATAGCCCTAACATTAATCGGGCTATTGTTGCCTGGATCATCTGATTGCAAAACTAGGGTTCATCGCGTGTAAATTGGGGATAAAACTGGGATAGCATATCGTATTTATTTAATTTAAATCACAGGATAACACAACCACCGGCCTAGGCCAGGTGGTTGTGACGCTGGTCTTCCACACGGGTCACCCGGGTTCGAGTCCCGGCTCTGACCGGCTTTTGTGCTTTTCTTTCCTTTTCTTTTTAAACAAACAAATTACAATTATATATATATTAAATCCTTTAATCTTTTAAAATTCTTTTTAAAATACCTAAACTATTTTATAAATTCTAAAAAAAGTATTATTGGTTAATCTGATATAAAAGTGTTATTTACAATTTTTATTTTTCAGAAATTCTTTTATTTAATATTTATAATAATTAAATCATTTTTATACTATTATAATTATAAAAATCCATTATTATATCAAAACAGTTTTATTAAATTTCCCAAAATTTATCCTGACTTTTTATAAAGTCAACCTTTACTGAAATAATTTTTAAATCAGTAAAATCATTTATTTTATAATTTTAAACAATTTTTGTTAGATTTAATCATATTTAATTCATAATAAATCCAATTTTCATCATTTTTGCACCAAAATTTTATACAAATTATTTTTAATCATTTAAAATAGAATTATGATTTTTAAAATAAGATTTCTTTAATTTTAGTATTTTTGAATATTAAAGTTAATAATTGGCTATTTATAAATAAATAGATTTAAAAATCTATTTTAAATGAAATAATTTTATAAAAATTATTTTATTGCTTCAAACACTTTAATGTACACACTCAAAATTCAAATTTTGTAAAGAGACTATTTTTCATTAATTATCCAATTTTCTTTATTTAATTAACATTTTTTTTTAAAATTAAATTTAACAATTGATTATCCCCAAATCGAAACCCTAGGATACACATATTAGTTTATATAGACTTAGACTTATTATATATTACCTCATTATAGGGTAATATTTGGAATCACTTTGGGCAACACAATTATTTCATATTTCCAACAAGTTTAACATTTGCAAAGGTGAGTTTACATAGCCCCTTTTACTCTATTTTCACTATTTTTGGGGTGAAACATGTTTAAACATTTTATACTATCATTTACTCATATTTACTTGTGAATTCAATTACAACATCATTCAATCATTTGACTGTAACAAAAAGACACAGTACAATCATTAACAATGATCAAGCCGCCTGTTTAGATTATAGCGCTATAGGTCTGACAAACCCATCCCACCCGCATAGACTCAGGGATGATCGATAACAGTAATAACATTTAACTAACTTGCGAGTTAGTCATCAGTCGACACAAGGTTTGGTTGTACATAGACGCATTGTTGCATGTCGGTATCATACTCTATCATCATGTAACACCCCAACCGATGGCGGAAACATCGGGGTGCCACGTATTGATGATTGTTCAGTAGCTCATGGTGAATAATAAGTTTCATAAATGATTTAAATAACTTACATACAAATGTTCTAGAATTTGTACTTCAAATTGAATAAAACTATACACACATCTTCAAGCATCAATACAAATCTTCAAGCAAATAGAACCTGAAACATGTTAAGTTGAAAATGTTTTTGGGTCAACAAAAGTTGGTGAGAATTACATAGGTTTTTGATGATTGAATAAAATGTTGTGCAATTCATGTGTCATGTCAATCTAGTCCATATGTGAGAACATACTAGAAATAAATCGAGTGCATAATCAACCCTGATGACTGTTATAAAATGATACATACCATACGCTCATGGTCCAATAATGTTATACGATAACAAACACCCACGCTACCTTTGTAGGAGGCACGTATCCGGGTGGGATTGTCAGTCCAATAGATCTATCAATGTATACCGCCGGCTGATCAATGTTAATGATTATGCTAGAATGGTGCTTACTCTAATCATGCTCAAGACATAATGCAACATAGAAAACACATAGACACATTGATGATTGAATTGCAATGATGATGTTATAAACATGTTTCACCCCAAAAATAGTGATAAATAGAAAAGGGCTATGTAAAACTCACCTTGGTAAAATGTTATATCTGTTGAAAAATTGTGTGTTGCCCAAGTATATCAAGTATCACCCTATAACAAGGTAATAAATATGTCTAAGTCTAACAAGTCTACAAATGTTTAAGTTCTAGGGCTTCGAATTGGGGATAGATGCTTGTTTGATTATTATTAAAAATATTCGCCAATTGAGAGAAATTTAGTAAATAAATAACTAAAAATCTTTTTATGAAATTTAAACTTAAGATGGTTACAAGAATGTGTTTAAAGTGTAAAAATAATTTTTATAAAATTATTTTCTTTAAAATAGATGTTTAAATCTATTTATCACAAATTGTCAAAATTTAACTTTAATATTCAAAAATACTAAAATTAAAGAAATATTGTTTTAAAAATCATTTTTCTGTTCTAAATATTTAAAAATAAATTGTATAAAATTTTGGTGCAAAAATATTAAAAATTGGATTTATTATGATTTAATTATGATTAAAACTAACAAAAATTGATTAAAAATACTAAAAAAATGATTTTTCAGAAATAAAAATCATTTCTGAAAAGCTTAATGTTATAAAAACCTAGGATAATTTTTGTGGGAATTAATAAGATCGTTTTGATATTTTAATGGATTTTTATAAATATAATAGCATAAAATTGATTTAATTATTATAAATATTAAATAAATAAATTTCAGAAAACTAAAAATTGTAAATAAATCTATTACATCAGATTTTAAAGATATAATTTTTTTAGAATTTATAAAAAGGTTTTAATATTTAAAAATGAATTTACAAGATTTAATGTATAATATATATTTAAAATGGTTTGTTTTAAAATGCAAAATAAATGGAAAAAGGGGGTGTTCAAGCTGGGACTCGAACTAGAGTCTCTCAGCCGGTCTGAACTTTAAGACCAACAAGGGAACCATCTGTGCTACGAAGCTCTTTGATGTTTGTTTTTATTTCGAAAACGTTTTAAACAAATACCAACGTATGTCATCTTCCCCAATTACTATACATAAGAACCCTAGTTTCCAATTGAATTCAATCACACTCTTTCAAGCACCTGTTAATACAATTAATCATCGAGGTTATAAACCTGAGATGAAAATAAATGAAACGGCATGAAAAACTTACGATTTGGGCTTGGATGAACACGAGGAAAACAAATGGCCGGAACCCGATTACCGGCGAGGCTTCACAGACACGGCACAAGTGTTTTAGTAGTGAATTTAGATGTAGGGACTGGTTTGCGTTGTGTTTCCGACTACGTCTATGGGTGCTATATATACAAAAGGCTATCAGTGTGTTGAATTGGAAACTTGGCTCATTGACCGGATTTTAATGGCTTGATTAACCCACTGATTTAGCGATGATAACGACTATTAAATGCTCGAAACGTGTCGGTGGTGAGGTGTAAACGTATGGGTCAAGTTTAATTGAAAGGAGAGCGCGTATTAGAGATTATGGTAAGTCGCCGGAAAATCCGGGACTTACCGGATTTGTTCCCGGTTTACCAGCAGTGAAGATGGAAGAAGCTTGAGGGATTCAGTGGGCTTTTATAAATTGTGCATTGGGATTTTATCAAGAAAGGCTCGTGGTCTAGTGGTGTTGCATGTGTGAGTGAACAGAACAGACTCGGGTTCGAGTCCCCGGGTCTGTCATGTTTTCTTTTTTTTTTTAACTGTGTAGAGAAGGGAGGGGGCTATTGGGCCGGCATTGGCTTGGGCTGGAATAATGGGCCCGAAAAAGACAAAAGGTTTGGGTTGGGTTATGTTTGTTGGGTAATAGGTTTGGTTTGACACAAGTAATTGTTTTAGTATATTTTTTTTTTTAAAATAAAATCTGAATTATTATTATTATTATTATTATTATTATTATTATTATTATTATTAATATAAATCTATATATATATATATATGTATATAAGTTGTGAATGAGGAAAAATAAAGACGTTGCCACATTTGTATAAAATGAAAAAAAAAAATATAAAGGCGTTTATATAAAAAAAAATATTTGGGGGAAAATTTTGCGATGTTACAGTCTCCCCTACTTTTGAAAACTTCGTCCCGAAGTTTATTGAAAACATAGGGTTGAAGGGGATTGGATAAAATTTAGGACAAGTGTGACTTGAAGAATTTTATGTTAGGGCATGACAATGAATAGAGTAACCTGTCTCGGATAGTGTGGATAAGAGGCGTGTCACGTGTGAGTTGAGCTACTAAATGAACTACTAGATATCTAGAGTTTACATTTGGTTAACTACCGAAAATTTTGATAGAATTCCACACCACCTTAACGTACCTGTAAATTCACGATTACGTTCCGGACCGCAATCACCAATTTACCTTACATTAGGGTTTTGTGTCCTTCTATGACTCTACCGATTGTTGAGCAGGTTCGATAGTCTTCACCAGTCGTTGAGCAGGTGGTAGGGCCTCTCCCGACTGTTGGAAGACATGATAACCTCTACCAATCGTTGAGTAGATTGTTTGGTAGTCAACTAATTGTCGTACAAGTAAGCAAGTATGATTATAGATATAGCAATTAGTTCACATTCAAACAAGCATGCACACAGATGTTATAATATTACTTGAATTTATTACGTGAATCAAAAAGTGTCAATACATAGAATTAAAAAGTAGACATCATTCAAATGGTGGGGTTTGCTGTTAAGTAGCTGGAGGGTCTTGATCTCGGTTTAATTTAGGGCATCGGTTACGGTAGTGATTTGGGTTTCCACATTTATAGCATAACTACCAGGGTTGTGAATAATTGCAGTCAGTTGGGCATCAACACCTTTGTTGTTTTTTGTTGTTGTTGTGGTTGGTGTTGTGGTTGTTGTTACTTTCCTCTTGGTTTTCACCACTGTTATTGCGAGTGCTACGACGTGGAGACATGATCCGTAAGGGACACAATGAAGGTTCAATGTGGCATGAAATGAATGAGATGATATAAGGAATGTAATCATTTATTCATTAATTAAAACGAATAAACGAAAACGTTGACTTATCAAAGATTCCAGATTCTAATAACATATGAAGACATGCTTTAGCCTATAAGTGAACACTCATCCCGAGAATTCCCAGGTAGGCATCCGGGTCCCTCGTCTGATTGGGATATATGCGCAATGCCAGCCTAGACAGAAGACTCAGAATACAGGCGTTCACCCTTCCAGATTGCACGTGTTCGTTATTAAGATCTAGAACTTCGACGAGATCTCAAGGGGGTTCAGGTTAAACCTGAGGATTTTGTCTTATTAGTCTAAGAGTAGACCCACTGATGGAGAGCAACCTTCTTGTAGGAATGAAAGTAGGGATAAGAAGTAGGAGATAGAGAATAGCAAGCAATAGAAGCATGTACTTGTTAAATCCTATGGTTATAGACTAGATTATTTTTCTAATAACCTAATTCCCTATAACCATGGCTCTGATACCAATCTGTAACACCCCAACCGATGGCGGAAACATCGGGGTGCCACGTATTGATGATTGTTCAGTAGCTCATGGTGAATAATAAGTTTCATAAATGATTTAAATAACTTACATACAAATGTTCTAGAATTTGTACTTCAAATTGAATAAAACTATACACACATCTTCAAGCATCAATACAAATCTTCAAGCAAATAGAACCTGAAACATGTTAAGTTGAAAATGTTTTTGGGTCAACAAAAGTTGGTGAGAATTACATAGGTTTTTGATGATTGAATAAAATGTTGTGCAATTCATGTGTCATGTCAATCTAGTCCATATGTGAGAACATACTAGAAATAAATCGAGTGCATAATCAACCCTGATGACTGTTATAAAATGATACATACCATACGCTCATGGTCCAATAATGTTATACGATAACAAACACCCACGCTACCTTTGTAGGAGGCACGTATCCGGGTGGGATTGTCAGTCCAATAGATCTATCAATGTATACCGCCGGCTGATCAATGTTAATGATTATGCTAGAATGGTGCTTACTCTAATCATGCTCAAGACATAATGCAACATAGAAAACACATAGACACATTGATGATTGAATTGCAATGATGATGTTATAAACATGTTTCACCCCAAAAATAGTGATAAATAGAAAAGGGCTATGTAAAACTCACCTTGGTAAAATGTTATATCTGTTGAAAAATTGTGTGTTGCCCAAGTATATCAAGTATCACCCTATAACAAGGTAATAAATATGTCTAAGTCTAACAAGTCTACAAATGTTTAAGTTCTAGGGCTTCGAATTGGGGATAGATGCTTGTTTGATTATTATTAAAAATATTCGCCAATTGAGAGAAATTTAGTAAATAAATAACTAAAAATCTTTTTATGAAATTTAAACTTAAGATGGTTACAAGAATGTGTTTAAAGTGTAAAAATAATTTTTATAAAATTATTTTCTTTAAAATAGATGTTTAAATCTATTTATCACAAATTGTCAAAATTTAACTTTAATATTCAAAAATACTAAAATTAAAGAAATATTGTTTTAAAAATCATTTTTCTGTTCTAAATATTTAAAAATAAATTGTATAAAATTTTGGTGCAAAAATATTAAAAATTGGATTTATTATGATTTAATTATGATTAAAACTAACAAAAATTGATTAAAAATACTAAATAAATGATTTTTCAGAAATAAAAATCATTTCTGAAAAGCTTAATGTTATAAAAACCTAGGATAATTTTTGTGGGAATTAATAAGATCGTTTTGATATTTTAATGGATTTTTATAAATATAATAGCATAAAATTGATTTAATTATTATAAATATTAAATAAATAAATTTCAGAAAACTAAAAATTGTAAATAAATCTTTTACATCAGATTTGAAAGATATAATTTTTTTAGAATTTATAAAAAGGTTTTAATATTTAAAAATGAATTTACAAGATTTAATGTATAATATATATTTAAAATGGTTTGTTTTAAAATGCAAAATAAATGGAAAAAGGGGGTGTTCAAGCTGGGACTCGAACTAGAGTCTCTCAGCCGGTCTGAACTTTAAGACCAACAAGGGAACCATCTGTGCTACGAAGCTCTTTGATGTTTGTTTTTATTTCGAAAACGTTTTAAACAAATACCAACGTATGTCATATTCCCCAATTACTATACATAAGAACCCTAGTTTCCAATTGAATTCAATCACACTCTTTCAAGCACCTGTTAATACAATTAATCATCGAGGTTATAAACCTGAGATGAAAATAAATGAAACGGCATGAAAAACTTACGATTTGGGCTTGGATGAACACGAGGAAAACAAATGGCCGGAACCCGATTACCGGCGAGGCTTCACAGACACGGCACAAGTGTTTTAGTAGTGAATTTAGATGTAGGGACTGGTTTGCGTTGTGTTTCCGACTACGTCTATGGGTGCTATATATACAAAAGGCTATCAGTGTGTTGAATTGGAAACTTGGCTCATTGACCGGATTTTAATGGCTTGATTAACCCACTGATTTAGCGATGATAACGACTATTAAATGCTCGAAACGTGTCGGTGGTGAGGTGTAAACGTATGGGTCAAGTTTAATTGAAAGGAGAGCGCGTATTAGAGATTATGGTAAGTCGCCGGAAAATCCGGGACTTACCGGATTTGTTCCCGGTTTACCAGCAGTGAAGATGGAAGAAGCTTGAGGGATTCAGTGGGCTTTTATAAATTGTGCATTGGGATTTTATCAAGAAAGGCTCGTGGTCTAGTGGTGTTGCATGTGTGAGTGAACAGAACAGACTCGGGTTCGAGTCCCCGGGTCTGTCATGTTTTCTTTTTTTTTTTAACTGTGTAGAGAAGGGAGGGGGCTATTGGGCCGGCATTGGCTTGGGCTGGAATAATGGGCCCGAAAAAGACAAAAGGTTTGGGTTGGGTTATGTTTGTTGGGTAATAGGTTTGGTTTGACACAAGTAATTGTTTTAGTATATTTTTTTTTTTTTTTAAATAAAATCTGAATTATTATTATTATTATTATTATTATTATTATTAATATAAATCTATATATATATATATATGTATATAAGTTGTGAATGAGGAAAAATAAAGACGTTGCCACATTTGTATAAAATGAAAAAAAAAAATATAAAGGCGTTTATATAAAAAAAAATATTTGGGGGAAAATTTTGCGATGTTACAGTCTCCCCTACTTTTGAAAACTTCGTCCCGAAGTTTATTGAAAACATAGGGTTGAAGGGGATTGGATAAAATTTAGGACAAGTGTGACTTGAAGAATTTTATGTTAGGGCATGACAATGAATAGAGTAACCTGTCTCGGATAGTGTGGATAAGAGGCGTGTCACGTGTGAGTTGAGCTACTAAATGAACTACTAGATATCTAGAGTTTACATTTGGTTAACTACCGAAAATTTTGATAGAATTCCACACCACCTTAACGTACCTGTAAATTCACGATTACGTTCCGGACCGCAATCACCAATTTACCTTACATTAGGGTTTTGTGTCCTTCTATGACTCTACCGATTGTTGAGCAGGTTCGATAGTCTTCACCAGTCGTTGAGCAGGTGGTAGGGCCTCTCCCGACTGTTGGAAGACATGATAACCTCTACCAATCGTTGAGTAGATTGTTTGGTAGTCAACTAATTGTCGTACAAGTAAGCAAGTATGATTATAGATATAGCAATTAGTTCACATTCAAACAAGCATGCACACAGATGTTATAATATTACTTGAATTTATTACGTGAATCAAAAAGTGTCAATACATAGAATTAAAAAGTAGACATCATTCAAATGGTGGGGTTTGCTGTTAAGTAGCTGGAGGGTCTTGATCTCGGTTTAATTTAGGGCATCGGTTACGGTAGTGATTTGGGTTTCCACATTTATAGCATAACTACCAGGGTTGTGAATAATTGCAGTCAGTTGGGCATCAACACCTTTGTTGTTTTTTGTTGTTGTTGTGGTTGGTGTTGTGGTTGTTGTTACTTTCCTCTTGGTTTTCACCACTGTTATTGCGAGTGCTACGACGTGGAGACATGATCCGTAAGGGACACAATGAAGGTTCAATGTGGCATGAAATGAATGAGATGATATAAGGAATGTAATCATTTATTCATTAATTAAAACGAATAAACGAAAACGTTGACTTATCAAAGATTCCAGATTCTAATAACATATGAAGACATGCTTTAGCCTATAAGTGAACACTCATCCCGAGAATTCCCAGGTAGGCATCCGGGTCCCTCGTCTGATTGGGATATATGCGCAATGCCAGCCTAGACAGAAGACTCAGAATACAGGCGTTCACCCTTCCAGATTGCACGTGTTCGTTATTAAGATCTAGAACTTCGACGAGATCTCAAGGGGGTTCAGGTTAAACCTGAGGATTTTGTCTTATTAGTCTAAGAGTAGACCCACTGATGGAGAGCAACCTTCTTGTAGGAATGAAAGTAGGGATAAGAAGTAGGAGATAGAGAATAGCAAGCAATAGAAGCAAGTACTTGTTAAATCCTATGGTTATAGACTAGATTATTTTTCTAATAACCTAATTCCCTATAACCATGGCTCTGATACCAATCTGTAACACCCCAACCGATGGCGGAAACATCGGGGTGCCACGTATTGATGATTGTTCAGTAGCTCATGGTGAATAATAAGTTTCATAAATGATTTAAATAACTTACATACAAATGTTCTAGAATTTGTACTTCAAATTGAATAAAACTATACACACATCTTCAAGCATCAATACAAATCTTCAAGCAAATAGAACCTGAAACATGTTAAGTTGAAAATGTTTTTGGGTCAACAAAAGTTGGTGAGAATTACATAGGTTTTTGATGATTGAATAAAATGTTGTGCAATTCATGTGTCATGTCAATCTAGTCCATATGTGAGAACATACTAGAAATAAATCGAGTGCATAATCAACCCTGATGACTGTTATAAAATGATACATACCATACGCTCATGGTCCAATAATGTTATACGATAACAAACACCCACGCTACCTTTGTAGGAGGCACGTATCCGGGTGGGATTGTCAGTCCAATAGATCTATCAATGTATACCGCCGGCTGATCAATGTTAATGATTATGCTAGAATGGTGCTTACTCTAATCATGCTCAAGTCATAATGCAACATAGAAAACACATAGACACATTGATGATTGAATTGCAATGATGATGTTATAAACATGTTTCACCCCAAAAATAGTGATAAATAGAAAAGGGCTATGTAAAACTCACCTTGGTAAAATGTTATATCTGTTGAAAAATTGTGTGTTGCCCAAGTATATCAAGTATCACCCTATAACAAGGTAATAAATATGTCTAAGTCTAACAAGTCTACAAATGTTTAAGTTCTAGGGCTTCGAATTGGGGATAGATGCTTGTTTGATTATTATTAAAAATATTCGCCAATTGAGAGAAATTTAGTAAATAAATAACTAAAAATCTTTTTATGAAATTTAAACTTAAGATGGTTACAAGAATGTGTTTAAAGTGTAAAAATAATTTTTATAAAATTATTTTCTTTAAAATAGATGTTTAAATCTATTTATCACAAATTGTCAAAATTTAACTTTAATATTCAAAAATACTAAAATTAAAGAAATATTGTTTTAAAAATCATTTTTCTGTTCTAAATATTTAAAAATAAATTGTATAAAATTTTGGTGCAAAAATATTAAAAATTGGATTTATTATGATTTAATTATGATTAAAACTAACAAAAATTGATTAAAAATACTAAATAAATGATTTTTCATAAATAAAAATCATTTCTGAAAAGCTTAATGTTATAAAAACCTAGGATAATTTTTGTGGGAATTAATAAGATCGTTTTGATATTTTAATGGATTTTTATAAATATAATAGCATAAAATTGATTTAATTATTATAAATATTAAATAAATAAATTTCAGAAAACTAAAAATTGTAAATAAATCTTTTACATCAGATTTGAAAGATATAATTTTTTTAGAATTTATAAAAAGGTTTTAATATTTAAAAATGAATTTACAAGATTTAATGTATAATATATATTTAAAATGGTTTGTTTTAAAATGCAAAATAAATGGAAAAAGGGGGTGTTCAAGCTGGGACTCGAACTAGAGTCTCTCAGCCGGTCTGAACTTTAAGACCAACAAGGGAACCATCTGTGCTACGAAGCTCTTTGATGTTTGTTTTTATTTCGAAAACGTTTTAAACAAATACCAACGTATGTCATCTTCCCCAATTACTATACATAAGAACCCTAGTTTCCAATTGAATTCAATCACACTCTTTCAAGCACCTGTTAATACAATTAATCATCGAGGTTATAAACCTGAGATGAAAATAAATGAAACGGCATGAAAAACTTACGATTTGGGCTTGGATGAACACGAGGAAAACAAATGGCCGGAACCCGATTACCGGCGAGGCTTCACAGACACGGCACAAGTGTTTTAGTAGTGAATTTAGATGTAGGGACTGGTTTGCGTTGTGTTTCCGACTACGTCTATGGGTGCTATATATACAAAAGGCTATCAGTGTGTTGAATTGGAAACTTGGCTCATTGACCGGATTTTAATGGCTTGATTAACCCACTGATTTAGCGATGATAACGACTATTAAATGCTCGAAACGTGTCGGTGGTGAGGTGTAAACGTATGGGTCAAGTTTAACTGAAAGGAGAGCGCGTATTAGAGATTATGGTAAGTCGTCGGAAAATCCGGGACTTACCGGATTTGTTCCCGGTTTACCAGCAGTGAAGATGGAAGAAGCTTGAGGGATTCAGTGGGCTTTTATAAATTGTGCATTGGGATTTTATCAAGAAAGGCTCGTGGTCTAGTGGTGTTGCATGTGTGAGTGAACAGAACAGACTCGGGTTCGAGTCCCCGGGTCTGTCATGTTTTCTTTTTTTTTTTTTAACTGTGTAGAGAAGGGAGGGGGCTATTGGGCCGGCATTGGCTTGGGCTGGAATAATGGGCCCGAAAAAGACAAAAGGTTTGGGTTGGGTTATGTTTGTTGGGTAATAGGTTTGGTTTGACACAAGTAATTGTTTTAGTATATTTTTTTTTTTTAAAATAAAATCTGAATTATTATTATTATTATTATTATTAATATAAATATATATATATATATATATATGTATATAAGTTGTGAATGAGGAAAAATAAAGACGTTGCCACATTTGTATAAAATAAAAAAAAAAAAATATAAAGGCGTTTATATAAAAAAAAATATTTGGGGGAAAATTTTGCGATGTTACACATCATACAACTCTGAATGTTGTACAAACTATGGTTATCAATTATTTCCGAAAACCTATGTATTCTCACCAACTTTTGTTTACCCAAAACATTTTCAACTTATCATGTTTCAGGTTCTACTTGCTTGAAGAATTGCTTGAAGATATGTGCATAGTTTATTCAATTTGATGTACGAATTCTTGTAGAACAATTGTATGTAATTTATTTAAATCAATTAATGAAACTTATTATACTCCATGAGCTACTGAACAATCATCATTACGTGGCACCCCGATGTTTCCGCCATCGGTTGGGGTGTTACACCAGCTCTGTTCGACTCAGATCTTGACCTGAGTTGACCGAAGGAAGCTGAACACGAAAAGGAAACGGACAGGCCACAACCCAAAAGTCACTGTCATCAATAGCATGACTATCACTAGTCATGGCACCAAACTTAACCGGAACACCATGAAACACGTATCCTCGCCATCTTCATCATCGAAACGAAACGAACCAATAATACTACCGGAACCCACCATCAGACCAGAACCACTCCCGTGACCATCTCAGCTCTGAATCCATCCACCAAACCCGAACCAAAAACAAAAAGAAAAGAAAGGTTACCGGCCGTTGTTTATTGTCGACAGAAAATGGGGATAGGGCTGAGAACGAAGCTAAAACAACGTCCAACTCCTATCGATGCCTTGCGTTTCATTATCTAAGAGGATGTCCTTGTCACAGCCTGTGATGTGGTCAGTTTCAGGGGTGCCGCCGCACCACAGGTGACCGGGGGGAGGTGTTGTTTGTTTTTGACAGGCGAGGTATGGGAGGAGGTACACGGTTCAGGTGGTGGTTGATGACAGCCCCCTGTCGTCTCATTTAATCAGCGCCGCCACCACCATCCATGGTGGTGGCTGGCCGATGCCAAAAGTGGAGAGAGAAGGATACCATTGTAGAAAGGGTGTTTTATCTTGTGGGTGATAGTATGTAGGGAGGGAGTGCAGAGAAGGAATAGAAGAAGGGTTGAAGGTATAGGGGTTAGGGTTTGAGCTTGTAAGTGATAAGGGAGGTGAAGGAGATAGGGTGATTATATAGGTAGGGTTTTGTTAGTGATTTAGGTGGAAGGTTACCTCATATACAAACCCGTTATTGTTTCGTATCTCGCTAATTAAATAGTTTCGTTTAACCACTATAATATATATTTCCCGTTATTTATTTATATAAACCGATTTCAAACGAGTGGTTGGATTATATATTTATTATAATATATTTTTAGTCACGTTTAGAAATTTACAAGGATACAGGTCGGTTTACCAATATGTTATTACTTATAAATGCGTTATTTGGCGAATTAAAATAATTAAATTTATTAATGAATAAGAATGTATTTCCTATTAACGAATTAAAATCGTTTTATGAATATAATATTAATATTATAATATTAGAGAAAAGCTGGGCGTTACAATATCTGAAGGGTTGTCCATCGAGAGGACTATGGTACTCTAATGATGATAAATTTGATCTAATTTCTTTCAGTGATGCAGATTAGGGCGGTTGTGACAAAGACTGCAAATCCACAATGACTGGATGTCAATTTTTGGGGAGCAGGCTCGTGACCTGGCAATGCAAGAAGCAGACGATAGTCGTACTATCCACATGTGAAGCAGAATATGTGTCAGCTTCAAGTTGCTGCTCACAGGTTCTGTGGATTCAATAGCAGATGGTCGATTACGGTTTGCAATTTCTTAAAACCCTTATTCACTGTGACAACGAAGCCGCAATTGCATTAACTAAAGACACGGTCAATCACTCAAAAGCTAAACATATTCGGATTAAGTATCACTTTATCCGAGATTGTTATGCCAAAGAGTTGATTGACATGGTCAAAATCCACACTGATTACCAACGTGCAGATCTTTTTACCAAAGCTTTCGATAGATCTCGATTTGAATTTTTATTAAAAGTTAACGGTATAAAAGAGAAATAAGACTAATCGTCACCTCTGTTTATCATTTTTAGTTTTAGTTTTACTGTTATTCAAAAATCCAAAAACCCAAAAATATGTTTTACATTTTAGGGGGAGTTTTAAATTTTCAGAAAACCCAAAAACATTGAAAAATCCAAAAAGCCATAAAAATTAGAAAAACCAAAAATGATTTTCAAGGAATAAAAGAGGAAATGATAGTACATCAGTGGGGATCTGACACATGCTAAAGATTTGAAATGTTATATAAGCCGTGTGTTGAGTCTATGTGATGTGCTGGTAGGCTTCGTAGACCTATTACTGCGTGTTAGATACATACATATCAAATGAATTGAAATGTGGATGAACTTCTCATGGCCATATGGTCTTAGTACCGTAATTTCATTTGATAGGGTTTTTGTACAAAATTCGGAGGTTTCGGGTCGTTGTGTTACTAGTTATCTGGGGATAGCCTTTTCTGATCTTCTGTCGTAAGGTTTTACGGACCTAGATCAGACAGGGTATCTTGCTAAAAGAGTTTAATGCTAAAACCTAAAGTTACCGAATTGAGGAACTTTCCATGTATGACGATAATCAAAGATTATCTAATGCATCGTATCCAATCATTGATGAAAATCATGATTGATATTAGCCCCGAACCTGGTAGAGTGCCTATGTTACTTTGCAGCATTGATTTTCTGACCTGTACACCTCTGTGCCTCAATACGTTGTAAAATTACAAATAACGAAAGCATAATCACGCGTTAAAATGAGTCTTTGTGCAATTTTTTCTTTATACGGGAGTACGTCGTGTGCGTGGGAACCACAGACAATTTTGTTTATACTATAGATAATTGTATCAAACACTGCATAAAAGTTTGCATGAGAGCTTATGTGGATAACAATATCAGCAATTGCTGGATCACACATTGACTATAATGATAATAAACACTAAAGATCAACAGTGTGATTAGATTTCACAAAATTGATATGATCCTCTTACCGGAAATCACAAAAAAATTATTGTTTTATGTTTACATTTCTGCATTTTACATTTGTCAAAATTTACAAAACCTCAAAACGATTTTAGGTGTGTTTTAGCATAAGTTTCAGAAAAACCAAAAAGATTTTACATTTCTGTTTTATTTTTTGATAACAGATGGTGATTGATGGTCGTTTTCTGAAACTTGATGAACCATTTGAGTTTTGTGACTTTTAAATGTGAAATGATGAATGTTGGATGCTTAAAAGATATGAAAAAGATTGAACGGGATTCGATTTTCAGATTTGGTAAAATGTTCAAAAATTCCAATCTCCATTCGCCCCTTCGATGGGTCGAATGTGGAATTTTTCCTTACATTCGAGCTTTTTAAATGGTCGAATGTGGGTATTCATTTGTATTTTGTACATTTGAACCCTGTTTCTACTTTCGAGCCTTTCACTAGGGTCGAATGTGGAAATAGTTTCACCTTCACCCTGATAAAACGGTCGAATGTGGAGCCTATATATACCAGTCTACACGTTCGAACCCTCATTCAAAAAAAATTCAAATTTCTGAGATAACACACTCCTGTTGCTCGATTTTTCTAGAACTTTGATTATTGTTCCTTGATTAATTCTAATCATTTTCATCCAAAAATCACAGGTAATAGACAAGTATCGAAGTCAGATTGATTGACATTGTGTTCGAACCCTAGAACTGAATCGTTTGGACTCTTAGAGACTGTTATTGATATAATTCTTGCTTAGGATTTAGTCATTGAATGTTTTAGGGAGAGAATACAACATAATCAGAGTTTAAAACACATCAGATTGTACAATTGATTGTTTAAAAACCGTGTAACCCTAGAATTTGGTAAAAACAGTCAATAACTAAATAATTGGTACAATTGAAGGTTGAATTTGCTTAATCGGTCATGTTAGTAGGCAAACAAATGAAAATCACATGTTTAGATGGTCAAATTTGATTTCTGTAAAATTGGTCATATGAACAGTCAGGTTCGACCACTTTAGAAAGGTCGAATGTGGCTTTTCTGGTCGAAGGTGACTTGTTCATAGGGTCGAATGTGGAATAAAGGTCGAATGTACAAGTTTTAAACAGATTTTCACATTCAAACCTTTTTTCCACTTTCGAACCTTATATTTTCCACATTCGAACCACCAAAGGGTCGAATGTGGAATTCCAAAAACCGAATTTCAATTTTGCAAATTTTGTCCGTTTTTTTAATGAATTTTCATGATTCGTTTTTGCAGGATTTCAAATGGCAAAACCTCAACAGACATATATTCAAGCCGGATCATCTGATAAAGCTGCTAGAAAGAACCCCGAAGAAGATTTACCGTTTGAAGAGGCTCACAACTTCTGTGCTTTTCTTGGTGATGTCAAGAAGAATACTGAATTCACAGGAATCATAGAGTTTTTGAAGCGTAGCAGTGTTGTTGATGCGATAGCCACACCTGCCATAATCTACAAAGATCACCAAGTAGATTTCTGGAAGAACGCGAGGATTGATTTTTGGGATAATCAAACTGTTATTGTTAGCAACATTCAAGGGCAGCTGACAATTGTTACAGAGAGTTATATCCGCAAACCCTTGAGATTGAAAGATGAGCCGACTGATCCAAGAAGTTTGTCATGGATAGAACAAAGGTAATGCTTCTTATGAATGAAGTACAACGGGCCAATCACAGATGGAGCTTTACACAAGGGTAAATTATGTCCGCAGTTTAAATACTTGGCTCATGTGATGTTACATGTTTTCTGTTCCGTTAGTGGTGGATATGACGTAATGAGGAAGAGTATCAGCTTATTGATGGTTGCTCTTATTCTGAACAAGCCGTTTAATGTATCTGGGATGATTTTAGATCATATGCTTGAACCATTGAAAGGTTTGAAGCACAAGAAGTTTTTGCTATACCCCAGGTTTCTTCAGATGATATTTGATCAGAAGTACAAGAAGCTGAGAAAAGATCCGACACAGATTTTAGTTCAAGATCACATGAGCTTGAATACCTTGATCAGGATTAAGGGCTACAAAGGGGTTCCTGAAAATGAAAGACCACCCTTGAAAAATTTGTT
The DNA here is from genome assembly GCA_028751855.1 of Ambrosia trifida. Classification (NCBI taxonomy): domain Eukaryota; kingdom Viridiplantae; phylum Streptophyta; class Magnoliopsida; order Asterales; family Asteraceae; genus Ambrosia; species Ambrosia trifida. The sequence continues at coordinate 57,944,966 of CM054129.1, read as the reverse complement.
TGGACATTTGATCAATCCTGATTATAATGATCCATGTGTTGATAAGGCTAGAAATGCAAATAGTGAATCTGATAACGATGATCCTTTGTTTCATTTCAATACGAAAGCAAAGAGAAAGCGACAAGTGGTGAATGCTGGTGCTAAGAGTGGGAAAGGAAAGGGTAAAGAAAAGGAGGATGAGGTTGTACCTCCAAAGAAAACATCAAGAAGACAAAAGAGTATGGTAAAGATAGGTACAAGGTTAGTTGATGAAGAGTATTGATTCAGAAGAGACTTTTGAAGATGAAAGATGGGATTCTGTTGATGAGACCGTAAAACAAACCAAGCCCAAGGCCACTGTGGCTGGTGAGTCTGAAAGTCTCAACAACACGTTAGAAGAACAGAGATTGAAGAGTCCGATTGTGATGGACGATATTGATCTGAGTCCTGGAATGGGTGCTGAAGATTTTAGTGGATCGCCGATGGTTGGTGAAAAGTAAAAGAAGCCTATGTACAAGAAGACATCAAAGGCAGATGAGATAGAAAAGCCAAAGAAGAGGAGAGCGAAAAGAGTAGAGATTCTGATTGCAGGAAACAAAATTTCCTGAGGTATCGAGTTCCAAATCTGCTACTCCTGTAACATATCCAGCAGCAAAGAAACTATAGAAATCTGCTACTGAAAAAACTGCTGATCCAATAGAAGACTTTAATGAGGCTATGGAAAGATTCTTGAACAAATTCAAGAAAAAGACTCCTGTTGCTGAGGCTTTAACACCAAAGGTTAATGTATCGAGTGATGTGATGAATGTAGTGAACCAGAAGCTTGCACATATGATGAAGATCATTAAACAGTAACAACAAGAGATTGAGCAGTTGAGAAATAATGAAAAGAAGATGTTGGATATTGTTGAGTCTTCACAGGAGAGTTAAGAAGAGTTGGAAGCAAAGATTAAACTACTTCAGGATGAAAATCAGAAGTTGTTAAAGCATGAACAGAGAAATACGAGAAGATACATTTCTTTGAGACTCGAGAACAAGAAAGTGAAGAAAGACAATAAGAGCTTAAGGAAGCTAATTGACGACCTTTATAAGAAAGCTCCTCAGTTGAAAGAAGGAGAGGAAGATAAAGAGCGTGAAGAAGAGCTTGTTGATTTTGAACCATCTGAAATAGAGGAAGAAGAAGAAGAAGATGAAGAGTTAGAACAAGATACCAGTGATGCTCCTGAGAAGAAAGATGATGATGAAAAAGATGGTTCTGGAGATGATTTTGATAATAGTTCCGCTAATGATGATGATGATGACGATGATGATGATACTGATAAGTATAAGTGTGAGAAGAGAGATGCTAGTAAAGATGCAGGAGAATCATGTTCGAAAGCTCCTGGTGGTAACACTGATGATGATGATGTTTTCTGGAATGAAAAGATCAGATCATTATCTGATGAGGACAAAAAGTTATATCGTCAGATGTTGACAAGGAAAGTCTGGACGATTGAGTTGATAGGAAAGTTACCAGAAATATTTGAATCAGATGATATGAGATTTGAGCTTGAGTATAACGATCCTGATCTTGAAGATGGTGAAGTTTCTGCAGCAATTTCTAAAGAAATACTTGAAGGATTAGCTAAACAAGTCGGGAAATCTCTTGAAGAATTGATGAGTGAGAATCAGATTCCTAACATTCCTGAGAAAGAAGTAGGAAATCACTTTGATGATAGAGATACACCAGTCTTTGAAGATGTTGAGATGGAGGATATTACCAGTGAGGAATATCCAGAATATTTCAAAGACAAACAGGATTCAACATTTCCTGAATTTTCTAAAGAAATTTTAAGCCAAGCTAAGAAACTTGCACGTGAAAAGAGTAAGACATTCGTTGATGAAGTCTTCAAGAACTCAGAAAGTCAGAAACCGAATGTTGAATAATCTGACGATCTGAAAAGTTTGTTGAGAAAGCTGAAAGAAATAAAAGCCAACCGACTAAAGACTGAGATTCAGGGAGGTTTTTATAAATTCCATAAAAAATTGTTTAAAGGAAGAGCTCTCGGTGGAAATACCTAAGACAACTAAGGTGTGTTGCAGTGAAGTGGGAAAAAGGAATTCTGTACTTCAACAGATTCCATGAAATCAAAACACTACCTTACTGGGCTGTAAACAATGATGCAGTTGGCTACTTTGCAGATCGCTTGGCTAGAGAGAGCAGAACGAAATGGGACGTGTTCACCCCACAGTATCCTAAAAGGATTGTTCATAATAAAATCAAAGATCAGATTAATGGGTTGAACAAGGTGACATTGAAGTATAAACCACCGACCGTACTGAAACACGTTCCTTTGATGCCTATTCCACAACATTTTTCAAAAATTTCATGTGGTGGTACTATGACTGGAAGACCGCAGAAGCTGTATCTTACTGAAAGATGGGAGAGATGAATTAAAAAGATTCATATATTTGATCCGATTTGGTTGATAAACTGCTCACATGAAGATATCATTATGCTGTTTTACAACCCAATATACTGTGAAGAGAAGGATAGCGAACAAGCTCTGAAATACTAACAGGTGGTATGCTTGTGTTTCGCTTGGGATGTTAATGCGGGATGTGACTATGACAAGAAACTGGGATAGTTTGTGAATATTACGAAAGAGAAGAAGAAACATAAACAAACTTTTGAACCAGTCATGACCAAAGAGCAGAAGCCCTTATTGCGCATCAAGCTGATGAATAAACAGATGGACGAAGCACGAAGGCAATCCAAGAAATAGTCGAGGGGGAGTTTGTTGATACACGTTTTGCGACTAGTGCTATTGGATTGCATATACAATTCTGTTTTGCTAAAATCGTAGGGTCGAAAGTGGATATAGAAGGGTCGAAGGTGACTGACACTGGTCGAAGGTGGAGTATACAGGTCAAAGGAAGAATTTTGTAGGGCTATGTGCTTATTCGCCCAAATAAAGGGGCGAACCTGCACATTCAACCCTTACGGGGGGGGGGGGGGGGGGCGTATGTGCAGGTCTATATAAGCTTAGAATTTGATTTTAACATTAACTTTTGTTATTTGTTTCCCTCTTTCAACCTGTGTTTCTCTCTAGGGTTCTAGTTGAGTCTGAATTTTTATTATTTCATTGTAAACAAGGTTTTGTAAGCTTAATCAATTGTGTTTATTAATGAAATGGAGATTAAAAGGTGATTTGCGTGTTTTGTTCATATTATTATCATTTCATAACTTATTTAGGGATTCCGCACCTATATTGGTAGACTTGTTTGATCAAACTAATTGTTTTTGACAAAACGATCCTCCACAAAGTGGTATCAGAGCCGTAGTACCAATTTGAACGATCTAACAGTCGTTTGAATCAATCACAGCTCAATTTCATGATTTCAGACGTTAAAAATCAGTTTTTGATTGAAAGGTTGAAAACCTAGAAACCCTAGATTCTTAATTGAACCCAAAATCATGTGATTTCTCCATGTTTCTGTTAATTCGAGGGTTAGGTTTTCATTTCCGTACCTTTCAGTACAAGTTTCATCATCAAATTCGTAGTTTTAGAGTGTTTATGGACTGATTTGCAGAAAATATTGAAGAAGAACACGTTTTTCTGCAAACGGTCGAATGTGCAGTAGATTCGACTGTTTGCGAGGTCGAACGTAGGTTTTGGAGGTCGAATCTGCTAATTTGTGTTGATAACAGAGGTCGAACCTGGTTGTGTTCTACATTCGACCTCACGACAGGCCGAACGTGGAATCTCAGTTTTAGTTAGGCTTAAATGAACTTGGTTCGACCCAATCATGGTACATTCGACCTTACAAAAGGGTCGAACGTAGCTTTATTTCTGCATTCGAACCCTCGATATATAGAATGAAATATTGGTATTTTAAGGGGTAAAAAATTTCGAAGATTTTTGGGAGAATGGTGATGATGTCTACACATATTGTTGAAGAAATGATGATGATGAAACGTTTTATTGTGGAGTAGTCATGAGAATCAACAATATGATAATCAGATTCAAATGACTATTATGTGCCAGAAAAATCAGATATATTTTTATTCCGCAAATTGAGAACAGTCAACCCAGTTTCAGTGTGATGGAAGGAACTTGTTCAGACAAAGTTGTTGTTTACAACCAAATCAAGACTGAGATCTCAATGTTCCGAAAGTAATGAGGGATCCCAGTAGGACTCATGTGGCACGTAGATTCAACGAAAGTTTTAAGATTACAGTTCTGAAGAATTTCAAGAGCTATTGGTGGATATTGTTAGGCCCCGTAGAAAACTTCAGTTTCTGAAGCATTTCAACTCCGCAATGGTACCGGTACTTCCCGTTGAAAACTTCTGATTTCTTGATCCACTCGTCTACGGCTAGTATTCTGTCGAACAGATGAAGTTACTCAAGAACATGTTGATTTATCATTATCTTACGGGATCTCAGAGAAACTTTGCTGAAGTTGCATCAGTCAAGGGGGAGATTGTTGATGAAATACTGATACTTCAACAATCTTGACTGAAGATGCAAGTTGTGTTTAGCATTCGCCAGCAACGTCCAAGGGGGAGATTGTTGATGCACCGTCTGTGGACGCCATTGTCGAATAGAATATGGTTGAGTCTTGTATTGTATTACATGAGATTGTGGTGATCCATAAGGGCATTTTATGGATCTGATGCATTTGTTAATATAGACCAAAACATAAAGTAATGGTTCGAACCCTACAAGGGTCGAACCTGCAGGTTCGACATCATTAAAGGGGCGAATGTGGCTTTATGTTTTGGACTATAAATAGCAATCTCATGTGTTGGTTTTCATTTAAGATTTCGCCGGTTACCTTAAATCAGTTGGCCACACTAATGCAAATTGGGTTAAGCAAACAATTTTGCACCGGTTGGACATAGCGTTGGAGACGGTCCATAATGATGTAGACTGTGGTGTTTTCGCAATGAGACACATGAAGACCTACAAGGGTACGCCAGTTAGGGAGTGGAATTGCGGCTTTTCTAATGAGTGCAACAAACAAGGTGAATTATTAGGGACGCAAAAAAGACAACTTAATGAACTAAGGAGGAAGTATGTTGCAAAGATCCTACTAAGTTATGTCAATTTATATAGACCGGATGTTGAGTTAAGTGTGGACCAATATTACCGGTTACCAGATGCTACTAGGAGAGAATTGGAGAAGACTGCGTTTGTTTGAATTGGTGAAATATTGGGGCCGTCAATGGGAAAAAATGACTTTACTTATGTGATTTGGAAAAATATTTGTTTATCTATATATTTTGAGAAAATTGCAGTTTTCGTCCCTGTGGTTTGCCTAAACTAACAGTTTCAGCCCAGGCTTAACACCCTGAGTACCTGTGGTTTCATCTTCTAACACTTTACATCCCTTGGACTAACGTCCGTCCATCTGCCGTTACATCACCCTCACGTGCACCTCACGTGAGGGGTATCATGGTCATTTCAAGTCGAAAATGAAGGGCATTTTGGTTATTTCGTTCTCTTGATTAATTTAAAAAAAACGAAAATATCTATGGGTTATTAACACAAATATCTGGTAATTAAGTTTCCCTCCCTATTTAAACCCCTAACCTTCAACCCTAACCTTCAGCCATAACCTTCAATCGTTCTTCATCAATCCTTCAATCAACAATCCTTCAACAATCTTTCAGCCCTAAAATGGTGATGTGTAGGTGTGGATCAACAACGGACCTCAGAATTTCATGGACTAATGAAAATCCAGGTCGTAGGTACCATCGTTGCACAAATGGATGTGGTTTCGTTGACTGGATGGACCCCCTACTTGTACAAACCCTATTATGTTGATACCTGCTCTGTTGGCCACCATAAGAAACCATGAAGACAATGTGAGAAGGATGTTTGACAGGAAAGCAGAAGCTGATCAAGTGTTGCAGACAACCGAGAATGAAAACAAGATGCTGAAAGTAGGTCTAGTGTTGTCTTGGATGTTTTTTTTTTCATGTATTATGTCTCGGATATGTTTTGGATGATGTTACATTGTGTTTTTTTGGATATTTGATTTAAGAAAACGCATAGATGGCTTACTAAACCCTGTTACCAAAACTTCTTATAAAACACTGCTTATTCGTATAAAAAAACAGTACTTAATCGTATTGAAGACTACGATATAGTAGTTACCATCAATTTGTTGGTACATTGTGTTGATAATATGGGGAAAGTTGGTTAGTATGTTATGTTTTGAATTATAATATTTAATCTATGATAGTAATTCAGATTGAAACTAGTTCACGAATAATAAAAAATAAAGGGTAAAACAAAACGATGTTGACAAAAAAAAAAGAACACCTCATACAGGCGATACTTTAGAGACTAGCAATACTTCGAAAAAAAACATAGAGTGCAAAACATACAACAAAGTTCATGTCTATCATTATTATTGCATTCCTGTTTTTGGGTATTTGATCGAATTATTTGATGTGAATATCGTATGATTCTTATGAAAATAAGCAAGTAGTTATTTTAGGATGATTAAACTTCTTAAATATCCAGATTTTAGATGCTAAATTAGTGGGTTTAGAATAATTAATAAAATGGATAAAAAGTCTATAATGCAATTCATCTAAAGATTTAATCAGATTTGATCCAACTGTTGAAAACAAATCTACACTTCCTACACAAATCAATTTTCCTACCCAATCCTCTACATATATATATATATATATATATATATATATATATATATATATATATATGTTTTTGAAACACATCTTTAAACATTTAAATTTGGGCCTTTTAAACACATCTTTTAAATTATAAAATAACCCAAATACTAATAACCCATAACAAGTTTAAAAGCCCACTACCCATTTAATTTAACTAAATTAAAAAAAAAGGCAAAAAGAATAGAAGCAAGCAAGCAAAATTTCCCCCCAACCCAATTTAAAAGCTTTTAGCTAAAAAGAATGTTAAAGAGAGCTTCACTCATCCTCGGTTACCTATTCGCTTATTACTGTATGTCATTAACTCATTGTAATACTTTAATCGTCGTTTCATGAAAATAGTTAGCGTTATTTATTTCGTCAGGGCTTAATGGTAAGGGACACATTTTTCGTGGCTCGACCCGGGTACCTAAATTCTCAAGGATGGCCCTGACGGCTTCGGCCCCCAAAAATGACCGAAAGTTTAGCGTTGGATAACATAGTCCTAGAAGCTTTGATAAGTGTCTATTCCTACAATCAGCAGCACCGATTTGTTGTTGCACGAAGGAGCGCTGAACTGATGCTCAATTCCATTTTCTCTACATAAGAGATACACTGGTTGTTTTTAATGTAATGGTATTATTTTATTTATTTTTAAATGTTTTGATGAATTTTCAAAAAAAAATATGTTTTATTTATTGTTTAATTGTTCAGGCTATTAGCCTGGAGTGCTGTCAGTAATTTGGTTACTATGCACCACCCTCTGCAGAAGCTAAAGGAGAGGGTTATGGAGAGGATGAGGTGGAGTCTGGTGAGAAGGTTGGCCTCTCGGCATCGTCGGAAGACTGGAATGGGTCCCTACCAAGCGGCAAAGTTGTATAGGTTTAGGTCTGATGTGTTGTATATATTTTTCCTTTTTTCATCAGATGTAACATTGTGCGCCCTTTTTATGGTTGCTTTATGGAATGAAATGTTTATGTTTGTGATTACTAGTCTTGGTTAATAAATTTTCCGCGCACCCTATGTTTAAATTATCAGGTTTAACGCGTAGTTTAGGACTTGCAATATTTTGTGGGTATTCTCTTGAACATTTACCACTGTTTTGTTTTAGCACTTTACTTCACTAAGAATTTATGAAGTCCCGGTGCGCGAGCGAATTAAAGCACATGCGCAAGGACAATCATGTAGCTAAGTTCAATGCTTGAACACTTGCCTTAGCTATTTAATTTAGATGTGTGTTACTACATAACTAGGTTTGTTTTATTTTCATTGTATTTTACTATACAACTTGGTTCCTGTTTATTTTCATTGTGTTTTACTACACAACAAGTTTACTTTGTCCACATCGCATTTTACTATGCGTCGGACTTGTTTATTTTTTATTGCGTTTTACTAAACAACAAGTTTAGGAATTTATTGCCTTAAAGCAATTACAAACAATAGAATAGTTTAAAGGAGGGAAATGATTTCATTTATATCTTGTGGCGCAAAGGCCTTCAGTACAAAACAAGGTAAGTTACATGTAACATTTCTTGAGTTGCGCCGCAATCCATGTTCGCGGAAAAAACTTTGTCATCCAAAGTTTTCGATTTATAGGCACCCTTTCCCAAAACATCCACCACGCAGTGAGGACCGTCCTAGTTTGGCGTTAACTTTCTTTGTGGGAGCGCATTGCTTGCCTTGTTGCTTCTGAATACAAAGTCACCTTGCTTGTAAGTATTGAGTTTGACTTTGGCATTGTAATATCTTTTAAGCTATTTTTTGTAGTTGGGTTCTTTGATAACTGCCAACTCTCTGCGCTCTTCCGCTAAGTCAAGATTCATCCTTAGCTCCGCATCATTATCCATTTTGTGTGCGATAAGAACCCTTGTGGAGGGAAGTCCTATCTCTGCTGGTATCATGGCTCCAGACCCATAGGTTAGGCTGAATGGGGTTTCGCCATTGCTGGTTTTGGTGAGGGTGCGATGCGACCATAACACGTTTGGTAACTCTTCCGCCCATGCACAACCTTTAGTTCCCAACCTTGCCTTGATCTGTTCAACAAGACTTCTGTTTGCCCGCTCAACCTGACCATTTCCTTGCGGAGTTTCCTACTGATGTGAAGATGGGTTGAATGTGCAGATCCGTGTACCATTTTAACAAGTCGTTGTCTGGGAACTGCGTACCATATCAATTACTATGTTTGGTGGGAGTTCGATATGACATATGATAAACTCCCAAATGAATTTCTTCACATGTGTGGCTGCAATTTCTATTAAAGGCTTTGCTTGTACCTAAATTGTAAAATAATCAATGACCATGATCAGGAACATTCTTTTTCTGATTGTCATGGGGAACGGACCCACGATGTCCATCGCCCATTTTTAGAATGGCCATGCGGATGTGACTAGGATCAAGTCGATTTTTGGCAGTATGGTGTTTGGCGCGTTGCACTGGCATGAATCACAGGGGCGTATGACCTTCAAGCGTCTTGGTGCATACCCGACCAATAATAACCTGTGTTCATGATTTTTGCCACCACGATGTGCGGATCTGCATGATGTCCACAAATTCCTTCATGTATCTCCCTTATTAGGTAATCTGCGTCATCTTCATCCACACATCTCAGCAATGGGCCTAGGTAGGATTTTTGGTACAACACTCCATCATTGATTTCATATTGTAAAGCTTTGTGTTGTATCTTTCTAGCTTCCATGTGCTTCTCTAGTAGTTCGCACGTGTTGAGATAGACTTTAATGGGTTTTATCCAATTACTTGTGTAACACCCCAACCGATGGCGGAAACATCGAGGTGCCACGTATGAATGATTGTTCAGTAGCTCATGGTAGTACACAAGTTTAAATAATCCTTTATTTCTTTATAATATTGAATTACATTAAAGTCTATATCAAATAATCAAGTAAAGCTTCAAATATCTCCTCATGCTAACTCTAGACTTCAAGCATCAGTATTTCCTGTTGAGTTTGGAAAAATGGGGGGGTCAACTAGAAGTTGGTGAGAATACATAAGCCATGTCAAGCAATTAAGTTAAAGAATAAAAGTTTAGCAATTCAAATGTCTATCGTAAGTTTAAGTCTACATGAATAAACATGATATGTTGAATCGACATAATCAAACCTTTGACTAGTTTAGGTCCATCCCGTCATCCACGGTTCACCTTAATAATATGTTGGAACGATAACAATCACCCACGCTACCTATGTAGGAGGTACACGTATCCGGGTGGGATTGTCAATCCAATAGATCTATTATTGAGTATCGCCGGCTTGGCCATAGCTAATGATTATGTAATGTTGAAACTCGTTGAAACTGTTGTAGTCTAATTCATGAGGCAATAAAGTTTACAACTAGACATGCATGTTGAATTGCTTAAAATGTTGCAAGTATAAAGAATCGCATAAACATGGTTACGTAAACTCACCTTAGCAAAGTATTAAGTCTCGAGAAATAGAATATGTGTAGCCCCAAAGTTGCCAATTACAAGAGCTTATAATCAAAGTTTCAATTGTAGAAGTAATAGACTATAGAAGAAAGGCATGAGGGAAAGTTTAATCGGATTGAAACAATCGATTTAGAGGTGCAAAGTATAATGGGTCATAGGTGGGTTTTTATACTAGTTTTGGATTCAATTAGCCATTAAAATTGGTCAACACCATAAAGTAAGGTTTTATGATGAATTGACTATTTGACTAAGACTTTGACTGTTTGACTAAGACTTTGACTAGGACTTTGACTATTTGACTCAAGGCTTTATTTAAAAAAAAAAATCTTGTATGCGAAAAAAAAAAAGAATTTAGAATCATATTATTATTATTATTATTATTATTATTATTATTATTATTATTATTATTATTATTATTTATATACATTTATGTATGTATGTAAGTTGTGAGTTAGGATAAATAAAGACTTAGGCACATTTGTATAATATTAATGATAAAGGTGTAATAAAATATATATATATATATATATATATATATATATATATATATATATATATATATAAGGGAATTTTGGGGAAAATTTTGCGATGTTACAGTCTCCCCTACTTTTGGAAACTTCGTCCCGAAGTTTATTGAAAACACAGAGTTGAAGGTGATTGGGTAGAAATTAGGACAAGGGTGGTTTGGGATGTTTCGAGTTAAGGCATGACATAAATTTATAGGTAACAGAATAAACTGTTTCAAATAATTTGGGTAAGAGTTTTGATATGTGTGAGTTTTAAGGGTTGGATTAGGTTCATCTGAAATAGCAAGGAGAATAAGAATCTTAAGTTTTAGGAGTCCTAAAAGGAATGAGTTGATGGACTATTGAAAGACTAAATAAACTACCAGATAACTAAGGTTTATAATTGGTCAACTACCGAAAACCTTGATAGAATTTCACACTACCTTAACGTACCTGTAAATTCATGATTACGTTCCGGACCGCAATCACTAATTTACCTTACATTAGGGTTTTGTGTCCTTCTATAACTCTAGACACACATGTAAAATAATATGATTAACCATGTATCCAAAAATGAGTCCAACTGTTGAGCAGGAAAAAGACTTCTACCAGTCAGTGAGTAGGAACCTCTACCGATTGTTGAGCAGGTATGATAGCCTCTACCAGTCGTTGAGCAGGTTGTAGGGCCTCTACCGACTGTTGAGTAGGCATGATGACCTCTACCAATCGTTGAGTAGGTTATTTTGTACTCTACTAACTGTTGAGCAAGTACTTCATCCTCTATCAGTTGTTTGATTAAGTGTACCAATTATTACACACATGAATTGCAAATTGATAATATGTACATGTAAGCAATCAAGTATCAACTATAGCATACGAGTTGTAATAGAGTTGCCTTAGATAAGGTTAATGACTCTAGGTGTGTCTATAGTAAATAGTTTATATTCCATGAATTCTAGTTTCAAATGTTCAAATATGGTAGATAGTCGAATCCTCATGTATAACTAAGGATTATGTTTGATGCAACACACAATCAAGTTTCAATAGTTTGGTTATCATGGGTAACTAGCTCATGTTTGAGAAGGTGAAGGATATGAATTTAGTTCTTGAGAGGATGATGAAAAATTCTTGAAGCAGAATCAAGGTTGTGAGAGATAGTGAATGTAAAGATAGTTGATAAAGAGTTTATTTTATAGTAAGGAGATTATGTAGCAGTGTAAATTTTGGGGTTTGGATCAAAGGTTATAATCAAGTGTATAAGAAAACATGATTGTGGTATATGCCAAATATTGTAAAAATTTGAACAAGTTGAAAGTGAGTGAGTGTCGATGGAGAATTTAGAGACTAGATATTATTCCTATGAAAAAAAAAAATCTTATTTTCAAAATTGATTTTGTACATAACGCAAAAGTTGTTAAATAGTACAAGCTAAGTGGGATTTGATTAAAATATTTCTGTTAGTTGGAGATTTCAAACATGACATTAGGTTTTGAAGATCAAGGTTCTATTAAGTGATTTTTAATAGTTTAAAGCATTATATAGAAAATTGTTTGTTACGTCAATAAATAAACAATTGAATTTAAGTTCGAGGACATCTTTTGACAAAAATATGTACTTTGTAAAGTTACTAGGTATTGAAAATACAAAAAGATTTAGAAATCTTTAGTTTGTGCTAAGGTATGAGGTTATAGTTTTTAAAAAAATAAGTAACATGTGGAGAAATGAAATAATATGATTTGGGTAGGGTGTTGAATATTTAAAAAGTGGCTAAGATGGTAAGGTGAAGTGTGATTGCGAAATCCATAGATGGTTATGAAATGAGATTGATTTAAGCTGTAAATTTTGAGATTTTAGAGCTTAGTTTAAGGAAAGTGAGTGTAATCATTTATTCATTAATTAAAACGAATAAACGAAAACATTGATTTATCAAAACTTCTAGATTCTAATAATATAGTGAAGACATGCTTTAGCCTATAAGAGAACACTCATCCCGAAAATTCCCAAGTAGGCATCCGGGTCCCTCGTCTGATTGGGATTTATGCGCAATGCCAGTCCTAGACAGAAAACTCAAAATACAGGCGTTCACCCTTCCAGATTGCACGTGTTCGTTATTAAAATTTAGAACTTCGACGAGATCTTCAAGGTGGTTCAGGCTAAACCTGAGGATTTGTCCTACTAGTCTAAGAGTAGATCTTGTGATGGAGAACAATCTTCTTGTAGGGACTAAAGTAAGGATAAGAAGTAGGAGGGAGAATAGAAACAAGTAAGGTTGCAAGTAAAAGGAGCAAGTACTGGTTAAAATCCTATGGTTATAGACTATATTATTTTTTTTCTAATAACCTAATTCCCTATAACCAAGGCTCTGATACCAATCTGTAACACCCCAACCGATGGCGGAAACATCGAGGTGCCACGTATGAATGATTGTTCAGTAGCTCATTGTAGTACACAAGTTTAAATAATCCTTTATTTCTTTACAATATTGAATTACATTAAAGTCTATATCAAATAATCAAGTAAAGCTTCAAATATCTCCTCATGCTAGCTCTAGACTTCAAGCATCAGTATTTCCTGTTGAGTTTGGAAAAATGGGGGGGTCAACTAGAAGTTGGTGAGAATACATAAGCCATGTCAAGCAATTAGGTTAAAGAATAAAAGTTTAGCAATTCAAATGTCTATCGTAAGTTTAAGTCTACATGAATAAACATGATATGTTGAATCGACATAATCAAACCTTTGACTAGTTTAGGTCCATCCCGTCATCCACGGTTCACCTTAATAATATGTTGGAACGATAACAATCACCCACGCTACCTATGTAGGAGGTACACGTATCCGGGTGGGATTGTCAATCCAATAGATCTATTATTGAGTATCGCCGGCTTGGCCATAGCTAATGATTATGTAATGTTGAAACTCGTTGAAACTGTTGTAGTCTAATTCATGAGGCAATAAAGTTTACAACTAGACATGCATGTTGAATTGCTTAAAATGTTGCAAGTATAAAGAATCGCATAAACATGGTTACGTAAACTCACCTTAGCAAAGTATTAAGTCTCGAGAAATAGAATATGTGTAGCCCCAAAGTTGCCAATTACAAGAGCTTATAATCAAAGCTTCAATTGTAGAAGTAATAGACTATAGAAGAAAGGCATGAGGGAAAGTTTAATCAGATTGAAACAATCGATTTAGAGGTGCAAAGTATAATGGGTCATAGGTTGGTTTTTATACTAGTTTTGGATTCAATTAGCCATTAAAATTGGTCAACACCATAAAGTAAGGTTTTATGATGAATTGACTATTTGACTAAGACTTTGACTGTTTGACTAAGACTTTGACTAGGACTTTGACTATTTGACTCAAGGCTTTAAATAAAAAAAAATCTTGTATGTGAAAAAAAAAGAATTTAGAATCATATTATTATTATTATTATTATTATTATTATTATTATTATTATTATTATTATTTATATACATTTATGTATGTATGTAAGTTGTGAGTTAGGATAAATAAAGAGTTAGGCACATTTGTATAATATTAATGACAAAGGTGTAATAAATATATATATATATATTTTGCGATGTTACAACTTGTTCCTGTTTTAATGACATTTACCTCTTTGTGCGGCACAGAAGGCTAATTCATGACTTCCATGTGGACCTCTTTCGCGAGGTGACTAAAGCTGGTAGATGCCATCTTGTTCAGAGCATACGCGGGCTTGTTTTGGCTTCAACTGATGTGATTGATGTTGCATGAGCCAAAACGCTTCCTTAACACTTTGGCTGGTTGGAGGTATAAGATCATTGATGCGTCTTTGGCCTCATAAGTTCCATTGAGTTGGTGTGCTACCAACAAGGAGTCAACGTGAGTAGATACGTGTTTTATGCCTAGCTTGTATGCTATCCGCAACGCTGCTAATAAAGCTTCATATTCAGCTTCATTGTCTGTGCTTTAAAATTCCAGGCGGATCGCATAGGTGAACTCTGCTCCTTCTGGGCTCAATATCCGCAGCCCCGCACATGTGCCTTCCTCATTTGATGCTTCGTCGGTATATAAGGACCAAACGGCTTTTTCATCATCCACCACTTGATTTTCTTGTTCAGCTTTACATTCTTCAATTTTGTCTTTTGGTACCTCCGTAGTGAAGTCGGCTAGGATTTGACCTTTCAAGGCTGGGCAAGTTTTATAATTGATCGTGTGTTCGCCCAATTCGATGGCCCATTTTGCCAACCTGCCTGATAGTTCTGCCATGCTCAAGACATTGTTTAACTTATAGTCTGTGAGGACCTTGCTGATGTAGTATATTGAAGTTTGGACAAGCTTTTGATCAACCATCAGCACCACGCTGATTGCCTTTTCGGTTGCGCACAAATATAGAGTGGCAGGCTCTTTGGGGAGTGGCGGAGTAAGGGTCAGAAAGTCCATCAGACACTTTTTCATTTCTTGAAACGCCGTCTCAGTTTTGGTTTTTCTTTAAACAATTCTTCAAAGTTTCATTGAATGGGATTGTCTTGCTGGCATGATGTGATAAGAATCTATGGATTGCCACTAAGCCTCCATTCAAGGTTTGCACTTCCTTGAGGGTTGACAGGGATGGCATTCGCTGATTGCTTGGATCTTTTCAGGGTTTGGGCAGAAGCCATTCTTTGTATTTATCACACCCAAAAACTTCCCTTCTTCCATTCCAAAGGCCCATTTGCTTGGGTTAATATTCATGCTGATGTTACGCAGACGTTAGAATGTCTCTTCTATGTCTTTCAACATTTGATCTTCTTCTTTGCTTTTAATGACTAGGTTATCCACGTACACTTACAGAATCTTACCAATCTGGTGGCTAAATGTGCGGTCCATTAGCCTTTTGTATGTGGCGCCTGCATTCTTTAACCAAAACGGCATTTAGTCTAACAAAAGACCCCAATGTCAGTTCTGAATGTTGTTTTGTCTTCATCTTGTAACACCATTTGTATCCGATGATAGCCTTTGTAGGCATCGAGGAAACAATTAAATCTGAATGGCGATAGGGAATCAACATTCAAACGATCTCTGGTAGCAAATAACAATATTTTGAACAAGCTTTGTTTAGGTCTTTTTAATCCACACACATTCTCTATCCGCCATTGCTTTTTGTTACCATGATAGGGTTTCCCTCAGTATTCCCACTTTTAACAGCTCCTCGACATGCTCGCTCATCGCTTTCATTTTTTTTCGTGCCCATGCTTCTGCGCAATGGGCTCTACTAACTTGTGGGTGTTGAGCTTGTGTTGTGCCATGTCATGCAGGATCCCCACCATGTCTGATGGTTGCCATGCGAAGACATCGTTGTTTTTTTGTGAGTAGATGCTTCAAATGATCACATACATTTTCTGAGATTGTTGGGCCCAATGTTATTGTATGCTCTATAAACTTTGGATTGAGGACCAACTTTTCTAGTTCCGTGTGGGCCGTTGGCTTGATCATCTTTAGCGGATGGGCTTCCTCTGCCACTGCACATTCCCTGTTCGCCCAGATTAAGGCTACACATATTGGTGTGGGGAGTCCGATTGCGCCGTGGGGAGGTGACGCGACCATGTTGTAGGTTGCCATGGAGTCGTGCCCCAAGATGATGTCATGCTTTGATCTTGATGGTATCACTAAAAAGTTGATTTCCTCGGTTCTTGAATATTTGCAATCACTGATGGTGAGGTCAAAAGAGATTTCCCCCAGCCAGTTGACCACTTCATTTGAAAAATCCATTATAGGCGAGTTTATAGGGCGCAAACGCTCCTTGTATTCTTCCACCAGATTGAAGCATTTCTCGTATATGATGTCTGAGTTGCTCCCCATGTCCATAAAATCTTGTGTAGTTCTGTAATGACCGAAGATGGCTAGGATGATGATTGCGCGAGTGGATGAGGATCCTCCACGAACAATGGGAAAACATACTTGTTGCTCCTTCCACTCGTCACCTTGTTCTGTTTTTCGTTTATTGTTCTTGCACTTGTGCCTTCTAACCTGGATCATCATGCTTACATTTTATATCTTCTTTTGTGGTGGACCATCGGTCTGTGGTTTATGATGCATGTTTTTAAGTAGATGCCCCAACTTTCTGGACTTTAAAGCCGTATCTATGGCGCTTTTCAGTTGAAAGCATGCTTTTATTAGGGACAATATCTTGATGGAAAGCATAATACTTCGTCGGGTTTAAACCCTCTCTGTTCTTGATATTCTATGGTTTTGGGAAATCCACATTCTCTGTTGCTAGTAGTTATGCAGGGGTCTTTGTCAATGGACTGTAAGAGTTGTGACTCCGCCTTGCGGAGTTGTTTGTTGATTGATTTGTTTTATACTCGACCACCTCCACAGGTTTGGATTCGGTTTGAGATGATCCTTGGAGCCTATTCCAAACAGATCTTTTCCCTTTCCTATCATGTCTATTGTGTTTTTCTTGCAGACTAGGCTTGTGTGTATGTGTACTGTGGTGCGCGGATTCTAATCCACACGGACAGTTCTTTTTCTGTTCACACGTACAACTTTACCGCAGTCATAATTTCATCCCAGGTGTTTGGCATACCTGTCTTCCCCGTGAGGATGCGGATGAGTTTATCACATTGCACTCCTTGCTTGAAGGCTGCTTTCAGAAGTTCGAACCCAATAGGTTCAGTTTGAAGTGCCTCTTTGTTGAACCTTGTGATGTAATCCTCAATGGATTCATTCTCATATTAGCGTACTTGCAGGATATCAGTTGAGTCATGCTCTACCCTGCGCTGCTGATTAGAGTGGTTTGAGAACTTGTCAGTAAGTTCTTTAACGCCATCAATTTACCCAGGTGGAAGGCTGTCGAACCAGACTCTTTCAACATCCATAAGGGTCTGCGCAAACATGTGACACCAGGTTGGTAGGTCCACCCTGCTACCTTCCCAGCAATTTCAAAGCTTCTTAAGGGGTCACCTGACCCATCATACTTTCCTAGGTTGCTTTGAATTTTTGTTTTTGGTGGCAGGGTAGTTAGCGTAATGCATGGAGTGAACTTAGATTTCTTACTAAATAATGGAAGGTAATATGATTTGGTGAGGTCCTCCTCGGCAGACGAATAGTGTCTGCACGCAATAGTGTTGACATGGGACTGGCTATTGTCACGCCGAATGTGACTTTGGGAGTCATCTAAGTCCTCCCTCCATGTGGGATCTCTCTGATTGCTGCCACTATAGTACCCTATGCCTCTGGAGTCCATGCGCATGTCTCCCTCACGCATGGTGAGGGGGCGTGAAGGGCTATCAGAGATCAGGTGGGCCCTTCCCTCATCATAAGATAACTTTCGAGACATGTCATTAATCTATTGTTCTCGAAGCATCTGATTATAACTGCACTTCAAAGCCTCATTTTCCTAAATATATCACATCTCTGGACTAACCATAGACACAACATTTCTAGTAGGAGAACCTTGGTTAGTGTTCCCGGTTAAGCATTGAAAATAGGGAGTGGATTGGTGGGTAGCCGTGGATGGTGTGTTATTGTGAGGAACTTTTGTTTGGTTTTCCTGTCCCCTATGGATGTTATCCTGTGGAGTGACACTGAACTGAACAGTGCCAGCAGCTGAAGAATTTTCTGGAAATGAAGGTAATGGGAGAACTCATGACTTAAACAAGAAAGAAGGAAGAAAAGTTCCTCATCTGGGACATCCATGAGGTTATCTGCGGGCTACATGCGGGACACCGGATGGTTGTCAATAAGCTGATGAACGCAGGGTATTACTGGCCAAGAATGCACCAGGACGCGGTGGCAGAGCTTCGCAAATGCGACTCCTGTCAATGGCATACGCCAAATACCCAGCCCCCGAACAATGACCTGGTGCCGGTAACCACTTCACGGGTATTCTAGAAATGGGCAATCGATATTGTTCAGCCATTCCCAATGGCACCAGGAAACATTAAATTCTTGATTATTGTTTGATTATTAAGCCAAATGGGCCGAATTTAAAACTTTAGCAAAGATTGACGGGGCTCACGTTATGAGATTTATTTGGGAGTTCATCATTTGCAGATTCGGTCTCCCATTGCAACTTGTTAGCGAAAACGGCATGCAGTTCGCGGACCAGCACCTACAAAACTGGTTGTGCAAATTTGTCACACCCTCAAATTTCCACTGCGGAGTTTATACCGCGAGGCGCATGGCAAACCAGGATCCCATAGCCATAAGTCACATGAAGGACTCTAAATGCCTAAACCGTTTAGTTTGTTATTGTAAAACCAAGTTTAAAAGTTTTAACCAAACCAATTAAGTAATAGCGGAAGCGAAATAATAAAACAGTTAAGTAAAAGTATGCGCAAAACACCGCACCCAAAACCATAAGTAAATAGTTAAATACTCAAAAGTAGTTTAAGTGTTCATAATCCCATGACACTACATGATGCATGCCCTACTCGTGCTCCATACCTAATTACGTGAAAAAGCATGCTAACGTGTGTAAACATAAAGTCGGTTAGTTCACAGTTTGGATAACAAGTATAAAGTAGTCGAAAACCCAAAAGTTCAAGTCTCATCAGTTTAAGCGTGTCAGTGTTAGCTAGCCCACTCAATGTATCTAAACATGAGATTATTGGGAACCTTCAGTAATGTGTTAACATACGTTAAACTGCCTTACTGACTAGTGTCTATCAACACTAGGTTGCTACACCGCAAGTTCATGCCCGTGCTCCCAACACCGCAAACATGAGGTTGCTACACAACCTAATAGCGCTATCAACTAATACCCCGCCCGCCTCCAACGATTAACCCAATAATATGTAAGGACTTTCAGTGATTGAGTGTTTAGTTCACAAAGGACTGAAAAAGTTTTAAACTGATTAAAGCGCAATCCACACAAGGATTCATAAAACCCGACCCACACCAGGAGTCAAAGCATCTCAAACCCGAGATGTAAAAGTAGTCCCAAATCGGACTAGAAAAGTAAGTAATTCCTAACCAGGAATTAATGTGTGTGTCTCCAACCAGAGATGCATGCTTTTGAGAAAAAGTAGTGAAACTCACCTTAGTATGTAAGCAAGTAAATCCAAACCGCCAAAGTAGGGTGTGCTACCGACTCCCTATTACATGTGTCACTAACTGAGTATATGTGTAATACCATTACACCATATAACTTGTTTGTCCAAGACGTTTAAATGTTCAAAACCGTGTAAGTGACACCTAGCGATTGTACATGCATAAGTAAACCCTACCGACCCGTTGGTGAATATGTTGGTTATCATTAGTTTTATACTTCATATGCATCTCATATAAGTGTCCATTCAAGTTCCGTATGCGCGTAGGATCGTCAAATCTACAAAGATAATGATCAAACAAGTTTGATTCAGGTGTGGAATCCCTGAATCAATCACAAAATGATAATAATACTAACAAAACGTAGAAATCATCTTTAAAAGCTTCATTTCATTGATAAACAAACTCAATTACACGTTATAATAAGCTTTACAATCAAAACAAGAGGTGAATTAAGTTTACACAAAACCCTAGGGAGAGACTCAAACAGGTGGGAAACAAAAATGACAAAAACTTACGTTCAAAATGAACTTGACCTTTATATAGGCCTGCATATTCGCCCACCTTGCTTGGTCGAATGTGCAGGTTTGCCTAATCACTATGGTCGAACCAAGCAATACATTAACATCTAAAAATACCTTCGACCTCCTTCTCTCCTTCGCACCTTCAGTCTCCTTTGTCCATACAAAAACTCTCCTTCGCCCATGGAATTATACCTTCGACCAAACGACTAATCACATAAACATATGTTAATTGTAATCCAAAGCATTAGTCGCACAAAATGCATCTACAAACTCCCCCTCGACTATTGCTTGGATTGTTTACACTCTTGGTCCATCCTTTTGTTCATAAGCTTTATGTGCAATTGTTTCTTCTGTTCTAATGTCATCACCGGTGCATAAACTTGTTTCGGCTTTTTCTTCTATACATCAGGAACTTCTTGAATCTTTACGAACTTACCAAGCTTCTTATCAAAATCGCATCCAACATTTATGTCATGAGCAAAGCACAGGAATACCACCCATTGGTATTTGCTTGCTTGTTAAGCATCCTTCACCTCACTGTATATCGGATTGTAATACAACATAATGATATCCCCATGTGAACAATTAACCAACCACATAGGATCAAATATGTGTATCTTCTTGAAATTCTTTTCTCCGTCCTTCAAAACAATCACAGCCTCTGCAATCTTCCAATCGTAATACCACCAGATAAAATCTTTCGCAAAGTGTTGTGGAATCTGCAATAACGGAATATGTTTCAACACTTTCGGTGGTTTGTACTTCAAAGTCACCTTGGGCAAACCTGTAATAGTATCAATATCTTTCTTGTGAACAATTCGCTTCAGATACTGAGGTTCAAATAAATTCCATCTCGTCCTGCTTTCCCTCGCCATTCGATCAGCAAAATAAGCAATGTGATCGTTCGAAGATCCAGTTAACCGATGTCTACATATATCACGAATAGCCCAGTACGGAAGAGTCTTCAGATCATGAAATCTGTCAAAATAAAGTATCCCCTTTTCCCTCTTAACAGCAACACATTTCAACTGTTTTATAAACTTCCATCCCAACGCTCTTCCTTTGAACATCTCGTTATGTAACTTATAAAAACTTCTTTGGATCTCTGCTTTTGGATGATTTGCTTCTTTCTCTTTAAGTTTCCTCAGTAACTCTTTCAAACTGTCAGATTGTTCAATATTCGGTTTATCATGCCCCTTGAAAACTTCTTCAACAAACTTCTCACTCTTTTCTTTAGCAAGTTCTCGGCTTCTTTCAGTAACTCATTAGTGAACTCAGCAAATCCGATATCTTTATCTTTCTTGAAATATTCTGGATACTCTTCACTGGTTATATCTTCAATTTCAATCTCCTCAAATGCAGGCACATCACGATCATCATAATGATTACCGGCTTCCTTTTCAGGTATATTGGGAATCTGATTATCAGCCAATAGTTCTTCCAATGTCTTCCCAACATGTTTCGCCAAACCTTCTAAAATCTCCTTTGACATTGCCGCAGAAACATCACCATCCTCCAGATCTGGATCATTATACTCCAATTCAAGCATCTTGTCACTGGATTCAAAAATCTCAGAAAATCTACTGGTCATGTCTATCGTCCAGACTCGATCAGTTAGCATATGGTGATACATCCGTTTATCATCTTCAGACAATGACCTCAGCTTCTCATTCCAAAAGATCGTATCATCATCAACAGATCCTCCAGGAGCTTTTGAACTGGATTCACCTCCTTTTCCAGATCCACGTTTCTCACATTTGTACTTATCGGTATTATCATCATCATCGTCATCACTATCAAAGCTTGCAGAGCTGTCTCCTCCACCAGATTCACCATCCGAACCATCATCATCTCCATCATCTTTCTTTTTCTTCTTTTGAGGAACATTCCCAGCATCTTCATCTAAATCCTCATCTTCATCCTCCTCATTATCTGACGGTTCAAAATCAACCTGCTCCTCATCTTTTTCTTTGTCCTCTTCACCTTCTTTTAGTTGAGGAGCTCGAGAGTACAAATCTTTGATCAAGTTGTCCATGTTTTTGTTACTCTCTTTTAGCTTCTTGTTCTCTTCTTTCAAAGCGATGTATCGTCTGGTGTTTCTTTGCTCATGTTTCAATAACTTCTTGTTTTCTTTACTAAGTCGTTTAATCTCAGCTTCAAGTGCTTCCTGATTGTCATGAGATGTTTTAACAACGTCTAGCATCTTCTGATTGTTGTTTTTCAATTTCTCAATCTCTGCTTCCGGCTGATTGATTATCATCATCATGTCAGCTAGCTTCCGGTTCACAACGTTCATCACATCACTATCAACTGTAACCTTTGGGGTAGAAGCTTCAGCAACAACAGGCAATTTTCCTTTCTTAATCTTCTTTAGCACTCTATCCAGTGCATCATTAAATTTATCAACAGGTAGATCAGTTTCTTTCTCAGTACCTGATGTTGTTTTCTGCTTCTTTGCAACTGGTGATTTTGAGATAGATGCTGGTGGAAGTTTCTTTCCAGCAATCAGTGATTCAATTTCTCTAGCTCTCTTCTCCATAGGTTTCAATACCTTCTCCTTCTTCTTAAATTGGGGTTTCTTCTGTTTCTCCCCTTGTATTGGCGATCCAGGAAAATCTCATGATCCCAAGCCTAATCCCTCATCAGTTTCATCTAAATGAATTGGGCTTTTAGTTCTCTGTTCCTCCAATGACTTATTGAGACTGACAGACTCACCAGCCACAGTGGCCTTGGGCGTGGTGCTCTTCACCGTCTCTGCGTCAGAATCCCATCTCTCATCTTCTTGCGTCTCCTCTGAATCAATAGACGCTTCATCTACCAAGTGCAATCCCTTTTACGCCATACTCTTATGTCGTCTTGAAACTTTCTTCTTAGCTGGTTCAGCTTCTGCTTCAGTTTCTTTTTTTTTACCTTTTCCACTCTTTTCTCCTACATTCACCACTTGACACTTTCGTTTAGCGTCAGGGTCTACTGGATGTAACGGATTGTCTTCATCTGATCCACAATCAGCATGTCTCACCTTATCCTTACCAGGGTCTGCATAATCTATCTTGATCAGATGACTAAGTAGATTCTTCAACGGTGGTCGTTCGTTCACTGGCACACCCTTATACGCCTTCATTCTTGCCAGAGTGTTAATGTTCATATGCTCCTGAACAATAATCTGTTTAGGATCTCTCGTCAATTTCTTATACTTCATATCAAATATCATCTGAAGAAATCGAGGATATAACAAGAATTTCCTGCTCCTTATCCCTCTCACTGGTTCTAACATATGTTCGATCAACATTCCTGAAACATTGAACGGTTTGTTCAATATCAAAGCTACCATCAACGAGCTGATACTCTTCCTCATCAAATCATATCCACCAGCTGCTGATCCGAAAACATGTATCATCACGTATCCCAAATATTTGAACTGAGGACAAAGCTTTCCTTTTTGTAACGAACCGTCAGTGATTGGTCCGTTATACATTATTCTTAGAAAGCATTTCTGTTGTTCAGTCCATGTCAACTCTCTGGGATCTGTCTTCTCATCCTCTAGCTTCAACGCCTCTCTGATATCGTTCTCAGAAACAATCACTAGCTCCCCTTGAATCATACTAACCAGTGACGATTCATTATCCCAGAAATCCATCTTTGCATTAGCCCAGAACTCTTGTTGGTGATCACGGTAAATAATGGCTGGCGTAGCAATCACATCTATCACTCTACTCCTCTTCAAGAATTCTATAATCCCGGCAAACTCAGTGTGTTTCTTCACATCACCTAAATATGCACAGCAATTATGTGCAGATTCAAACGGTAGATCTACAATATATTCTTTCTCAGCTGCCTTAGAAGATGATTCAGCAGGAACACTCGTATCTTCCTGTTCAGACATGATTAATACTGCAAAACAAATCAAAACAAACATGATAAAAACGGACAAAACAAAAACATGAAAATTTTGGTTTTTAAATCCTACATTCGACCAGTTCGTTGGTGCGAATAAAGAATTCTAGGTACGAAGGTGAAGAATTAAAGGTTCGAATGTAAAAGTTTTTGAAAAATTATTTAATTCGACCGTTTATCCTTCATTCGCCCAGTTAAAGTTTCTCCTTCACCCAAATTTTCACGTTCAAGCGTTTGTTAATGGGCGAAGGTGTGAGTTCATCAGTTCAAATTTTAATTTTGAAATCCTGTATGTTTTTCATTCAGCCGTTTATCCTTCATTCGCCCAGTTAAAGTTTCTCCTTCGCCCAAATTTTCACGTTCGACCGTTTGTTAATGGGCGAAGGTGTCAATTCATCAGTTCAAATTTCAATTTTGAAATCCAGTATGTTTCAAACTGTAATTTTGATTTGTCAAGCACCTAAAACCTCTGATTAAGCTTTCCTAACACTCAATTTCATCAGTTATTTATTGATTTAGTGTTTTATTTCAAAAACTAGGGTTCGAATAACTTTAATCAATCGATTATGCAATCTGGTTGTTTTTAATCCAATGTTTTTGCATATTCTCCCCCTAAAACACTCAATCAATGAAACCCTATAAAAATGTGTCCAATTATCATGATTAAATCCCTGTTCTAAGTTGGTTAGGGCTCGAACATAAAATCAGTGATTAAACACTGAAAAATGGATGAAAACCTGTAAGGATTGGTGGAAAATGATCAGTATAAGCAGATGAACACAATGGAATGATCTAAATAACACGAGCAACAAGTGGACTTTATCTCAGAAAATTCCTCCTTCGACCCAACGAGGGGGCGAAAGTAATCTGGAATTTTTGAAAATTTTACCAAATCTCAAAATCGAGTCCCGTTCAAAATAATTTTCAACTTTTAAGCATCCGACAATCATTATTTCTCATTTAAAGATTACAAAGCTCAAATGGTCCATCAAGGTTTAAAAAAATCGTAATCAACCACCATCAGCTATCAAAAATAAGATAGAAATGTAAAATCTTTTTGGATTTTCTAAAGTTTATGTTAAAACACACCTAAAATCTTTTTGAGTTTTGCAATTTTTGACGAGAAATATAAAATGCAGAAATGTAAAGATAAAGCAGTAAAAGTTTTGGAATTTCCGGTAAAAGGGATCATATCAGTTATTGAGAAATCTAATCAAACCGTTGATCCATTTGATTTATTATCATTAAAGACAATGTGTGATCTGGCAACTGCTGATATTGTGATCCACATAAACTCTCATGCAGACTTTTGTGCAGTGCTTTAAACTGATACGATTATGTATAGTATAAACGTAATTGTCTGTGGTTCCCATACACACGACATACTCCCGTATCAAGAAGTAAACGCACAAAGACTCATTGTAAAGCGTGATTATGCTTTCGTCGTCTGTAATTTACAAGGTATGAGTCACAGAGGTATACAGGTCAGCAAATTAATGCAGCAAAGTAACATGTGCACTCTACCAGGTTGAGGGCTGATAACAATCATGATTTGCATTAGTGATTGATACGATGTAATAGATAATCTTTGATTATCATAATACATGAAAAGTTCCTCAATTCGGTAACCTTAGGATTTGGCTTAAAGCTCTTTTATAAAGACACCCTATCTGATCTAGGTCCGTAATGACTTACAGCAGAAGATCAAAGAGGCTATCCCCAGACAACTAATAACATAACGACCCAAAACCTCCGAGTTTTGTACAAATACCCTATCAAACGAAATTACGGTACTAAGACCATATGCCCATGAGGAGTTCATCCACACAACAATTCGTTTGATATGTATGTATCAGGCACGCAGTAATAAGTCTACGAAGCCTATCAGCACATCACTCAGACTCAGACACACGCCCTATATTGCATTACATTTCTTTAGACTGTGTCAGATCCCCACTGATGTACTATCATTTCCCCTTTTTCTCCAGGAAATCATTTTTGGTTTTTCTAATTTCTTTTTATAAATTTTTGAGTTTACTGTTCCCAAGGATAAGCGGGAGCATTTCAAATATGTGACTGCCTAGATATCATGTGTTCACAGAAATCTGACGGCATTAATCTAAGGGAAGAAGATATAGCAGTCAGCAAAAATTTTCTAATTTTTATGTGTTTTGAAAATTTTCAATGTTTTTGGATTTTCGAATTTTTCTGAAAAGCAATAAAAATTAAACTAAAAAGCGATAAACTGAGGTGGTGATCAATCTTGTTTTTCTTTAATACCATTAGCTTTCAAAAGATATTCAAATCTTGATTTATCAAAAGCTTTGGTAAAAAGGTCTGCACGTTGATAGTCAGTGTGGATTTTGACCATATCGATCAACTCTTTAGCATAACAATCACAGATAAAATGGTATTTAATCCGGATATGTTTAGCCTTTGAGTGATTTACTAAGTCTTTTGTTAATGCAATTGCGGCTTCATTATCACAGTAAATAGGGGTTTTAAGAAATTGCAAACCGTAGTCCACCATCTGTTGTTGTATCCAAAGAACCTGTGAGCAGCAGGTCGATGCTGAAACGTATTCCGCTTCACATGTGGATAAATAATGCAACTGCGGTCTGTTTCTTGCATTGCCAGGTCACGAGCCTGCTCCCCATAAACTGGCATCCAGCCGTTGTGGATTTGCTGTCTTTGTCACAGCCACCCCAATCTGCATCACTAAAAGCGATTAGGTCAAAATTATCATCATAGGGTACCATAGTCCTCTCGACGGACAACCCTTCAGATATCTAAGGATACGTTTGACAGCTGCAAGATGACTCTGTTTCGGCTTCGACTGATAACGTGCACAGAGACATGTGGCAAACATTATATCTGGTCTGGAGGCGGCGAGATACATCAGAGATCCGACGATTGCTCTGTATGTAAATGGATCAGTTAGCTCCCCCTTAGCGTCAACACCAATCCCGTGATTAGGTTATATTGGGGTATCCATCGGCTTCGATTAATCCATCTGAAATCGGCTCAAGACTTCAGAAACGTATTTCGTCTGGTGAATAAAGATCCCCATTGGTCTTTGTTCCACCTGCAAGCCTAAGAAAAACTGCATCTCTCCCATTGCGCTCATCTCGATCTTTTCCTGCATAACATGTTCAAATTCTCTGCAAAGAAGTTCATTAGTAGACCCAAATATAATATCATCAACATAAATCTAGACTAGAAGCAAGTCATCGCCTGTTCGTTTAGTGAACAGTGTGCAATCTACCAAACCTCGCTTGAATCCTTTTGAAAGAAGATACGTGCTCAGCTCCTCATACCATTTCCTTGGAGCCTGGTGCAACCCGTAGAGAGCTTTGTTCAAAACGTAGACCTTTTCCCGGTGAATAGGATCTTCAAAGCCTGGTGGTTGACCTACATATACTTCCTCCTTGACCACACCATAGAGAAACGCGCTGTTAACATCCATTTGATACATCTTAAATTTCTTGAATGATGCAAACACCAGAAACATTCGTATTGCCTCTAAGCGTGCAACTGGTGCATAGATCTCGTTGTAATCGATTCCCTCAACTTGATGAAATCCTTGTACAACCAAACGAGCTTTGTTCCTTACGATCACTCCTCTATCATCCTTTTTGCATTTGAATACCCATTTCATTCCAATCTTCTTTCTTCCCGGGGGCAAATCTGTCAGTGTCCAAACGCCAAGTTTCTGAAACTGTAACAACTCCTCTTGCATTGCTTCCACCCAAGCGTCATCCAAAAGAGCATCCTTGTAGGTTCGCGGCTCAACCTGCAAAACATAACAAGCAAAAGACCAGTCATTCTGAAAACCTGATTTTTGTATTTTGGCATATAAAGCAAGATTGCCAAGGTTTTCCGGTGAGTTAGCATTCCTCAATTGACCTCTTGTCATCACACTGCTACCAGGATCACCAATAACCTGCTCGATCGGGTGAATTCAATGTATCCGAGATTCCGGATAATCTGGTACTTGAATTCCCATCTGAGTAGATAAATTCTCTGCAGAAACCAGAACATTACCTACATTCGATGATGAAGCACGATTTGTATTTGGGTTCACTGGTGATGTCACTGTAGCATGATCTAAGATAACTTCACTTGTAACATCATGGTTGTCATCTTCTGATTCTGATGAATTCAAAGTTGTTGAAGCTTCTTGAAATACCTCTTCTTCAACGACAGGAACATTGGTATCATTAGAAGCTGCTTGGGGATTCACGGTGATCGGACGCACCAACGGTGATGTCACTGCGTTTTCGACCTCATAATATAAACGTAATACAGCCTCTTCAACCAAGCTATCTAGGTTGAATAATTCAAAGAAATCTTTGTATTCAAACATCCAGTCTGGACCGCTTGCCTGTAAATTCTGAGTATACCGTTGCACTATAACGTTAGCCCACTCCTCGACCTGACGAGTCCTTTTATTGAATACCCGTTTGAGCAGGGTTGCATATCCAACAAAGTATCCTTCCTCAGCCTTCGGAGCGAACTTCTCAGATGGATTAAGCATAGTACAAGGAGCTCCAAACGGTTCTAGATACTCTAACCTCGGCTTTCGACGATTCAACAGCTCATAAGAAGTTTGGCCAAACTTCTTCACCGTTAAAACACGATTAAGAGCATAACAAGCTGCGTAAATTGCTTTGTTCCAGAACATTACTGGAAGATTTGAGTCCGCAAGCATAGTTCTTGCCGTTTCTATTAGAGTCCTGTTTTTGCGTTCCGCGACACCGTTCTGTTGTGGGGTATACGGAGCACTATATTCATGATGAATACCTTTGTTTTCACAAAGATCGTCCATCTGTGCATTCTTAAACTCCGTCCCATTATCACTCCTAATCCTCTTGATCTTGAGACCATAGATATTTTCCAGTCGAGTGAACAGAACTTTCAAATTATCAAAAGTGTCGTTTTTTCAGTGTAAGCACATAACCCATGAAAATCTTGAAAAATCATCAGTCACCACAAGACAGTACAATTCCCCAGCATGACTCTTACGCTTGACCGGTCCGAACAGATCCATGTGCAAACGTTCAAGTGGCAGATCAACGGAATTGACTTTCTTTGGCCTATGGGATTGTTTGTGCTGCTTACCCTTTTTGCAACTCACACACTTGTCATTTAAGTGAAAATGTTTAACGTTCACGCCTGTGACAAGTTCATTCTTCACCAATTGATTCATCTTTCTTAGGTGAATGTGTCCCATTCTCCTATGCCACATAATTGATTCTTTTTCTGTAGCCTTGGAGAGAAAACACGTGACTTGGCCTTGGGTGGTCATTGCTTTCGACATATCGATAATGTACAAGTTGTTCACTCTCGGCGCCTTTAACATCACCCACTCTTTCGGTAACTCGAAACCCGGCTTGAGTATATAGCAAGATTTGTCGTCAAAGTACACAGAAAATTGTTTGTCACATATCTGACTGACACTAAGCAGATTGTAATCGATTTGCTTCACATAAGATATTCTTTCGAAACTCACTATTCCATTGCTCACACTACCCTCCATGGTAATATAACCTCCCTTGTTTCCTGCAAACGCTACATAACCTCCATTGATGTTTCTAATATCAAATAGTAGCGAAAGATCCCCTGTCATGTGACCAGAAGCTCCACTGTCAACAATCCAAAGACTGCTCACAGGGCCAGCTGAAGCTCCCTACACATATTAAGTAAGGAAGTTAGATTTTTCGGGGGACCCAAGCCTGTTTGGTCTTGGGTCTTTGAACAGTTTGTTTCAAAGATTCAGATTTCTCACAAACATTTTGATTTTTATCAACCTTTTTCTGATCACACAAACCTTTCTCATTCTCGGATTTCACATTTTGTAGTGAAGTTGAAGCACCTTCAGAACCCTTTGGTGACCAAGATTGTTCAGATCGTTTCAAGATCCGGATCTGAGATTTTGGGATCTCAGCCGGTTTCTTTACTTCATCGTTGAATGAAACTTTCTTGGTTACCTTCTCTGATTTAACAGAGACAGGTCCAACTGTCGGTTTGACATTAGGTTTAACAGGAACCTTTTTGTTGTAAACAGTTGCGTTCACCATTGGTTTCTTAAACGGTTTCTCAGTGGCTATCTGGTTGCGGCGATCATATGTCATCGGACGATTTTCCCTCCTTTTGAAATAATTGCTTTGTTTATAAAAAGGTGCTGGTTGAGGGACAAATCGTCTCTGTGGATAACAATGATTATCGACCAGACATTCATACTTTTGCTTCATCTCCACCTCGTGCCTCTTGTCTCTTACATACGGGCAGTCGACAAGTAAATTCCCTCTCTCCCCGCACTTAAAACACGCACGGTACTCTTCAAAATTGTTCTTGGCATTCTACTTTGAATAACTAGTGATAGGATATTGATCATCCATACACCTTCTTCTTTAACTCTCAGGAGCTGGGTCCTTTGAGTAAGTCAGCTCAAGAAAACCATTTGACTTATCTTTTGGTTTAACAAATTGTGTGGCATTGACCTTTGGCTCTTTAGGAATATCCAAATGAATTTTCTTTAAAATTGCTGGAGGTATATCATTTGTTCGCTCATGTTTCGGGAACTAAATGGTACTTTCCTGCCAGATCTTTTCAATTTTTGAATAATTTGCAAATTGGATTGGATATTCTTCATCAGAAATGATCTTATCGGATCCTTGCATCCGATAGAAAACTTTAACAGGTTTATCACACGATTCATTTTGCTTTTCATCTATATTTTCAATTTTCTTTTCATTTTTCTTTTCAATTTCCTCTCAATTTTCTTCACAACTTTCTTCTCAACAGGCTTAGCTGATTAATTCTTTCTATGAGCGTTAGCCATGGGATGGATAATCTGAGACGGTGAAACAGGTTCATTAGTGATTATGTAATTTTCATCAGAAATATCACACATCTTTTCAGAAACCTTCTCAGACTGTTCATCCTCTTCATCAGAATAATCAGCAGCAACTACACCTTCATTATTTCCCAGAACAGGTCTAACATCAGAATAAGGGTCTCCCACACTAGATGTATTTGACTCGTCATCTGATGTAGAGTCAGATTTAACTGAGCTCTCCGGTGCTATTGAGTGCAAATTATGGTTTTCAAACAACACCGGAGCTGGGACAGCTTTGTAGTTTGCACTACTAGACTGTGAAGGCTCTTCTATTATGTGGTCAACAACATAAGCGATATGCTTATAACTCTCAAGCTTTTTGTTTACTTTTTCTGCAAAGCACTTGATGGTGGCCATTTCAAGTTTTGTGTTTTCTAAATCATTGATATAGTTATTTATGGCCATTTGTTTTAAAGACAAAGTCTTTTTCAATTCTGAAATGTCTTTCTTATAGCCATCAAGTACTCTGTTAAACTCTTTAGATTCCTTTTGATATGATTGACAGTTGATTTTTGCACTCTCAAGTTGAACCTTGAGTTGCTTAATCTCATCTGGCAATTTATCACAAGCTTTGCAATGTTTAACACAATTTAAATTTGAATTAACAGTAGATTCATTACTTACCTGTTTTGGAGGTTCTGTCATGGCCATCAATGCAAAGTGTGCTTCCTTCCCAGCGAAAAACTTGGAATAATCAATCCTGGTACAAGAATCATCCACTATGCATGATTTCCGGGTCATCAAGAAGTCAGCTTCAGCAAGCAACTGGCCAATGTCATCATCCAGTGAGTTAACACTAGATTCAGAATCAGACTCACTCTCCTAATCAAAATAAGTAGAATCAAACTGCTCTGGAATATCAACAACTGAATCAAGAATCATTCTAGACTTATTCTCTTCACAATCAGCATTCATCTCTTCATTAAACTCCTCAATCTTCAACTCAGTCATCTTCTTAGTCACAATTTCTTCTTCAACCTCCACCAGCACATCCAAATTCATTTGCTGTGCCACAGAAGCCACATTACCAGTTGTAATTTCTTCAACACCTAACTGTATACCGGTCCAATCAAAACCCTCATCCTTTTGTATCACCAAAGCTTGATTTGGATTCTCGGTTTGGGTTTGTGTGTTTGGTGTAGAAATGGGAATGATTGTTCGGTTTTAATTCTGTTGTGTTTGGTTTTGTGCTGTGGATTGTCTAGCATTGTTATGTTGTTGGGTATTTTGACGGTTTGGATAGTTGTTTTGAGATTGAAAACTTGAAATGTTGGGACTTTGGTATGATACCTGATTTTGGGTTTGTCGGTTTTGGTAGTTAGAGTTGAATGGATTTCTATTACCTTGTTGTGTTGGCTGTGTGCACTCTCTTTTGAAATGACCTTTCTCACCACAGTTAAAACAAGTGACTTTGGCTTTGTTGAAGCCATAAGTGGTGTTTGGAGAAGTAGAAAGATCAATTCTCCTAGTCTTTTGAATAAAATCAGTAGCTCTTCTCATGATACTTGCAAAAGCCCACTGAATATCCATGAGTTCCATTTCTTCCTTGTCAATCTGTGCGTAGTCCTCATTGGTCAAGTTGTTGTTCCCAATTTGACTAGCAACCAATCCATTGTACGATGCTACCATTGCTGAAACTAATGCTACATGTTGTCGAGCAATCTCAACAGTAACATTGTTTAGATTTGATGTCTCCAACACAATCGGGCTTTGGTTAGTTTGACTTTGGTTAATTTGCATCTGGTTCATTTGAGGATTGTATGGTTGTTGTTGAGGTTGGCTAGCAGAGTAACATGCTGCTTGTTGCATGGGTGAAAATGGTGGAATGTAAGTAGTTGGATATGATGGTGAGGTATATGAAGATGTTTGAGCAAGGTAATTGATTGGTGTTTTGGGTGGTTCAACAATGTTAGATACGCACGTGATATGAGGAGCAACATTAGAAGTAGAACTGGAAGTAGAATGGGAAGAAGATGTACCACCAAGATACAATTCCGGATTCTGAGGAATTTGAGCTCTTTTAGCTTTCCTCTTTTCCTCCATCTCCTTATTTTCCAGTTTCTGAATGAACTCATTGATAGTCCAATACTGGTACGCATCCTTTTCTTTTAACACCTCAATGTGTTGGTTCCAATAAGGTGGCAATGCATCTGCAAACTTGTCCACCAATTCAGACATAGGTATGCTTATCTCATAACTTGAAAGCTCTGTGAGTAAGTGGCAATACCTTGGAACCAACTCTTTCAACGTCTCGTTACCCATGTAACTAAAATTCTCAAACTCTTTCCGAAGCTCTTCCATCCTTAGCTTCCTAGTCTTCTCATTTCCATCATGCCTATTCTTCAACATGTCCCATAGCTATTTAGAAGTTGTGCAAGAACCAAACTGATGCAACAAATCAGTATTGATGGCTTGAGACAATTGAGAAAATGCCTTCTTCTCAATAGCAAATTTCTTCTTTTCATCATCTGCAAGATTTTCCAATGGAATAGGCTCTCCTGTGTTCTCCAAGATCGGAGCAACATAGCCCTTCGCAATCATCTGCCACGCCTCAGTTCCCTCTAAACCCATTCCCTCCAGATGGATTTTGAATTTGGTCTTCGACGTGTTGTAATCGACCATCTCCATAAGCTTAGGTGGACGGTTTCCACTCCCCGATGACAAGTCTTGGATAAGAGTTGATATGGCATTAGTCGTCTGTGAGTGAACCGCAGCTGCTGCTACTCCCCAATAGTCACCGATCGGTTGCGATTGTGGTTGCGCAACATGTTGAGGAATAGTACTAGTCAAAGCCATATAATTGATTGGTTGTGATGGTTGACTAGACTTTTGGGTAGCAACCGACTAAGGATCCCTGGTTGTCTGCTGTTGTGGTGTTGGATTAGGTCGTGGTGTAGTAGGAAAGTTCCACATCTTGATCTGAAAATGATTAAACACGAAAATATTAGAAAAGTTTTAAAACAGATTCTACCTTCGTATGTAGCGAGTGGTCGAATGAGCCAAAATGTTCTCCTTCGACCGTTTGAAAAGATACGAATGAGGAATACAACAAACACAAAGCACTTTCGACCCTTTACACCCTCTTTCGACCGTTTGATTTCACATTCGACCGCACGAATGGTCAAATGAGACAACAATGGTCGAATGTACAACAATATTCTAACAAACTCTAGATTCGACCAGCTAAAACACCACCTTCGACCAAAAATCCCTTGGTTCGACCAAATTAACACACACGTTCGACCATTCTCCCTAGGTTCGACCCTGCACTTTCAAAAACGGTTATTCTTTGAAAATCAGTTAATTTTGATCAAGTTTTTCAAAAGTTGAAAGAATTTGATGATTCTTATCAGGTTTTGCTTCGGATTTGATTTGGAACAAGTTTATCAAAGAGAATTATGCATTTTATCCATGAAAACAAGCTCTAATCAATCAAATTATCATCAATTCAGTTTAATCAATGAAAACAGAAAGTTTTTGATCAAAATAGGGTCCAAATCAGTTGTAAAATTATCAGTTTGTGGTTGTTTGATCCATATGGCTCTGATACCACTTTGTATGCGCGTAGGATCGTCAAATCTACAAAGATAATGATCAAACAAGTTTGATTCAGGTGCGGAATCCCTGAATCAATCACAAAATGATAATAATACTAACAAAACGCAGAAATCATCTTTAAAAGCTTCATTTCATTGATAAACAAACTCAATTACACGTTATAATAAGCTTTACAATCAAAACAAGACGTGAATTAAGTTTACATAAAACCCTAGGGAGAGACTCAAACAGGAGGGAAACAAAAATGACAAAAACTTACTTTCAAAATGAACTTGACCTTTATATAGGCCTGCACATTCGCCCACTTTGCTTGGTCGAATGTGCAGGTTCGCGCAATCACTATGGTCGAACCAAGAAATACATTAACATCTAAAACTACTGTAGATGCAAAAGTGCGACTAATGCTTCGGATTGAATAACAAATATGTTTTGGTGATAGTCGTTGGTGCGAAGGAGAATTTTAGAAGGTGAGAAGGAGGTTTTTGTAGGTACGAAAGAAGAAGAAATGGTGCGAAAGAAGAAGACTTGGACGAATGTGATTTTAGTTTATTGTAGAACATGGTTCGACCAATCAGTTTGGGCGAACCTACAAATTCGCACAATCAATTTGGGCGAATGTGCAGTCTATAAATAGACAAGTTTGATTTTTGAATGTAACTTTTGGTCATTATTATTCCCTCCACATTCTGATATTCTCTCTAGTGTTTTGTTTAACTCTTTTAACGTCATACCTTGTATGTAATCATATTTCAACGTGTAATCGAGTTGTTAATTAATGAAAAGCTTTTGAAAATGATGATCTGTGTGTTTTAATCTGTTTGACTATTATTTTGTGATAGTTTTAGGGTTTCCGCACCTAAAACTAACTTGTTTAATCATTCTTTGTTGTTATACGATCCTTTCACGCACATACAAAGTGGTATCTGAGCCGTGGTATCAATCACAGCTCGTTTTCCTGTTTTCAGACGTTAAAATCAGATTTTGAATGAAAGGTTGAAACCCTAGAAACCCTAGATTCTTTATTGAACCCGAAATCATGTGATTTCTCCATGTTTTTGTGAATTCGAGGGTTAGGTTTTCATTTCCGCACCTTTCTGAACAAGTTTCATCATCAAATTCGAAGAATTAGAGTGTTTATGTGCTGATTTGCAGAAAATATTGAAGAAGAACACGTTTGTTCTGCACATTCGCACCTTTCAGAAAAACGGGTGGGCGAATGTGGAATTCTACTGGGCGAACGTAGGATTTGATGGACGAACGTGGAGTGTAAATGGACGAATGTAGAACTTTTAGTGCGAAAGAGAGAATTTTCTACATTCGTACCTCAATACTGGGCGAATGTGGAATTTCAACCAATGATGGTACATTCGACCTTACTAAACGGTCGAACGTAGCTTTATGTCCACTTTCGCCCCTTCGACATAGAGAATGAAAAATTGGTATTTTAAGGGGTAAAAAATTTTTGGGAGAATGGTGATGATGTCTACATAAATTGTTGAAGAAATGATGATGATGAAACGTTTTATTGTGGGGTAGTCAAAAGAATCAACAGTGTGATAATCAGATTCAAATGACTATTATGGGCCAGAAAATAGACAGATTTTATTCCGCATGATGAGAACAGTCAACCCAGTTCCTGTGTGTTTGAAGGAACTTGTTCTAAAGAGTTGTTATGAAGAAGGAAATCAAGTTTGAGATTTCAATGTTCTGAAAGTAATGAGGTATCCTAGTAGGAGTCATGTGGCACGTAGGTTCAATGAAAGTTTCAAGATCACAGTCCTGAAGAATTTCAGGAGCTATTGGTAGATATTGTTAGCCCCGCCGAAAACTTCAGTTTCTGAAGCATTTCAAGTCCTCAATGAGTATTGGTAGTTCCCGCGGAAAACTTCTGATTGCTTGATCCACTCGTCTACGGCTTGTATTCTGTCGAACAGATGAAGTTACTCAAGAACATGATTGATTTATCATACGAGATCTCAGAGAAACTTGGTGAAGCATCAGTCAAGGGGGAGACCTGTGATTTTGATTGTTGATGTGCAAGAGATTTGTGGATTCGCCAGCAACGTCCAAGGGGGAGATTGTTGATGCACTATTATGTGGACGTCACTGTCAAATAGACTAGGGTTGAGTCTTTGTATTGTATTACATGAGATTGTGGTGATCCATAAGGGCATTTTATGGATCTGATGCATTTGTAATTATAGACCAATACTAAAGTCTTGGTTCGACCTTTCAAAAGGGTCGAATGTGGAAAAGTTCCACATTCGACCTAGTCATTTGGTCGAAGGTGGCTTTATGTGTTGGACTATAAATAGCAATCTCATGTGTTGGTTTTCATTTTGTAGATTTGAGTTTATGCTTTGAATGCTCTCAAGGGGGAGGTCATGCCCGACCTCCCCCGGCCCCGAGATAGATGTTTATCCTACTGATGACAGTGTCTGTAACCGTTTCTGAATTAATACGAATCTGTGATGACTTTGTTATCGTATGTTTCTGTCTCGTCTCGAATCTCCCGTCTGAAACCGAGTTGTTTTCGCTTAATCGATCCATGAATTCGGTTCTTAACCGGATTCTCAACATTGTTGATGCACTATTATGTGGATGTCACTGTCAAATAGACTAGGGTTGAGTCTTTGTATTGTATTACATGAGATTGTGGTGATCCATAAAGGCATTTTATGGATCTGATGCATTTGTAATTATAGACCAATACTAAAGTCTTGGTTCGACCTTTCAGAAGGGTCGAATGTGGAAAAGTTCCACATTCGACCTAGTCATTTGGTCGAAGGTGGCTTTATGTGTTGGACTATAAATAGCAATCTCATGTGTTGGTTTTCATTTTGTAGATTTGAGTTTATGCTTTGAATGCTCTCAAGGGGGAGGTCATGCCCGACCTCCCCCGGCCCCGAGATAGATGTTTATCCGTGCCTGATACATACATATCAAACGAATTGTTGTGTGGATGAACTCCTCATGGGCATATGGTCTTAGTACCGTAATTTCGTTTGATAGGGTATTTGTACAAAACTCGGAGGTTTAGGGTCGTTATGTTATTAGTAGTCTGGGGATAGCCTCTCTGATCTTCTGCTGTAAGTCATTACGGACCTAGATCAGACAGGGTGTCTTTATAAAAGAGCTATATGCCAAATCCTAAAGTTACCGAATTGAGGAACTTTCCATGTTATATGATGATCAAAGATTATCTATTACATCGTATTGATCATTGATGCAAATCATGATTAATATCAGTCCTCAACCTGGTATAGTGCATATGTTACTTTGCTGCATTAATTTACTGACCTGTATACCTCTATGCATTATATCTTGTACAATAACAGATGACGAAAGCATAATCACGCTTTACAATGAGTCTTTGTGCATTTACTTCTTGATACGGGAGTATGTCGTGTGCGTGGGAACCACAGATAATTGCGTTTATACTATAAATATCAGTATCAGTTTAAAGCACTGCACAAAAGTCTGCATGTGAGTTTATGTGGATCACAATATCAGCAGTTGCCAGATCACACATTGTCTTTAATGATAATAATTCAAAAAGATCAACGGTGTGATCAGATTTCTCAAAAACTGATATGATCCCTTTACCGGAAATCCCAAAAACATTTACAGTTTTTCATTTACATTTCTGCATTTTATTTTCTCGTCAAAAATTACAAAACTCAAAAAGATTTTAGGTGTGTTTTAGCATAAACTTTAGAATATCCAAAAAGATTTTTCATTTCCATTTTATTTTTGATAACTGATGGTGGTTGATGTCGATTTTCTAAACCTTGATACACCATTTGAGCTTTGTAACTTTTAAAATGTGAAAACATGATTGTTGGTGTGACACCCGGCAAATTCTGGTTAACAACGTTGCCTAGATGAAAGTCTACCTTAGCGAGTCACGCATATATTGTACTTAACTGGGTTAGTTAAGTCGGGTTATGGTTCGGGAACTATCGGTTTAGTCTAGAGGGTCATGGGATGTTGGTCTAGAGGTTCATTAGATGTCGGTCCTTAACCAAGTGTACAAACGGTGACGATTTGTAGGATCGTCAGGGCATACGGAACATACGAGTCTCGAGTCCCGGGAATTGGTGAACGAGTGTGAACATGTGTATTTACTTGTGTTACGTGTTTACAATCATTATGTGACTTGTCGGTACGTGAATATGTGTTAACATATGTTAAAACGGGGTTTAACGCGCAAAACACACGAAACCAGCCCCTATAGGCGATTAGGAAGGCCTAATCGCCTATAAGGGAGGCGAGTAGGCAAACATAGGGGCGAGTAGGGGCTACTCGTGTGCTCTAGGGGGCGAGTAGGCCCCAATTGCCTGAACAATCATGCGATTAGGATTCCTAATCGCGTGTAAGGGCTGCATAATCGCTAGTTACGTGCTGGACGACTAAAAACGACTATAAATACCATACTTGACCTCATAAACTTCATTATACAAACCCTAGTCGTCCCATAACCTGCCCCAACACACACACAACCTCTGGAACGCGATTTTTGATCAAAACACAAGGATTCAAGCATAATCCTTCATTCTTTCACAATTCTAAGGTTTGGTTTCCATCCATGAATCTTTATAAACGTTTTTAATCAATCCCTAATGGTCCAGACCTGTTCATAAACAAAAAAGTTTTCTGAAAATCATTAATAAGGGTTGTTAATCGGATCCTAACTAGTATACATGTGTTATGGGTGTTTATGATTAGAAAGCTAAGGTTTTTATGATTCATGATGATAGATTAACATGTCATTAGGATTAATTCAGAGTACTAATAATATTATGATGATAATATCTGAGTAATTGATTATTAGGGTTGTTGTTATGCATGTTAGTGATGATTGCATGCTATGTGAATGGTGTTTGGATTACGTGATTTGCATGCAGGGCTGATAATACGAGGCAAAACGAAGGGTTTTGGTTGAAACATGTTTAGGATAGTGTTTGGGATGATATTGGGTGGTTACACACGTTCTGGATCTGATTTGGAGCGTTAAACGCGCGAAAAACCGGAACAGCAAGGTTACAGGCGAGTAGCATTCCTAATCGCCTATGTTATAGGCGAGTAGGGTGCTAATCGCCTATAACTCATGCGAGTAGAAGCCTACTCGTGTGACCTTAGGGGCGATTAGCCCTAATTGCTAGTTTTTACATGCAATTAGCCCCAATTGCTAGTTTTTACATGCAATTAGCCCTAATTGCTAGTTTGTATATGCAATCAGTCCTAAATGCTAGTTTACGTTTCCTAATTGCGTGTACTGCTGCTGTAAGTGTAAATTAGCATTCCGAGACCCGATTTGACATGTAGTAACATGCTAGGAACCTCGTAACATATATAATAACTTAGTAACATATGTTTTGATGTAATTCGGTGATACGTGAACTATGTGCTAGGACTTGTTGTGCGTTAACGTATGTTAAGTGTAATTGCGTTATTGTATGTTTTGGAGCGTAAACATAACACGGGGAGTCTCGGGTCACCAATGGGATGTCGAGTCTTGTACTTTGGGTCAGTTAAACAGTCACGGTGTTTTCAAACGAACTTGGTTATGGTCTGGACATCTAGGGACTAATTAACCTGCGGGTTATTAGTCTAAGTACTTGTAACTGTCATATGTTAGGTCGCCGCTTTACGGGACTAGCATAGCAGCTGAGTTTACTCGGGTTAAGGAGTAACGCAACTTAAGGTGAGTTTACGGCCCCTCTTTTAAACTGGTTTCATATTTTCGGGGGAGAAAACATGTGTTATAACGATTATTTGGTAACTACTGTCATACTATGGGTTTCTATTGTGTACTACACGATCTTTGGAAGTCCCGGGGGGAACCATGAATGTGCGGGTTTGCACAACGGGGAAATGTGAATAGCGCTATTGGGAGTGACCAACCCCGCTCGTCGGCTTGGAGGGCCGGGCGAGTGCATATTGTCTCAAACAGGAACAACAGGAACAACTGGTACTTTTCGGGCACAACATCTGGTATTCGAGTTAGTAATGGTTTTCCAATCGTGGTAGTAACAAAACATACGCCTAGCTAGCGTACACTGGTTTTCGATTTGTTATAGTATGGACAGGTTGAGTTGGTACTTGGATATAAAACCTGTAAACTCACCAGCATTTTTGTGCTGACGTAAACTTTTACATGTTTTCTCAGGTCGCTAAGGTAGCACAGTGGATCTAGGGCGCACGCGTCTGCACGGCGTCTAGCTAGAGTTGCATGATTTTACAAACGTTGAACATTGGTTTATTATTGAATAATTGTTTTGAATAAGCTTCCGCTGTAAACGGGGATTTTAAACTATGTTTTGAAATTGCATTTATATTCATTTAGACTTGTTTATTGTGATCGTTGGTTTGGATCCTGGTTTGTCATGCGCCTCGCGGTAAAACTCCGCAAGTGGATTTTGAGGGTGTGACAGATTGGTATCAGAGCCAATGGTTATAGTGAACTAGGACTGCATGTAGAGTCTAGTCTATAGCCGAGTCGCACACACTAGACGATCACATGGTAATAAACGTTATAGTGGTTTACGTATGGTCTTGTCGGGGTGTCTCTAAATCATTTGGTCTCTCTATGTTACATCATCCGTTCTATCTTAGGTCGGGTTACTTGCTTTCTAGGCAGTGTAGTATATTGGAGTAACTCGTATACTCTTGAGATTTGTCCAAGGCTCGGACATCTCCCTTTCATACTCCAATAGAAACACTTGCCATAAGCTACCGTAGTATTACGGTGTGTAGCTAAGAGTCTATGTTCGGTGATTTGAACTTTGAACTAGGAGAACACTTGGAGGACCATGTAGAGCGGTTTATCATTTTGGGTGCACACAAAATCATAAACCGAAATGCATGGAAGCCCTGGTGAACTCTGGGTTTGAAGGGATAGTCCTGGATTGGATCTAGCTTTGATCTTGTGAACATTAGTCGTTATCTTTAACTGCGAAACTAAATTTTCTCGTTCTTTCTGCCAGAATCATGTCTGGAGTACGAGGAGGACGTGGAGGTGGTCGCAATGGTGGACGTGGTGGTGGTCGCGGTGGTGCGTGTGGTCGTGGTGGAGGTATTAACCTATCGCAGGCTGATTTGAACAACTTGCTCCAAGCTGCCTTTCAGTTAGGGCACAACGGTGGTGGTAAGTTGATTTATCCATTTTCTTTGCCTCATTGGTGAACCTTGCTTACATTCTTCGTGGTTTCTCATACGTTTCATTTCAGGTGGTCCTGTTGACCCACCCCCACCCATGTGCACCTACAAGATGTTCCGGGACTGTAAGCCCCAGGAATTCTCTGGCACTGAGGGTGCGGTAAGCTTGCTTAGGTGGTTGGAGAAAGTGGAGTCAGTATTTCTGATGTGTAACTGTCTCCCAGAAGATTGGGTTAAGTATGCTGCTGCATTATTCCAGGATGTGGCATTGACTTGGTGGAATGGCATCACCCAGAATATGGGTATTGGGGAGGCATATGCTATGCCATGGGAGAATTTTGTGCAGTTGCTGAAGCGTGAGTATTCTCCGAGGGAAGAGGTACAGAAGCTGGAGCACGAGGTATGGAACCTCAAGATGACTGGGTCAGAAATTGAGAAGTATACTGTGAGGCGGAATGAGTTGGCAGTGCTGTGTCCCGATCTGCATGTGCCAGAATACCGTAGGATTGAACACTATGTCTCGGGGTTAGTACCGGAAATTGCAGGGTTAGTGGCTGCGGGAAATCATCCCACGTATGCAGAGGTAGTCCGATCGGCTCATAGGATGACAAACTTAAAGGTGAATGAGGGTATTTTGCCTGCGAAGGGTTCGACTGTTAAGGCCCCAGAGAACAACAAGCGCAACTGGGAAAATGACGGGAAAGGATCTGGGTCAACACAGCAGGGTAAGAGGTTTGATAATGGGGGTTCTTCTTCTTCGGGTAACAAACAGGGTGGTTATGCGGGGAAACTGCCCAAATGTAACAAGTGTGGACGCCATCATCAAGGGAACTGCGACAGTAACCGTTGTCACCACTGCCAGCGAACAGGGCATTATGCTAAAGATTGTCGGGTTACACTTCCATCGACTCAGGCTCCGACTAACAGCTCAGCTCCGACTACTCAAGGGACTACAGGAAGACAAGGATGCTACAACTGTGGTGACACTGGGCATTACAAGAAGGATTGCCCAAAACTGAAGCAGGGTGGAAGCAACGGTAATGGGAACAACGGGTGTAACACCCCAACCGATGGCGGAAACATCGGGATGTCACGTTTTGATGATTGTTCAGTAGCTCATGGTGAATAATAAATTTCATTAAATGATTTAAATAAATTACATACAATTGTTCTAAGAATTTGTACATCACAAGATGAAAAATACTAGCTACACATCTTCATGCATTAACTCAAATCTTCAAGCAACTATAACCTGAAACATGTTAAGTTGAAAATATTTTTGGGTCAACAAAAATTGGTGAGAATTACATAGGTTTTTGGAATATGATAGATAATAATAGTTTGTACAACAATCACAGTTGTATGATGATAGAGTATGAGTCCGACATGTAACAATGCGTCTTTGTACAACCAAACCTTGTGTCGACTGATGACTAACTCGCAAGTTAGTTAAATGTTGTTACTGTTATCGATCATCCCTGAATTTATGCGGGGGGATGGGTTTGTCAGACCTATAGCGCTATAATCTAAACAGGCGGCTTGATCAATGTTAATGATTGTACTGTGTCTTTTTGTTACAGTCAAGTGATAGAATGAGTAAATGATAGTGTAATTGAATCACAAGTTTCAACAATGTAAGAATGAATAAATGATAGTGTATAAAATGTTTAAACATGTTTCACCCCAAAATGTAAAACAGAAAAAGGGGCTATGTAAACTCACTTTGTTGTTAGCCTTGAGAAGCTAAAGTGTCGTAAAAATGTAGGCAAGATCCCTGAGGTATTAACGGACCGAATTGCTTCCAAGAACAATGAGTCAACAAAAAGTCAAACTGTGGTACTTGCGCACGACGGAGAGTTCGTGTGTATTGATTGTGGGGTTTTGTTTTTCGGCCTCTTCTGAATCCATGGACAGTTTCAATTTATAGTATGGTGACTGACATGGAAAGATTGAAATTTTGACCACGCTTGGGTCAAAACCGTGTTAATTAGTTTAGGATGAGCTGTAATCGTGCAGGTAATTCGTTTGATTTGAGCGGGATTAAGAGTCAATCAAATTAATTAATCAATCAACACGTATTTTCCATTCTTGAGCTCAGTTTTTTTTTTTTTTTTTTTTTTTTTTGGCGGTCAAAGCTTCATGTTGTCGGTTGGTTTAAGACTCGGGTCGGGTCAGGTCGCTGCAGGTCTGGGCTGCTCCTACCGGGTAATAGAGACCAGAGCTAAGGTAAGACAAAATGGTTTGGTGGTTATTGTCTTTGTTGTTACTGCTTGTTTGTGAAGTCACACAAAGGAAAAAGAAAAAGAAACAACAATTTTGTTGTTGTTG
The DNA here is from genome assembly GCA_028751855.1 of Ambrosia trifida. Lineage (NCBI taxonomy): Eukaryota > Viridiplantae > Streptophyta > Magnoliopsida > Asterales > Asteraceae > Ambrosia > Ambrosia trifida. The sequence continues at coordinate 57,900,992 of CM054129.1, read as the reverse complement.
TGTTGTTATCCTCGAGACCCAAAACTACTAAACAAACATTAGGTTTTTTTTTAACTATATTATTATTTATATATTATGATTATACTAAGTTAAAAATGTTACGAAAAATTTTAAAGTATGTTAAAACGTCAATATTCAAGTATTTTATTAAATAATGATTATGAATAAATAAATAAAAAAAATACGGAACGTTACAGCCTCCCCTACTTTTAGGAACTTCGTCCCGAAGTTAGAGTTGGAGAGTCTGTTGGGAATAAAAATGCGGGTATTTAGCCATAAGATAAGGTGTCCGTGGTAAAAGTTTAAGGCCACTAAACTGTCAGTTTCAAGAATGCACAAGATAACCATCAAGGCTAAAAGGACTGTTAAATAACTAGAGTTTGTAATTGGGTATCTACCGAAAACCTTGATAGAATTTCACACTACCTTAATGTACCTGTAAATTCATGATTACGTTCCGGACCGCAATCACCAATTTACCTTACATTAAAGTTTTGCGTCCTTCTATGACTCCACCGATTGTTGAGCAGGTCCGATAGCCTCCACCAGTCGTGGAGTAGGTTGTAGGGCCTCTCCTGACTGTGAAAAAGGCATAATGACCTCTACCAATCGTTGAGTAGGTTCGATAGCCTCCACCAGTCGTGGAGCAGGTTGTAGGGCCTCTCCCGACTATTGAAAAGGCATGATGACACACAGATTGCAAATTGATAACATGTTTATGCAAGCAAGTATAACAAGCACAGCATATGAGTTGTAGTTGTATAGATTCATATAATTAGTTCACATTCAAAACAATCATGCACCATGTAACAACTCTCAGACAAAAATTTCAATACTAGAATTTATTACTTGAATCAAATAGCGTCAATACATAGAATAAAAGCAACCAATAGTCAAATGGTGAGACTTGCGGTTAGGTAGCTGGAGGGTCTTGATCTCTGTTTAGTTTAGGGCACTGGTTACGGAAGTGATTTGGGTCTCCACATTCATAGCATTGACCATAGTTGTATCGATTAGGATTAATAGCCTGAGCAGGGTTGATGGGTTGGATGGCATTAGGATTTGGGGTCTCACGACACGTGTTGACCAGATGGCCATAATTTCCACAATTGGTGCACAAGCGACACGCTGAAGCAGTGGGATGATGTCGGTTGCATGTGTTACACAATGGATAGTTTCGTATATAGGGTTTCTTGTTAGAAGCTTGTGTAGTGAGGTTGACATCAGGATCCCTGGCCTTACGCTTCTGGTTCTCAGTAGTTACCGCGGCTACAATACTTGCTTTATTGCCTTTCCGAACTAAGGTCCCGTTCTTTACGTTATTGTCAGTTAAGGTAGCTGCTAAACGCTTGGCCTCTTCAAGGGTAGCAGGGTTCCTTCCCCATACCGTGTCCTGAATCTGCATGGGTAAACCACCGATATATTTCTCAATGGCTACAGGTAGCGGAGTGACCTTATGGGGCAATAACAGACTGAGCTCATGGAAGCGGGTATTATAAGCAAGGTTTTCCCCACTATCCTGAGCAAGGGTGTGGAACTCGTCCTCTAATTTCTTGACCTCGTTACGTGGGCAAAATTCATCTTTCATTATCTCTTTGATTTGATCCCAGGTCATAGTAAGTGCAACTTCAGCTCCTCGAGTGCGCTTTTCCTCATTCCACCAAGTGAGTGCTCGTTTGTGAAGAACACTCATGGCATAACGGACCTTAAAGTTATCGGGACACTCACTGTTAATAAAGGTATTCTCAATGCCCTCAAACCATTGTAGGAGTCCTGTAGCTCCTTCTTCTCCACTGAACTTAGGGGGATTACAAGAATTAAAGTGTTTAAGAGTGCAAGCTAGGAGACCATTCCCGTTCCCATTGTGGTTTCCATTGCCGTTTCCGTTTTCGTTTCCGTTTCCATTACCGTTCATCTGTAGGACTTGAGCCAATAAGTTAGGGACCAGAGTCGCGATCTGCTGTGCCATTTGTTGAGAAATGATCGCAGCCAGTTGGGCATCAATGCCATTGTTGTTGTTGTTGTTGTTGTTATGGTTGTCGTGGTTGTTATTGTTGCTATTTCCTTCCTCATGATTACCACCATTGTTATTGCGAGTACTGCGACGTGGAGGCATGATCTGTAAGAGACGCAATGAAATGAATGAGGTTATATAAGGAATGTAATCATTTATTCATTTAATTAAAACGAATAAACGAAAACGTTGACTTATCAAAGATTCTAGATTCTAATAACATAGTGAAGACATGCTTTAGCCTATAAGTGAACACTCATCCCGAGAATTCCCAGGTAGGCATCCGGGTCCCTCGTCTGATTGGGATATATGCGCAATGCCAGCCTAGACAGAAGACTCAGAATACAGGCGTTCACCCTTCCAGATTGCACGTGTTCGTTATTAAAATCTAAAACTTCGACGAGATCTCAAGGTGGTTCAGGTTAAACTTGAGGATTTTGTCCTATTAGTCTAAGAGTAGATCCAGTGATGGCGAGAAACCTTCTTGTAAGGATGAAAGTAGGGATAAGAAGTAGGAGGGAGATAGAGAATAGCAAGTAAAAGAAACAAGTACTGGTTAAATCCTATGGTTATAGACTAGATTATTTTTCTAATAACCTAATTCCCTATAACCATGGCTCTGATACCAATCTGTAACACCCCAACCGATGGCGGAAACATCGGGATGTCACGTATTGATGATTGTTCAGTAGCTCATGGTGAATAATAAATTTCATTAAATGATTTAAATAAATTACATACAATTGTTCTAAGAATTTGTACATCACAAGATGAAAAATACTAGCTACACATCTTCATGCATTAACTCAAATCTTCAAGCAACTATAACCTGAAACATGTTAAGTTGAAAATATTTTTGGGTCAACAAAAATTTGTGAGAATTACATAGGTTTTTGGAATATGATAGATAATAATAGTTTGTACAACAATCACAGTTGTATGATGATAGAGTATGAGTCCGACATGTAACAATGCGTCTTTGTACAACCAAACCTTGTGTCGACTGATGACTAACTCGCAAGTTAGTTAAATGTTGTTACTGTTATCGATCATCCCTGAATTTATGCGGGGGGATGGGTTTGTCAGACCTATAGCGCTATAATCTAAACAGGCGGCTTGATCAATGTTAATGATTGTACTGTGTCTTTTTGTTACAGTCAAGTGATAGAATGAGTAAATGATAGTGTAATTGAATCACAAGTTTCAACAATGTAAGAATGAATAAATGATAGTGTATAAAATGTTTAAACATGTTTCACCCCAAAATGTAAAACAGAAAAAGGGGCTATGTAAACTCACTTTGTTGTTAGCCTTGAGAAGCTAAAGTGTCGTAAAAATGTAGGCAAGATCCCTGAGGTATTAACGGACCGAATTGCTTCCAAGAACAATGAGTCAACAAAAAGTCAAACTGTGGTACTTGCGCACGACGGAGAGTTCGTGTGTATTGATTGTGGGGTTTTGTTTTTCGGCCTCTTCTGAATCCATGGACAGTTTCAATTTATAGTATGGTGACTGACATGGAAAGATTGAAATTTTGACCACGCTTGGGTCAAAACCGTGTTAATTAGTTTAGGATGAGCTGTAATCGTGCAGGTAATTCGTTTGATTTGAGCGGGATTAAGAGTCAATCAAATTAATTAATCAATCAACACGTATTTTCCATTCTTGAGCTTAGTTTTTTTTTTTTTTTTTTTTTTTTTTGGCGGTCAAAGCTTCATGTTGTCGGTTGGTTTAAGACTCGGGTCGGGTCAGGTCGCTGCAGGTCTGGGCTGCTCCTACCGGGTAATAGAGACCAGAGCTAAGGTAAGACAAAATGGTTTGGTGGTTATTGTCTTTGTTGTTACTGCTTGTTTGTGAAGTCACACAAAGGAAAAAGAAAAAGAAACAACAATTTTGTTGTTGTTGTGTTGTTATCCTCGAGACCCAAAACTACTAAACAAACATTAGGTTTTTTTTTAACTATATTATTATTTATATATTATGATTATACTAAGTTAAAAATGTTACGAAAAATTTTAAAGTATGTTAAAACGTCAATATTCAAGTATTTTATTAAATAATGATTATGAATAAATAAATAAAAAAAATACGGAACGTTACAACGGGGGCGGCGGCAGAAATGCACGTGCCTTCGTCATTGGAGCCGCTGAGGCTAGACAGGACCCTGACACAGTCACCGGTACGTTTCTTCTCAATAATCGTTCTGTTAGTGTGTTATTTGATTCTGGTGCCGACAAGAGTTTTGTATCCATGCTGGTTAGTCGACTGCTAGATGTAGTACCCGTACCATTAGAGACCAAGTATATTATTGAGTTGGCTGACGGGAAAACGATTGAAGCTACTAATATCCTTCGGGAGTGTCAATTAGAGTTGTCGGGTTTATCGTTCCCCATCGACCTTATGCCGGTACCATTGGGTAGTTTTGACGTTGTGGTAGGAATGGATTGGTTATCTTTGTATCGTGCGGAGATTGTCTGTTACGATAAGGTTATTCGGATTCCTCTCCCTGATGGAGAATTCCTTTCTGTGTACGGTATCAAGGGTGGTGTTCCGTTAAACATCATCTCTAGCATGAAAGCCCTTAAGTGTCTTCGAAAGGGTTATCCAGCCGTTTTGGCACTTTTATCTGTTTCCTCTGTTGATGAGAAGAAGATCGACGACATTCCGGTGGTACGCGAGTTTCCTGATGTTTTTCCCGATGATTTATCTGGTCTTCCTCCTCATCATCAAGTCGAGTTCGGTATTGATCTTGTACCAGGGGCTGCTCCTATTGCTCGGGCCCCCTACCGTCTTGCACCTCCCGAGATGCAGGAATTGTCTAGTCAGTTACAGGAACTCTTGGACAAGGGTTTCATCCGACCAAGTTCTTCCCCTTGGGGAGCCCCGATTCTATTTGTTAAGAAGAAGGATGGAAGTTTTCGATTGTGTGTAGATTACAGAGAGCTGAACAAATTGACCGTCAAGAACCGTTATCCTCTTCCACGTATTGATGATCTATTCGACCAGCTTCAGGGTTCTAGTTATTATTCCAAGATTGACTTGAGGTCCGGTTATCACCAGCTGCGCGTCAGGGAGGCTGACGTTGCCAAGACTGCCTTTCGTACACTTTATGGCCATTTCGAATTCTTGGTCATGCCTTTCGGTCTCACGAACGCACCGGCGGTTTTCATGGACTTGATGAACCGCGTCTGTAAACCATATCTTGACAAGTTCGTCATTGTATTCATTGATGACATTCTGATATACTCTAAGAACAAGACCGAACACGAGGAACATCTGCGGTTAGTTTTGGAACTCTTGCGACGGGAACAACTTTACGCCATGTTCTCAAAGTGTGACTTTTGGTTACGCGAAGTTCAATTCCTAGGACATGTGGTTAATGAACTAGGGATTCATGTCGATCCAGCTAAGATCGAAGCGATCAAGGACTGGGGAGCACCTAAGACGCCAACTGAGGTGCGGCAATTCCTAGGCCTTGCGGGCTCTATCGTCGTTTTATTCAGGGGTTCTCGAAGATTGCTCAACCCCTCACCACTCTCACTCAGAAGGATAGGAAATTCGACTGGGGTGAACCACAAGAGTCAGCGTTTGAGGAACTAAAGTCTAAACTGTGTTCTGCTCCTATTTTGTCTTTACCTGAAGGCCCTGATGATTTCGTTGTTTACTGTGATGCTTCTATTCATGGTCTCGGTTGTGTGTTGATGCAACGCGAGAAGGTAATCGCGTATGCTTCTCGTCAACTCAAGGTGCACGAGAAGAACTACACCACCCATGACTTGGAGTTGGGTGCAGTGGTTTTCGCGTTGAAAATTTGGAGACATTACTTGTACGGTACCAAATGCACCATCTACACCGATCACAAGAGTCTTCAACATATTTTCGACCAACAACATTTGAACATACGACAGCGTCATTGGATTGAACTCCTGAACGATTATGATTGTGCTATTAAGTACCATCCTCGCAAGGCGAATGTTGTAGCAGACGCCTTGAGCAGGAAGGAATCTACTAAACCTCGTCGCGTTCGGGCATTGCAGCTCACCATTCATTCATCCTTACCTGATCAACTCCGTTCTGCCCAGTTAGAAGCTTTGAAGGAGGAAAACCTTAAAGCTGAAACTATGCACGGTGCCGACAAGCACCTAGAGCGAAGGCCTGATGGCCTGCACTATTTCGCAGAACGTTATGGGTTCCTTTATTCGGGGGACTACGGGAGCTTGTCCTTGATGAGGCTCATAAGTCCCGGTATTCTATTCATCCTGGTTCGGATAAGATGTACCAAGATCTGAAGGTGCTTTACTGGTGGCCAAACATGAGGTCGGACATAGCCTCATACGTGAGCAAATGCTTGACCTGTGCTAAGGTCAAGGTGGAATACCAGAAACCGTCGGGTCTCTTGCAACAACCTGAAATTCCGGAATGGAAATGGGAACGGATCACTATGGATTTTGTCACACAACTTCCTAAATCACCAAGCGGGAATGACAAGATATGGGTGATTGTCGATCGGTTGACGAAATCAGCCCATTTTCTCGCTATTAAGGAGACCGACACCATGGATCGTTTGGCTCGTCTTTACTTGAAGGAAGTTGTTTCTAAACACGGGGTGCCAGTTTCTATTATCTCGGATCGTGACTCCCATTTTACTTCTCACTTCTGGAAGTCTTTGCACAAGGCTTTGGGTACCCAACTAGACATGAGTACGGCTTATCACCCACAGACTGACGGTCAGAGTGAGCGTACGATTCAAACTTTAGAAGACATGCTGCGGGCATGTGTGATTGATTTTGGCAAGGGTTGGGAAGCTCATCTACCGTTAGTAGAATTCTCGTACAATAACAGTTATCACACGAGCATCAAGGCGGCTCCGTTCGAAGCACTGTACGGACGGAAATGCCGTTCTCCTCTTTGTTGGGCTGTAGTGGGTGAGAGTCAACTCACTGGGCCTGAACTAGTGTACGAAACTTCGGAAAAGATCGTACAGATTCGTAACCGGTTGGCAGCGGCACGGGACCGGCAAAAGAGCTATGCCGATCAGCGTCGCAAACCATTGGAATTCCAAGTCAATGACAAAGTACTTCTAAAAGTCTCACCGTGGAAGGGCGTCATACGCTTTGGGAAGTGTGGCAAACTCAATCCGCGGTATGTCGGCCCATTTACGATCCTGGAACGGATTGGACCAGTGGCATATCGTCTTGATTTACCGACGGAGCTCGGTAACGTACATAACGTCTTCCACGTGTCAAACTTGCAGAAGTGTCTGGCTGACGAGTCTCTCATTGTTCCACTGGAAGAGATCAAGGTTGATGATCGTCTGCGGATTGTGGAAGAACCTGTGGAGATCCTTGATTACAAGATTCGCAGCCTACGTCACAGCAAGATTCGTATCGTTAAGGTTCGGTGGAACTTGAACCGGGGACCGGAGTACACGTGGGAACGGGAGGATCAGATGAAGTCTAAGTATCCTCATCTTTTTCCTAAGGAAGCGTTCGAGTCGAGACATGTCTCTTCTGCAGCTGAATGAATCTCGGGGCGAGATTCCTTTTAACGTGGGGATGATGTGACAATTCGGGTAAATCTCTCTTTTGGTTCCTATCTTTTGTTTATTTCCTTCGTTACTTCTTTTGTTCTTTTGGTACTTGGCAATTTTCGGGACGAAAATTCTTTTAACGTGGGGATGATGTGACACCCGGCAAATTCTGGTTAACAACGTTGCCTAGATGAAAGTCTACCTTAGCGAGTCACGCGTATATTGTACTTAACTGGGTTAGTTAAGTCGGGTTATGGTTCGGGAACTATCGGTTTAGTCTAGAGGGTCATGGGATGTTGGTCTAGAGGTTCATTAGATGTCGGTCCTTAACCAAGTGTACAAACGGTGACGATTTGTAGGATCGTCAGGGCATACGGAACATACGAGTCTCGAGTCCCGGGAATTGGTGAACGAGTGTGAACATGTGTATTTACTTGTGTTACGTGTTTACAATCATTATGTGACTTGTCGGTACGTGAATATGTGTTAACATATGTTAAAACGGGGTTTAACGCGTAAAACACACGAAACCAGCCCCTATAGGCGATTAGGAAGGCCTAATCGCCTATAAGGGAGGCGAGTAGGCAAACATAGGGGCGAGTAGGGGCTACTCGTGTGCTCTAGGGGGCGAGTAGGCCCCAATTGCCTGAACAATCATGCGATTAGGATTCCTAATCGCGTGTAAGGGCTGCATAATCGCTAGTTACGTGCTGGACGACTAAAAACGACTATAAATACCATACTTGACCTCATAAACTTCATTATACAAACCCTAGTCGTCCCATAACCTGCCCCAACACACACACAACCTCTGGAACGCGATTTTTGATCAAAACACAAGGATTCAAGCATAATCCTTCATTCTTTCACAATTCTAAGGTTTGGTTTCCATCCATGAATCTTTATAAACGTTTTTAATCAATCCCTAATGGTCCAGACCTGTTCATAAACGAAAAAGTTTTCTGAAAATCATTAATAAGGGTTGTTAATCGGATTCTAACTAGTATACATGTGTTATGGGTGTTTATGATTAGAAAGCTAAGGTTTTTATGATTCATGATGATAGATTAACATGTCATTAGGATTAATTCAGAGTACTAATATCTGAGTAATTGATTATTAGGGTTGTTGTTATGCATGTTAGTGATGATTGCATGCTATGTGAATGGTGTTTGGATTACGTGATTTGCATGCAGGGCTGATAATACGAGGCAAAACGAAGGGTTTGGGTTGAAACATGTTTAGGATAGTGTTTGGGATGATATTGGGTGGTTACACACGTTCTGGATCTGATTTGGAGCGTTAAACGCGCGAAAAACCGGAACAGCAAGGTTACAGGCGAGTAGCATTCCTAATCGCCTATGTTATAGGCGAGTAGGGTGCTAATCGCCTATAACTCATGCGAGTAGAAGCCTACTCGTGTGACCTTAGGGGCGATTAGCCCTAATTGCTAGTTTTTACATGCAATTAGCCCCAATTGCTAGTTTTTACATGCAATTAGCCCCAATTGCTAGTTTTTACATGCAATTAGCCCCAATTGCTAGTTTTTACATGCAATTAGCCCTAATTGCTAGTTTGTATATGCAATCAGTCCTAAATGCTAGTTTACGTTTCCTAATTGCGTGTACTGCTGCTGTAAGTGTAAATTAGCATTCCGAGACCCGATTTGACATGTAGTAACATGCTAGGAACCTCGTAACATATATAATAACTTAGTAACATATGTTTGGATGTAATTCGGTGATACGTGAACTATGTGCTAGGACTTGTTGTGCGTTAACGTATGTTAAGTGTAATTGCGTTATTGTATGTTTTGGAGCGTAAACATAACACGGGGAGTCTCGGGTCACCAATGGGATGTCGAGTCTTGTACTTTGGGTCAGTTAAACAGTCACGGTGTTTTCAAACGAACTTGGTTATGGTCTGGACATCTAGGGACTAATTAACCTGCAGGTTATTAGTCTAAGTACTTGTAACTGTCATATGTTAGGTCGCCGCTTTACGGGACTAGCATAGCAGCTGAGTTTACTCGGGTTAAGGAGTAACGCAACTTAAGGTGAGTTTACGGCCCCTCTTTTAAACTGGTTTCATATTTTCGGGGGAGAAAACATGTGTTATAACGATTATTTGGTAACTACTGTCATACTATGGGTTTCTATTGTGTACTACACGATCTTTGGAAGTCCCGGGGGGAACCATGAATGTGCGGGTTTGCACAACGGGGAAATGTGAATAGCGCTATTGGGAGTGACCAACCCCGCTCGTCGGCTTGGAGGGCCGGGCGAGTGCATATTGTCTCAAACAGGAACAACAGGAACAACTGGTACTTTTCGGGCACAACATCTGGTATTCGAGTTAGTAATGGTTTTCCAATCGTGGTAGTAACAAAACATACGCCTAGCTAGCGTACACTGGTTTTCGATTTGTTATAGTATGGACAGGTTGAGTTGGTACTTGGATATAAAACCTGTAAACTCACCAGCATTTTTGTGCTGACGTAAACTTTTACATGTTTTCTCAGGTCGCTAAGGTAGCACAGTGGATCTAGGGCGCACGCGTCTGCACGGCGTCTAGCTAGAGTTGCATGATTTTACAAACGTTGAACATTGGTTTATTATTGAATAATTGTTTTGAATAAGCTTCCGCTGTAAACGGGGATTTTAAACTATGTTTTGAAATTGCATTTATATTCATTTAGACTTGTTTATTGTGATCGTTGGTTTGGATCCTGGTTTGTCATGCGCCTCGCGGTAAAACTCCGCAAGTGGATTTTGAGGGTGTGACAGTTGGATGCTTAAAAGTTGGAAAATAATTGGACCGGGACTCGTTTGTGAGATTTAGAAAATTTTCGAAAATCCCATTTCTCATTCGTCCATTCGATTGGTCGAATGTGGGATTTTACATGTTCCTTCGTATGTTCTATATGGGCGAAGGAGAGTGTTCATGACCATTTATCTTATTCGAACCCTTTTGCCTCATTCGAACCTTTCACTAGGGTCGAAGGAGACAAAAGCTTCTCCTTCGTACGTATAGAATGGGCGAAGGAGTATGCCTATATATACCCATCTGTCTCATTCGAACCCCATTCAAAATTTCTCAGATTTTTCATCTTAACCTCACCTTGTTGCTTGATTCTTTTGACTTATTCCATTGTGTTCGGCACTTATTACTGACCATTTTGCACCATTTGACACAGGTTAACATCATGGAATGAAGGATTAATCTCTGTTTTATCTTTCGAGCCCTAATCTGTTCAATCTGTTTCAAAACAACTTCATTATAACAATTCTTGATTAGGTTTTATTGTATGTGTGTTTTAGGGGGAGAATTAACAAAAACCATGGTTTAAAAACAGACTGTTTGATCAATTGATTAATAGTTGTGTTTAAACCCTAGTTTTTAAGTGAAAACACAAATACAATGCATAATTGATGAATCTGCTAGTTTAGAATAGTTAATCGGCATCATTAGGATTTGTTTCAATCAAAAGGACACGATCAGAAACACTCAATTTCAAAATTGAAATTTCAAATTTAGAACAGTCACCTTCGACCATTACGAATGGGCGAAGGAGAAAATCAAACGGTCGAATGTAGATTGTTTGGGCGAATGAGACTTTTATTCAAAAATTCATACATTCGAACCTTCAAACTTTCTCATTCGCACCTTGTTAAATCTCTTTCGTACCCCCGTTTGGGCGAAAGAGAAGATTTATTACCAAATCTTTCAAGTTTGGAATTTTGTCAATTCTTAACGTGTGTTTTTGTTTGTTTTGCAGATTTAAAGATGTCTGAACAAGAGAAGACGACGGAACAAGCTGGATCATCATCACAGCCTGCCAAGCTTTTAGGCTTCGAGAATGCGCATAACTGCTGTGCGTATCTTGGAGATGTTAAGAAGCATACTGAGTTTGTCGGAATCATAGAGTTCCTGAAGAGATGCAGGGTGATAGATGCTATTGCTACACCGACGATTATCTATAGAGATATGATACAAGAGTTTTGGTCGAATGCAAAGCTTGATTTCTGGAAGTGCGAATCATGTTAGACGAGCAAGATTCAAGGACAAAGAGTCATTGTTTGCAAGGAGGATCTGAGAGAAGCGTTGAACTTGAATGATGAGCCGACAGATCCAAAGGAGTTTACTTTTATGGATCAGCGAAAGTGCTTCCTCAGAATGAAATACAATGGACCAATCACTGACGGTTCATTGCATAAGGGAAAACCGTGCCCTCAATTTAAATATCTGGCACATGTTTTGATTCATGTATTCGGATCTGCAGCTGGAGGATATGATTTGATGAGAAAGAGCATCAGTTCTATGATGGTTGCCTTAGTGTTGAACAAACCGTTCAATGTTTCAGGCATGCTGATATCTCATTTACTAGAGCCTGTGAACGGCACGAGGAATCTGAAGTTTCTTTTATATCCTCGTTTCCTCCAGATGGTGTTTGACCACAAGTATAAGGAGCTGAAAAGAGATCCTAAGCACATAGTTGTTCCGGAACATATGTCGCTGAATACACTCGCTAGGATGAAGGCGTATAAGGGATTATCTGTTGATGAACGTCCTCCAGTAAGACATTTATTTGGACACCTAGCTAGAGTTGATTATACAGATCCGGCTTGTGAGGCATGTGAACAGTGATTCTGATCCTGATAACCCGTTACATCATGTTGATCCTGATGCGAAACGCAAAAGACAAATTGTGAATGTGGGCGCAAAGAGTGGAAAGACAAAGAAAAAGGAGATAAGGTTAGAGGTTACTGAACCCGAAAAGAAGAAAAGCACGCCAAGAAGAAACAAGACGATGGCGAAGAAGGGTTTACATATAGTTGATGAGGCGTCTGTTGATTCAGAAGAGACGCAGGAAGATGAACGTTGGAATTCAGATGCTGAGACGGTAGAGACCACCACGCCCAAGGCCACTAAGGCTGGTGTGTCTGCTAGCCAGAATGTAGAAGATCAAGGGAACAAAAGTCCTATTCCTGTTGATGAAGATGAGTTGATTATGAACGTAGATGAGACTTTTACTGGTTCTCCTGTGCAAGCTGCTAAGAAGAAGAAGAAACAGGAGAAGCTGAGTATCAAGAGAAAGAAAGAGATTGAATCATTGATAGCTGGTAAGAAACTACCACCGGCTACTAGTTCTAAGTCTCTGGTTACTGCACCAGCACAGAAGAAGCAAAAGACTGCGACAACATCGAGCACACAACAGACTGAAGATATACCTATGGATGAGGTTAATGAGGCATTGGATAACGTGCTCAAGAAGATCAGAAAAGGCAAACTGCCTGATGTTGTTGAACCACCAATGAAGAAGAAAGTTTCGGTGGATAGTGACATTATGAGTGCTGTGAATCAGAGATTGTCTGAGATGATGAATCTTATCAACAAACAACAAACTGAGATCGAGCAGTTAAAGTCGAATGATAAGAAGATGTTGGAGGTCGTAGTCACTTCAGTAGATGATAATGAAGCTTTGTAGAAAACGATTAAGAGATTGAAAAGAGAGAATAAGAAGTTGCTAAAGCACGAGCAACGAAACACAAGGAGAATTATCGTCTTGAAGGAGGAGAATAAACTGCTGAAGAAGAGTAACAAGAATATGGATAACTTGATCAAAGACTTCTACTCTCGAGCTCCTCAACTTCAAGCTGGTGAAGAAGATAAGGAAAGAGAAGAAGAACAAGTTGATTTCGAACCATCTGATGATGAAGAACTTGATGAAGATGCGGGAAATGATACGAAGAAGAAGAAGAAAGATGACAAGGATGATGGAGGTTCAGATGATGGTTCAAGTGATGGAAACGGCTCTTCTTTTGATGATAGTAGTGATGATGATGATGATGATAACGCTGACAAGTTTACATATGAGAAGCGTTACTCAAGTAAGGGTGGTAAGTCGAGCTCTAAGGCTCCTGGAGAGAATTTGGATGATGATATCTTCTTGAACGAGAAACTGCAGTCGTTGCCTGAAGACGATAAGAACAAGTATCGCCAGATGCTCACTGATCGAGTCTGGACGATCGACATGACTAGCAGATTTCCAGAGATATTTGAATCGAACAATAAACTATTCGAGTTGGAGTTTGATGACCCTGATCTTGAGGATGGGGAAGTTTCTGCGGCAATTTCAAAAGAGATACTTGAGGGTTTAGCAAAGCAAGTAGGAAAGACTTTGGATGAATTACTTGCTGACAATTTCATTCCGAAGATACCTGAGAAGGAAGCCGGGAATCAATCTGATGACCGTGATGTTCCTGCGTTTGAGGATGTTGAAATGGAAGATATTACGAGCGAGGAGTATCCACAATACTTTAAGACTAATCAAGATTATGGATTTCCTGGATTCTCAGATGAATTGCTAAACCATGCCGAGAAACTGGCGAAAGAGAAGAGCAAAGCGTTTCAAGACGAAATCTTTAAAGGGCATGACAAACCACGGTTCGAGCAGTCGGAGAGTTTGAAGGAATTCTTGAAGAAGTTGAAAGAAAAAGAAAACAATCGTCCGAAAGCTGAAGTTCAAGGAAGCTTTTACAAACTTCATAGTGGTATATTCAAAGGTCGTGCTTTGGCCTGGAAGTTTGTTAAAGAATTGAGATGTATTGCAGTAAAGTGGGAGAAGGGAATCTTATACTTCGATAAATTTCATCATTTGAAGACTCTTCCCTATTGGGCAATCCGTGATATTTGTCGTCACCGTTTAACGGGAGCGTCAAATAGTCAGATTACCTACTTTGCTGAGAAAATGACTAGAGAAAGCCGAACCAAGTGGGATTTGTTTAAACCACAATATCCTAAACGTATTGTTCACAAGAAGGATATTGATCAGATTATAGGTATGCCCAAGGTGACGTTAAAGTACAAACCACCGCGAGTGTTGAAAAAGATTCCTTTGTTGCCTATCCCACAACACTTCGCCAAAGATTTCATCTGGTGGTATTACGATTGGAAAATAGCAGAGGCCGTGACTGTATTGAAAGACGGAGAGAGGAATTACAAGAAAGTACACATTTTTGATCCCATGTGGTTAATAAACTGTTCACATGAGGATATAATCATGTTGTTCTACAATCCGATCTATTCTGATGCGAAGGATGCTGAGCAAGCAGGAGAGTACCAAAGTGTGGTATTTCTGTGCTTTGCATATGATATTAATGCTGGGTGTGACTATGGCGAGAAGCTGGGAAAGTTTGTTGAAAAGCAAAAGGTGCCTGAACTGAAAACGAAGAAGCAAAAGCAATTTCAGGAACCGGAATTGACAAGAGAACAGAAGATTCAACGACATATCAGACTGATGAATATTAGACTGGACGAACAACGTCAACAACAATCCAAGCAATAGTCGAGGGGGAGTTTGTAGATGCAAAAGTGCGACTAATGCTTCGGATTGTATAACAAATATGTTTTGGTGATAGTCGTTGGTGCGAAGGAGAATTTTAGAAGGTGCGAAGGAGGTTTTTGTAGGTACGAAAGAAGAAGAAATGGTGCGAAGGAAGAAGACTTGGACGAATGTGATTTTAGTTTATTGTAGAACTTGGTTCGACCAATCAGTTTGGGCGAACCTGCACATTCGCACAATCAATTTGGGCGAATGTGCAGTCTATAAATAGACAAGTTTGATTTTTGAATGTAACTTTTGGTCATTATTATTCCCTCCACTTTCTGATATTCTCTCTAGTGTTTTGTTTAACTCTTTTAACGTTCATACCTTGTTTGTAATCATATTTCAACGTGTAATCGAGTTGTTAATTAATGAAAAGCTTTTGAAAATGATGATCTGTGTGCTTTAATCTGTTTGACTATTATTTTGTGATAGTTTTAGGGTTTCCGCACCTAAAACTAACTTGTTTGATCATTCTTTATTGTTATACGATCCTTTCACGCACATACAACTACCTTTGACCTCCTTCTCTCCTTCGCACCTTCAGTCTCCTTCGACCATACAAAACCTCTCCTTCGCCCATGGAATTCTACCTTCGACCAAACGACTAATCACATAAACATATGTTAATTGTAATCCAAAGCATTAGTCGCACAAAATGCATCTACAAGTTCAAGTCAAATACATACCACATAAGGCTCCAAATAGTCACATAAACGTACATTACACAATCTGCGTTTTTAGGACAGATTATGCGCCGTGAAAACTAATTTATTAAAAATACTTATCCAGTGAGTTAGACTCCGAAAATTTTACTAACTATTCTAGGGGTTCTATTAGACAAATAAAATATTTTTACTTTGTGATAAAACCTCGTACAAAAATTATGAAAAAATCATGCAACACAGCTATGTTAAGAAAATACACACAACATATCAGTTTAGTAGAAAAATTCCCAAAATTCGTGTATTCATCCAAACGGGATGAATCCTCTTGGAAAAGCCAAGCTATTTCAATGTTGACCTACTGTCCAAATTTCATAACTTTGTTATTTGTAAAACACGAGTTATGATTGTTTAAAGTTGACCCAGTATATTAATCCGAAAATCTGATATGACCTTTAATCAAAGATAATTCCAAAAACTTTTCAACTGACGTCCAAATCAGACGATTTTGCCCATTATGAAAAGCTAAGACGATGTATAATTCAACCATTCAATGATATCATCAAAACCAACATGTTTAAGTCACATAACAGACCCTACAAGTCGACCCAAACATTCTGTCCAGATTTTAATCATGCATAAAGACTTATTTAAAATACTCACGTATGCATATAATCGATCAACGATAACCAAAAACCATCCTAAAACATTCATAGGACCTAACATGATCAGAACCTATCATAATATATGCAAAACCATAAACCCTAAGGATCAAAAACATAATAAACATGCATATCATGCAACCTATCAATTACTAATCACATAAGATTATGTTTAACCCATTCATTCTTTATAAACTTCAAGTTTTAATCTTTATGAAAACGTTTCAGACCTGGACAAACTTATTTATAAGGTTTTAATAACATATTAAGGAAGATTAAAACACAAGAGATTGAATGTTATACCACAAGCCCTTAAAAACAATCAACCGAATGCTCTTCAAGCTTCCCGGTCGATGTTCTTGCGCATCGCGATTAGAGATTATAGAAGTAGGCACCCCATGCCTAGAGATTACCTCCTTGATGTAGAGATTGGCTAGTTTCTCTAGCGAATCGATTTCCTTTATTGCCAGAATATGTGCCGATTTGGTTAAACGATCTACAATAACCCAAATAATGTTATGGCCAGTTGGCATTCTAGGGAGCTTTGTGATGAAGTCCATAGAAATTCCATCCCATTTCCACATAGGGATTTCTGGTTGCTGGAGTAAGCCTGAAGGTTTCTGATATTCAATCTTAACGTTTGCACAAGTCAAACACTTACTAACTTAAGTGGCTATCTCAGCTTTCTTGTTTGGCCACCAGTAAAGAGTTTTGAGATCTTGGTACATCTTGTCCGAACCAGGATGTACCGAATATCGAGAGGTGTGAGCTTCATCAAGCACCAGCTGTCAGATATCCCCTAAACGTGGTATCCAGACTCGGTTCATGAAGTATTGAAGACCATCTGTCTTTAGTTCTAGGTGCTTCTCAGCAACATGTAAGGTTTCAAGACCGATGTTTTCTTCTTTCAAAGCCTCGCCCTGGGCTTCACATATCTTATCAGGAAGATTAGAATGTATGGTAAGTTGTAAAGCTCGCACCCATTTGGGTTTCGTTTCCTTACGACTAAGGGCATCTGCTACTACATTCGCTTTCCCTGGATGATATTTGATGGAACAGTCGTAATCATTCAGAAGCTCGACCCATCGACGCTATCGCATGTTCAACTCCTTCTGATCGAATATGTGTTGGAGGCTCTTGTGATCAGTGAAGATTGTACACTTCGTCCCATAGAGATAGTGCCTCCAGATCTTTAGAGCAAAAACAACTGTTCCTAGTTCCAACTCATGGGTGGTGTAATTCTATTCATGAACCTTCAATTGATGTGAAGCATACGCGATCACTTTATCACGCTACATCAACATACACCCTAACCCTTGGATAGACGCATCACAGTACACCACAAAGTCCTATGTACCCTCAGGTAATGATAGTATAGGTGCACTACAAAGCTTTGTCTTCAATAATTGAAAAGCAGACTCTTGGGCATCTCCCCACTTGTAAGTATTCCCCTTCTGTGTCAAAGCAGTGAGGGGTTGAGTGATCTTAGAGAATCCCTCAATGAATCTGCGATAGTATCCCGCAAGACCAAGAAACTGGTGCACCTCTGTAGGAGTCTTAAGAGCCTCCCACTTTTTAATTGCATCAATCTTCGCGGGATCGACATGTATTCCTGCCTCGTTAACCACATGTCCTAGAAACTGGACTTCTCGAATACAGAAGTCACATTTAGAGAATTTTGCATACAGCTGCTCATTTCTCAAGAGTTCCAAGATCAGTTGTAGGTGTTGCTCGTGCTCTTCCCTGTTCTTGGAATAAATCAGTATGTCATCTATGAACACTATGACGAATTTGTCCAAATAAGGCTTACACACGCGGTTCATAAGAGCCATGAACAAAGCCGGTGCATTGGTTAGCCCAAATGGGATTACTAGAAACTCATAATGTCCATAACGAGTTCGAAAGGCTGTCTTCGCCACATCCTCCTCTCAAACTCTCAGTTGATGGTATCCTGACCTTAAGTCAATCTTAGAATAGAAACTCGACCCTTGTAGCTTGTCGAACAAGTCATCAATACGAGGCAAATGGTAGAGGTTCTTAACCGTCACCTTGTTCAACTCCCGATAATCAATACACATGCGGAAACTCCCATCCTTCTTCTTAACAAACAGAACTGGGGCTCCCCAAGGTGAAGAAATAGGTCTAATGAAACCCCTATCCAATAGCTCTTGGAGTTTTGTATGCGTGTAGGATCGTCAATTCTACAAAGATAGTGATCAAACAAGTTTGATTCAGGTGCGGAATCCCTGAATCAATCACAAAATGATAACAATACTAACAAAACACAGAAATCATCTTTAAAAGTTTCATTTCATTCATAAAAACACTCAATTACACGTTAAAATAAGCTTTACAATCAATATATGATGTGAATTAAGTTTACAAAAAACCCTAGGGAGAGACTCAAACAGGAGGGAAACAAAAATGACCAAAACTTGCATTCAAAATGAGATTAACCTATTTATAGGCCTGCACATTCGCCCATATTGCTTGGTCGAATGTGCAGGTTCGCCCATTCATCATGGTCCAACCAAGCTATACATTAACATCTATTCTACCTTCGACCTCCTATCTCTCCTTCGCACCGTTTACTCTCCTTCGCACCTTTATAATCTTTCATTCGCCCAATCTTTCATCCTTCGCCCATTTGACAAAACACACTAACATATGTTAATTGTAATCCAAAGCATTAGTCGCACAAAATGCATCTACAAACTCCCCCTCGACTATTGCTTGGACAAAGCATGGTGCGCGTGCAACTGGAGTGGCTCCAGGTGCAAGATCTATTTGAAACTACACTTGACGAACAGGTGGAAGTCCAGGTAGTTCCTCTGGGAATACTGTAAATGCACATATTGCGACTAATGCTATTGAATTGCGAATATAAAGATGTTTTGTTTTCTGTCGATTTGTCGAACATGGAAAAGCAAATGGTCGAAGGTAGAATCAGAAGGTCGAAGGTACACTGGGAGGTCGAATGAAGAAATTGTATATAGATGTGTCTTGGTTCGCCCACCTAAAATGGTCAAACCTACACATTCGACCAAGTCAATTGCGCAAATATGCAGGCCTATATAAGGTCGAATCAATTTTTGAATGTTAACTTTTCGTCATTTGTTTTCCCTCCCAGTGTGTGTTTCTCCCTAGGGTTATTATTGAGTCTGTAACCTAGTTTAATCATTATAAACAACGTTTTGAAGTGTAATTGATTATCTAATTGAATGAAATGATTATGTTTATGATGATTTCTGTGTTTTGCTGGTTTTATTATCATTTTGTGATCAATTCAGGGATTCCGCACCTGAATTGAACTTGTTTGATCATTATCTTTATTGATTAGCCGATCCTACGCGCTTACAAAGTGGTATCAGAGCTATTTGGATCAAACAACCACAAATTGATAGTATTACAGCTGATTTGGACCCAATTTTGATCAAAACTTTCTGTTTTTCATTGAGCAATTGAATTTGGTGTTAAATTGATTGATTTGAACTTGTTTTCATGGATAAAATTCAAAATTCTCTTTGTTAAACTTGTTCCAAATCCAATCCGAAGCAAAACCTGCATAAGATCATCAAATTTCATCAACATTTGAAAATTTTTGATCAAAATAACTGATTTTCAAAGTATAACGATTTTTCAAAATGAAAGGGTCAAACCTAGGGAGAATTGGTCGAGAGTGGGATTTTTAGGTCGTACCAGGGATTATTTGGTCAAAAGTGGAGTTATTTTTGGTCGAACCTAGAAAGTTTAAGTGTGTTGTTGTTCATTCGACCTTATTTGGTACATTCGACCAATCGGGTGGTCGAACGTGGGTTCAAACGGTCGAAAGTGAACTGAGTCTACTATTTTCTACATTCGAACCTTGTTAAACGGTCGAACCTGGACTAATTTGTACATTCAACCACGCGATTATTCAAAAGGGTCGAATGTAGAAACTGTTGTGAAATTTTTCTAATCGTTTCGTGTTTAATCATTTTCAAAGCGATATGTGGAACTTTCCTACAACACCACGACCTACTACAACACCACAACCACAGGCAACCATGGATCCTTGGTCGGTAGCTGCTCAGAAGTCTAGTCAACCATCCCAACCGATTAACTATATGGCGATGACTAGTTCTATGCCCCACCAAGTTGCACAACCACAACTGATGGCTGATTACTGGGGAGTAGCAGCAGCAGCGGTACACTCTCAGACTACCAACGTGATATCGACACTTATTCAAGACTTATCTTCGGGTAGTGGGAGCCGTCCACTAAAGTTGATGGAAATGGTAGACTACAACACATGGAAGACCAAGTTCAAGATCATCTTAAGGGAATTGGATTAGAAGGAACGGAAGCTTGGCAAATGATTGCTAAAGACTATGTTGCTCCGATCTTGGAGAACACGGGTGAGCTGATTCCGTTAGAGAGTCTTGCTGAGGACGAGAAATAGAAGTTCGCGGTGGAAAAGAAGGCGTTTTCCCAATTGTCTCAGGCCATTAATACTGATCTCTTACATCAGTTTGGATCTTGCACCACTTCTAAAAAATTGTGGGACATGTTAAGGAATCGTCATGATGGGAATGAGAAGACGAGGAAGTTGAGAATGGAGGAATTAAGAAAAGAGTTTGAGAAGTTCAGCTATATGGGAAATGAGACGCTGAAGGAGTTGATTCCGAGGTATTGTCACTTATTGACTGAGCTTTCAAGCTATGAGATTAATATACCGATGTCTGAGCTGGTGGACAAGTTTGCTGATGCATTTCCACCATACTGGAATCAACACATCGAGGTACTCAAGGAAACGGATGCGTACCAATACTGGACCATCAACGAGTTTATCCAGAAGCTTGAGAATAAAGAGATGGAAGAAAAGAGGAAGGCAAAAAGAGCTCAAGTTCCTCAGAATCCAGAGCTATACCATGGTGGTACATCTTCATCTCTTGCTAGTTTAAATTTTAGTTTAAGTTTCGGTTCAAATGTTGCTCCACACATTACTTGTGTTTCAAGCCATGTTGAACCACCCAAAACCCCCATAAATTACCTTGCTCAAACTTCATCTTATACCCCACCATCATATCCTACTACTACTTCCATCCCACCATTTTCACCAATGCAACAAGCTGCTTGTTATTCTGCAAGTTTAAACCAACCTCAACAACAACAATCCTATATTCCTCAAATGAACCAAACCCAAATGAACCAAACTCAACCTAATCAGAGCTCAATTGTGCTGGAGACTTCGAACTTGAACAATGTTACTGTTGAGATTGCATAGCAGCATGTAGCATTGGTGTTTGCTATGGTCGCTTCTTATAACGGGTTGGTTGCTAGTCAAATTGGTAACAACAACTTAACCAGTGAGGACTACGCACAAATTGACAAAGAAGAGATGGAGCTCATTGACATCCAGTGGGCATTTGCTAGCGTTATGAGGAGAGCGACTGAATTCATTGGGAAGACATGTAGAACTAATCTTTCTACTTCGCTAAACACCACATATGGCTTTAACAAAGCCAAAGTAACATGTTTTAATTGTGGTGGGAAAGGTCACTTCAAGAGGGAATGTACACAGCCAGCACAGCAGGGGAACCGGAATCCTTTCAACACCAACTACCAAAACCGTCAAACCCAAAATCAGGTATCTTATCAAAGCCCAAACATTTCAAGCTTTCAACCACAAAATACCTACCAAAACCGCCAAAACACCTCACAAAACAATACTGTTAGAGAAACCACTACACAAAACCAGAACCAAAACCAAACACCACAAAATTCAAACCGAACAATCATTCCTATTTCTACACCAAACACTCAAACCCAATCAGATAACCATAACCAGGCCTTGGTGATACAGAAAGATGAGGGATTTGATTGGACAGGTATGCAGTTGGGTGTTGAGGAGATTACCACTGGTAATGTGGCATGTGTTGCACAGAAAATGGATTTGGATGAGCCGGTATTTGTTGAAGAAGAATTGGTGACTGAGTAGATGTCTGAGGTGAAAATTGAGGAGTTGAGTGAAGAAAGTGATGATTGTGTAGAGAAGAAGTCGGGTATGATTCTTGACTCTGTTACTGATGTGCCAGAATAGTTTGATTCAGCTTATTCTGATATGGAGAGTGATTCTGATTCTGAAGCTAGTGTTAACTCACTAGATGATGATATCGATCAACTGCTTGCTGAAGCCGATTTTCTGATGACGCGCAAATCATGCATCGTGGATGATGCTTGTACCAGAATTGACTATTCTAAATTCTTTGCTGGTAAGGAAGCACACTTTACACTGATGGCGATGACAGAGCCTACAAAGCACGTAAGTTCTGAATCTAATCTTGATATGAATAGTGAGAGGTATTGTGGTACATGCGATAGATTGACAAAGGATAATAAGCAACTCAGGGTTCAGCTTGAGAGTGCTAAGATCAACTATCAATCGTATCAGAAAGAAGCACGTGAATTTTATATAGTGCTTGATGGTTACAAAAAAAAAAAACATTTCAGAACTTAAAAAGACTTTATCGTTGAAACAATTAGCCATTAACAACTATATCAATGATTTAGAAAATACAAAACTTGAAATGGCTACCATCAAGTGCTTTGCAGAAAAGGTCAACAAGAAACTTGAAAGTTATAAGCACATTGCATATGTTGTTGATCATATCATAGAGGAGCCTTCACAGTCAATTAGTGAAAACTACAAGGCCGTCCCATCTCCTGTGTTATTTGAAAATCGTACTTTGCATTCAATAACACCGGAGAGTTCAGTTAAGTCTGACTCGACATCGGATGATGAGTCAAACACTTCTAGTGTGGGAGACCCAAATTCTGATGTTCGACCCATCTTGGGACTAAACAATGAAGATGTAGTTGCTGTAACTGATGATTCCGACTCTGAGGATGACAAATCTGAAAAGGTGTGTGATATTCCTACTGAAAATCACATAATTACAAATGAACCAGTGTCACCGTCTCAGATTGTGCATCCCATGGCTAGCGCTCATCGAGCGAATCAATCAGTTAAGCCTGTTGAGAAAAATGATCAAAGTGACAAACCCGTCAAGATTTTCTATCGGATGATTGGATCCGATAAGATAATGTCTGATGAGGAATATCCAATCAAATTTGCCAATTACTTCAAGATTGAGAAAATTTGGCAGGAGAGTACCATTTGGTTCCCAAAGCATGAGCGAACAAATGATGAACCTCCAGAGGTTTTAGAAAGAATTTATTTGGATATTCCAAAAGAACCGAAGGTTCATGTCACAGAATTTATCAAGCCAAAGAATAAGGCTAACAGTTTTCTTGAGCCGACTTACTCCAAGGACCCAACTCCTGAGAGTCTTAGAAGGAAATGTGTCGAGGATCAATATCCTATCACTACATATGCTAAGTCGAACGCCAAGAACAACTTTGAGGAATACCGTGCGTGTTATAAATGCGGGGAGAGAGGGCATTTACTTGCTCACTGCCCGTATGTTAGGCACAAAAGGCACGAGGTGGAAATGAAGCAAAATCATCAACGTCCAGTCGATAATCAATGTTATCCACAACAACGTGTTGTCCCTCAACAAGCACATTTTTACAATCAAAATCATTTTTATCAAAAGAGGGAAAATCGTCAGATGACATATGATCGTCGTAACCGGATAGCCATTCAGAAACTACTTAAGAAACCGGTGGTGAACACAACTGTTGACAAGAAAAAGGTTCCTGTAAAACCTGTTGTCAAACCAACAGTTGGACCTGTCTCTGTTAAATCAGAGAAGGTAACCAAGGAACTGTCTTTTAAAGACAAAGTAAAGAAACCGGTTGAGACCCCAAAATCTCAAATCCGGATCTTGAAACGTTCGGAACAGTATTGGTCACCAAAGGGTTCTCAAGATGCTTCATCTTCACAAGTGAATGAGGATGTGAAAACTGAAACTGAAAAAGATTTAATTGATCAGAAAAAGATCAATTTAAATCAATCTGTCTGTGAGAAAGAATCTTTGAAACTCAAAGTTCAAAGACCCAAGACCAAGCAGGCTTGGGTCCCCCGAAAAATCTAATCTTTTACTTGATATGTGCAGGGAACTTCAGCTGGCCCTGTGAGCAGTCTTTGGATTGTTGACAGTGGAGCTTCTGGTCACATGACAGGGGATTTATCGCTACTATTTGATATCAGAAATATTAATGGAGGATATGTAGAGTTTGCCGGGAATAAAGGTGGATACATTACCATGGAGGGTAGTGTAAGTAATGGGATAGTGAGTTTTGAGAAGATTTCGTACGTGAAGCAAATCGATTATAATCTGCTCAGTGTCAGTCAGATTTGTGATAAACAGTTTTCGGTATTCTTTGATGACAAATCTTGCTATATAGTCAAGCCGGGATTCGTTTTACCAAAAGAGTGGGTGATGCTAAAAGCACCGAGAGTGAACAATTTGTACATTCACGACATGTCAAAAGCTATGACTACACAAGGCCAAGTCACGTGTTTTCTCTCCAAGGCTACTGAAAAAGAATCAATCATGTGGCATAGGAGGATGGGACACATTCACCTTCGTAAGATGAATCATTTGGTGAAGAATGAACTTATCACAGGCGTAAATGTCAAACATTTTCATTTAAATGACAAGTGTGTGAGTTGCAAGAAAGGAAAGCAGCACAAGCAATCCCATAAGCCAAAGAACGTCAATTTTGTTGAACTACCTCTTGAGCGTTTGCACATGGATCTGTTCGGACCAGTCAAACGTAAAAGTCATGCGGGTGAATTGTAATGTCTTGTGGTTACAGATGACTATTCCAGATTTTCATGGGTTATGTGCTTGCATCATAAGAGCGACACGTTTGATAATTTGAAAGTTCTGTTCACTCGTTTGGAAAATGTCTATGGTCTCAAGATCAAGAGAATTAGGAGTGATAATGGGACGGAGTTTAAGAATGCACAGATGGAAGCTCATTGTGAAAACAAAGGAATTCATCATGAATACAGTGCTTCGTATACCCCTCAACAGAATGGTGTCGCAGAACGCAAAAACAGGACTATAATTGAAGCGGCAAGGACAATGCTTGCAGATTCCTATCTTCTAGTAATGTTCTGGAATGAAGCAATTTATGCAGCTTGTTATACTCTCAATCGTGTTTTAACGGTGAAGAAGTTTGGCAAAACTTCTTATGAGCTGTTGAATCGACGAAAGCCGAACTTAGAGTATCTAGAACCGTTTGGAGCTCCGTGTACATTGCTTAATCCATCTGAGAAGTTCGCACCAAAGGCTGAAGAAGGATTCTTTGTTGGATATGCAACCCCGCTCAAACGGGTATTCAACAAACGAACTCGTCAGGTCGAGGAGTGGGCTAACGTTGAAGTTCAAAGATATACTCAGAATGTACACGGTAGCGGTCCAGACTGGATGTTTGATTACAAGGATTTCTTTGAATCATTCAATCTAGATTGCTTGGTTGAAGAGGCTGTATTACAATTATATTATGAGTGTGAAAACGCAGTGACATCACCGTTGGTGCGTCCGATCACCGTAAACCCCGAAACAACTTCTAATGATACCAATGCTCCTGTAGTTGAAGAAGAGGTATTTCAGGAAGCTTCCACAACTCTTAATTCATCGGAATCTGAAGGTGACGATGATGTTACAAGTGAAGCTGTTCCAGATATTGCTACAGAGACACCTCTAGTGAACCCAAATCCTAATGGTGCTTCATCATCAAACTTGGGTAATGATCTGGATTCGACAGAGAATTTAACTACTCAGACAGGAGTGCAAGTACCTGATTATCCGGAATCTCAGATACATCGAATTCACCCGCTCGAGCAGGTTATTGGTGATCCTAGTAGCAGTGTAATGACGAGAGGTCAACTGAGGAATGCAAACTCACCAGGAAACCTTGGCGTTCTTGCTTTATTTGCCAAAATTCAAAAATCAGGTTTTCAAAATGACCGGTCTTTTGCTTATTATGTTTCGCGGGTCGAGCCGCGGACATACAAGGACGCTCTTTTGGATGACGCTTGGGTAGAGGCTATGCAGGAGGAGTTATTACAGTTTCAGAAACTCGGAGTGTGGACACTGACAGATTTACCTCCAGGATGGAAAAAGATAGGAACGAAATGGGTGTTCAATTGTAAGAAAGATGACAGAAGAGTGATTGTTAGGAACAAAGCTCGATTGGTCATACAAGGCTTTCATCAAGTTGAAGGAATCGATTACAACGAGATTTATGCACCAGTTGCACGCTTAGAAGCTATCCGCATGTTTCTAGCGTTTGAATCTTATAAAAATTTCAAGGTGTATCAAATGGACGTTAAAAGTGCGTTTCTTTATGGTGTGGTAAAGGAGGAAGTTTATGTAGGTCAACCACCAGGCTTTGAGGATCCTATTCACCGGGATAAGGTCTACGTTCTAAACAATGCTCTCTATGGGTTGCACCAGGCTCCAAGGCAATGGTATGAGGAGTTGAGCACGTATCTTCTGTCCAAAGGATTTAAACGAGGTTTGGTAGATTGCACAATGTTCACTAAACGAACAGGAGATGACTTGCTTCTAGTGCAGATTTATGTTGATGACATTATTTTTGGTTCTACTAACGAACTTCTGTGCAGAGAATTTGAACATGTTATGCAGGAAAAGTTCGAAATGAGTGCGATGGGATAGATGCAGTTTTTCCTAGGCTTGCAGGTGGACCAAAGACCAACGGGGATCTTTATTCACCAGACGAAATACGTTTCTGAAGTCTTGAGCCGATTCCAAATGGATGATTCAAAGCCGATGGATACCCCGATACAACCTAATCACGGGATTGGTGTTGACGCTAAGGGGGAGCTAACTGATCCTTTTACATACAGAGCAATCGTCGGATCTCTGATGTACCTCACCTCCTCCAGACCAGATATAATGTTTGCCACATGTCTCTGTGCACGTTATCAATCGAAGCCGAAACAGAGTCATCTTGCAGCTGTCAAACGTATCCTTAGATATCTGAAGGGTTGTCCGTCGAGAAGACTATGGTACCCTAATGATGATAATTTTGACCTAATCGCTTTTAGTGATGCAGATTGGGGAGGCTATGACAAAGATAGCAAATCCACAACGGCTGGATGCCAGTTTATGGGGAGCAGGCTCGTGACCTGGCAATGCAAGAAACAAACTGCAGTCGCCTTATCCACATGTGAAGCAAAATACGTCTCAGCATCAAGCTGCTGCTCACAAGTTCTCTGGATACAACAACAGATGGTGGACTACGGTTTGCAATTTCTTAAAACCCCTATTTACTTTGATAATGAAGCCGCAATTGCATTAACAAAAGATTTAGTAAATCACTCGAAAGCTAAACATATCCGGATCAAGTATCATTTTATCCGTGATTGTTACGCAAAAGAGTTGATCGATATGGTCAAAATCCACACTGACTATCAACGTGCAGATCTTTTTACCAAAGCTTTTGATAAATCAAGATTTGAATATCTTTTAAAAGCTAACAGTATAAATGAAAAACAAGACTAATCACCACCTTAGTTTATCGCTTTTTAGTTTTTAGAAAAACACAAAAATCCAAAAATATGTTTTACATTTCTAGGTAGAGTTTAATTTCAGAAAAACCAAAAACATTGAAAAAATCAAAAACCCATAAAAATTAGAAAAACCCAAAATGATTTCCAGGAGAAAAGGGGGAAATGATAGTACATCAGTGGGAATCTGACACATGCTAAAGAAGTGTAATGCAATACAAGGTGTGTTTTTGAGTCTGTGTGATGTGTTGATAGGCTTCGTAGACCTATTACTGCATGCCTGATACACACATATCAAACAAATTGTTATGTGGATGAACTCCTCATGGGCATATGGTCTTAGTACCGTAATTTCGTTTGATAGGGTATTTGTACAAAATTCGGAAGTTTTGGGTCGTTATGTTATTAGTTATCTGGGGATAGCCTCTCTGATCTTCTGCTGTAAGTCATTACGGACCTAGATCATATAGGGTGTCTTTATAAAAGAGCTGTAAAGCCAAATCCTAAAGTTATCGAATTGAGGAACTTTCCATGTTTTATGATAATCAAAGATTATCTATTACATCGTATTAATCACTGATGCAAATCATGATTGATATCAGTCCTCAACCTGATAGAGTGCACATGTTACTTTGCTGCATTAATTTGCTGACCTGTATACCTCTGTGCATTATATCTTGTAAATTACAGACGACGAAAGCATAATCACGCTTTACAATGAGTCTTTGTGCATTAACTTCTTGATACGGGAGTATGTCGTGTGCGTGGGAACCACAGACAATTACGTTTATACTATACATAATAGTATCAGTCTAAAGCACTGCACAAAAGTCTGCATGTGAGTTTATGTGGATCACAATATCAGCAGTTGCCAGATCACACATTGTCTTTAATGATAATAAATCAAAAAGATCAACGGTGTGATCAGATTTCTCAATAACTGATATGATCCCCTTACCGGAATTCACAAAACATTTACTGCTTTATTTTTTACATTTTTGCATCTTACATTTCTCGTCAAAAATACAAAACTCAAAAAGATTTTAGGCATGTTTTAACAAAAAGTTTAGAAAATCCAAAAGATTTTACATTTCTATCTTATTTTTGATAGCTGATGGTGGTTGATGGTGATTTTCTAAAACTTGATGGACCATTTGAGTTTTGTCATCTTTAAATGAGAAATAATGAATTTCGGATGCTTAAAAGTTGAAAAATATTTTGAACGGGACTCGATTTTGAGATTTGGTAAAAACTTCAAAAATTCCAATTTTCATTCGCCCCTTCGTTAGGTCGAAGGTGGAATTTTTCTGCTCATTCGAACCTTTCAAACGGTCGAATGTGAGTGTTCATGTGATATTTTCACATTCGAACCATTTTTCTACATTCGAACCTTTAAATAGGGTCGAAGGTGGAAAAATTTTCACATTCGCCCTAGTCGTTTGGTCGAATGTGGAGCCAATATATACCTAATCTGCACATTCGACCCCTATATTCAAAAAATTTCAAATTTCTGTGATAAAGTGATCTTGTTGCTCATGAATTAAAAATCATATCATTGTGTTCGTTGTGTTTTGCTGATCATTTTGATTCATCATTTGCAGGTTATCATCCACTTGACAAATTATAATCATTGAAATTGTGATTGAACCCTAACTGAGATCAAACATTGATTATTAATGGATAATTGTTACAATTTTTGTTAAGGTTTCATTGTTTAAGTGTTTTAGGGGGAGATTAAACTAAAATCAAGGTTTAAAATTACACAGATTGAATTATTGATTGATTAAACATGTCAAACCCTAGTTTTTAATTGAAAACACATAAACAATGGATAATAATCAAAATTGATGATTGAGAATTGTTAATCGGCCATGTTAGATGGTATTCAAATCAAAATGGCATGTTAAAACAATCCAAATCAAAATTTGCAAATTAAAGAAGATGAACAGTCTGCTTTCGCCCATTTTCAAAGGGTCGAACGTGGATTTTGGTCGAATGAAGATGTTCAAACGGTCGAAAGTGGAACTATTTGGTCGAATGTACATTTTTATAAACTGATTTTCACATTCGAACCTTTGATTCCACATTCGAACCTCTATTTTCACATTCGTACCCTCGAACGGTCGAATGTAGAATTTCAATTTCAAAAATTTCAAGTTTTGATTGTCCGTTTTTAACATGTTTTCTTGATTTGTTTTGCAGTCTAATCATGTCTGAACAGGAAAGTGCTGATGTTCCCGCTGGATCTTCAGAACTGGCAGCTGGAAAGGAACAGATTGAAGAATTACCTTTTGAACCAGCACACAATTGTTGTGCATTTATGGGAAAACTGAAGAAACATACAGAATTCACCGGCATTGTAGATTTCTTGAAGAGAAGTCGTGTGATAGTTGCCCTTGCTACTCCCGCCATCATATACAAAGACCATCAACAAGAATTCTGGAAGAATACCAGAATGGATTACTGGAACAATGAATCTGCTGTTGTTAGTACGATTCAGGGGGAGTTAGTGATCATTTCTGAAGAAGACATCCGAGAGGCACTGAAGCTGCAGGATAAGAAGACGGATCCAAGAGAACTATCATGGATTGAACAGAGAAAGTGCTTCCTACGAATGAAGTACAATGGACCGATTACTGATGGTTCGTTACACAAAGGGAAGCTATGCCCTCAGTTCAAATATCTCACTCACGTTATGCTACATGTGTTTGGATCAGTGAGTGGAGGGTATGATGTTATGAGAAAGATTATTAGCTCTTTGATGGTTGCCCTTATCTTAAACAAGCCGTTCAATGTATCTGGAATGATACTTGAACACATGTTGGAACCACTCAGACGTTTGAAGAATAAGAAATTTTTGCTATATCCAAGATTTCTGCAGATGATACTTGATGAGAAACACAAGAAATTGAGAAGAGATCCTACTCAGATTGTCGTACAGGATCACATGAACCTAAACACGCTTGTTAGAATGAAAGGTTATAAAGGCGTGTCATTGAATGAAAGACCACCACACAAGAACCTTTTTGGTCATCTAATTAATCCAGGATATGTAGGTCCAGGAAAGAATGAAGTTAGGCATGCTAATAGTGATTCTGATGAAGATAATCCTTTATGTCCTGTTGATCCTGTTGCGAAGAGAAAGCGACAAGTAGTGAATGTCGGTGCCAAGACTGGAAAAGGGAAAGAGAAACAGGATGATGTAGAACCCGAACAGAAGAAGGTTTCCAGAAGGAAGAAGAGTGTAGACAAAAAGGGTTTACATTTGGTTGATGAAGTGTCTGTTGATTCTGAAGAGACACAGAAAGATGAAAGATGGGATTCGGATAACGAGAATGTTAAGAGCACGACGCCCAAGGCCACTATGGCTGGTGAGTCTGAAAGTCTTAATAAGTCTGTAGAAGAGCAAAGGACAAAAAGTCCTATTGCATTGGATGAAATTGATGAAGGATTGGGATTGGGATCCAAAGATTTTGGAGGATCGCCAAAGACAAGAGAGAAACAGAAGAAGCCTTTGTATAAGAAGAAAGAGAAAGTTGTGAAACCAATGGAGAAAAGAGCTAGAGATATTGAGAATCTGATTGCTTGAAAGAAATTGCCTGCAGCATCTAGTTCTAAATCACCCATCACATCCCCAGCAGCAAAGAAACAGAAGACATCATCTGCTGCTGAACATACTGATCTACCAACAGATGCATTTAATGATGCTTTGGATAGAGTGTTGAAAAAGTTGAAGAAAGGAAAGATTCCAGTTGCTGAAGCTTCAACACCTAAGGTTACTGTGGATAGTGATGTGATGACTGCAGTTAACCAGAAGCTTGCAGATATGATGAAGATTATAAATCAGCAACAAGCAGAGATTGAACAGTTGAGAAGTAATGACAGGAAGATGTTAGATGTTGTTGAATCGTTGATGTGTCGTAAAACACATCTATTCTCTTATGTATTTTTTGTTATAATTGAGTCTTTTGTATATAGTTTTTAGTAGTTTTAGGCGTGTATTCGTTTGTTGGCCTATTTTTATCATTGTATAGTTTTTATTAGTTCTTAGTACTTATTTATTTATTTTATTATTTTATAGGTGTTCGTGGAGAATGAGCTTAAAGCGAAAGAATTTTAATTGACACACGAGCACTTTAGAGCATGTGTTCATGGACGTCGGAGCGTAAATGAGAAACTTTGGTCAAACCAAGAACAACCGAGCCAGGAACATAGAGTTATAATAGTATATAATAATTATAATAATTAAACTAAAAAAAAATAAGTTACTTGGGCCGAAACCCAAGTGTAAATTGCAAACCATTCACAATGTCGGTCAAAACAAAATATGGATATATATATTAATAAAGATTGAAGCGGCGGATGATTTTATAAAAGGGGGATTTATTATTTTTGGGGCGCACGATTCTTGAGGAAGAGATTGACATTCATATTCACAATTCCAATTTTCCAATTCAATCTATCGCACAGAAAAAGAAAAAGTCACCGGTCAACTACAGTGACGATCGAACGAGCACGGAAGGAGAAAAGGCCACAGGCACGTTAAAGATCAAGAGCCAACGAGCATTGGGTTAGGTTTAGTTTTTATTTATTTTTCTATAGACATGGTTAAAGCTATATTTATTTATTTTGTGAACATGTTCTTAAATATTATGAACTAGACTTTTATGGTTGCTTAGGTTTATGAACTAGACACGTAATTTGCAGTTTTTAATGATTCTTGGTTTTTAATTTTGATGTGTAGGATTACATGATTTTAAGTTTATTGTTGGATTTGATATATGTGTGTTGGTGTTAATTTTATTTGAAGTTTGTTTATTGGTTTTGTGGAGCTAGGCATGTAGAGATACCCCCTAGGTCTAGAAATCAATCTAGTTCGTCAACTTAGGTTAGCGTGCTAGTATTTGGAGTTGGAGTACGACACAAGTATAACAAACTAATATAATAAATTAACTAAGACGTGCAGTCCATTCTTGGGGGTGAGAAATCTAACTCGAGATTGCTAGGTAACTAACTAGGCATTGTTCGGTAGTTGGCAAGCGCTAGGGCGGGAGTCGCTACTTGTCCGTGTTTAGAGTTTTCTTAGGTCATCTTCAGTAGAGTTTAAGTCTGCTTCATAGTTTGAGGGTTTTAATCTAGGAGAGGTTTTAATCTGATTTCTGTGGGATTTTGGTACGCTAGGGCGATCCAGATCCATCTTAGCATTTCTACACTTGTCCCGCCTTGAGTCTAGTGAGCTATCTTTGACAGGAGGTTTATTAGATAAGAATAGGGTCTCAAGTTAATTACCAGATTCAGGATTTATTGCTAGTGTCTAGGGATTTTACCTAAGTAACCAGCCTTCTTCCTATCCGATTTCTCCAAGTCCCTAGTTCCTATAAGTAGTTGAGGTTATTTCATTTATATTTAGTTTCTTTTAAGTTTATAATTATTAGTTTAACACCCCCACTTTAAGTATATATTTATTTAGGCTAGTATTCGGTATAGGTTGTGATCTAGAGTTGCATTTGCGTCTTTGGGTTCGATACTCGGTCTTATCTGTTTACTACTTTGCGACCGGTACACTTGCCGTGCGTGTGTAGTTTTTAGGTGAGTCGTTTTAATTAGAACTTGTGTTATTTATATTTATACATTCACACACATCAAGTTTTTGGCGCCGTTGCCGGGGACGCAATTGGCATTCTTGATAACTTCCCGAACCGTTTATCTGGTCTTTTACTTTGTAAATAGTTTTTGCTTTTACCTGTTATTATTATTTTTTTTATTCGTGATATAGATATATATTCCTTTTAACATGTGTGAAATCTGTGGAGGACCCCATTTTACTATAAAATGCCCAAATTCATCGGGGTATTCCGCAGGTTACTATGCTAACGCGTATTTGCAGCCGCAGCCATACCAGTCATATCAGCCTTCATACCCACAGGCTAACCAGTGGTTTAACCCTGCAACATCTGAGTCACTAGATAGAATAACAAGTCGGCTTGATCGTCTACAAGCAATGATGTATGAGGAAAGGCGTGGGGGTAGCTCGTCAGAGTATCCACCTAGCCAACATTTGTATCCACATCCCGATTATCGGGATGTCTCTTCTCACACTAGGCCTGACTTTGCCGCCCTTCTTGCTAAGCAAGGCGCCTTCATTGCTAATCAACAGCTCATGCTCGAGGATATGCGTTCCTTGCTATCCATGCGCACCGACTATTTGAGGGAACAAGATGCGGCACTTGAGAGCCTACAGACTCAGGTGGATGAACTGAAGACTATAATGGACGTTGAAGTCCCACCTCCAGTTCAGCAGGTTAATTTCACATATGATGACCCAGACGAGATGGTAACACTTAGATTACCTGATTGTATTAGTCCCGTTGCTGAAACTGTTTGTCCTTACTCATCTGATTCTGCGCATGATTTAACTGACCCATATGATTCTTTACACTTGTCTTGTGAGGATGATATTTTGCAGGATTCGGGGTTAGAGCCAGAGACCATAATGGACCATAATGGACGCCTTAGTCCCACCTTTGGTTCAGCAGGATGAGCAGCCTTGCCAGATCTCTAGTTCAACAGCATACCCTTGGAAGGCAGATGTCTGGAGTGATGATGAGGAGATAGAAAGGATAGCCTGGGACGCGCATAGGAAAGCCATGATGGAGAAGATAGGGGAGGCTGAGGAAGATATGGATTTTTCAGAATCCACAGGCTGGCTGTTTGAGGAAGAAGTGGTGGAAGAGGAAGACACCACTGACCTGCTTGAAGAAGCAGCTGATGGGGAAGAAGATTTTGGTGACGAGTTAGTTGATTTGTCAGCTCCAGAAGTGGACAAAGATTTTGACCAAGTGTCACCAAACAAGGAAGATGAGAAAGAAGCAGTGGTGAAAGAAGAACACCACAGCCGGCCCGTGCAGGCATTGGATATTACATTGCTACTAGTGCCACCACCATGGCCACCACCACGGGAGAAGGCGAAGAGGCACCTGGACCGACACAGGGTGAGGGTCAGGAGTTGCAGAGACAACAAGTCCCCTCATTACATGCCAAGAATCAGATTTGGTCCAGGTAAATTTAAATATTGGTGGCCCGACCCATTTAAATTCGATAAAATACTTTTCAATTCCACTAATGTAATTTTGCTAAATAATATGGACCGGGTGGAATTAAACGGGTTGGATCGGGTCCAGATAAAAGAGAAACCCCCTGATTAAGTTTAAGTGTGGGGAGGCTCTGTAGAGTTTGTAAATTTATATTTATACCTATTTTTTTCTAGCTTTTCATTTTTTTTTATTTGTGGTCCGTCCTTCGGTAGTGGTTCATAGGATTTATCTTTCTATTATATCTTTGTTTTTTGTGTCTTTGAGTCTGTTTGCAAGTTTGCGTGTTTGCTTAGGTGGAGGAAATTTTGCCATGAGCGGATCCCATGTATTTATCTCTATATATATTTTATGACTGGGAGTTTCGGTAGAGGTTTGGGTAATAAGAGATTTTTTCTTTAAAAAAAAAAAAAAAAAAAAAAAAAAAAAAAAGTTAATTAACTTTCTGTGAAATAAGACTTTTCACGTAATGTGAGGAGTCTGGGCTGAACTGTTCGCCTTATGCGACCGGCTATTACCCCGGAAAGTTATATTTTTTTTCTCTTGCAACGCGTGTTGTGATCACCAGTGTCCTTCACGTTGAGCGAGAACCAAATTTTTTTTTCTACCCATTTGGTTCTACCACCATTCACCGCCATTTTCCCAAGCAGGTACGTCTTCTTGTTTGTTGTTATATTTTGAGTCTAAGTTAGTAGTTTGAGTCTTTTTATTTTTGTGTGGTTCGGTATTATGCTCGGGTTTTGTTTGTTTTGTTTTGCGCAGGTTTGGATTGCACCACCCGTACTCAATCTCCATTCGGGTGATTCTGGACCTGTACGTTATATTGAAGTAACCCGAGAGTTTACCATTGTGTCAGAGCCGATCGCGACCAAAATGCTATACGATCGAGCTGGATTGGACTAGAGCTTACGAAGAAAAATTAACCAGCTAAGTCCTTTTCAATTTGCCCTCGGTTTTTTTATTTTGTATTCGGAATTTATTTTTTTTTTGTTTTGTTTCGTTTTCTATTCCTACATTGAGGGCAATGTAGAATTTAAGTGTGGGGATGGGAAACTGTCGTTTAGTCTGTATACAGAGTCGTTTAAATAAAAAAAAATAGAAAAAAAAAACGAAAAAATTAAAAAAAAAACTGAAAAAAAAAGTCCCTGATTTTGAAGTTTGCATTATATAAAATATGGAAAATGATAGGTAAAGTTAGGTGTCCGGTTTTCAAATAGTATGTATAATAAGAGATTAAAATTGATTGAAAACGTGTCTGATTTGGGATATGTGGGTAGGCTCGGCCGGTAGAAAGGTTTCCCTTGAAAAGTAATAAATTAATTATGTTAGGCTATTTTGTGGGTTCTCATCTAGGAGAAACGGGGAGACCGAAACCGCCAAAAATAGTATAAGAAGCACCGTTATAAGTAGAAAACCGTTAGAATTTCTAATCACTTAAAAAAAAATTAGAAATCAAAGCAAAAATGCTGAAGCTTAAGGTGCCTGGCCACTGGGATAGCGACTTGGATTGGTCACACCCTCTGAGTTAAGTATGCTGAGATGAAAAAAAAAATGCTGAAGCTTAAGGTGCCTGGCCACTGGGATAGCGACTTGGATTGGTCACACCCTCTGAGTTAAGTATGCAAAAAAAAAAAAAAAAAAGTGATTTTAAATTCTCTTGGTTTTCTACATAAGACGGTTGGGAAATGGTCAATTGGTCGTTCCTTTAGCTTCATAAGCTTGAGGCGGGATTAGGAGGAACTGTGGCTTCCTTCGAGTGAGACCCTAGATAGACTAATCAACATGAACTTAACATAAATAAAAAGGGGCTTGGAAACCGGTGTGGGTTTAAGAGGATCAATATACCTGCAATCGCAATCAATACGTTAGTAGATTATTAATTAAGTAACCTATGTTTTGAAACTGGATGTAAACCTAACTGTGATTCCATAGCATAATTCTTTTTCAGGACGAAAAAGAGTCAAGTGTGGGGATGTTTGATGTGTCGTAAAACACATCTATTCTCTTATGTATTTTTTGTTATAATTGAGTCTTTTGTATATAGTTTTTAGTAGTTTTAGGCGTGTATTCGTTTGTTGGCCTATTTTTATCATTGTATAGTTTTTATTAGTTCTTAGTACTTATTTATTTATTTTATTATTTTATAGGTGTTCGTGGAGAATGAGCTTAAAGCGAAAGAATTTTAATTGATACACGAGCACTTTAGAGCATGTGTTCATGGACGTCGGAGCGTAAATGAGAAACATTGGTCAAACCAAGAACAACCGAGCCAGGAACATAGAGTTATAATAGTATATAATAATTATAATAATTAAACTAAAAAAAATAAGTTACTTGGGCCGAAACCCAAGTGTAAATTGCAAACCATTCACAATGTCGGTCAAAACAAAATATGGATATATATATATATTAATAAAGATTGAAGCGGCGGATGATTTTATAAAAGGGGGATTTATTATTTTTGGGTCGCACGATTCTTGAGGAAGAGATTGACATTCATATTCACAAT
The DNA here is from genome assembly GCA_028751855.1 of Ambrosia trifida. Taxonomy (NCBI): domain Eukaryota; kingdom Viridiplantae; phylum Streptophyta; class Magnoliopsida; order Asterales; family Asteraceae; genus Ambrosia; species Ambrosia trifida. The sequence goes on along the minus strand of CM054129.1, from coordinate 57,863,643 downwards.
TCCAATTTTCCAATTCAATCTATCGCACAGAAAAAGAAAAAGTCACCGGTCAACTACGGTGACGATCGAACGAGCACGGAAGGAGAAAAGGCCACGGGCACGTTAAAGATCAAGAGCCAACGAGCCTTGGGTTAGGTTTAGTTTTTATTTATTTTTTCTATAGACATGGTTAAAGCTATATTTATTTATTTTGTGAACATGTTTTTAAATATTATGAACTAGACTTTTATGGTTGCTTAGGTTTATGAACTAGACACGTAATTTGCAGTTTTTAATGATTCTTGGTTTTTAATTTTGATGTGTAGGATTACATGATTTTAAGTTTATTGTTGGATTTGATATATGTGTGTTGGTGTTAATTTTATTTGAAGTTTGTTTATTGGTTTTGTGGAGCTAGGCATGTAGAGATACCCCCTAGGTCTAGAAATCAATCTAGTTCGTCAACTTAGGTTAGCGTGCTAGTATTTGGAGTTGGAGTACGACACAAGTATAACAAACTAATATAATAAATTAACTAAGACGTGCAGTCCATTCTTGGGGGTGAGAAATCTAACTCGAGATTGCTAGGTAACTAACTAGGCATTGTTCGGTAGTTGGCAAGCGCTAGGGCGGGAGTCGCTACTTGTCCGTGTTTAGAGTTTTCCTAGGTCTTCAGTAGAGTTTAAGTCTGCTTCATAGTTTGAGGGTTTTAATCCAGGAGAGGTTTTAATCTGATTTCTGTGGGATTTTGGTACGCTAGGGCGATCCAGATCCATCTTAGCATTTCTACACTTGTCCCGCCTTGAGTCTAGTGAGCTATCTTTGACAGGAGGTTTATTAGATAAGAATAGGGTCTCAAGTTAATTACCAGATTCAGGATTTATTGCTAGTGTCTAGGGATTTTACCTAAGTAACCAGCCTTCTTCCTATCCGATTTCTCCAAGTCCCTAGTTCCTATAAGTAGTTGAGGTTATTTCATTTATATTTAGTTTCTTTTAAGTTTATAATTATTAGTTTAACACCCCCACTTTAAGTATATATTTATTTAGGCTAGTATTCGGTATAGGTTGTGATCTAGAGTTGCATTTGCGTCTTTGGGTTCGATACTCGGTCTTATCTGTTTACTACTTTGTGACCAGTACACTTGCCGTGCGTGTGTAGTTTTTAGGTGAGTCGTTTTAATTAGAACTTGTTTTATTTATATTTATACATTCACACACATCAATCGTCACATGAAAATCATGAAGCTCTGGAAGCAAAGATTAAACAACTTCAGAAAGAGAACAAGAAGTTGTTAAAGCATGAGCAAAGAAACACCAGAAGGTGCATTACTATGAAAGAGGAGAACAAGAAGCTGAAAGCAGACAACAAGAGTATGAATAATCTGATAAAGGATTTGTACTCTAAAGCTCCTCAACTACAAGCTGGTGAAGAAGATAAAAAACGTGATGAGGAGGATGTTGATTTTGAACCATCTGATGAAGAAGAAGAAGAAGAGGATGATGATGAGTTGAATGAGGATGCCGATGATGCACCTAAAAAGAAGAAAGATGATGGTGATGATGATGTTTCAGGAGATGATTCAGGTGAAGGTAATAGCTCTGCTAGTTCTGATAGTGATGATGATGATGATGATGACACTGACAAGTATAAGTGTGAGAAGAGAGGATCGGGAAAAGACACAGGAGAATCCAGTTCGAAAGCTTCTGGTGGTACTACTGACGATGATAATATCTTCTGGAATGAGAAGATCAGATCTTTATCTGAAGATGACAAGAAATTATATCGCCAGATGTTGACTGACAGAGTCTGGACGATCGAGATGATAGGCAGGTTTCCAGAGATATTTGAGTCAAACGATATGCGTTTTGAGTTGGAGTATAACGATCCTGATCTGTAAGATGGAGAAGTTTCTATAGCCATGTCGAAAGAGATATTGGAGGGACTGACGAAACAGGTTGGTAAATCTCTGGAGGAGTTGATGAGTGAGAATCAGATTCCTAACATACCTGAGAAAGAAGCAGGTAATCACTCTGATGACAGAGATTTTCCAGTGTTTGAAGAAGTGGAGATTGAGGATATTACTAGTGAGGAATATCCAGAATAGTTTAAGAATGACAAAGATTCTGGATTTCCTGAATTTTCTGATGAACTGTTAAGCCAGGTTGAGAAACTTGCTCGTGAGAAGAGTAAGAAGTTTGTTGAAGAAGTGTTTCCAGATTGTCAAAAGCCAAATACTGAACAATCTGACGCTTTGAAAGAACTATTGAGGAAGCTTAAAGAAAAAGAAGCTAACCGTCCAAAGATTGAAGTTCAAGGTAGCTTTTACAAATTCCACAATGATTTGTTTAAAGGCAAAGCTCTCGGCTGGAAGTACTTGAGACAACTGAAATGTGTCGTAGTGAAATGGGAGAAAGGAATTCTGTACTTTGACAGATTCCATGATATTAAGACACTACCATACTGGGCTGGTCAAGATATTTGCAGACATGAAATGTCAGGTGCTTCAATGAACGATCATCTTGTTTACTTTGCAGATTGTAAGGTTAGAGAGAGCAGAACGAAGTGGAATGTGTTTACTCCACAGTATCCAAAAAGGATAGTTCATAAGAAGGAGTTAGATGAGATAACGGGATTGCCTAAGGTGACTTTGAAGTATAAACCACCAAAAGTATTGAAACATATTCCTTTGATGCAGATTCCTCAACACTTTTCTAAAGATTTCATGTGGTGGTATTATGATTGGAAGACTGCAGAAACTATTATCGTTCTGAAGGATGGTTTGAAGGACTTCAAGAAGATTCACATTTTTGACCCAATGTGGTTAATCAATTGCTCGCACGAAGACATCATTATGCTTTATTATAATCCAATCTATTGCGAAGCGAAAGATAGTGAACAGGCAAGCAAATACCAATGTGTGGTATTCTTATGTTTTGCATGGGATGTGAATGCTGGGTGTGACTTCGACAAGAAACTAGGGAAGTTTGTAAAGACTCAGAATGTTGAAAAGAAAACGCCGAAACAAACTCATGAACCAGTGATGACCAAAGAACAAAAGGCGTTATTGCGTATCAAATTGATGAACAAGACTATGGACGAAGAGCGAAGACTGAAGCAATCCAAGCAATAGTCGAGGGGGAGTTTGTAGATGCACATATTGCGACTAATGCTATTGAATTGCGAATATAAAGATGTTTTGTTTTCTGTCGAATGGTCGAACGTGGAAAAGAAAACGGTCGAAGGTAGAATCAGAAGGTCGAAGGTACACTGGGAGGTCGAATGAAGAAATTGTATATAGATGTGTCTTGGTTCGCCCACCTTAAATGGTCGAACCTGCACATTCGACCAAGGCAATTGGGTGAATGTGCAGGCCTATATAAGGTCGAATCAATTTTTGAATGTTAAATTTTGGTTATTTGTTTTCCCTCCCAGTGTGTGTTTCTCCCTAGGGTTATTATTGAGTCTATAACCAAGTTTAATCATTATAAACAACGTTTTGAAGTGTAATTGATTATCTAATTGAATGAAATGATTATGTTTATGATGATTTCTGTGTTTTGCTAGTTTTATTATCATTTTGTGATCAATTCAGGGATTCCGCACCTGAATTGAACTTGTTTGATCATTATCTTTGTTGATTAGCCGATCCTACGCGCTTACAAATACATCTAGGAAATCTCGGACTACTAGGGTGTCCTCAATCTTAATTTCAGCTTCAGCTTGAGTGTCAGATATGTTAGCCAGAATGGTTGGACAGCCCTTTCGAATACACTTCTAGGCTTTCAAGAAGGAGATGATGCCCACCATGGCACCACCAAGATCACCCTGAATAGATAAAAGTTCTCCACATGGGAGGGGGACACGAACAATCTTCTCCTGACAGAGAATTTCAGTGTGTTGCTTGGACAACCATTCCATGCCAACCACGAGATCAAAGCTTCCTAGGGTGATAGGTAGAAGGTTGATGGCAAACAATTGCCCATCTAGCTCGAGCTTACAGTCACGATGAATATGGGTTACCTCAACAGGCTTCCCATCAGCTAACTCTATAGTGTAGGAACCATCCCTAGTTGTTTGCTAAGTTTCGATGACACAAAACTATAGTCCGTGCCAGTATCATATAAAATAGAAGCAAGAGTGTCGTTCAAGGAACACGTACCGGTCACGACATTGTTATCAGTCCTAGCTTCCCCAGAGCCCATCACAAATGCTCTTCCACGAGCCCCATTGTTGTTGTTACCGTTGTGGTTGTTGTTGCCAGTATTGGTAGTGTTGTTGTTCCCAGTCTTGTTACCACCACCGTTGTTATTATTACCCCTATTGTTACAATTACCATTCAGCTGTGGACAGTCATTCCTGAAATGATTCTCACTCCCACACTGAAAACAACCTTTACCACCTTTTTGTTGTTGCCCCTGCTGTGTTGCTGGCGGATTTCCCGGGATATACACCCTACAGTCCTTTTGCTTATGTCCCATCCTTCCACAGCGATCACACTTAATATTGTTACATGTCCCAGTGTGATGCCTACTGCACTTTGTAACACCCCAACCGATGGCGGAATCATCGAGGTGTCACGTAGTGACGATTGTTGAATAGCTCATGGACTAAAAGTGTAAATATTGATACATTGATTAAATAATTTATTACATTGAAATGAAATACAACAATTCTAAATGTCAATTAAACTGAAATACAATGAATCCAAAATCTAAGTAAAATTCCAAAAGCTTAAAAGTCATCTCATAAATAACCTGAAACATGTACAAAAATAGTATATGTCAATACAAAATGTATTGGTGAGCATACCCTGTTTGAATACGTATAGTAGAAAAGTGTTTAGCAATTCATGTGTGGTACCATTTTCAATAGTGTAATAAGTAATATCTGTTCAAAATCAACCCTAGGTAAAGAAAGGAAATATATATAGTATGCGCTAGTAGTAATGAAATACATAGCAATGACAAGGACTCTCAACAGAGTCACAAGGGTATATACCATAGTACTATTCATTGAAATGCCAGGCCCTCAAAGGTTAATGATTTTGACAAGTCATAGACACACAAATTAACATAACGAAAACACACATGAGAATTGCATTTAGTGAAAGAATAACATTTAGTCATAGTGTACATGAATAGCCCTAAAAGAGTAAAACATGAAAAAGGGGAAAGATATACTCACAGTTTGCGAAAGCAATCAAAATCCAACTTAAGCGATCGTGAGCTAAGTAATGGGAATTCCGAAGAATCCAACCTATGATGTGTAAGAATACTTATAAAGAAGTGTCTAAAAAATCTAAGGTAACTAGAATCTAAAGCATTAGGGTTTGCTAAAAAGATTTGGGGAATTAGAGTTTTTATGATAAGTTGAATTAATATAAAAGAAGATAATATACCAAAGTTTGTAAATATGACTTAGGTAATTTAATTATTACCAATTGAATATTTATATAAAAAATATGTTTGAATAATTAAGACAAAGTAATTTAATTAATTACTTTCACTAAGTTATTGTAAATAAATACATTAATCATAATTGATTAAATAAATATTTATATGTTATACCATGACCCAACAAATGGTAATTAAGATTTTCAAACATAGAATTATTTCTATTTTACAAGAAAAATATTTATAAAATAGATGTTTAAATAGTATAAATAAATAAATGTTTAAATATGTCTAATTAAACATAAATAAGACTAATAATACAAGACATGATCCAAAAATGCTATTTTTATAGAGAATGGATTCTTTCTGATGTAAATCAATGAAAATAATTTTCCCATAATTTTTATAAACCTGTTTATATTTAAAACTGATTTAATAAGATTAAATCATGTTTAAATGATTAAAAATAGAAAAATCAATAAAACTAAATGTTTTCTGAACCAATAGTTTTTATTTCAGTTCATGATGATGAGAAATAATTGCCCAAAAAGTTTGAGATTAAAATCATTAAAAATGAATTTTTAATCAATTAAATATGATTAAAACAAATTAAATCACTAAAAATAAGAAAATAAAATATTTTCCAGAAACTAAAAATGTAATAATTTTCTATGACGTATCAAGAAACTACTCCTAAAGTTTTATAATGTTTGGAGAAAAAATGAATTTAATATGAATATTCTAAGTTTATATAAATAACAAAAATAAAAGAAAAAGGAAAGGAAAAAAATGCTGAAAAAGGATTGTTGTTGCTTGGATTCAAACCTGATTCTTTCCTAGACAATAAGCTGCACACAACCACTCTACCATATTCAGTTTTGTTGAGTAATTTCATAACAAATGTGATTTATATAAAATTATTTTATACATCATCCTCCCCAAATGTACTAAGCAAGAACCCTAACCCTACCCTTCAAATTCGATTACCCCAAAACAGAACATTAACTAGCTGGAAATAAGGGGCTTTCGAAGAGTGCCATACAATGAACAAAACGGCATAAAATAATTAGACTCACATCGCGTACAAAGGTCGAACCACAAGCTTCTTTAACCGATCTAAAAATCACGAATTGAGGAGGTTGACCCGACGATTTAAGGCAATTTTTAGTGGGTTTAGAACGTGTAATGGTGCAGAAATCTAATGATACGGTCAATTTATAGTTTTACACGAATACGTAACGTTTTTTTTCACATAAAGCTTCGAACGTTTCATCACAAAACCCGGTTTAAAATACGTTTATGACCGCCATTATGATTGGAATTTTAAGTGTAATGGTGAAGAAACGTATATGTGCCATTGAAACGTTTTAAAAAGGCGTTAAAAATGGTTAAAACAGCTCGCCGGAATCTGTGGTCACAGTAATTCCGGTGGTCGGAATTCCACGCCAGAAAAGGGAGCAAGGCAGAGAGCAGAGATGATTTTTTTTGAAAGTTTGGACAATTGGCAAGAATGGTCCCTCTAGATTTAACTTAGTTAATTTATAATAGTCTTTGTTAGTTTATTATATAAGTAAGTTAATTTTTCTTTTATAAACCTTAACCAAGTTAACTAGATTTAACTTAAAACTTTTATAAAACTTTTTTAAAAAAAAAATTATAGAAGTTTTTTTTTTCGAACACGTTTTCACATACGCATTCGATTAAAACTCACATCTGATCCATAAAAATATAAACGATAATTTTTTTTTAGTTTGCCCTAAAATTAAATTTGAAAACGACTTAACTAACAGGGACGATATTGGAAATATTTGAAGGGCTATTGTTGTCAATTAGAGGAAAGACGAGGGTGACGGATGTTACACACTTGTTGCACTTAGGTTGGTTTACCTGGTGACCTCCCTGAGAGTAATTGCGGTTCTTACTACCGCCATGGTTGTCATGCCTCTTATTCTGCTGCTGCTGATTGCCATTAACTGGGGGTTTGCCAGATGCATTCTCCCACTTCCTCTTGTTATCATTAGCACCAGAAGATGAAGCACCACGAGGGGGTAATAGTCCCACTTCCACCTTCTGATCAGTCAGCTGGTGTGCCAAACAAATAACCTGCTGAATGTTGTTGAGGTTAGCAGCACTAACCATACTCTTGATTTTGGGCACCAATCCCTTAATGTATAACTTAATCCATTTGTAGGGCGGGTTAGAGTAATTTGGGCACATTGCCACTAACTCATGTGATCTAGTGGTATAGTTTTCAATCTCTGACCCCACCATCTTTAAGTTGAGATACTCAGTCTCCAGCTTTTGAATCTCATCTCGAGGACAGTACTCCTCTTTCATCAGTTCCTTGAAATCCACACAAGGTGTAGCATTAGCCACATCAACACCTAGCATCTGCACCTGAGAGTTCCACCAGTATAATGCCGCATTCTCGAGAGTAGCAGTGGCATATTTAACCCTATCAGTTGGTGGACAGTTACACATAGCAAAGCAAGTTCTGCGGCTTGCAGTCCATGAAGGACTTGTAGGTACAAACTGGAGGGTGATACGCGGGTTGGCCTAAGTACAAAGAGCAAAAAAAATCACAAATGAGTAAAAGAGCGTAACGTTGGAGTCTAAGGAAAAGATTAGAGCGAAATGGTGTTACCAGCTTGAAAAGCTGCGAGGGCTTCAACCACCCTATCGTTAATGAGCGCGTTCAGCTTTGCTTGGGTCATGTTGATGTTTCCTCTCCCGTGTCCTCTCTCTGCCATAGTAATTCTACATTTACACTATACTCATGAGAAAAAAAATAATATGTCCCACATACAATCATTCACATAGTACAAGTAAACTAGAATATAACATAGATAACATGCGCGAGAATAGAATAAAGTAGTCGATTAATAGTAGTAATAAAAATCCAAACATAAGCCAAACGATCATCAAGTCTCACAATGATAAAATAGAAGTCATAATAGTAATGTATATGAAACACTTGGATAATATTAAAAATATCAATCGTCTTCGCGATCCATGGAGACACACGAGCCCTCATCCTCGCTCTCGTCTAGAATCTCTATCTCCAATGGCTTTTCCTCCTCCTCCTCAAGCTAGAGCTCTTCCTCGAGTACTGCATCAGGTGTTGCTCCGAGAGCATCGAATCCTCCTATCAAAGGCTCCTCCTCGGGATTTTCCTCGGGATCCTCCTCAGGATCCTCTGGTTCCTCTCCATATTGACCCAGGGCTTCCATAAGCCTGTTACGAACCAAAGTCAACTCCTCTATAGTAAGTGCTAGCTCCTGCTTAGCCACTAACCTCTCATGTCTAGCCTCATCAGCTTCCTTTTTAACCCTTCCCAGTTTGCCAAACAAGTGATCAATCTGCCCTCCATGTGCTTAAGGGTCTCATCAGCATTTCTCCTCCAATACTGAAATTGCTTGATAGCGTTGTAGGCATTCTCTAATTCAGTATGCACATGTCTCACCATCCCTGCCAATGACCTCTCCCACGAATCAACAATGGGAGGTACCCGAACTGGCACTCCGTATCCAATAACCCATGAGTGCAGCATGTCAGTGAACCATAGCCAGCGACTAGAATCCTCAAACGAATCATGTGTCAAAGCTGGACGCTCATACGGATCTAGAGATGAGGTTATTGAACAATCAATAGCATGATAAGAAGAGTAGTTTCTGTGAATAGGGTTAGTCATGTTTTCCTGCAATACTTAAGATCAGTATATGTATCCAAGAAATAACAAGTGGTGCACTTAAAGCAGTGAGTGTACTAATACTTATGCTATGATGATTATAGACTAGAATGCAATCCTAGTTCACTATAACCAATGGCTCTGATACCAATCTGTCACACCCTCAAATTTCCACTGCGGGGTTTATACCGCGAGGCGCATGACAAACCAAGATCCCATAGCCATAAGTCACATGAACGACTCTAAATGCCCAAACCATTTAGTTCGTTATTGTAAAACCAAGTTTAAAAGTTTTAACCAAACTAATTAAGTAATAGCGGAAGCGAAATAATAAAATAGTTAAGTAAAAGTATGCGCAAAACACCGCGCCTAAAACCATAAGTAAATAGTTAAATACTCAAAAGTAGTTTAAGTGTTCATAATCCCATGACACTACATGATGCATGCCCTACTCGTGCTCCATACCTAATTACCTGGAAAAGCATTCTAACGTGTGTCAACAAAAAGTCGGTGAGTTCACAATTTGGATAACAAGTATAAAGTAGTCGAAAACCCAAAAGTTCAAGTGTCATCAGTTTAAGCGTGTCAGGGGTAGCTAGCCCACTCAATGTAACTAAACATGTGATTATTGGGAACCTTCAGTAATGTGTTAAAATACGTTAAACTGCCTTAGTGACTAGTGTCTATCAACACTAGCATAATAGATGTGGCCAGAAGTTCATGCCCGTGCTCCCAGCACCGCAAACACGAGGTTGCTGCACAACTTAATAGCACTATCAACTAATACCCTGTTCACGTCCTGCGATTAACCTAATAATATGTAAGGACATTCAGTGATAGAGTGTTTAGTTCACAAAGGACCGAAAAAGTTTTAAACTGATTAAAGCGCAATCCACACAAGGATTTGTAAAACCCGACCCACACCAGGAGTCAAAGCATGTCAAACCAGAGATGTAAAAGTAGTCCCAAATCAGACTAGAAAAGTAAATCCAAACTTCCAAAGTAGGGTTTGCTACCAACTCCCTATTACATGTGTCACTAAGTGAGTATATTTGAAATACCATTACACCATATAACCCGTTTGTCCAAGACGTTTAAATGTTCAAAACCGTGTAAGTGACACCTAGCGATTCTACATGCATAAGTAAACCCTACGGACCCATTAGTGAATATGCTGGTTATCATTAGTTTTATACTTCATATGCATTCATATAAGTGTCCATTCAAGTTCAAGTCAAAGACATACCACATAAGACTCCAAATAGTCACATAAACGTACATTACACAATCTGCGTTTTTAGGAAAGATTATGCGCCGTGAAAACTAATTTATTATAAATACTTATCCAGTGAGTTAGACTCCCACAATTTTACTAAATATTCTAGGGGGTCTACTGGACAAATTCATACTTTTAGTTTGTGATAAAACCTTGTACAAAAATTATGAAAAATCACGCAACACAGCTATGTTCAGAAAATACACACAACAGCTCAGTTTAGTAGAAAAATCCCAAAAATCGTGTATTCATCTGAACGGGATGAATCCACTTGAAAAAACCAAGTTATTTCAATGTTGACCTGCTGTCCAAATTGTTTAAAGTTGACCCAGTTTATTAATCCGAAAATCTGATATGACCTAAAATCAAAGAAAATTCCAAAAACTTATCAACCGACGTCCAAATCAGACGATTTTGCCCATTATGAAAAGCTAAGACCATGTATAATACAACCATGCATAGATATCATCAAAACCAACATGTTTAAGTCACATAACTGACCCTATAAGTCGACCCAAACATTCTGTCCAGATTTTAATCATGCATAAACACTTATTTAAACTACTCACGTATGCATATAATCGATCAACGATAATCAAAAACATCCTAAAACATTCGTAGGACCTAACATGATCAGAACCTATCATAAAATATGCATAACCAAAAACCATAAAGATCCAAAACATCATAAACATGCATATCATGCAACCTATTAATTACTAATCACATAAGGTTATGTTTAACCCATTCATTCTTCATAAACTTCAAGTTTTAATCATTATGAAAACGTTTCAGACCAGGACAAACTTAGTTATAAGGTTTTAATAACATATTAAGGAAGATTAAAACACAAGAGATTGAATGTTATACCACAAGCCCTTCAAAACAATCAACTGCATGCTCTTCAAGCTTCCCGATCGATGTTCTTGCGCCTTAGCAGGTGTTTGGGGTTAATATTTTCGTAATTAGGTGTAAGGGGGCGATTAGGGTTTGAGTTTAGGGGGTACAAGAGGCTTAAGGTTGCATAAATAATGTTTTAAGTCGGTTTGGTGGAACCTGGCACCCGCGTGCGGCCGCTTGGAGGCAGTGAGCGGCCGCTCACTACCCTTCGGCCCGCGTCGGGTGGCCTGCTTCGTTGTACAACGTGTTTTCTTCGATGTTTTCGCTATTTTGGACTATAATAAGTGTAACTCGATGTGTTAAGACCCCAACCAACCTAATGGTCCACCTATGATGATTTTTATTAACGTTTTCAGCTTAAGTTTATTTAATCACATACAGTTTGCACATAGTTTCACAGAGTTTCATAGAAGCGTATAATTGCAATCAATCTGAATCAATTAATTCACAATTATTTAATTTCATCGTTCACCAACGTCCGAGGTTCACTACTCATGTATACAGTCTGGTAATTCCCCGAATTACCACTTAATGCAGTTATTAACCTATAACTGTGCAACGTGTGTCCTATCTAGCTAACCCAAGTTAAGTAGAATGCAAGGAATGTAACTAGAGTTTAGTTAAAGTAAGAACCTGAAATTGCGGGGTATCACATCATCCCCAAGTTGAAAAGAATTTCGTCCGGAAACTTAGTAAGTAAACAGTAAAGCCAGCTTAGTAACGTGTGCTTGGTTCCTGGATGTCACATCATCCCTAAGTTGAAAGGAATTTCGCCCCGAAATTCACTTTGAGCGAGCTGCTTTCACTACAAGAAAATGAAGCTAATGCAACGCCACTAAATTGTTACATTAGGCCTTAAAAAGGTTGCATTAAGCTTAATACAACCTTTTTATCAAAGGCTGTATTAGGTGGAGTTGCATTAGACCTAATGCAACCTTTTTAACATGCAACCTTTTACAATCAAATGCAACTTTTTTTACACTGAATGCAACCTTTTTAATACTTAAATGCAACTTTTATTACAGTTTAATTACAAAATTGCAACCTTTTATATAGTAAAATGCAACTTTTTCTATTGCTTAGTTACAAAAATGCAACTTTTATATACACCTAATGCAACCATTATAATCTTTTTTAGAGAAAAAATGCAACCCTTTTTTACTGTCAAATGCACCTTCGCAATAAATTCGATTGCAAACAATTAATATGCATTCAAACAAAATTGTAACAAAACCATAATATCATTGATAGTCTAATTGTGTACTTTAACATACTTGTTCGAAAGCTCAAATAACATTATAATCTACAACACAAAGTGTCAATTACAATAATAAAGAATAATGAACACATTCTACTCATCTCGATCTCCAATTGGTATTTATTTCATTACCTTCCGCATCATAGCTTTCAATTTTTGTCGCCGTTTGTCTATATATTGTTGCATAGCTTCAAGCCCGGTTATTTTCTTGCATAAACCCCTTCAATCTCTTTGCGCATTTCTAGCCAATGGTTTTTCTAAACTTCAACATTTTCATGAGTGATTCCATCATCCACTCTAGAATCATGTATGATGAGCAAACACTTTCTACTTTCTTTTATCAACATATTTGTAAATCTCTATCATAGAGTCAAAGATATGCTTAGATCTTTTTGTCCACTAGAACCAGAAAACGATTTAACATAGTAAGGCCATCCTCTATTGGCTTACAGTATTTCAATTGTCCATGCAATATTGTCAAAAGATATTAAGAAAGTATTGTCAAAACAATTGTATATACATGAAATCATGCTATGGGTGAATGTTAAAATATGCAGGTCTTATTTAATGTCATAAAAAGTAAAACGTTTCATCGAAATACATACTTACAGATCTCCTTGTCATATCATCATATGTATCAACATACAGAGTTTTTTGCCAAAATGGAGGATTTTCCAACAAGTTTTGTGTCTTTGGTGTATGTCAGAAACCCAATTTCAAAAATAGGACACCCGCAATCTGAGATTGCGGGACTAGTCCAATGGGATGCCACCGTGGAGGATTTTGCTGATGTTGGACGAGATGCTCAAGTCGAAGGAAGACATGGAAATGGAAGGCACGAGCTCGGATGACATGGCAGACCCGCAATCTCAGCTTGCTATTTGTATAAGTGAAGCAACAACATCTTGCTATTATATACTGAACTAACATCTTGAAGTAAAAAAAAAATTCTATTCTAACACCCGCAATCTTAGATTGCGGGTCTCTTCCAAAGCCAATTCCACCGTGGCAGCGTGTTAATGGTGATCGTGCAACATATTGAGCAGTCGTCCAAGCAAGCAGCCGAGTCAGCAGATGAGTGTACACACCCGCAATCTCAGATTGCGGGTCTACCGAATTCACAAACAAGTTTCTGACAAACACCAATGGCACAAATATTCTTGGGAAAACTACCATTTTTGTAAAAAACTCCAACATACACACTTCTGTTTGTTCCTTTGCCCTTACGTTTGATTAAAGTAGGAATATCCTTCTATAGAAAATCATTTTTCTGAATATATGATAAGATAAAGATCAAAAAAAATATTAGCATATGGAACAATATAAAAGCACAAATCTCAGAAGAATCAAAGGTACGTTACCATCTAGTCACGAATCCTAACAAAACCTTCTCCACCAGTTGTGTGCATTTTTTGATCACAAGTGCATTTCCTTGGCATTCCAACAATGCATCTACACACACCATAAAATACACGATAAGATAATCAAGTACATCGGAGATAACTCTAAATAAGAAACCACATACTAGCAGTAATGAAGACATTCTGTGTAGAAAATTACCCCCACATTTTTTTCCATAAGCTCAACAATTGTCAAATATCATCTTCCATTTATATATGATATTCGTCTATGTCAAATATATGAGCAACCGAAAAAAAAAGAACCCAAAATATGACCTTAAGTATACCCTCTCGCCTCTGTTCTTTTCAAAACTTGACCAATGGGTTCTTCCGAAAGTTATGGAATATGTTATTTTCAATTTACTATATTACAATTGTTTCTTATGTTAAAACCATTTGAAATCCGCATAACATGACATACCCCCTCAAACACACACCTACACCAAAAAAAGGATCTGATGGATGACGAGGAGTATATTGGATCAGAATCGAGCGAAAGAGAAGATTGATAGAGGTTGAGGAGGAGAATACGGATTGGGGCTTGGAGGTGAGATGCTGTTTCTAAAATTGAGAATGAGAGGGAAATAAAAATTTTAATTCCCGCCTCACATCCTCAACCTCTACCAAAGTACCAATATAGAACTTATAAAACGTTATGTTAAAATGATAATTATATTTCATATATATAACTAAAGAAATTAATAAATACTTTTTTATTTAGCTATGCTAGAAAATAATATTATTTGTCAGTAGTAATAAGTTTGTCAGTAATAAAAATATGGTTTTTTATTATCACAAATTTTGATTGTGTACATTATATTGTGTTAAAGTTAAAAAAACAGCTGTCAAGTGTCCCCAAGCCCCTCCCCCCCCCCCCCTCCCCCCACACCAGGCATCTCTTCCCCGCCTCCCCCTGCCCCTCTCCACGCCACTCGGCGGTGGTGTTCCCCCCTTCCCCCGCCCCCACTCTGGATGGTCTAAAATGATTTGCGTATTTCAACTAATCTGATCATATGTAAGAATATGATTAGTCTTGTTTGGTCATGGTTACTATTAACCAAACTAGACCATGTTGTTGACAACTTTTAATCATGAATATTAATTGTCATATAGCTTTTAATGGAAATTGATGGGCTTTATTAGATTGTTCTAGAGTTTAAAGGGATATATTGAGTTGTAATGAGTCATAGTAGATTATACTAGGCATTATTATCCGTGATGGCTTGTAACGGTACATGATAGGTTTTGCTATGTCACATTGGATCTTACGTGATTCTATTATGTTGTATCAAGTCATGTCATATTTATACGGTAATGGACAATAATCGATTATGTTTTTGTCCTAATGGACCATGGTTGACTTTAACATGTAACATTTGGTCTTAAACACTTTTATTGGTTTGTTGTGAGTCATATTACATCAAGTTGGCAATAAATTTACCATACATGTATGAATGGACACATTAAGCCTTAATAGTCATAGTGTGTCTTAAAGGATTATAACGTGCTATAGCGAGTCATGGTAGAGCACACAGAACTATAAATAATACATGCATGTCAAAATGGACCATATTAGGCCTTAATAGTTATGATGGCTCCTAACATATCATGATGGACTTTATTATGACATAGTGAGTTTGAAGGGTTCCATCTTCTCTTAGTTTGCTATGCTTGATCACAATGGGCCATAATAGATAGCACAATATATTAGATACAATTTGCAAACTATTAATAAAAGGTTGTAATTTTTAGTTAAATTCGCAATTTTTAATTAAAAAGGTTGCATATTTGATATAATTTGCAACTTTTCTATAAAAAGGTTTGCATTAGATTTTTTAATGCAACCTTTATATTCAACAAAGTTGCATTAGAATCAAATGCAACCAATTTGAAAAGGCTGCTTTTAAAAAGTTGCATTAGATCCATTTTCTACACTACTAGAAAATTAGGCTTTTGTCACCACATTTTCGGTTACATAACGGTAGCAATTGCTCTGTAGCCACCATTTTGCAACCGAGAATGCGGTAGCAAAAACACACGTCTCTATTGCCCTAATGTCACCAAATAGCTACCACTTTTGTATTTTGCTACCATATTTTTGTCACCACGAAAACGGTTGAAATATTTGCCACCGCTCCTACAATATTTTAGTAAGGTCATTTGCTACCATTTTGATACCATTTAGCCACCGATATTGCCACCATTTAGACACCATTTTTATTGAAAATTTACACCTTTTTTTGTAACCATTTTGGTACCATTTAGTCTGCAACCATTTAGTCACCGCTTTTATTGAGAATTTACTACCATTTAGCCACCACTTTCATTGAAAATTTGCTACCATTTAACTACTACTTTCAATGAAAATTTGCTACCATTTAGCTACCACTTTCATTGAAAATTTGCAACCATTTAGCCACCACTTTCATTGAAAATTTGCAACCATTTAGCCACCACTTTCATTGAAAATTTGCTACCATTTAGCCATCGCTTTCACTGAAAATTTACTACCATTTAGCTTTTCTACAGGTTTTTTTCCTTATTTATTAATTCAATTACATTTCAAGAAAACTATATTATATAAAACAATCAAATAATACAAAATCTCAAATTATATAAAACAAATTTGTCATAGTTTTTCCAACTTTAAAATCATATAAAAGACTCTAATAGAAACACAAAAAAACATCAAATAACCGAAATTATTCATGAAAAAAATTCAAAACATTCATGTCTAAAAGTTTATAGCCTATTTTCCACCCATAGCTGTTAGCCTAGCTTCAAATTCTCCCATTCTATTGTTCATCGCCTCTTTATCCGCATTATATTTTTCTTTTTCAGCCACCAAGCTCGCAATGATTCCTTCGAACCTTTCTTTATCTTCATCTTTTTCCTTAACAAGCTCTTTAATAACCAAATTCAACTTTTCAATCTTCAAAACAAGCAATGAATAGAATCAAGAAGTCAGAATTAATTAAAATTAATAACGGGTCAAGTAAGTTGCACAATAACATAATCCAATTGTGAGCTACAATTCTAGTGCTAGAAGCCAAATAACATGTTCAGATATATTTATACTTTTACTAAAAGTAAAATTTTACTTAAACGATCAGCCGAGACTGTTTAACCAACTCAATAAGAAATTCCTAAACATTCTCAATACATTAATGGCATCAAACCTAATAATAAAAAAGCAAACACAAACCAAACAATTACAATATTCATGGGAAACAATTCAAATGCATAAAAGTAGTCAAAGAAGTTAAGTATTGGTGAAAAATTATGGTGCCTATGCTCATTATTGACCTATAATTCAAAGCTCAAGTTGAAATGATATATATCATATCTACATCACAATCTCCATATCTACCTCATCTTTACAAGAATCAAGGCGAACATAAATCATGAGAAAGCTTTGATATCTTACTATAAATTACTAATGTGTATGATTCCACTTATGTTAAAGAGCAAATAATTCTTTTATATATTTTAAACTAATATCAAGGTAAAAAGGAATAAACATACCTCGGGGTCTTCTTTGTCATGTACATATGAGTCTCTAACATTGCCTAACCCATAAACGTTTCCTTTATTATTACCCCCGGAAGCTCGGTACCACAAGTCATCATCAAATTTGGGATGTTCTTTACGCTCATTTCCGTACTTCTCAACAACATAATCATTATATTTAACCTGTTGGGTTAAACATTTAACTATATTATTCAAATTTCAATGTTTTTTTAAATATGTTTGGATTTACTAATTAGTTAACTTACCCAGGTTTCCTTTGCCCTATCGTCAACCCACACGAGATTTTCTTCATCATCCCCATCTGAATCAACATCCAAAAGTAGCGAACTGCTACCACTTAGATGTTTATCTAATGGTCCGCTTCCTTTCCTACAATGTGACTGCTTCCACATCTCATGAGGTGACAGTTCACGCCCAATTATCTTAGCCTGCAAATGTAAAACTTAGAAGTTAATAAAGATGACAATATTGACATGGTATATATGGTAAAAGAGGGCGATTAACATTTTTACCGCTTTTCTTTGCGCAGTCACATAGGTTTGAGATCCAAGGGTATGTTTTCCCCCGGTTACCTTACGTCTAATTTCTTTATTTCTTAAAGACTTTGCTTTCCACTTTGGTGTGTTCCAATTGTCAACCATTTTTTTCCATATCTCAGATTTTATCCATGCTGGTTTAAAGTCAATAAGAACAGACATATCTATATCTTCTTCATCCCCTTCAAGTAAATGTTGGTGCATCGCCATCTTTATAGCCACATTTCTTATCCCCTGCAACAAATTAGGGAATTTACCAGCAATGCACTTCTCCCAACACCTATAAATTGATGCATTGTGTTTCTCCTCCCACTTAAAATACATCTATGAAAAAGAAAAAAAAGTTAACTAAATGTATAAATGGTCTAAGAAGTTAAATGAAATTGTTTACACACCTGAAATCGCTCAAACAACCGTGTTCTATCTTCAGTAAGAACATCTCTCCAACTGTCCCATGGACCGGACCACAAAGTCTCTAAGTTTGATCTAATAACTCGAGTAGCAGACCCTTGATTGCTAAATCTACAAAATAAAAGCAATGAATGCAACCACATTAGTAACATTTTTATGTACATATAGAAACAGTAAATGTGTACTTACTCTCCTTTTACAACTCGAATCCAATGGCGATTAATTAGTTCAGGTACTTGGACTTGGGAAGCGCTTCCCCGCCTCGCTTGAGCAACATGAGAAGCTGACTCGTCATCGCCAGCACTACTCTCAATGGGAGAATTCATAAGAAAAGCAGAGTCATCATCACCATCACCATCACCTAGATCACCAGCTAGACCACCACCTCGCCCAACACCTCGATCACCCGCTTGACCACTACTTTGATTGCTACTTATACCACCACCACGCCCAATACCTTGATTACCCACTTGACCACTACTTTGATGGCTACTTATACCACTACGTCGCTCAACAGATCGATCACCAGCTTGACCACCACCACGCACAACAACTCGACTACCACTACGCCAAACCCCTCGACGATAAGCTAGATCGCTATTTTGACCACTACTTCGCCCATCACCTCGTTCACCAACTTGACTACCATCTCGCCCAACACCTCGTCCAAGTCCCCGACCAAAACCACGACCACTAGCTGTAGCACTACCTCGACCCATAGTACGTGCCATGATATCTACAACAAAAGCAATAACAAATAATTAGAAAAACCATTAGATAACAAAAACAAGTTACAATAACTTTGAATGTTAGACTACTAATTAGCAACAAAAACATTATTCGAAAGAACAAATAAATTATGGCTAGTTATAAATAACAAGCTAACCCTTATATATAATAAACAAACATGTAACTCAAATTATTCCTCTTCAAAATTTTCATCGTCAAAATCAACTTCTTCAGCATTATCCTCAAAATTATCGTTAGCTAAATGTGTAGCTTCAAACTCAACTTCTTCATCGGTATCACAATCTACATCTTCCACCTCTTCTAACCTTCCATTCGCATGTGCATAAGAAATGGGGAGAAGATCCTCTGTAACCGTGCATTCTACCCTTTCATTCTCTTGAAAGAAATGTTCTCGGTCCACATCATCATTTTCCACTTCACTAACATCTTCGGCGAGTTGGTAAACTCCCCTTGGGGTCGTCTTTACAACAGCTAACTAGCCTCTTAGTTCCTTTGCTTTCGAAGGATATGACGTGTAATACACTTGTTGTGCTTGTGATGCTAAGATAAATGGGTCGTCAACGCATCCTATTGCCATAGGTTTAACATCAACCATATGAGTTTTAGGATCTACCCTTACCCCCTTCACAGGATCAAACCAAGTACATTTGAACAAAACAACCACACAACACCCAATGGTGCTATGATATTCCAACTCTAAGATGTCATCTAATAATCCATAGTAGTCATTTTCATTTTCGTTGTATGTAGCCCCTTTGACACACACACCACTATTTTGTGTGACTCGACCATCATAAGCTGTTTGTGTGTGAAACTTGTAACCATTGACAAAATAACCCTTGTGTGATTTTACATAAGTAAGCGGCCCTTGGGCTATTCCTCTAAGATGTTCCTTATTTGGAACATTCATCACCTACATTCATATTAATATGCTATTAGTATTGTAATGCTATAAAATGAAGATAATATAAGGTGTGTCAAAATACTTACATGTTTTTGCAACCACATGGCAAATTCTCTCTCTTTCATTTTATCAAGTGTTTCTTCGTCATAATGTGGAAATGAATCTTTCAACTCCTCATCAAATAACCAAACGGACTCGAGAAGCTCTTCACAATTAAGTAATATATAAGTATGAGCCTTATCCATATCTTTCTGAGAAAGTATTTTGTCTACTCCACCTTTTTCATATAATCTTCGAGACGGATGTTTGAATATACTTAACCGAAGATCGGTACTTAAAGAACAAGGAATGTCAGGGGCAAAGTTGCGTGGTTCATTAACTGTCGGCTCGAGATATAGAGAACAATAGTTAGAAAGTTCATCAACAAGATTAGACTGAACAATGGAACCTTCTATCTTCCCTTTGTTTTTAATCATTCTTTTTAATCGGCCCAACTTCCTAGAAAATGAGCATGAAAGTGTTAGCAATTATCTAACATTTAATATGTGAAAATGATACTTTATTAAGTTTAAGTGCTTACCTCTCATAGGGATACATCCACCTAAACTGCACCGGACCACCGAGAATAGCTTCATTGGTCAAATGTATAACAAGGTGTTCCATTGAGTCAAAGAACCCAGGTGGAAAGATTTTCTCTAACTTGCAAATAGTTACGACGATACTACTCTTTAATTTTCGTAAGTCTTCAAGGTGTAGAACCCTTGAGCATATTACACGAAAGAATGTGCAAAGCTCTAGTATCGATTCCCATATTTGCTTTGGTAGCATCCCTCGTATTGCGATAGGCAATAATCGTTGCATGAAAACATGACATTCACGACTTTTAAAGTTGTAGAAGGTACCCTCCGTAAGGTTCACACATCCCCCTATATTTGAAGCATATCCATCTGGAAACTTTACATTTTTCAACCATTTGCACACTTCATTTACTTGTGGTTTAGTTAGAGTGTATGATGCTTTTGGTTTAGAAAGTTTATTATTGTTTCCACTTGCAAGATGTAATGATGGCCGATTGCAATACATTTCCACATCCTTCCTTGCCTTGACATTATCTTTTGTCTTAGAAGTATCCATGATCGTTTGAAATAGATTTTCAAAAACGTTTTTCTCAATATGCATTACATGAAGATTGTGTCGGATCAACAACATGGGCCAATATTCAAGCTCCCAAAAAATGCTTTTTTTTACCCAATTATGAGTTTTGCCAAATTCTGAGTCTCTATTCTTTGGGTCGGACGTTACACCTTTATAGACAACTGGGATGTTAGAGACTTCTTCAAATATTTCCCAACCAGTTAACTCGGGTGGAGGTCCCACTAACGAACTTGTTGATCTTCGAAATCCATCTGCATCTTTACGAAAAGGATGTGACATTGGTAGATATCTTCGATGACAGTCGAACCAACATGGTTTGCCACCGTTATGTAATCGAAAAGATTTAGTGTCTCCCATACAATATGGGCAAGCTAAACGACCATGTGTGCTCCAACCTGACAACATTGCATAGGCTGGAAAATCGCTGACTGTCCACAAAAGAATAGCTCTCATAATAAAATTTTCTTTACGATAAGCATCATAAACTTCAATGCCATCCTTATACAACTCTTTCAACTCGTCAACTAACGGTCTTAGAAACACATCGATGTTTTGACTTGGACTCTTTCCTCCAGGAATAATCAAACATACTTCAATAAATGAGTCTTTCATGCACATCCAAGGAGGTAAGTTATAAATTGTAAGAAAGACAGGCCACAATGAGTACGGAACTGAGTTAGAGTTGTTTGGATTGAAACCATCGGTGCATAAACCAAGACGAACATTTCGAATCTCTTTTGCAAAGTCAGGATTTTCTGAGTCAAAATGCTTCCAAGCCATGCCGTCACTTGGATGTGCCATGCTACCCTCTGTTGTTTTGTGGTCATGGTGCCAAGTCATATCTTTGGCTGTTTTTGCAGACATATACAACCTTTTAAGTCTAGGACCAATTGGCATGTAGGACATCACCAAATTAGTACCTTATTTCGGTCACTCTTATAACGAGACTCCTTACAATATTTACATTGTGTTAATGTTTTGTCTTGTTTATAGAATAACATGCAATGGTTAATGCAAACATCAATTTTTTCATAAGGAAGACTTAACTTTTCTAAGCTCTTCTTTGTATCATAAAAATTTTTTGGGAGCTTATTCTCTTCAGGAAGCAATGCATTGACCATCGCAATGTTATAGTTGTAAGCTGCAGTGGACACATTGAACATTGATTTCCATGTCAAGAAACTTGTTGCAGCTTGTAACTTTGAACAATTTGTAGCCTTCTCCCCCCTCCCACAAAGGTTCATCAGCATCTTGTAACATGTCATAGAATCTTTTTGCTTCTGGATTCGGCACATGTCCTTCCAAGGCATTTGAAGTATATCCACATGCATACATGTTATCTAACACCATGCGTTTATAACCATCATCATTATCATCAACTTCCATTCTCGTAGAAGATTGTTCGACCCCCCGAAACGAATTTTCACCATGTTCACTCCATTTTTCATAACGTAGCTTGAAAACTTCCTTATACAAGTGGTTTTGAACAGTGGCTCTATCTCTATAACTTATATTTTGGCATTTATAGCAAGGGCATTTTATCTCAAGTACTGTCTCACCATACTTATTAACCCTTTTATCGACAACTACATCCTTAGAAAATGCAAAGTCCAGAAACAATTCCACATTGTCACAGTATTCAGAACTAAGAAATCCTTCATTGTCAGTCTTTTCATACATCCACCGTCGATCGGTATACCACGACATTACTAATCAAATAAATGTCTCCCTAAAATTCAAAGTCATCAAAAATACATATATGCGCACATAAAGAATTCATAATAATAACACTACTAGAAAAATACCCCTATCTTGACACACATTTTATGACACGCACTGATTTATGACACTAAAAAACGTGTGTCATAAAAAAATTGTCATGTTTTAAAAAAACTAGTTAATTAATGACACATTTTTTTGTGTGTCAAGAAATGCAATGTCAAAAAATAAAAGATATGACACTATCCAATTTTGTGTGTCATCCTTGGTGTGATATTTATTTAAAATATTCTAATTATCAAACCATTTATGCAGTTGTACCATTAGCTTTAAGGGTGTTTTGTGCTTGCTTGGTTGTACCATGTGTGTTGAGAGTTGTACCTACACATATACCTCACCTGGACACACGTGTTATTCTCCTTTCCACCTCTTTTTCCCTGCCCTCTTTTCAGACTCCTATCTCTCTCTCTCTCTCTCTCTCTCTCTCTCTCTCTCTCTCTCTCTCTCTCTCTCTCTCTCTCTCTCTCTCTTTCCCTAACCTACCTTATCCTCATCTCTCTCTCTAACCTACCTTCTCTTAATCTCCCTCTCTCTCTCTCTTTAACCCCTCTCTCTACAACCTCACACTGACACCACCATCATCGCCGCCAGAAGCATCGCCCATCACATAATACACGAGGAAGATAAGGTCTGATTTGTGGATTTCCGACAAAGTACAATCTGGCGTTCGAGCTCCGATGGGCCTGCATGTATGATCAAAGACCTGGAGGTGAAGCCTAATATGTGCTTTGGAAGGTTATTTCTTGCTTCTTAAAATGTCTAATCAGTTATACGCTTTTAATGATTCATTAAAAGGTTTTTCTTTCAAAACCATTTACTAATTGGTGGTGGTTGTATTGGAAACAGGTTTGTACAAAACCATCTCTCTCTCTATCGCAAGATTCATCTGATGTACTAAATCTACCGAGCTCCTTCTTCCTTCTCCGGTCTTCGCATCCCTGTTCGGTCTTCACAGGTATTATTATTATTCAATTGTTAAAGTAGGTTTTAGACATTATTATTATTATTATTATTATTATTATTATTATTATTTAGTTCTTAGATTCTGTATATTAATAAATTGACTACTTTGTGTAAGCTAACCTTTTACAAATTAGTCACAAACCACTAACTTGAGTTAATTCCCAACATCAAATGTGCAAAAAAGGATTCAAGGTTGACTTTTAGTTTTATATTATTAAATTTGTAAAAAAAATGTATGATGTTTTCATATTAACCGTTTGTTTTTTATATGGTCAGATCATATATTTTCTGGGTACAATGCAGCAACTTGGAAAAATATACAGAGTACAAAAACACAACCTTATTTTACCAATTTCTGAATGTGATATTTTATATCAGGAATTGAAAGTGTTTATGCTAACTGAAACTTTTATGCTAGAAAATAGGTAAGAAAAAATGTATTGCAAACGAGTTCCTGACATTCAACAAAGAGTAAAGGCACGACCGATTGAGATACGCGTTTTGATAATGCGGATGCCTTTGGTGAAAAGGAACGGAGTTACTAAGAAGAACAATGAGCTTTGCTATCTGTTTGATGTGCGTGTAAGTTACAATCCTGTGATGACTAAAGATTCTGATACCTGTACCAATTAATGATGTTTACTTGCCTTAATGTTTAGTAGGCCTTGCAGATAGGAGCTATTTACCGCATCCAGTATTCGCATGCAAGCCTGGTCCTTGCAGATGCTTATAATCAGCTATACAAATAACTTTCTTCATTATTTAGTTCAATAGGTAACTAAATATGTATGTGTGTGTGTGTATAGATCTTTGTGGTCATGATCAGGACTAACAAACAACAAATTTATTTATATCCTATAGTCTGTTTCTAACCAAAACCTCATGTAAAACTGCATATTGAAGAGTATGGTGGTAATAACTTTAGTCCTTTGTTTTATAGTTTATGTAGTTTGGGGACTTTTCGGTTTAAATAACTATTGAACAGGCGTTACGCCAGCTGAGGCAAATAGCTCAGGAGGTCTCTCAGGCCGATACACCTAATTGGGGCAGAAGACCTGCAGCTTTGAGAGCGCTTAGCCAGAAGTTGAGCAGGTAGCTAAATTACACCTTTTGGGTCAGTTTTAGACAGAGATAGAAATATAAACGGGTTGGGTGTGTTTGGCTATTTTTTATTTTATTTGCTAGCCCTGAGTTAAGTATTACCTAACGCGATCGGTTGACAAGTAATTGGTTGTTTTGTCACATTTCATACCCATTTGATTCAATGAAGATAAAACATACCCTGAACTGACCCGTTTGTTCTTGTTAGGGGATTTAACGAGGCTGTAAACGGGTTTACTGACGAGGGATGGTCATTAATGAGTAACGATGGAATAGACGATGTTACGATTCTTGTTAACTCTTCACCCAAAAAGCTAATGGGATTAAATCTTTCCTTCTCAAATGGATTCCCGTCTGTTAACACCGTGGTCTTGTGTGCAAAAGCTTCTATGCTTTTACAGGTCAGTTACTAACACCAAGGTTTATGTGGATTATGAGTTATTATTTATGACTTTAAAGTCTTAATCATTTACATATTTTCTTAATATTTTGTGTGTTTTCTAGAATGTTCCTCCAGCACTCTTGCTTACGTTTTTGAGGGAGCACCGTTCAGAATGGGCAGATAACAATATTGATGCTTACTCCGCTGCAGCGATCAAACTCGGTCCCTGTAGCACAACATTGTTTTCCCTAATCGTGAAGGTTAGGAGACAATACACGTGACTCTTTTAGTGAAAGTTTGATTTAGCAAGCATTTAGTTGACCTTATTTTTTCAGCCACGAAGCAATAACCAAAAAGCTAATTACTGTTGGGTAAGGTATAGTATTATTGAAAGTCGACTTGTGTCTTCATTGTTACATGTTGTTTTCTATTTGTGTATTTGGATTGTTACGAATTACTTTGATTCAAATATTGTGGTAGACTAGCAAATTTATAATTTTGGTACACGAGATGAACATAATTATTAATAGGGAATTTGTCTCTGTTGTGGTTGCAGGTTGGCTCCGTCACCTACAATGGTTGACGTTTCCATTGACTCCACCTCTTCTGAGTTTGCATCCTAAGGTTGCTTTTACTCCCACTTGCAAGTTTTTTTTATTCAATCTTTCTTTTAGATTATACTGTATTTTTAAGTTGTTAATCGCTTTTTTCTTAGCAATGTTGCTTGCTAAATAGTCTGATTTCGGATTTTTAGGTTGAATTCTTGAAAACTTTTCACTGTGGATTTTAGGCAATAAAGAATGCTTTTCCATCCATTGTTGATTGTTTTTGTAATTTCATATTGAGCACAAGATGATAAAAGCCGAGAAATGATGATGAAGCGAAAGCAACAGAGAATCCACTAAAGATTGCTTGTCAAGAGGTTACTAAAGTTCAATTTCAGAAGTTACTAAACAAGATAATACCCTTCAAGACAAGTAACCCATCGATTCTGGATTTTTTGGTCATGGTGGAAAGAGGCAGAAACAGGTTTAGAACACAACTATATGTATGTTTATACAAATTAAGTGATTTTGATGTTTATGTTAGTAATAATTCTCGTCTTGAAATTAAAACCATCACGAACATTAACCTTCATCTTATTAATTTAATTGTTGTCTCAGGTAGGGGGAGGAGTAGATGCTAACACGGATGCGGATATTAATGCCATTCGTGAAGAGTGGTCTAGTTATGCCGCAACCTTCATTTTCAAGTTATCCGTACATTTAGTCTAGACTAATGTAATGTATTGACACAATATTTGTGTAACTAGTGGTAGGATTTGACAAATGCTAAATGTAATTTTTTGTGGTATATATAATATATGCAATTTTATTTTGAAATTCATTGATTTTGTTATTATAAATATAAATATAAATATAAATCCAGATTTATTAGTTATTTTGCAGAATTTTTTTTAGGTAAAAAAAAAACATGACACGCAAAATTAGTGTCATAAAGGTGTGTCGTAAATGCATGTCATGAAAGAGTGTCATTAAAGAGTGTCATAAATGCGTGTCAAAAAAGCGTGTCGTAAAGGAGTGTCATAAACACGTGTCATTAAAAGATGACACGCGCCTGCATGTCATAAACCTTTCTTGACATGTTCTTTCTTGACACTTTTCTGTGTGTCATAAACATCCTTTTATGACGCGCAATGCGCGTCAAGAAAGGGGTATTTTTCTAGTAGTGTAAGAAATATATGGATAAAATATTAATAAAGTGAGATGAGGGGCTTTATGTGGGCTTTATATGAAGTAGGTGTGTAATGGATGAGGGGTTTGATATGGGCTTTATAAAGATTAAAATATTATTATTTTATTTAAATAAACAACACACTTAGCCAAAGTAGTTCTGATGAAGCTTAAAAAAAATTGATTGTAATAATTTGAATTATGTTTTTATGTATTTCATTTTCCTAGTTTCTAATTTCGAAAACCGAAAAAAATAATAAAAGTCGTATTTTTATGTTTTTTTTTCTTATCGGCCTAATTTTTTTTAAATGCGCACGAAAAACCGATTAAGAACCGAAACCTAAACAAACCGAAACCGAACCGAAACCGGTCTCCGAAACCGGTCTTACGAATCGACAAAACCGGTCCAAAACCGAACCGGTTTGGAACCGAAACCGGTTCGGCCAGGAACCGGTACTGTAGCGAACCGGTTCGGGCAAAAAAACCGATTTGAACACCTCAACCCATATGGCCATATCGATCATCACAATACCCTACATATATCAAATACGGATAAGAAAAATCACCTAACTAAGCTAGCATGAATAGACAAATTCCTAACAACCTAAAACTTTGAACATCAAAACATTTATAATGTATTCATTAGCATTTGAATGTTAAAAACATATAAAATTTGTTCATTAGCAATGTTTATAGCATGATTGATATACAACAGGTTGTAGCAGGTTGTTTGGAGGGATGACTAGTGACGAGATATTAGAAAAAAAAAACACATGATTGGGTCGAAGACAAAACTGATTTTTTATAAATAAAAACTAAGAAAAGATGTTTTAATTACCTAAGCATGTTACTCTCAAAATATCAAACATCGAAACTTCATATTCAGAGGAATACGAATGTACCTTACGAATGTACCTTGAATGGAGATTGAGAGTGGAATGATCCGGCAAAAATATAGAGTTCTAATTTGTTGTTAAGTATGACTCAAAACCCTAATAATATGTGTAATATGTGGAGTGGTTACCAAAATTTAGCCAAAAAATTAGGCCAGCTCAATTAGAGGCTTGGCGCCTTATAAAAAAAAAGTCCCGCTTAAAAATTAGGCCAGCTCAATTAGAGGCTTGGCGCCTGTATCATCTTTTAGTTACATGTGTTATTTTTTCAATTTATATTAATACAAGTGCCATTGGTTGGTGTCAAAACGTTGTGTTTTTTGCCGTTTTTCGCGCCGATTTCACATATGTGTCGTATTTACATATTATAACTTTGTGTTACTTCAGTTGGATAAATTGTTACTGTGTGTCTATAAATATCTAACTAATTAACCATCATTGGGTCTAATTGACCATTATTAGGTCTAAGTGACAATTATTGGGTCTACCTAACCTTCATTGGGCCTAACTGACCATCGTTGGATGTAGGGATGAGCAAATAGTGCCGGGTACCGATACCGAATCAATTTCGGTACCACTACCGGTACCCACATTTTTGGTTTTTCGGTATCGGTACCTATTTTTGAAGAATTTTGGTACCGGTATTTTCGGTACCGGTACTAATTCGGTACCGGACCGATACCATGCTGATCCCTAGTTGGATGTAACCAACCATCATTGAGCTTACTGACCCTCATTGGATCCTACTGACCATATATTATTGGTTTAATTAAGCATCATTAAATCTAATTGACCATCATTGAATCTAATTGATGATCATTAGTTCTAATTGACCATCGTTGTGCCTATTGACCATCATTGGGTCTAATTCACAATCATTTGGTCTAAGTGACAATGATTGGATCTAACTGACCATCATTGGGTCTATTTGACCATCATTGGATCCAACTGACGATCATTGGTTTAATTAACCATCATTAGATCTAATTCACCATCATTGGATCTAATTGACGATCATTGGTTCTAATTGACCATCATTGGGCCTAATTGACCATCATCAGGTCTAATTGACCATCATCAGGTCCTAATAACCATCGTTTGGTCTAAGTGACAATGATTGGATCTACCTGATTACCATTGGGCCTAAACGACCATCATTGAATCTAATTAGTCATCGTTAGGTGTAACTGACCATCATTGGATCTAACTTATCATCATTGGGCCTAACTGACCATCACTGGATCCAACTGACCATCAGTGGTGTAATTAACCATCATTGGATCTAATTGACCATCAATAGATCTAAATGACGATCATTGGTTCAAATTGACCATCATTGGTGTAATTAACTATCATTGGATCTAATTGGCGATCATTAATTCTAATTGACCATCAACTGATTACCTACCGTGTGTGTGTGTGTGTATATATATATATATGCATTATACTTTAGGAAATAGGTCCCTAAATTTGTTACCGCTAAGGTGGTCACAATTCAATAGGTTTGTTGTCCCTTTTTTTTTATAAATGATTATTATTATTTAATTCTTTCTTATTATTTTCTCACGAATTTACTACAAAAAATAAACGATGTCAAATTTGCAACCGTTTAGTTATCTTATCTTATAATACATATTTTGGTGTAAAATCGGTTGCTAAATTTGCTACCATTTTTCTAGGTAGCAACTTTTGGTGACAATAGCCCAGTTTTATCGTGGCTAATATGGTAGCAATTTAGTCTTAAAATTTACCAATAGGTCTCTAAATTTGCTACCGCTAAGATGGTCACATATCAATAGCTTTGTTGTTTGTTTTATAAATAATTATTTTTTTAAATTCTTTCTTATTATTTTTCTCACGATTTTACCACCAAAAATAAACGGTGTCAAAATTTGCAACCGATTAGTTACCTTATCTTATAATACATATTTTTGTGTAAAATCGATTGCTAAATTTGCTACCATTTTCCTAGGTAACAACTTTTGGTGACAATAGCCCCGTTTTATCGTGGCTAATATGGTAGCAATTTAGTCTCAAAATTTACCACTGATTAGCTACCATATATCTATGCATTACGTTTTGAGAAAGTGGTCCTTAAATTTGCTACCAGTAAGGTGGTCACAGTTCAATAGGTTTATTGTTTTTTTATATAATTTATTATTTTTTAATTCTTTCTTATTATTTTTCTCACGAATTTACCACCAAAAATAAACAGTGTTAAAATTTGCAACCAATTAGTTACCTTATCTTAGAATACATATTTTGGTGTCAAATCGGTTGCTAAATTTGCTACCATTTTTTTTAGGTAGCAACTTGTGGTGACAATAGCCAACTTTTCTAGTAGTGCTAGTAGTGTTTATGTTTGGCGTTTGATCTATGCATGGTTCAGGTTCAGTAAAGAGGTGTGGATATTTGAGCCGCATCTGATCTCTACGCTCCCACGTATATTCCGGTCCTAGATGGGGATTCCATCGTACCTTAACAATAGGTATAGTGCTTTGTTTGAGTTTCTTGACGCCCTGCTCAAGAATCTCCACTGGTTCTTCCACGAACCGTAGCTGGTCGTCCACCCGGATCTCCTCTAGTGGCACTATCAGTGTCGTATCCGATAGGCATTTCTTTAGGTTTGATACGTGAAATACATTGTGCATTCCACTGAGTTCTTCAGGTAGGTTTAACTTGTAAGCTATCGGACCAATTCGTTCGATAATCTCGAATGTCCAACGTATCGTGGGTTCAACTTTCCCCGTTTTCCAAAGCGTATCACACCCTTCCAAGGTGTCACCTTTAACAGTACCTTGTCCCCAATCTGGAACTCCAAAGGTTTCCTACACTTATCAGCGTCGCTTTTCTGTCGATCACGAGCAGCAGCCATCCGACATCTGATTTGAACTATCTTCTCAGAAGTTTCGTGCACAAGTTCGGGATCTGTTAGCTGGCTATCCCCAACTTCAGTCCAGCAGATGGGGGACCTACACTTGCGTCCATAAAGTGCCTCAAAAGGCGCACACTGAATCGATGTGTGGTAACTGTTATTATACGAGAATTCAATCAAAGGCAAGTGCTTATCCCAACTGTTGCCAAAATCCACCACGCACGCTTGTAGCAGATCTTCCAATTTTTGAATGGTATGTTCGCTTTGTCCATCCGTCTATGGGTGATAGGCTGTGCTCATATCTAAGCGAGTCCCCAAAGCATTTTGAAGAGTAGTCCAAAAATGAGAAGTGAATCGCGCATCGCAATCAGAGATGATAGAAGTAGGCACCTCATGCCTAGAGACTACCTCCTTGATGTAGAGATTGGCCAGTTTCTCCAGCGAATCGGTTTTCTTTATTGCCAGAAAATGTCCCGATTTGGTTAAACGATCTACAATAAACCAAATCATGTTATGGCCATTTGGCGTTCTAGGGAGCTTTGTGATGAAGTCCATATAAATTCCGTCCCATTTTCACAAAGGGATTTCTGGTTGCTGGAGTAAGCCTGAAGGTTTCTGATATTCAATCTTAACCTTTGCTCAAGTCAAGCACTTACTAACTTAAGTGGCAATCTCAGCTTTCATGTTTGGCCACCTGTAAAGAGTTTTGAGATCTTGGTACATCTTGTCCGAACCAGGATGTACCGAATATCGAGAGGTGTGAGCTTCATCGAGCACCAGCTGTCTGAGATCCCCAAAACGTGGTATCCAGACTCGGTTCATGAAGTATTGAAGACCATCTGTCTTTAGTTCCAGGTGCTTGTCAGCACTTTGTAAGATTTCAAGCCCGATGCTTTCTTCTTTCAAAGCCTCGCCCTGGGCTTCATGTATCTTATCAGGAAGATTAGAATGTATGGTAAGTTGTAAAGCTCGCACCCGTTTGGGTTTCGTTTCCTTACGACTAAGGGCATCTACTACTACATCAGCTTTCCCTGGATGATATTTGATGGCACAGTCGTAATCATTCAGAAGCTTGACCCATCAACGCTGTCGCATTTTCAGCTCCTTCTGATCGAATATGTGTTGGAGGCTCTTGTGATTAGTGAAGATTGTACACTTCTTCCCATAGAGATAGTGCCTCCAGATCTTTACAGCAAAAACTACTGCTCCTAGTTCCAAGTCATGGGTGTTGTAATTCTATTCATGAACCTTCAATTGACATGAAGCATACGCGATCACCTTATCACGCTGCATCAGCACACACCCTAACCTTGGATAGACGCATCAGAGTACACCAGAAAGTCCTTTGTACCCTTAGGTAATGATAGTATAGGTGCACTGCAATGCTTTGTCTTCAATAATTGAAAAGCAGACTCTTAGGCATCTCCCCACTTGTAAGTAATCCCCTTATGTATCAAAGCAGTGAGGGGTTGAGTCATCTTAGAGAATCCCTCAATGAATCTGCGATTGTATCCCGCAAGACCAAGAAACTGGTGCACCTTTGTAGGAATCTTAGGAGCCTCCCACTTTTTAATTGCATCAATCTTGGCAGGATTGACATGTATTCCTGCCTCGTTAACCACATGTCCTAGAAACTGGACTTCTCGAATCCAGAAGTCACATTTAGAAAATTTCGCATACAGCTGGTCATTTCTCAAGAGTTCCAAGATTAGTTGCAGTTGTTGCTCGTGCTCTTCCCTGCTCTTGGAATAAATCAGTATGTCATCTATGAACACTATGACGAATTTGTCCAAATAAGCTTACACACACGGTTCATAAGATCCATGAACGCAGCCGTTGCATTGGTTAGCCCAAATGGCATTACCAGAAACTCATAATGTCCATAACGAGTTGATGGTATCCTGACCTTAAGTCAATCTTAGAATAGAAACTAGACCCTTGTAGCTGGTCGAACAAGTCGTCAATACGAGGCAAAGGGTAGCGGTTCTTAACCGTCACCTTGTTCAACTCCTGATAATCAATACACATGCGGAAACTCCCATCCTTCTTCTAAACAAACAGAATTGGGGCTCCCCAGGGTGAAGAACTAGGTCTAATGAAACCC
This sequence comes from Ambrosia trifida, assembly GCA_028751855.1. Lineage (NCBI taxonomy): Eukaryota > Viridiplantae > Streptophyta > Magnoliopsida > Asterales > Asteraceae > Ambrosia > Ambrosia trifida. The sequence continues at coordinate 57,830,629 of CM054129.1, read as the reverse complement.
CTATCCAATAGCTCTTGGAGTTGGGTAGATAGTTCTTGAAGCTCACCTGGTGCTAGGCAGTATGGTGCGCGTGCAACTGGAGCTGCTCCAGGTGCAAGATCAATTTGAATCTCCACTTGACGAACAGGTGGAAGTCCAGGTAGTTCCTCTGGGAATACATCTGGGAAATCTCGGACTACTAGGGTGTCCTCAATCTTAGTTTCAGCTTCAGCTCGAGTGTCAGATATGTTAGCCAGAATGGTTGGACAGCCCTTTCGAATACACTTTTGGGCTTTCAAGAAGGAGATGATGCCCACCATGGCACCACCAAGATCACACTGAATAGATAAAAGTTCTCCACTTGGGAGGGGGACACGAACAATCTTCTCCTGATAGAGAATTTCAGCATGTTGCTTGGACAACCAGTCCATGCCAACCACGAGATCAAAGCTTCCTAGGGTGATAGGTAGATTGTTGATGGCAAACAATTGCCCATCTAGCTCGAGCTTACAATCACGATTAATATGGGTTACCTCAACAGGCTTCCCATCAGCTAACTCTATAGTGTACGGGATATCAAGAAGAGTAAGAACCATCCCTAGTTGTTTGCTAAGTTTTGATGACACAAAACTATAGTCCGCACCAGTATCATATAAAATAGAAGTAAGAGTGTCGTTCAAGGAACACGTACCCGTCACGACATTGTTATCAGTCCTAGCTTCCCCAGAGCCCATCACAAATGCTCTTCCATGAGCCCCATTGTTGTTGTTACCGTTGTGGTTGTTGTTGTTGCCAGTATTGGTAGTGTTGTTGTTCCCAGTCTTGTTACCACCACCGTTGTTATTATTACCCCTATTGTTACAATTACCATTTAGCTGTGGATAGTCCTTCCTGAAATGATTCTCACTCCCACACTGAAAACAACCTTTATCACCTTTCTGTTGTTGCCCCTACTGTGCTGCTGGAGGATTTCCCGGGATATACACCCTACAGTCCTTTTGCTTATGTCCCATCCTTCCACAGTGATCACACTTTATATTGTTACATGTCCTAGTGTGATGCCTATTGCACTTGTTGCACTTAGGTTGGTTTCCCTGGTAACCTCCCTGAGAGTGATTGCGGTTGTTACTACCGCCATGGTTGTCATGCCTGTTATTCTGCTACTGTTGTTGATTGCCATTAACTGGGGGTTTTCCAGATGCATTCTCCCACTTCCTCTTGTTATCATTAGCACCAGAAGATGAAGCACCATGAGGGGGTAACGGTCCCTCTTCCACCTTCTGATCAGTCAGTTGGTGTGCCATACGAATAACCTGCTGAATGTTGTTGAGGTTAGAAGTAGTAACCATACTCTTGATTTGGGGCACCAAGCCCTTGACGTATAACTCAATCCTTTTGTAGGGTGGGTTATAGTAATTTGGGTACATTGCCGCTAACTCATGTGATCTAGTGGTATATTTCTCAATCTCTGAACCCATCATCTTTAAGTTGAGAGACTCAGTCTCCAGCTTTTGAATCTCATCTCAAGGACAGTACTCCTCTTTCATCAGTTCCTTGAAATCCACCCAAGGTGTAGCATTAGCCACATCAACACCTAGCATCTGCACCTGAGAGTTCCACCAGGATAATGCTGCATTCTTGAGAGTAGCAGTGGCATATTTCACCCTGTCAGCTGGTGGACAGCTACACATAGCAAAGCAAGATTCCAGTTTTTCGAACCACCTTAGTAGCCCGACAGCCCCTTCAGATCTTCCAAAGTTCTGCGGCTTGCAGTCCATGAAGGACTTGTAGGTACAAACTGGAGGGTGATGCGCAGGTTGGCCTAAGTAAAAGAGCGAAAAAAATCACAAATGAGTAAAAGAACGTAACGTTGGAGTCTAAAGAAAAGATTCGAGCGAAATGGCGTTACCAGCTTGAAAAGCTGCGAGGGCTTCAACCACCCGGTCGTTAATGAGCGCGTTCAGCTCTGCTTGGGTCATGTTAATGTTTCCTCTCCCGTGTCCTCTTCCCGCCATAGTAATTCTACATTTAAACTATACTCATGAGAAAACAATAATATGTCCCACATACAATCATTCACGTAGTACAAGTAAACTAGAATATAACATAGATAACATGCGCGAGAATAGAATAAACTAGTCGATTAATAGTAGTAATAAAAATCCAAACATAAGCCAAACGATCATCAAGTCTCACAATGATAAAATAGAAGTCATAATAGTTATGTATATGAAAAACTAGGATAATAATAAAAATATCAATTGTCTTCGCGATCCATGGAGACACACGAGCCCTCATCCTTGCTCTCGTCTAGAATCTCTATCTCCAATAGCTCTTGCTCCTCCTCCTCAAGCTCAAGCTCTTCCTCGAGTACTGCATCAGGTGCTGCTCCGAGAGCATCGAATCCTCCTATCATAGGCTCCTCCTTGGGATCTTCCTCGGGATCCTCCTCGGGATCTTCCTCGGGATCCTCCTCAGGATGCTCCTCTGGTTCCTCTCCATTTTGACCCAGGGCTTCCATAAGCCTGTTACGAACCAAAGTCAACTCATCTCTAGTAAGTGCTAGCTCCTGCTTAGCCACTGACCTCTCATGTCTAGCCTCATCAGCATCCTTTTTAACCCTTCCCAGATTGCCAAACAAGTGATCAATCTGCCCCACCATATGCTTAAGGGACTCATCAGCATTTCTCCTCCAATACTGAAATTGCTTGACAACGTTGTAGGCATTATCTAATTCAGTATGCACATGTCTCATCAGTATACGTATCCAAGAAATAACAAGTGGTGCACTTAAAGCAGTGAGTGTACTAATACTTATGCTATGATGATTATAGACTAGAATGCAATCCTAGTTCACTATAACCAATGGTTCTGATACCAATTTGTCACACCCTCAAATTTCAACTGCGGGGTTTATACCGCGAGGCGCATGACAAACTAGGATCCCATAGCCATAAGTCACATGAATGACTTTAAATGCCCAAACCATTTAGTTCGTTATTGTAAAACCAAGTTTAAAAGTTTTAACCAAACCAATTAAGTAATAGAGGAAGCGAAATAATAAAACACTTAAGTAAAAGTATGCGCAAAACACCGCGCCCAAAACCATAAGTAAATAGGTAAATACGCTAAAGTAGTTTAAGTGTTCATAATCCCATGACACTACATGATGCATGCCCTACTTGTGCTCCATACCTAATTACCTGCAAAAGCATGCTAACGTGTGTCAACATAAAGTCAGTGAGTTCACAGTTTGGATAATAAGTATAAAGTAGTCGAAAACCCAAAAGTTCAAGTGTCATCAGTTTAAGTGTGTTAGGGGTAGCTAGCCCACTCAATGTAACTAAACATGTGATTATTGGGAACCTTCAGTAATGTGTTAACATACGTTAAACTGCCTTAGTGACTAGTGTCTATCAACACTAGCATAGTAGATGTGGTCAGAAGTTCATGCCCGTGCTCCCAGCACCGCAAACATGAGGTTGCTGCACAACCTAATAGCGCTATCAACTAATACCCCTTCGCCTCTAGCGATTAACCCAATAATATGTAAGGACTTTCAGTGATAGATTGTTTAGTTCACAAAGGAAAGAAAAATTTTTAAACTTATTAAAGCGCAATCCACACAAGGATTCGTAAAACCCGACCTACACCAAGAGTTAAAGCATCTCAAACCCGAGATGTAAAAGTAGTCCCAAATCGGACTAGAAAAGTAAGTAATTCCCAACCAGGAATTAACGTGTGTGTCTCCAACCAGAGACGCATGCTTTTGAGAAAAAGTAGTGAAACTCACCGTAGTATGCAAGCAAGTAAATCCAAACTTCCAAAGTAGGGTGTGCTACCAACTCACTATTACATGTGTCACTAGGTGAGTATATTTGTAACACCATTACACCATATAACCCGTTTGTCCAAGACGTTTAAATGTTCAAAACCGTGTAAGTGGCACCTAGCAATTCTACATGCATAAGTAAACTCTACGGACCCGTTGGTGAATATGTTTGTTATCATTAGTTTTATACTTCATATGAATCTCATATAAGTATCCATTCAATTTTCAAGTCAAATACATACCACATAAGACTCCAAATAGTCACATAAATGTACATTACACAATCTGCATTTTAAAGACAGATTATGCGCCGTGAAAACTAATTTATTATAAATACTTATCCAGTGAGTTAGACTCCCAAAATTTTACTAAATATTCTAGGAGGTCTACTGTCCAAATCAGACGATTTTGCCCATTATGAAAAGCTAAGACCATGTATAATACAACCATGCAAAGAAATCATCAAAACCAACAAGTTTAAGTCATGTAACAGACCCTACAAATCGACCCAAACATTTTGTCCAGATTTTAATCATGCATAAACACATATTTAAACTACTCACGTATGCTTATAATCGATCAACGATAATAAAAAACCATCCTAAAACATTCGTAGGACCTAACATGATCAGAACCTATCATAATAAATTCAAAACCATAAACCCTAAAGATCCAAAACATCATAAACATGCATATCATGCATCCTATCAATTACTATCTCATAAGATTATGTTTAACCCATTCATTCTTTATAAACCTCAAGTTTTAATCTTTATGAAAACGTTTAAGACCTGGATAAACTTAGTTATAAGGTTTTAATAACATATAAAGGAAGCTTAAAACATAAGAGATTGAATGTTATACCGCAAGCCCTTCAAAACAATCAACCGAATGCTCTTCAAGCTTCCCGATCGATGTTCTTGCGCCTTAGCAGGTGTTTGGGGTTAATATTTTTGTAACTAGGTGTAAGGGGGCGATTAGGGTTTGAGTTTAGGGGATACAAGAGGCTTAAGGTTGCTTAAATAATGTTTTATGTCGTTTTGGTGGAACCTGGCACCCGCGCGCGGCCGCTTGGAGGAAGTGAGCGGCCGCTCACTACCCTTCGGCCCGCATCGGGTGGCCTGCTTCGTTGTACAACGTGTTTTCTTCGATGTTTTCGCTATTTTGGACCATAATAAGTGTAACTCGATGTGTTAAGACTAAGACACCAACCAACCTAATGGTCCACTTATTATGATTTTTATTAACGTTTTCGGTTTAAGTTCACGTATTCTCATACAGTTTGCAAAGAGTTTCATAGAAGCGTGTAATTGCAATCAATCTCAATCAATTAATTCACAATTATTTAATTTCATTGTTCACGAACGTCCGAGGTTCACTTAATGCAGTTATTAACCTATAACTATGCAACGTGTGTCCTATCTAGCTAACCCTAGTTAAGTAGATTGCAAGTACTGTAACTAGAGTTTACTTAACATAAGAACCTGAAATTGCGGGGTATCACATCATCCCCAACTTGAATAGAAATTTGTCCCGAAACTCAATAAGTAAACAGCAAAGCCAGCTTAGTAACGTGTGCTTGGTTCCTGGATGTCAAATCATCCCCAAGTTGAAAGGAATTTCGCCCCGAAATTCTCTTTGAGCGAGCTGCTTTATGTTTGGTGTTTGATCTATGCACGGGTTCAGGTTCAGTAAAGAGGTGTGGATATTTGAGCCGCATCTGATCTTTGTGCTCCCACGTATATTCCGATCCTAGACGGGGATTCCATCATACCTCAACAATGGGTATAGTGCTTTGTCTGAGTTTCTTGACGCCCTGCTCAAAAATCTCCACTGGTTCTTCCACGAACCGTAGCTGGTCGTCCACCTGGTTCTCCTCCAGTGGCACTACCAGTGTCGTATCCGATAAGCATTTCTTTAGGTTTGATACGTGGAATACATTGTGCACTCCACTGAGTTCGTCAGGTAGGTATAACTTGTAAGCTACCGGACCAATTCGTTCGACAATCTTGAATGGTCCAACGTATCGTGGGTTTAACTTTCCCCATTTTCCAAAGAGTATCACACCCTTCCAAGGTGACACCTTCAATTGTACCTTGTCCCCAATCTGGAACTCTAAAGGTTTCCTACGCTTATCAGCGTAGCTTTTCTGTCGATTACGAGCAGCAGCCATCCGGTTTCTAATTTGCACTATCTTCTCAGAAGTTTCGTGCACAAGTTCGGGACCTGTTAGTTGGCTATCCCCAACATCAGTCCAGCAGATGGGGGACCTACACTTGCGTCCATAAAGTGCCTCAAAAGGCGCATACTGAATCGAAGTGTGGTAACTGTTATTATACGAGAATTCAATCAAATGCAAATGCTTATCCCAACTATTGCCAAAATCCACCACGTACGCTCGTAGTAGATCTTCCAATGTTTGAATGGTACGTTCGCTTTGTCTATCCGTCTATGGGTGATAGACTGTGATTATATCTAAGCGATTCCCCAAAGCATTTTGGATAGTAGTCCAAAAATGAGAAGTAAATCGCGCATCACGATCACAGATGATAAAAGTAGGCACCCCATGCCTAGACACTACCTTCTTGATGTAGAGATTGGCCAGTTTCTCCAGCGAATCGGTTTCCTTTATTGCCAGAAAATGTGCCGATTTGATTAAACGATCTAGAATAACCCAAATCATGTTATGGCCAGTTGGCGTTCTAGGGAGCTTTGTGATGAAGTCCATAGAAATTCTGTCCCATTTCCACATAGGGATTTCTGGTTGCTGGAGTAAGCCTGAAGGTTTCTGATATTCAATCATAACCTTTGCACAAGTCAAACACTTACTAACTTAAGTGGCTATCTCAGCTTTCATGTTTGGCCACCAGTAAAGAGTTTTGAGATCTTGGTACATCTTGTCTGAACCATAATGTACCGAATATCGAGAGGTGTGAGCTTCATCCAGCACAAGCTGTCTGAGATCTCCAAAACGTGGTATCCAGACTCAGTTCATGAAGTATTGAAGACCATCTGTCTCTAGTTCCAGGTGCTTGTCAGCACCATGTAAAGTTTCAAGCCTGATGTTTTCTTCTTTCAAAGCCTCGCTCAGGGCTTCACGTATCTTATCAGGAAGATTAGAATGTATGGTAAGTTGTAAAGCTCGCACCCGTTTGGGTTTCATTTCCTTACGACTAAGGGCATCTGCTACTACATTAGCTTTCCCTGGATGTTATTTGATGGCATAGTCATAATCATTCAGAAGCTCGACCCATCGACGTTGTCGCATGTTCAGCTCCTTCTGATCGAATATGTGTTGGAGGCTCTTGTGATCAGTGAAGATTGTACACTTCGTCCCATAGAGATAGTGCCTCTAGATCTTTAGAGCAAAAACCACTTCTCCTAGTTCCAAGTCATGGGTGGTACAATTCTTTTCATGAACCTTCAATTAACGTGAAGCATACACAATCACCTTATCACGCTGCATCAGCACACACCCTAACCCTTGGATAGAGGCATCACAGTACACCACAAAGTCCTCTTTACCCTTAGGTAATGATAGTATAGGTGCACTGCAAAGCTTTGTCTTCAATAATTGAAAAGCAGACTCTTGGGCATCTCCCCACTTCTAAGTAATCCCCTTTTGTGTCAAAGCAGTGAGGGGTTGAGTGATCTTAGGGAATCCCTCAATGAATTTACGGTAGTATCCCGCAAGACCAAGAAACTGGCGCACCTTTGTAGGACAAACCAGGATCCCATAGCCATAAGACACATGAACGACTCTAAATGCCCAAACCATTTAGTTCGTTATTGTAAAACCAAGTTTAAAAGTTTTAACCAAACCAATTAAGTAATAGCGGAAGCGAAATAATAAAACAGTTAAGTAAAAGTATGCGAAAAACATCGCGCCCAAAACCATAAGTAAATAGTTAAATACTCAAAAGTAGTTTAAGTGTTCATTATCCCATGACACTACATGATGCATGCCCTACTCATGCTCCATACCTAATTACCTGCAAAAGCATGCTAACGTGTGTCAACATAAAGTCGGTGAGTTCACAGTTTGGATAACAAGTATAAAGTAGTCGAAAACCCAAAAGTTCAAGTGTCATCAGTTTAAGCGTGTCAGGGGTAGCTAGCTGTCACACCACGCCAATGGCGGAAACACGTGGCGCGACGGTTCAAGAGTATAAAGTCAAGGTTAACGCAAATTATAAGTAATTAAGAAAATGGGTCATTTATTAAGACGTCAAAAAAAAAAAACATGTTTCATGTTCACACATAAACGAAATTGTTTTTAATACAAATAAGGAGGCTCCTCAAATATATCCCAAATCCTTGGGAAATAAAGATGATACCCCTTCAAAACACCCGACGCCCAGTTGAGAGATTCCCCTGACCCAGCTTGCCATGTTGTCCATCATCAATCAATTACCTGAAAGATATGATTAAAATTTGTCAATATATAAATATTGGTGAGTTCACAGGTTTTTAGTTTTACAAAATTTTATCTCTTGGGAATTACCATGTTATGACAATTTATAGGAGTTGCAAGTTCCTACAATTCTACTTGAGCCTATAACCAAACCAAGACAAATAATAATAATGCCCCGCTCCAAGTCGTTACTCGGTATCCTACGACTTGATTTCAGAATACGTGCACCCCAGGCATACGCCGATGCATAATCGACGCTATCGATTAGGGGTGGGCCTTGTCAGGCACCAATAGTACTATTCAAATATTCCTTCAGTTTCATTTCCCTGAATTAATGATTATAGTAGAGAGGTCTCAACCCCGAGTGGCGATCACAACTCAAGTAATTAACCCGTCGAACATTTCCCTAACATATCTTTCCCCCGAAAACATAAAATAGTTTAAAATGGGGTCGTGAAACTCACCTGAATCTGTGCTCGGTTCAAAAAGGAAGATAGCAAATTTGTGGTCTCGCACCTACAAATGTCCTAGACGTATAAGTCACTACACCTATAGTGCATGTGCCTTGGTATGTTGTACACCCAACTCCCCGACCACGTGGTATTCCCATTTCCCGTTTAATTAAACGTGTATCCTAGGTTCGTTCGCGATGGATTACCCTTTACTTACGAGTTATATCATTATCCTCGTTAATATCCTTTTAACTTGTATATTATTATTCTCGACACGACTTCACCTAACGTATAATTATTTTCCCATTTAAATAATTATACTTAAGATCGTATCGTTCGATATAATGTATTCTTAATACCCGACCCGACTCACTTTGCCGCATATTTATTTTCCCATTTAAATAAATATGCTACGGTCTTGTCGTTCGGTAGTATATTCTTAACGCCCGACTCGACTTACCATGCCGTACATTTATTTTCCCATTCAAATAAATATACTAGGATCTCGTCGGTATACACATATATATATGTATATTTTGCCTACTCGTCTCGGTTTTCCTTCCCGCATATCTACTTTCCCATTCAAGTAGATATACTAGAATTTCGTCGAGACGAGCACATATATACATATATAAACGTGTAATTTTTCTTGTTAAGTCCATACGTTGTTTAACGTTTTAATCATTTACGTTATGTTTTCTCCCACGAATGTTTTCTCTAACACTTAGGAAAGTGTTATATAATTTTCACCCATGTTATTTATATTTTACTTCCTAAAATATATATTTTCTCATCTTGCCGCAATGGCATTTTTTTTCTCTTGTTTGTCCGCTATAGTTGGTTTATGTATCTAAGTCCGATAGTAAATTCTCCAAGTTTCTCCAATATGCGTCTTATAGAAATATTATTTGTATTTCCAATTCTTCGACACATATTACTTGAAAGGTTCGAAAATATACTTTTGTATTTTTAATCCAACTTGTTAACTTATATACTAAAAATGTTTCCGACACTTTTATATTCCCATTTATATAGAAGTATCCATTTTTGTATACGTTTTCTTAAGTTTAATCTTGTTCATCATTTTTATAAACATCTCTATTTTTATAAAAATCCTTATGTTAATACAAGTCCATATTTTTATAAACTTCCATTTTTATAAAAATACACTTTTTATACAAAATACACAAGTAGTTTACTAGTGTTTACCAAAACTATCATTGGAAAAATCATTATTTATGCTTTTGACACCAAACTTTCCGTTATTGCATTTTTGGACCAAAGTTTCTAAAATATTTATTTTAGTCCCTCAACTTTCAAAGTTACAACATTAGTCCCTTAACTTATAAATGTTGCATTTTCCATCCTAACTTCCAAAGTTAGCATTTTTCTTCCAAATTAGTGGACTTTGAAGAATCATCTTCTTAATGTTTGGTTATTTTTACATCATACCACTTTTAATAGTCTTATATTCCATCATTGATGCTACTAACATGTGTGTTTAATGTTTTTATCCAACATACCCAAATTTCATTCATCCAAGTGAGTAGACTTTAAATATGTAACTTTTACATTTATGAACATCTAACATATTCCAACTTATTTTAGACATTAGATGGTCATTTTATGATGATCAAAACTATCTTTTAGCATATTCAAGTTACTTTCATAAATCATGTTCAAATCATCATCCTTCATAAGTGTATGTGTATGTTTTATAATTTTTAGAAATACTACATTACTAGAATTAAATCCATGATCCATCTACATATTTTTACTCATCCATTTTACTCTTGTAAAATATATTAAAGCTTATGTTTCAAAAACCACATTTTACCCATTCATGTACAACTTGCTTCTAAGAACACATAACATGAATATTAATGATCAAAGCAAGGTTAAAAAGCTTACTACTAGCTCAAGGCTAGGGAAGACAAAAACCTTGGATTTGAATGGGGTTTAGTGTGTTCTTCCTAGTGGTTAAGCTCCAAGCTCTTGAAACACACAATAGGGTCTTGAAAAGAGAATGTATGTGGGGGGGGGGGGTATATGCTACGGCCACAAGGGAGAAGAAGAAGATTTTTGCTTTGTTGGTTCAAGTATGCATGTATGTATCCTTATATGATCCTCTCCATATCTCTCAAAGATTACTTGTATCTTTTATAGATTATGTAAAATCTAATGGAGATTATGTGGGATATGAAAAATCTTTGGGGGATATATTAAGAGGGTGTTTGGCCGTGAGTTAGAGAGAGAGAGAAGGGGATTAGTTAGTTTTTGCCCAATGCTAATCCATGCACTCTTATCTCATGATTATTATTAATTGTAGGTGGGTTAATTAATAAAAAGGAAGATTAATCATATGGGGATGGGTTCTAGGCCGGCCCCTTGGGGTGTTTGGGTGGGGTCCACAACACTAAATATTTACCCATTATTTGTTATGTTTAATTCCTCCTCGTTCGGGTGTCGTCCGGGTATTTTTCGGGTTTTAACCGCGCGTTATCCGGATATTAAAAATACCTTTAATAACCCTTAAACATAACCTAGTTTAAGCATTGATTAGTTATTTAGGCTTTTGCCGGGTGAAATTATAAGTTATACGCGTATCGGGTGTGGTACGCGCACTTTACTCGTTACCGGGAGATTTGTATGAAAAGCTCTCACTTATGGCTTTGGAGTTCCAAAACCCATTATATTTTGTGAAGTTACCCTTTATTTTATATCCCGGGTGTCCGGGATCCTTTTCGCTTATTTAATTTTTACCGGGTAATCGCCAGCGTCCATACCGGATAAGTTTACTCGCACATGATCCTATCATGTTTGTCATTAAACGTATGCATTCCTATGCACTATTTGGGAATTGCTATCTTTCTAAGGCCTCAATTAAATAATCAACATATAACTGCAGTTAATTACGTTAATCACACATTAGTTAATTACTACGGAATTACCTCATTTATGCCGGTTGTTACATTCTCCCCCCGTTAAGAGAATTCCGTCCCGGAATTCACTTTGAATTCTCCGGTATAGGGGTCTTCTTGATTAGGGCGGGATATTTTTGCTTCATCCAGTCCAGCCTTTCCCACGTGAACTCCGGTCCACGCTTGGCATTCCAGCGCACTTTGACCAACCTGATCTTGCTGCGCCTTAGTTTTTGGACCTTCCAATCAGTCACCTCGATTGGTTCTTCGACAAAATGTAGCTGTCGTCAATATGGATTTCGTCCGTAGGGATGATGAGAGTTTCGTCGGATAGGCACTTTTTTAGATTCGACACGTGAAATGTGTCATGTATTCCACTAAGCTCTTGTGGCAACTTGAGCTTGTATGCCACAGGGCCTACTCTGGACAAGATTTCGAACAGTCCAACATACCGTGGGTTCAGCTTTCCGCGCTTCCCAAAGCGCGCGACACCTTTCCAAGGTGACACCTTTAGTAGGACCCTGTCTCCGACTTGAAATTCCAAAGGCTTTCGCCTCATATCAGCGTAGCTTTTCTGCCGGTCACGGGCCGCTTTGAGACGTTCTTTTATCAAGACGACCTTGTCCGTCGTCTCTTGAACAATTTCGGGCCCGGTAAGTTGCTTTTCTCCAACTTCAGCCCAACATAGTGGAGATCTACACTTGCGTCCATATAGAGCTTCAAAAGGTGCAGCTTGAATGCTCGTATGGTAAATGTTGTTATACGAAAATTCCACCAGTGGCAAGTGTGTATCCCAATTACCGCCGAAATTGATTGCACATGCCCGTAACATATCTTCCAAGGTCTGGATGGTTCGTTCACTTTGACCATCGGTTTGAGGATGATATGCGGTATTCATGTCAAGGCGAGTACCGAGGGCTTCATTCAAACTTTCCCAAAACCTTGAGGTGAAACGACTATCTCGATCGGAGATGATGGAAATAGGTACACCATGCATAGACACCACTTCCTTAATGTACAAGCGGGTCAGTTTCTCCAACTTATCCGTTTCGCGAATTGGAAGGAAGTGTGCGGATTTTGTCAATCGATCAACAATTACCCAAATCATGTCATGGCCGCTCGTTACCGGGCAACATAAGCTGCTATATCTCTTTTGAAATTTGGCCACCAATAAAGTTCCTTCAAATCATGGAACATCTTGTCTGCACCAGGGTGAACCGAATATCGAGAACTGTGAGCTTCGGCCAACACTAGTTCTCGCAACCCACCATACACTGGAACCCAAATTCTATTCATGAAATACAAGGTTTGGTCCGCCTTTGGTTCAAGTGAATCAACCATCTTCTGCAATCTTTCACCTTTGACATTCTCGGGTTTAAGAGCGTTAATTTGAGCTTCACGAATTCGATCAGTCAGGTTCGTGTGGATAGTTAAACCCAAAGCCCGGACACGCAACGACTTAACCCGTTCCTTGCGACTTAGGGCGTCGGCCACAACGTTCACCTTTCCGGGATGGTACTTTATCTCACAATCGTAATCGTTTAATAATTCAACCCATCTCCGTTGTCGCATGTTCAAATCCTTCTGGTCGAAGATGTGTTGCAAACTCTTATGATCAGTGAAGATCGTGCACTTGGTTCCATATAGATAATGCCTCCAAATCTTGAGGGCGAATACCACTGCACCCAATTCCAAATCGTGTGTAGTGCAATTCTTCTCGTGGATTTTTAGTTGTCTGGAAGCATACGCTATCACTTTTTCTCGTTGCATCAACACGCAACCCAAGCCTTGATGGGAGGCGTCACAGTAAACCACAAAATCTTCCGTACCATCGGGGAGTGATAATATTGGAGCGCCACATAACTTTTCCTTTAGTATCTGGAATGCCGTTTCTTGCTTTTCCGTCCACTCAAACTTCTTATCCTTTTGGGTTAGCATGGTTAAGGACTGGGCTATCTTAGAAAAGTTCTCGATGAACCTTCTGTAGTAACCCGCAAGGCCAAGAAATTGTCGTACTTCAGTAGGAGTTCTAGGGGCGTCCCAATTTTTAATTGCCTCGATCTTGGCGGGATCGACATGTATACCCTTTTCATTCACCACATGGCCTAGGAAGTGGACTTCTCGAATCCAAAAGTCACATTTTGAGAACTTAGCATAGATTATCTCTTTGCGTAATACTTCAAGGATTAAACGAAGGTGATTCTCGTGGTCTTCTTTAGTGCGCGAATAGATCAAAATGTCCTCAATAAAAACAATGACGAACTTATCCAAATACGGCTTACATACGCGATTAATCAAGTCCATGAAAACCGCCGGTGCGTTCGTCAAGCCGAACGGCATTACCAAAAATTCGTAGTGCCCATAACGAGTCCTAAAAGCCGTTTTTGGTACATCCTCTTCTTGGATACGTAACTGGTGATAGCCGAATCTTAGATCAATCTTGGAGTAAAAGCTGGATCCTTGGAGTTGATCAAATAAATCGTCGATCCTGGGGAGAGGAAAACGATTCTTAATGGTTAACTTGTTTAACTCCCGATAGTCAATGCACATACGAAAGGTGCCATCTTTCTTTTTCACAAATATGACGGGAGCTCCCCAAGGTGAGAAACTCGGTCTTATGAAACCCTTGTCTAGCAATTCTTGCAGTTGGCTGGATAGCTCCTGCATCTCAGATGGAGCTAAGCGATATGGAGATCGTGCTACGGGAGCAGCTCCAGGAACAAGGTCGATGCGGAACTCAACTTGTCGAGGTGGTGGCAATCCTGGCAAGTCTTCTTGGAATACATCAGGAAAATCTCTAGCTATCGGAATGTCTTCCAACTTTCGCTCGTCGGCCTTCTTATCTACAACGTGCGCCAAGAATGCGATAAGACCTTTCCTTAAACACTTTCGGGCCTTCATGCACGTAATACTTCTTAATGGCGTCCCACGCCTTTCCCCTTGAATCGATAGAGTTTCACCGCTTGCGAGGGGAACTTGAATTATTTTATCGTTGCAAACAACGATGGCACGGTGTGCGGATAACCAATCCATGCCAACGACTATGTCATAACTACCCAGTACGACCGGTAAGAGATCAGTGCCAAACTCGTGACCACAGAGGTCCAACTTACAATCTTTCGCTACTTCTCTTGTTTCTATAGCTTTACCATTAGCCAGTTCTATAGAGTAAGGTGTATCTAGCTTACTAGTTTTTAGCCCAAGTAATCTTTTAAACTCAACAGATACGAAGCTAAAATCGGCACCAGTATCAAATAACACAGAAGCATAATGACCATTAAGAGGGAACGTACCAGTGACCACGTTAGTGTCCTGTCGTGCATCACCAGCACCAATCACAAATGCCCGTCCACGTGCTTGGTTGCTAAGCTTAGAGAAATCCCTCTTCCAATGGTCAGGCGACCCGCATGCGAAGCATGGCCTTGCTCCTCCAGTCTTCGGTGCTCCAGATCTGCACTCCTCAGTCTTGTGCCCAGAGCGGCGGCACTTTCCACAGATCACTTCGTTCTTTCCCTGATAACCCTGTCTTCCATCATTTCCACGTCCTGTCGCCACATACCCTTTTCCTTTCTTGTTCGAACCACCCGATGACCCATCTTTCTTTCCTTCGTTATGCTTTCGTTTCCCAAACCTCGGCTTGTTCCCCTGATCGCTAGACCCAACCACTGAAGTTGAACCCAAATTCTTACCTTCCACACTACTGGGTTCTGAAATTTTTAATCCCGATACCTTTCGGATCAAGGTGCCCATTTGGATGGCGTCCTCAGTGAGGCTCAGAGCGAGGTCGATGGCTTCACGCATGGTTGTGGGCTTGGAAGAAGTGACCATGCTGCGTATTTGTGGCGCCAATCCGAATAGGTATCGTTCTATCTTCTTGCTTTCGGGTGTGACCAAACGGGGAACCAGTCGTGAAAGGTCATGGAACCTGGACGTGTACCCAGCTACATCCGCACCTGTCATGGTGAGGTTCCAGAATTCAGTCTCCAGTTTCTGCACTTCTCTTGCCGGGCAGTATTCCGCAATCATAAGTTCCCTTAACTCCAACCAGGTTAAGGAGTATGCAGCATCGTCTCCTAGTGACTGAACTTGGCTGTTCCACCAAGTTAACGCTTGATCCAGGAACAAGTTTGTGGAGTACATAACAGTCTGTCGGGGGGTACAGCTGCTGATGCGGATTACTGCTTCAGTCTTTTAGAACCATTTGACTAGTCCAACAGATCCCTCAGTGCCGCTGAAGTTGAGTTGCTTGCAGTCCAGGAAGGCTTTGAATGTGCAGCCACGCTCTCGCGAGGCAGTTTCTGCAATAATAAGGTAGTATGTTATTATGGGATAGGAGCTTCATGATAATCTCCTATTGCTTTTGCATTTATTCATAAACCTCTTACCAGTAGGGGAGTTCTCATGTCGATCACTCCCGTCCTGTCCAGCGATCGTTCGGTGCGGGCGGCCTCGTGCTCCGCGATAGCTCGGGCTATACGCTCCGAGACTAATGTTTCAAGTTCAGCGGGTGTCGTGGGCAATCCGTCGTTGCCACTGTTGCTTCGTGTGGCTGGTGCCATTTTACTTCAATAACAATTATTAAAGGTTAATTTTTGACAAACATTCATATAAATATCGTCATACACAAAGCATATAGCAACTCATCACATGAACATAATAATCAACAAAATCATCACCACACAATCGCACAGATCACAATATATAAGGTAAGTAATAACAATCGTAGACAATCACAGTTATACAACCACATATTTTACCATCATAACAATAAGATTTTCATTAATTTCAACAATACGAGTACAACGCTTTGTTTACAATAACAAAATAGGGGATAGCATCCCTCATACATCGTTTTGAAATAATAAAAACATCATGTCATATGCCGGCACACCCCGCACGGCTGGGCAAAAAATGCAAACTAGCGCTGTAATCCCTGCTACGCTATCATGCTACTACTACTATATATATATCGGGGATGTCTCCCCGTCTACTGCGGTGGTGGCGGTGAGTACTGGTACTGGGGAGCATACATACTGATGGACATGCTGATAGACATAATGCGATCGTATAGGAACTGGCGGTGCGCAAAGTGCGCGTCGCCGGTGATCCCACAGTGTGCGTCCATGCGCAGAAGCTCCTCTGCGTAGTGTGCCAGTGCATCCCTAGCGTCAATAATCCTGGCCCACATAAGTCGGGCCTGCTGATCCATCTGGCTCACGGTGCGCTGCACCGTGTCAGCAAGAGTCTGGAAGTCACTCTCTAATGAAATCACTGTGGACCAAGCCGGTTCGGATAGTGGGGCCATCCCATGGGGCTGTGACGGCCCGGGTAGGTCAGTGTATGTCGGCTGGGATGGGCAGACTAGGTCTGGTATTGGTAGGGGTGTGAAGGGCTGGGCAAAACCCAGTAGTCCAGGGGTGAAGTGGGGTGGCATCTGGTACGGGTCTCCTGCACCTAGAGCATATGGTGCAGGCGGTGGTATCATGAAGGGGGCCCCTGCACCCAACGTGTAAGGTGCAGGTAGTGGTACGGTAAGCATCTCGGGGAGGGGTGGCAGCATGGGAAAGGCAGTAATGGGTAATGTCATGGGTGCTGAGGGAGGTGCTATGAGCTCGGCCAAGGGGAACATACGGGGTTGTGTAACAGTGGTCCACTCCGGAGCGGATATCATGACGGTGGGGGTAGTGGCGCTCGCAGTAGCGAACGCCGTCAAGCCTGCTCTGCGTAACTCAGAGCTACGGGCTGAGCTACCCTCTAGAATGAGTCCTGCAAAGGCTGGCCCATCTTGTGGTACGGGCTCAGGTAGGGCGAGAAGGGTTGTAGGTGCAGTAGGGGCGTCCTCCATCATCGGAGCAACGGGCTCCTCCAGGTCAGCTGGGGGAATAGGTATGGCTATATGGTCCACAGACGCTACTGACTCGTCGTCAGAATCGTCTGAGATCCATCCGTTCTGTCCTCGAGAAAGAGGCACAAGCCTCATTCCCGGGGGAACGGGAATGTGAGGGGCGGGTAACGGCTCACGATCGACATGGGCATGTCGTTCGAATGGAGACTCCACGGTCTCTGACCGGGTGGGGGCGGGTCTTGAAGGACCTGCGCAGTCCGCAGGGAAATCCCTGATGGCTCGAATGGGGTGGGGTGGTAATGGTGCGGCAGGTAGTGGCACGAGAGGCAGATCGGCCTGCGGTGCCTCTGCCATCGGTAGGTCTGCTATGGCGGCCATGTCGTCTCCAGCGGGGGCCCACTCTGGGTCCTCCCTGGGATCAGTCTCCTCGGAGCTGCCGCTGTCTGTGCCTCCAATGGCGCCGTCCACCTCCATGTCATCATCCTCCGGGTCGGCGCGGCACTCTCAGCGTCCGACATCCCTGGCAAAAGAACCGTACTAATATTTATGTATCATTCATTAGAAAGTTAAGCGTACATTCAAGGTATTCTTCCTAACTTCTAATACTAACGTAACGCATATTAATACCCATGGCTAGCTTGGTCGGAATCTCTTCATACCCAATGTTCTTTTCTTTCGAAATAATTTACTTTATTACGTTTTGTATATATATTTCGAAAGCTTTATCTTTTGAACCAAATCCGGTTATAGTTTAGATTTTAGAATACTAATTCGCTATAACCTTGGCTCTGATACCACTTTTTGTCACACCACGCCAATGGCGGAAACACGTGGCGCGACGGTTCAAGAGTATAAAGTCAAGGTTAACGCAAATCATAAGTAATTAAGAAAATGGGTCATTTATTAAGACGTCAAAAAAAAACATGTTTCATGTTCACACATAAACGAATTTGTTTATAATACAAATAAGGCGGCTCCTCAAATATATCCCAAATCCTTGGGATATAAAGATGAAACCCCTTCAAAACACCCGACGCCCAGTTGAGAGATTCCCCTAACCCAGCTTGCCATGTTGTCCATCATCAATCAATTACCTGAAAGATATGTTTAAAATTTGTCAATATATAAATATTGGTGAGTTCACGGGTTTTTAGTTTTCCAAAACTTTATCTCTTGGGAATTACCATCTTATGACAATTTATAGGAGTTGCAAGTTCCTACAATTCTACTTGAGCCTATAACCAAACCAAGACAAATAATAATAATGCCCCGCTCCAAGTCGTTACTCGGTATCCTACGACTTGATTTCAGAATACGTGCACCCCAGGCATACGCCGATGCATAATCGACGCTATCGATTAGGGGTGGGCCTTGTCAGGCACCAATAGTACTTTTCAAATATTCCTTCGGTTTCATTTCCCTGAATTAATGATTATAGTAGAGAGGTCTCAACCCCGAGTGGCGATCACAACTCAAGTAATTAACCCGTCGAACATTTCCCTAACATATCGTTCCCCCGAAAAACATAAAATAGTTTAAAATGGGGCCGTGAAACTCACCTGAATCTGTGCTCGGCTCAAAAAGGATGATAGCAAATTTGTGGTCTCGCACCTACAAATGTCCTAGACGTATAAGTCACTACACCTATAGTGCATGTGCCTTGGTAAGTTGTACACCCAACTCCCCGACCACGTGGTATTCCCATTTCCCGTTTAATTAAACGTGTATCCTAGGTTCGTTGGCGATGGATTACCCTTTTCTTACGAGTTATATCATTATCCTCGTTAATATCCTTTTAACTTGTATATTATTATTCTCGACACGACTTCACCTAACGTATAATTATTTTCTCATTTAAATAATTATACTTAAGATCGTATCGTTCGATATAATGTATTCTTAATACCCGACCCGACTCACTTTGCCGCATATTTATTTTCCCATTTAAATAAATATGCTACGGTCTTGTCGTTCGGTAGTATATTCTTAACGCCCGACTCGACTTACCATGCCGTACATTTATTTTCCCATTCAAATAAATATACTAGGATCTCGTCGGTATACACATATATATATGTATATTTTGCCTACTCGTCTCGGTTTTCCTTCCCGCATATCTACTTTCCCATTCAAGTAGATATACTAGAATTTCGTCGAGACGAGCACATATATACATATATAAACGTGTAATTTTTCTTGTTAAGTCCATACGTTGTTTAACGTTTTAATCATTTACGTTATGTTTTCTCCCACGAATGTTTTCTCTAACACTTAGGAAAGTGTTATATAATTTTCACCCATGTTATATATATTTTACTTCCTAAAATATATATTTTCTCATCTTGCCGCAATGGCATTTTTTTTCTCTTGTTTGTCCGCTATAGTTGGTTTATGTATCTAAGTCCGATAGTAAATTCTCCAAGTTTCTCCAATATGCGTCTTATAGAAATATTATTTGTATTTCCAATTCTTCGACACATATTACTTGAAAGGTTCGAAAATATACTTTTGTATTTTTAATCCAACTTGTTAACTTATATACTAAAAATGTTTCCGACACTTTTATATTCCCATTTATATAGAAGTATCCATTTTTGTATACGTTTTCTCAAGTTTAATCTTGTTCATCATTTTTATAAACATCTCTATTTTTATAAAAATCCTTATGTTAATACAAGTCCATATTTTTATAAACTTCCATTTTTATAAAAATACACTTTTTATACAAAATACACAAGTAGTTTACTAGTGTTTACCAAAACTATCATTGGAAAAATCATTATTTATGCTTTTGACACCAAACTTTCCGTTATTGCATTTTTGGACCAAAGTTTCTAAAATATTTATTTTAGTCCCTCAACTTTCAAAGTTACAACATTAGTCCCTTAACTTATAAATGTTGCATTTTCCATCCTAACTTCCAAAGTTAGCATTTTTCTTCCAAATTAGTGGACTTTGAAGAATCATCTTCTTAATGTTTGGTTATTTTTACATCATACCACTTTTAATAGTCTTATATTCCATCATTGATGCTACTAACATGTGTGTTTAATGTTTTTATCCAACATACCCAAATTTCATTCATCCAAGTGATCAGACTTTAAATATGTAACTTTTACATTTATGAACATCTAACATATTTCAACTTATTTTAGACATTAGATGGTCATTTTATGATGATCAAAACTATCTTTTAGCATGTTCAAGTTACTTTCATAAATCATGTTCAAATCATCATCATTCATAAGTGTATGTGTATGTTTTATAATTTTTAGAAATACTACATTACTAGCATTAAATCCATGATCCATTTACATATTTTTACTCATCCATTTTACTCTTGTAAAATATATTAAAGCTTATGTTTCAAAAACCACATATTACTCATTCATGTATAACTTGCTTCTAAGAACACATAACATGAATATTGATTATCAAAGCAAGGTTAAAAAGCTTACTACTAGCTCAAGGCTAGGGAAGACAAAAACCTTGGATTTGAATGGGGTTTAGTGTGTTCTTCCTAGTGGTTAAGCTCCAAGCTCTTGAAACACACAATGGGGTTTTGAAAGATGAAGATTTAGAGGTGATTTTGAAGTGTTAAACTTGAAAAGAGAATGTATGTAGGGGTGGGGGGTATACGCTACGGCCACAAGGGAGAAGAAGAAGAAGATTTTTGCTTTGTTGGTTCAAGTATGCATGTATGTATCCTTATATGATCCTCTCCATATCTCTCAAAGATTACTTGTATCTTTTATAGATTATGTAAAATCTAATGGAGATTATGTGGGATATGAAAAATCTTTGGGGGATATATTAAGAGGGTGTTTGGCCGTGAGTTAGAGAGAGAGAGAGAAGGGGATTAGTTAGTTTTTGCCCAATGCTAATCCATGCACTCTTATCTCATGATTATTATTAATTGTAGGTGGGTTAATTAATAAAAAGGAAGATTAATCATATGGGGATGGGTTCTAGGCCGGCCCCTTGGGGTGTTTGGGTGGGGTCCACAACACTAAATATTTACCCATTATTTGTTATGTTTAATTCCTCCTCGTTCGGGTGTCGTCCGGGTATTTTTCGGGTTTTAACCGCGCGTTATCCGGATATTAAAAATACCTTTAATAACCCTTAAACATAGCCTAGTTTAAGCGTTGATTAGTTATTTAGGCTTTTGCCGGGTGAAATTATAAGTTATACGCGTATCGGGTGCGGTACGCGCACTTTACTCGTTACCGGGAGATTTGTATGAAAAGCTCTCACTTATGGCTTTGGAGTTCCAAAACCCATTATATTTTGTGAAGTTACCCTTTATTTTATATCCCGGGTGTCCGGGATCCTTTTCGCTTATTTAATTTTTACCGGGTAATCGCCAGCGTCCATACCGGATAAGTTTACTAGCACATGATCCTATCATGTTTTGTCATTAAACGTATGCATTCCTATGCACTATTTGGGAATTGCTATCTTTCTAAGGCCTCAGTTAAATAATCAACACATAACTGCACTTAATTACGTTAATCACACATTAGTTAATTAGTACAGAATTACCTCATTTTTGTCGTTTGTTACACTAGCCCACTCAATGTAACTAAACATGTATTTATTGGGAACCTTCAGTAATGTGTTAACATACATTAAACTGCCTTAGTGACTAGTGTCTATCAACACTAGCATAACAGATGTGGTAAGAAGTTCATGCCCGTGCTCCCAGCACCGCAAACATGAGGTTGTTGCACAACCTAATAGCGCTATCAACTAATACCCCGTTCGCCTCCAGCGATTAACCCAATAATATGTAAGGACTTTCAGTGATAGATTGTTTAGTTCACAAAGGACCGAAAACGTTTTAAACTTATTAAAGGGCAATCCACACAAGGATTCGTAAAACCCGACCCACACCAGGAGTCAAAGCATCTCAAACCTGAGATGTAAAAGTTGTCCCAAATCGGACTAGAAAAGTAAGTAATTCCTAACCAGGAATTAATGTGTGTGTCTCCAACCAGAGACGCATGCTTTTGAGAAAACGTAGTGAAACTCACCTTACTATGCAAGCAAGTAAATCCAAACATCCAAAGTAGGGTGTGCTACCGACTCCCTATTACATGTGTCACTAAGTGAGTATATTTGTAATACCATTACAGCATATAACCCGTTTGTCCAAGACGTTTAAATGTTCAAAACTGTGTAAGTGACACCTAGCGATTCTACATGCATAAGTAAACCCTACAGACCTGTTGGTGAATATGTTGGTTATCATCAGTTTTATATTCCATATGCATCTTATATAAGTTTCCATTCAAGTTCAAGTCAAATACATACCACATAAGACTCCAAATAGTCACATAAACGTACATTACACAATCTGCGTTTTTTGGACAAATTATGCGCCGTGAAAACTAATTTATTAAAAATACTTATCCAGTGAGTTAGACTCCCAAAATTTTACAAAATATTCTAGAGTGTCTAGTGGACAAATTTATATTTTTATTTTGTGATAAAACTTTGTACGAAAATTATGAAAAATCACGCAACACAGTATGTTCGGAAAATACACAAAACAGATCAGTTTAGTAGAAGAATTCCCCAAAATCGTGTATTCATCCAAATGGGATGAAACCACTTGAAAAAGCCAAGTTATTTCAATGTTGACCGTCTTTCCAAATTTCATAACTTAATTCATTGTAAAACTCGAGTTATGATTGTTTAAAGTTGACCCAGTTTATTAATCCGAAATCTGATATGACCTTTAATAAAAGAAAATTCCAAAAACATATCAACCGACGTCCAAATCATACGATTTTGCCCATTGTGAAAAGCTAAGACTATGTATAATACAACCATGCAAAGATATCATCAAAACCAACATGTTTAAGTCACGTAACAGACCCTACATTCAACCCAAACATTCTGTCCAGATTTTAATCATGCATAAACACTTATTTAAACTACTCATGTATGGTTATAATCGATCAATGATAATCAAAAGCCATCCTAAAATATTCGTAGGACCTAACATGATCAGAACCTATCATAATATATGCAAAACCATAAACCCTAAAGATCCAAAACATCATAAACATGCATATCATGCAACCTATCAATTACTAATCACATAAGATTATGTTTAACCCATTCATTCTTTATAAACCTCAAGTTTTAAACTTTATGAAAACGTTTCAAACATGGATAAAATTAGTTATAAGGTTTTAATAACATATTAAGGAAGATTAAAACACAAGAGATTGAATGTTATACCGCAAGCCCTTCAAAACAATCAACCGAATGCTCTTCAAGCTTCCCGATCGATGTTCTTGCGCCTTAGCAGGTGTTTGTGGTTAATATTTTTGTAACTAGGTGTAAGGGGGTGATTAGGGTTTGAGTTTAGGGGATACAAGAGGCTTAAGGTTGCTTAAATAATGTTTTAAGTTGGTTTGGTGGAACCTGGAACCCGCGCGCGGCCGCTCAGATGCAGTGAGCGGCCGCTCACTCCCCTTCGGCCGCGCGTCGGGTGGCTTGCTTCATCGTACAACGTGTTTTCTTCGATGTTTTCGCTATTTTGGACCATAATAAGTGTAACTCCATGTGTTAAGACCCCAACCAACCTAATAGTCCACCTGTTATGATTTTTATTAACGTTTTCGGTTTAGGTTCACGTAATCACATACAGTTAATTAATTCACAATTATTTAATTTCATCGTTCACCAACGTCCGAGGTTCACTACTCGTGTATACAGTCTGGTAATTCCCCGAATTACCACTTCATGCAGTTATTAACCTATAACGGTGCAACGTGTGTCCTATCTAGCTAATCCTAGTTATGTAGAATGCAAGGAATGTAACTAGAGTTCAGTTAAAGTAAGAATATGAAATTGCGGGGTATCACAAACTTGGCGTCCAATAAATCTTCACGTCTATCGCTCACTCGCAAGGCAATGGTTAGGTTGAAAGGGCAAAGAGAAGTATTATGGAGGACATCAAAGCACGACTGGGAACAAAAAGAACAGGGTAGGTCGATGAGGTCATGCAGGTCTTATAGGCATGATGCTGTGTGGATTAAAGCACTTACACCTCTTTTTATTAAATTGGCAATTTCTCGGTGGAAAAAGAAAATTAAGTTGAGACTTAAAGTTAGGACACTTGTTCAAGTTATAAATTTATAAAAATAAAACGATAAATGATGATCGTTTTAAACCCACACAATAGGCAAGTGTACCGATCAAGTGTAGTATAGACTCAAGCAAGTATCAAGTATCGAACCCTAAAACACGACTTCCCATACTCAGCTTTAAGTTGCTTAAAAATAAATGTAAAGATAAAAATGAGAAAGAGCGAGAATAACCGATGTAGAAACCAATATCCGAAGAAAAGTATTGCTTGGGGATCCGACTGACCTTGGCATGGAATAACAGTAATTATTCACTTGAGTGGTGTGTTTGAGTTGCGCACTTCGCCAACCTTGAGATGTGCATTAGCGTATACTCTAAAGGTGCATGTTATTGCATAACTATAATAACGATTTGTGTTCTCGTTTGTTAAATTGAGGGTCTCCCAAAGCGGTAAGCTCACCTCTCAACAATGAGGGGAGGATCACCAGAGACTGTATATACCCAACCCCGAAGAACCCACCTCCCAATGTTGCACTAATGACATCAAACTACTTTAGACTTTTGTGAATAAGTTGACGGCGGCCAGAGCATGGCCGAACAAGCTACCACTTGACCTCATAAAGGAGTCGTGGCCAACCAGCTCACGCTCATCCTTTACTTGAATTATATCTTTTCAAAAAGTGATTGGCCTATTACTAACTGTGCGGCAGTATAATAATGGAAGAAGATAAAGACCATCTGCTTCCAACACGGGTTCATCAATTCTTGGTTTGCGCCAAAGCTAACACGTAGTCAATGAAGCTAAGTTGCATGACCAAGTCTTGGCTTATCACCATGACAGAGTATAAAGACCGTACCGACCCTAAGTGAGTTTTTGATAATAGAGGATCAAGCCACTAAGTTTGAGTGTTTCCAAACACAAATGGGCTAATCACTACTTATGGAATTAGGTTAGCTTACAAGTGCATGGGTTGTTACACACCATGGGTACAGTCATAAGTCCTTCCACTTCTTATCAAAACACCCACAAGACCAAATACTAGATGATATTGTAATTAATTCGTCAAACAAAGTTCAAAGTAGAAAGAATAAAACGAGAACACAAAACGGCACTCAATAAATAAAATATATATAATCCATACCAAAGTAGTCTTAACCCTAGCAACACCCAAGAATCCTAGCCAAATATTGGCATTACAAAATGCACACTAAATTGGTTTTTCAAAGAAAACATAGTGGTGGTTGCTAGAGGATTAAATAGGGTTTTCGGGATGATTTATAGTGATCTCTCTTAAGCTCTCACTCGTGTAGTGTTTATGGAGTGACCCCAAGCTCCAAAGGTCACTTACAAGACCCTAAAGATAGCAGAAATGTGAGGAAGATTCAGGTGGAATGGGATGGCAAAATGAGGAGTGGAGCTCTCTATTTATAGACCTCCCAGGGCCTACACGCCCATGCAACATGTTTGGCATGCCCCTGCACAGCAGTCAGGTACTGTCCGTTGGTACTGGAAGTCCTTTCGATCAATTTTGTCTCCTACACGCCCGTGCTAGGGTTTTAGCACACCCGTGCACACCAGTATGTCTGCCAGTCTTGGTCGGTTAGCCTTGGGGAGCACGTATCAGGGTGCACGGCCGTGCACAAGGGTGTGCACATTGACTTCCTCATCTGAATGATGAAAATGTTGATTGTTTGACTTTTGGGCAGGTGCACGGCCTTGCACGGCTGTGCATGTTCTGCTGCAGTCTTCAAAGTCTTCAAATTCCTTCTCATTTGTGCCTGTTTCCGCTTCTTTTGCATATTTTCCCTCGAATACCTGCAATTAACTCAAAGGAACGATTTAGCTCTGTTTTTGCAAGGAATAAGGCATAAATACGTATAAAAGAGGGGTAAATACATGTATAAAACATGTTAAAATGATGGCACATCAAGGCACATCGAACCCTGACCAAGACGAGCAATGGTGAAACTCCATTCAGTCTCACATACAAATCAAAACTCGTCATACCCATGGAAAACAAAGTTCAAAACTACACTGTTAGGATCTGAGTTTGATTGTTTTGATATATTTAGAATAAGATGAGGAATGAATGATGTATGTATATATGGAAAGTGCAGCGGAATGATAAACTATAATCAAAACAACAGGAATAAATGTTTTCCAATGATCAAATGCTTTCATTAATTGAAAGATTACAATCAGTACAAATACTCCCCCTCAGCCTGATCACACAGTGATTGTTTGTCTGAGAGAATTTTTGTGTGTGATGTAATAGAACAGTACAACCACTGTTCTATTTATAGACAAACCTAAACCACTAATGACCTGTGCTGACGTCACCTAAGATAGTGACCTCTAACAGAAAAGCAACATAAAACATCTGCCCTATACAAACTACTGTTATATTACAAAACACTGTAAAGTAAACTACTGCTAGGGGATAAACTCTGATGGTCTTGCAACATCTGTTGGAGTCTAAGTGCTGTTGACTCCACCAGACCTTTAGTCTTCAGTACTTGATCAGCAGTTGTTTCTTCATCAGACCTTTGGTCAGCAGTTGTTCTCTATCAGTTGTTCTCTAGCAGTCCTTTATATCAGCAGTTGTCACAACAGTTGTTTGGATGGAACAGTTGTTAGGGTCAGCAGTCTTTTGGGAAGAGTATGTTGTAAAGACTGTTTATTTGTGGAATCAACTGTTAGCATATTTTGGCTTTTCAATCATCTGTTCTTCTCCAGGTCAGCAGACCCAACAATATCCCCCTAGAACAGATGATGCCAAAACTAAGCTTTATTATTGATCTTTATTTCTCATCAGACTTTCTCTGATTTGTCCTTTGAATTGAAGTTCAAAGTCCAAGGCAAATAGGTCTTCTACATCTCTTTCAAGCTCAAGGTTCAGCAGTGTTTGGAGATCATCTGTACACAGGCTATATGCATCATCCATGCTTAGCTTTTGAACTTTTCCATCTGACCTGAGCAGAGTCAATTCATGGTTGTCTTTATTGACTTTCCATTTTAGAATTTTTGAGTCAGTGGATTTGCTGAGATGCACTTTTATTCTAGATGAGTTTGGTGATGGAGGTCTCCCAATGAGTTCTCTGAGCTTGTCAGTAGTGGGATCTGAGAAAAAGTGCACTTGATTGAAGAGGCCCTCTTTTATGTAAGTATCAGCAAACTTCTTCTGATCTTCTTCAGACATTTCTTTCTGTTTCTTGAATTGTCTTCTAGCAGCAGCTGATAGATCAGAAGTGTCTAGTAAGCTGTCTAATGTAAAGGCCTGTTGAGGTCTCCTCATCAGTGGTTCATCAGTGTAGACAGGTTTTCTGGGTAGGTTGGGATCTTTCTTCCTGTTTTCTTCTAGTCTCTTGTATGTTTCAACCAGCCTCAGCTCAGACCATCTTGCAACTGACCTCATCTCCCCATAATCAGCAGCCACAATTTCTTGTCTCATCCTCTTAAACTTTAAGGCTTTGGCTGGATCTCTGCCTTTACCAAAATCAGGAACAGAGACTATAGCTTGGGGATTCTTGGCCAACTCTTCTATTCTTAAGAGTTCTTCTCTGAGTGCATGAGTGGTCCAGCCTGCAAACTGTTTCTTGTTTGCTTTGTAAGGCATGGTTGCCAAGATCTGTTCAAGAAGGGATTCCCTAACCTCCCTTTCCATGTCACTGCTGAGAGGCATGGTAGACATGGAATTGCTCAGGGTCTTAGCAAAATCTTCAATCCTTCTCAATTTGCTAAGTTCTGTTGAATGGATGCCCTGAGCAGTCCTGTCATCCTTCCCTTTGCATTTCACTTTTATGATGGCATCTGCCTGTTCAGCCTTGTATTTAAGATATGTGTCAATGTTTAGGGGAACAGGGAAATATGGAAGAGAAGGGAAAGATCTATCAGATGTTTGTTCAATATTATAGAAGGATTGCATTTCCCCTTTGAGTAGATCAAGTTCAAGGGGATACTGAACAGCCAATGGTGTAATGGTTGATGGTGGTCTATGGGATTTGAATTGTGAAGTGTGTGGTGAAAATGATGAGAGTGGAATGGCTGATATAGGTGTAGATTGTGGAGGTATACTCTCATTGACAGGTGAAAGAGAGGAACTGGGATTTTCCTAAGTTTTGTCAATAGCCTCAAACAGAGGTTGCATGGTCTGTTGAACATGTGATGGTGAAGGTGGAGGAGTAAAAAGAGAATTAGCCCTGGGAGAGGGGCTTGTGAACATATGGCCAAGTGACTCAAATGTATCATGATGTGGTTCCCCTTGGCTTACAACATGATCCTTTTGTGAGGATGCATGAGGAATTTGGTCAGGTTGAGATATTTCCAACTGTTGTGAGGAAGTAACAACAGTGGTTTCTAGTTGCTTTTGCGTTGCAACAGAGTTATCTTCAGGGATCTCATCTTCCAGAAGTCTCTTTTGTGGTGGAGTGGTGGTTTTGGTGGATGGACGTTTTCTTTTGGAAATGGCTGGTGTGGGTTTCACAGCACTGGATGTAGTGCCATGATCACCAGGAGCAGTGGGCTCAACAACAGAGGTTTGGACAACAGTTGTTGTCTTAGTCCTCTTTGTTTGTGTTTTTGAAACCTTTGACACTTTTGATACTTTTTCTTGGGTGTTTGAACCCAACATTCTTGTGAAAGTTTCATCAGTTAGACTCTTCATTTGCATAGACTCACCCTTTTTGAAAAAATTTCTGGTAAAACCATTTGAAGGATTACACTTAAGATTCTTGGGTAAATTAGAAAAGCATTATTTGACCCACACTTTATGGCTTTCACATTTCACACTAAATCCATAAACAGTCTCTGGGATAGATTGAAGTCAGAATCTGACAACATAGCATAACCCAAGTACTGAATCCTCAATGGGATTTCATTAAAGGATGTGGACTTAGCGGAGACACAGAGAAGAAGGGTATGGAAGAAAAATTTCATGACTGGTGGGAAAAACTTTTTGAAAAGTGTTGACCCAGTCATCTGAGCATCATACCCCCTTTCCTGAAGCTCTGTTTTAGGGAAAGAGTCTTTACCCGACAGGTCATTAAGTGAGAAGGTTGTGGATATCAGTTGAGGGGTAATGACGATACTTGTTTCACCAATTTTTGAAATAATGGAAGTAGGCTTTTTGTCTTGAAGCAAAAACTCAGCATTCAACCAGAATTCTTGGAGAGTCAACATGAGTGGAGTCTGTAGTGCAGTTATCCCAAAATCCAGCAATTGATTTTGAAGCCACATGAGTTGGGCTGTACAGCTTGCAGCAGCAATGTATTCAGCCTCAGCTGTTGAGGTGGAAACAGCTGCCTGCTTTTTGCTTTGCCAAGAAACTAAGGCATTCCCTAGAAATTGGCACCCTCCTGATGTAGATTTTCTTGTGGTATGACAACCAGCAAAATCACTATCTGAATAACCTGAAAGCTCAATGTTTCCATTAGCAGGGTACTAGATACCAAGTGTGGGAGCACCTTTTAGGTATCTGAATATCTTTTTCACAGCAATAAGGTTTGACTTTCTAGGTGAAGCCTGGGATCTTGCACAGACACAAGTGGTAAACATAATGTCTGGCCTAGATGCAGTTAAGTACAATAAAGACCCAATCATGCATCTATAATGTGTTTGATCAACCAGTTCATCCTTGTCATCAATAGTGAGTAGCTTGACTGTACTCATGGGTGTACTACATGGCTTACAGTCATTCATCTCAAATCTAGTTAGCAAATTCTTTACATATTTATTTTGATGGATGAATGTGCCATTTTGCAGTTGTTTCACTTGGAGACCAAGGAAACACTGAAGTTCACCCATGGCACTCATTACAAACTCTGCTGTCATGAGTTTCCTGAACTCTTCACACATTTTGTTACATGTGGATCCAAAGATGATGTCATCCACATATATTTGAACAATCATTAAGTTTTTCCCTCTCCATTTTAGAAATAAGGTTTTATCATTTTACCTCTTGTGAAGCCAATGGATAAGAGAAAAGTGGAAAGAGTTTCATACCAGGCCCTTGGTGCTTGTTTGAGTCCGTACAGAGCTTTATTAAGCTTGTAGACATGATCAGGATGGAATGTGTCTTCAAAACCAGGTGGTTGACATACATAGACCTCCTCCTGAATTTTGCCATATAGGAAAGCACATTTGATGTCCATCTAATACACCTTGATATTGTGGTTGACAGCAAAGGCTAGAAAGAGTCTGATGGCTTCTAACCTTGCTACAGGAGCAAAGGTTTCATCATAGTCTATTCCTTCTTCTTGTCTGAAGCCTTGAACCACGAGCCTGGCTTTATTCTTGACAACAATACCCCTTTCATCAGTTTTGTTTTTGAAGACCCACTTTGTGCCTATTGGACAAACATCCTTAGGTAGTGGTACAAGTTCCCATACTTGTTGTCTTTTGAACTGAAGGAGCTCTTCTTGCATAGCTTATACCCAACTGTTGTCTTTTAGTGCCTCTTGGTACTTGACAGGTTGTGTGAGAGATAGGAACCCTGCAAAAAGATAGATATTGGAGGATTGACTTCTTGTTAGCACACCCTCTCTGATGTTCCATTGTCACTCTTGAAGACTTTTACTGGCAAGTCATATTGTTTTTCAACTTTGGTGACAAAGTCCTTCAAAATACCTGCAGTCTCATCCTTAGAATGTAAAAAGTAAGTCCATGTAAACCTAGAAAAATCATCAACTATGACAAGACAAAAGCTTTTTCTTCTTAGACTCATGATCTTAACAAGGCCAAACATGTCCATGTGCAACAATTGTAGACATTGACTGGTTTTGGACTCATCAATGGATTTGTAAGAGCTTTTATGTTGTTTCCCTTTTAAACAGGAAACACAATGCTCATCACATTTGAATTCTTTTGATGGTAAGCCTCTGACAAGACTTTGTTTAGAGAGTGTGTTGATAGTATTAAGGTTGGTATGACCCAGTCTCCTATGCCACAATTATGTCTCCTTTGTGGAGGCAGCAGAAAACAAACAGACATTTGCCATAGGATTGTCCTTTAACATATCAACAACATACACATTGCCACTTCTATGAGCAACAAGTTGTGCTTTGCTCTCAGCAATGATGGTATCAATCTTTCTCACCACATCTGGCCTAATAATCTTACAAGTCTTCTTTGTGAAGAATGAGCCATAACCTTTGTCACTCATTTATGAAACACTCAGGAGAATAAACTTGAGATTATCAATAAGATTGACATTTTCAAACTTGAGTTTCCCAGCTTGTACAGTCCCTGAACCCAACACCTTACCTTTTGAATCATTACCAAAGGATATATCACCCCCTCCATGAGCCAAGAAGTCCAGAAGAAGGGCTCTACATCCTGTCATAGGCCTGGAGCCTCCACTATCTACATACCAAAGACTATCTAAACAAGCAGAAGCTCCCTGCACATCAGTAAATGATTAGTTTTGGTGAGTGTCCAAAGCCAGATTGGCTTTGGATGGGTCCTCAGACTTTTCAGACTCATGCTTTGGAAGATGATCAGTGGTTTGAACAAACTTTTGAATCAAGTTCAACAACTGCTACTGACCATTTGCCAGTGCTTGAATGTCAACACTTGGGGCAACAATTGTTTGATCACTTCCAGACAGATGATAATACCCATAGGGATTTCTGTTCACTCTTGGTTTAGAGGGTCTTTTTGGCTCCTCATAAACATGTGACAGACTATGACATGGTGGTTGTCCATATCCTCTTGGGTACTTGCTTGTGGGTGGAGCATCTGTTACTTGGACATCCCTAGGAGCAGATGTTTCAAAACTTTTAGTAACAGATGTTTGGACAGGAGTGAAAGTCTGTTTGGGCTTTCCTTTTGAAGTACTCACCCCAGGATTTGCAAGAGTTTTAGTTTTGTACTCTTGTATTTTAACATCAAAATTTTTGAGATACAAGCACTCTTTGGTTTTGTGATTCTTTCCCACATATTGAACATGTGGCTTTGGAATCACATACACTTGTTCCTTTGTTAATGTCATATGCTTTTAGAAGAAAACAGTTTTTAGTGACATGATTCTTCTTTTCACAGAAATCACAGAACAAGTGGACAGCTTTTCTTTCTTCTTCCCTTTTTCAGCCTTCTTTTCAGCAGATGTTTGAGCATCTGCTGGAAGGTTTTTCAAGGGAATGATTTTTGCCTGAGGAGCTATCTTTCCTTCAGGAGTTTTAAAATCAACAGGTTTAAAATTCTCAAGAGTACGACACTCATCAGACCAAGTAGGTTTGAATTCATACTTTTCAAGTTTAGTGAATGATGAGGAACCTTCTGGTTTTTCTAGAACAATTTTCTTACCATTTGGTTCAGTGATTTTAATCTCTTGACCCTGCAAGTTTGTTGGTACTATCTCAACAGACTTTTGATCCTTTTTGTCAGTGTTTTCAAAAGCTGGAGCAGTTGTTTCAAAACCAAACCCAAACTTCACATGACTTTTGGTTTGTTTGTTGAGTAGCATTTCAAATCCTCTACATGATTCCACCCATTTATGACATTCAACTTGGGTGGACTCAAGCTCACTTTTACAACTCTGATATTTTGTTATCATAGTTTGGAGCTGGTCTTTGGTTATGGTTGCTTCATGTTTTAAGCTACTTATTTCAGATTCTTTTTCAGTTAAACTTGTTTTTAATTCTTTTGAAAGTTTCTCAAATTTAACTTCATTCACCTCTTTGATGTTAGCAAATGCTATCACACATCTGTCAGAACATAAATCCTTAAGAATTTGAGGAGATACCTTAGCAGCAGCCATCAATGCACAATCACACTTGCACTCACAATCATCAGATGCACCCCAGGGATCTGAGAGATTCACAACCTCTTCTTCAGATTTTTCACCTACAACTACTTCATCAACAACATCATCAGTCACAACATTAGATTCAGTCACCACTTCCTTAAATTTAACCTCTTCTACCATAGCCATGAAACAAAAGTTTTCTGGTTCATTTTCAGCTTTGGCAACTAATGCAAAATTTTCATCTGTTAACTCATCTGGTAGACTGCTCCAATCAACAAAGCCTTGCGTGAAGAAGCTCTGTTGACTGGTCTCTGCTGGAGCAGAGGATGGAGCAACAGTCGTTTGCACAGGTGCCTGAGCAACAGGTGTTTGCACATAGTGGGTCTGAGGAACAGTGGTTTGGACATACTAGACAGGAACAGTGTTTGAGGACTGTGCAAAATGAGCAGTGTTTTGCACATTTGGTCCAGGGGTATTATAGGAATTTTGATAAGTGTTGGTCTGAGGTCTTTGATTTGGATAGGTGATTATAGGTGTACCATGTTGACTCCTACATTCCCTAGCAAAATGACCAAGTCTATGACATTTATAACACTTTATCTTTGATTTATCCAACCCAACCTTTGATCTGCCAGTTAACCCTGGAAACCTTCTCCCAGTTTTCTTGTAAAAATTGTTAGTTCTTACACTGAGAAGGGCCAATTGGTGCATAATGTCCATTTCCTCCAAATCATCAGGGTCAAAGTATTTCAGGTCATCATACTCAAAGGATACGTTATCAGATGCCTGGATATCACCACCACTTGCTGTGAAAGCATAGTTTGTTGAATAAGAATCAGAGTTAAAACCTGAGTTAAAACCTGAAGTTATGTCAATGAAGTGATCATAACTCTGATCCTTAGTGTTTCCAGGCACCTCATCATGACCCAAAAGTGTTGTATTCCCAAATACATAATCATCAGACACTTTTCTAGAGTCCTGGAGCTTCTTTTTCTGGTTAAGCTCTCTCTCATAGGTCAAGAGCTTACCATGAAGCTGAGTCAGTGATAGGTCCTTAAATCCAATTGAGTTTCTCATAACAATAGCAATAGTGTCCCATTTCTCTGGTAATGATCTTAAAAAACCTATGGTTCAAAGTTGAATGAGGGTAACTTAGACCAACCAGTTTTAGTTCACTAATGAGACAGTTAAACCTCTTAAATTGTTGAGTTAATGACTCTCCCTTGACATGACTGAATGTTTCATATTGTTGGTTAAGTATTTCACGATTGTTTTCAATAACCTCTTCAGTCCCACCAAATTGTTCTTTCAGTGCATCCCACAACTCCTTTGCACTGTTACAGTGTAACAGCCCAGCATATATATCATTGGGTAGAGCCATGGCCACAATACTGAAGGCCTTAGCATCTAACTCAATTTTCTGAAAATCCTGGTCAAAGTAGTTTTCAAGTTTCTTTGGCTCCTGAACCTTGGGATCTTCAGTACTCGGCACCATCAGAACATGTGGTCCGAAGATAACCGACTTCCAACACCCAGTGTTCTGTTGAGCTAGAACATGGCTCATCCGACGTTGCCAGATAGTGTATTCAGATCTGACAAGCATCGGTGGCTGGTTGTTCATGCCAGTGTTATGTGGATCGTGATTGATTGAAGCCGTTCTCTGATTTAAAAAAAAAACAAAGTCTGTTTAAAAATGGTTGAATCGAAATTAAACTATTACTTTGTTTTCAATCCGACAGACAAACGATATCAATAATTGTGAGTTGATCTGTTTATATTAAATTGATTGGTTAGATCAAATTTAATTGACCAAGCTCTGATACCAATTGTTAGGATCTGAGTTTGATTGTTTTGATATATTTAGAATAAGATGAGGAATGAATGATGTAAGTATATATGGAAAGTGCAGCGGAATGATAAACTATAATCAAAACAACAGGAATAAATGTTTTCTATGATCAAATGCTTTCATTAATTGAAAGATTACAATCAGTACAAATACTCCCCCTCAGCCTGATCACACAGTGATTGTTTGTCTGAGAGAATGTTTGTGTGTGATGTAATAGAACAGTACAACCACTGTTCTATTTATAGACAAACCTAAACCACTGATGACCTGTACTGACGTCACCTAAGATAGTGACCTCTAACAGAAAAACAACATAAAACATCTGCCCTATGCAAACTACTATTATATTACAAAACACTGTAAAGTAAACTACTGCTAGGGGAAAAACTCTGATGGTCTTGCAACATCTGTTTGAGTCTAAGTGCTGTTGACTCCAACAGACCTTTAGTCTTCAGTACTTGATCAGCAGTTGTTTCTTCATCAGACCTTTGGTCAGCAGTTGTTCTCTATCAGTTGTTCTCTAGCAGTCCTTTATATCAACAATTGTCACAGCAGTTGTTTGGATGGAACAGTTGTTAGGGTCAGCAGTCTTTTGGGAAGAGTATGTTGTAAAGACTGTTTATTTGTGGAATCAACTATTAGCATATTTTGGCTTTTCAATCATCTGTTCTTCTCCAGGTCAGCAGACCCAACATACACAGAGCTCCGATTGAACCTTGACCCACTAGAAGAGCGGCGCGAACAAGATGCCATCAAAGAGGCAAACTACAAGAAACAGTTGGAGCGATATTATAACCAACACGTCAAACTGTGCAATTTCAACGTCAGAGATTACGCCTTCCGCAACAACAAAGCATCCAATGCAGAACAACCAGGCAAATTGGCTCCTAACTAGGAAGGGCCGTACAAGATTCAAGAAATTCTAGTTAGAAAGACTAGACGGCACACCTATCCCACGATCTTGAAACGCGACACAACTGCACGGTTGTTTTATATAAATACCTTGTAGTTGTGGCTATTAACGCCAGCGTGGGTAATGATCAGTAAAATGCTATCTTGCTATTGTATTGTCTTATTCATTTTCTTTGTGACAATCTTCAAGGCGCAGGGTCCTTTACCACCTAATGCCAAATTGTGGAATAAGAATATGAAACTTCACTTTAGACTTAACACTGGGGGACTACCAGACTCAACAAGCTAAAGTAAAGAACAAAGCGCGACAGTAACAAAGAGAGAATCAAAATTTCCATTCATAAGGGCCTAAAAAGCCTAAAATTTAGAATAGTGGAAACAAAAAAAAAATTTACGTAAACAACCCAACTAGGAGACATTATAGTCTATGCACGTATGTTGCATTTTCAAATTAAAGGTTGGGCCACCAGTAGAGTTCTTTCACATCCTTGTACAACTTGTCGTCTCCGGGATGAACCTAGTACTTTGACTTGTGGGCCGCCTCAAGGATTAAATCGCGTAAGCCACCAAAACGTGGTACCCAGATCCGGTTGGCAAAGTAAACTGTGTCGTCAAACCTTGGTTCCAATAGACTAACCATCTTGAATAACGACTAATTCTTCAAGTT
This sequence comes from Ambrosia trifida, assembly GCA_028751855.1. Taxonomy (NCBI): domain Eukaryota; kingdom Viridiplantae; phylum Streptophyta; class Magnoliopsida; order Asterales; family Asteraceae; genus Ambrosia; species Ambrosia trifida. The sequence continues at coordinate 57,793,910 of CM054129.1, read as the reverse complement.
CTCACCTTTCAGAGCTTCTGGTTGAGCATCGCGAATACGGGCTGTGAGATTCGTATGAATGGTAAAACCTAGCGCACGTACACGTAGGGTCTTGACTCGTTCCTTCTGGCTTAAGGCATTAGCCACGACATTGGCCTTTCCCAAATGGTATTTAATCTCGCATTCATAATCATTTAGCAACTCAATCCATCTACGTTGACACATGTTCAGATCCTTCTAATTGAAGATGTGTTGCAAGCTCTTGTGATCGGTGAAGATCGTACACTTAGTACCATAAAGGTAGTGTCTCCAAATCTTGAGGCCAAAGATCACTGCGCCTAACTCTAGGTCATGAGTGGTGTAGTTCTTCTCATGGACCTTGAGTTGTCGAGTTGCATAGGCAATGACCTTTTTCCTTTGCATGAGTACACATCCAAGACCTTGATGAGAAGCATCACAATAAACCACAAAATCATCGGTACCTTCAGGAAGAGATAGAATCGGAGCACTGCACAGACGGTTCTTCAAGACCTGAAATGCTTCCTCTTGCTTGATTTCCCAATCAAACTTCTTGTCTTTCTGTGTCAAGAGAGTCAGTGGCTAGGCAATCTTAGAGAAATTTTCAATGAACCGTTGGTAATAACCAGCTAAACCCAAGAATTGTCGCACTTCAGTAGGGGTTTTGGGAGCGTCCCAATCCTTGATAGCTTTAATCTTTGTGGGATCAACTTGTATACCCTTCTCATTCACAACATGGCCAAGAAAATGAACCTCTCAAATCCAGAACCCGTATTTTGAGAATTTGGCGAACAGCTTCTTGTTTTTGAGCAACTCCGAAATCAATCAAAGATAATGTTCATGCTCTTCTTTAGTTTGCGAGTAGATCAAGATGTCATCGATGAAGACAATTACAAACTTGTCTAAGTAGGGTTTGCAGACTCGATTCATAAGATCCATAAAGACAGCAGGAGCATTTGTCAAGCCAAAAGGCATAACCAAAAACACATAGTGCTCATAACAAGTACGAAACGCCGTCTTCGGTATGTCATCCTCTGGATCCGCAACTGGTGATATCCCGAGCGCAGGTCGATCTTCGAGTAATAGCTGAAACCCTACAACTGGTCATGTTAGGATCTGAGTTTGATTGTTTTGATTGTTTAACTAAATATGATAATAGTGAAACGAAAATAGAATGAAGTTGCAGCGGAATAATAAACTGTTAATCAAAACAAGAGAGTAAATGTTTTCAGATCGAATTCTTTCATTTATCTAAAAGATTACAATCGTACAATTACTCCCCCTCAGCCTGATCACACAGAGTTTGTCTGAGAGAATGTTTGTGTGTGTGATGCAATAGAACAGTACAGGCACTGTTCTATTTATAGACAGACTCAAAACACTGATGACCTAAGCTGACGTCACCTAAGATAGTGACCTCTAACAGAATAACAAACATAAACATCTGCCTAATACAAACTACTGTTACATTGAAAGCACTGATAGTAAACAGCTGTTGTAGGAAAACTCTGATGGTCTTGTATCCACTGCTGGAGCCTAAGTGCTGTTGGTTCCAGCAGTGCTTTGGTCTTCAGTACTTGAATCAGCAGTTGTTCTTCATCAGACCTTTGGTCAGCAGTTGTTCTTCATCAGTTGTTTATTCAGCAGTCCTTTGTATCAGCAGTTGTTAAGCAGTTGTTTGGATAGAACAGTTGTTAGAGTCAGCAGTCTTTTGGGAGAAGTAAGTTGTAAAGACTGTTTATTCAAAGGATCAAACTGCATATTTTGGCTTTCTAATCATCTGTTCTTCTCCAGGTCAGCAGACCCAACAATCTCCCCCTAGAACAGATGATGCCAAAACTCAGCTTTATTTATTGATCTTTATTCCTCATCAGACTTTCTCTGATTTGACCTTTGAATTGTAATTCAAAGTTCAGAGCAAACAAGTCTTCTTCATCTCTTTCTAGGTCCAGATTCAACAATGTTTGGTGATCTTCTGCACATAGGCTGTAAACATCATCCATGCTGATCTTCTGAACCCTTCCATCTGACCTGAGCAATGTCAATTCATGGTTGTCTTTGTTGACTTTCCATTTTAGAATTTTTGAGTCAGTGGATTTGCTGAGCTGAATTTTTATACTAGATGAGTTGGGTGATGGAGGTCTTCCAATGAGTTCTCTGAGTTTCTCTGTTGTAGGATCAGAGAAAAAGTGTACTTGATTGAAGAGCCCTTCCTTGATGAATGTATCAGCAAAATTCCTCTGATCTTCCTCTGACATTTCCTTCTGTTTCTTGAACTGTCTTCTTGCAGCAGTTGTTAGATCAGAGGTGTCAAGTAAGCTGTCCAAGGTAAAGGTCTGTTGGGGTCTCTTCATCATTGGCTCATCAGTGTAAACTGGTTTTCTTGGTAGGCTGGGATCCTTCTTTCTGTTTTCTTCCAGACTTTTGTATGTCTCAACCAACCTTAGCTCAGACCATCTAGAGACTGACCTCATTTCCCCATAGTTGGCAGCTACAATCTCTTGCCTCATCCTTTTAAACTTTAAGGCTCTGACTGGGTCTCTGCCTTTGCCAAAATTAGGAGTAGAAACTTTAGCTTTGGGGTCTTTGGTCATTTCTTCAATTCTGAGAAGTTCTTCTCTCAAGGCATGTGTGGTCCAACCATTGAACTGCTTCTTGGTTGCTTTGTAAGGCTTGGTTGCCATAATCTGTTCCAGAAGAGATTCCCTTACCTCCTTTTCCAAGTCACCACTGAGAGGCATGGAGGACATGGAGTTGCTCAGGGTCTTAGCAAAGTCTTCAATCCTTCTGAGTTTGCTAAGCTCTGCTGAATGGATGCCCTGAGCAGTCCTGTCATCCTTCCCTTTGCATTTCTCCCTAATGATGGCATCCACCTGTTCACCCTTGTATTTCAGATAAGTATCAATGTTGAGGGGAACAGGGAAGTTTGGGAGAGATGGGAAGGATCTGTCTGATGGTTGTTCAGTATTGTAGAAGGATTGTAATTCCCCCTTGAGTAGATTAAGTTCAAGGGGATATTGAACAACCAATAGTTTAATGGTTGGTGGTGGTCTATGGGATCTGAATTTGGATGTGTGTGGTGAGAATGATGTGATTGGTATAGCTGTGATAGGAGGAGTGGATTGTGCAGTTGAGGTGGTGTTTGGTGATGTGTGTATGTTTTCATCATGTACAACAAAGGTTGATTTTCTCTTCCTTGTGTACATGATTTTAGGGGATGGTGATTTGGTAGCAGTGGTTGGATTAACATCTGTTGGCCTTTTAGTAGAACCAGCAGATGTTGGGGATTTGGCTGGTGATGTAGGTTTGGTGGTTGTTTGTTCAGGTGTGTATGTTGGTTTGGGTACAGTGGTTTGGGAAGCAGTGTTTTGGGTGGTTTTAGTGTTTTGGGTGGCAGTGGTTTCAGTAGCAGTGGTTTTGTCAATAGAGGTGTTTAACTTGGATGGTGGTTTTCTGACATGCTTAGCAGGCCTTTTCATCCTTTTAGAGGATCCCACATCTTCAGTTTCCTGTTGTTGTTTCTTCTTGAGTTCTACTAATGACTCTGCTTTAACTTCCAAGGTGTCAGCTCTTTTCTGTTTTTCTTGAGCAGCCTTTTCAGCTTCTATGTTTGCAGAGTCATCAACTGCTTTGTTCTTGTCAGTGGTTTGTTGTTGTGGTGCTGTTGGTGTTGCTTGTTTTTGTTGTTGTGGAGGAGCTGTTTTAGTAGACTCTGGATTGTTGGCAGACTTGGCTTGCCCTTTTTGAGAGGGAGGACAACCAAAGGGATCTAGCTTTGGTAGCCTATCTCTGCCACTCTCCCCCTTTTTGGCATCATCAGCCGTGAAAGCATCATCATTTTCATCCGTGAGGATGGTGGTAGGGGCAGAGCCAGTAGTCTTCAGCAGGTGGTCCTTGATGGCTTTAATATCAGCATGGGTATCTTTGTACCTTGCATCTACCATATTTCTGATCTCAGCCATATAAGTCTCATGTGTCTGATCAGCCAGTTTTCTGTGAGCTATGATAATGGGGGAAACGGATTTCCATAGCTCACTGGCTATATCAGCAGTTGATGGTTGACTCTTGGAAAGGTCTGCAATGGAGGCCAGTATAAGCTTGACATCAGATTTGATGTCAGCTACAGAGGTTTCAATTACAGAAACTCTGTCCGTCAATTCTTGGTATTTTGACCCATCTCCTAAGTTAATAGGATCATCTGAGTCCCTACCAGTGGTAGTTCTACCTGATTCAGTCCTAATAGGTGAATCAGATGCCCCTTTTTCTTGGTACTGGGGACTTCCAACTGTTTTTGGAGACACTATAGTGGCTTCAACAGTTGTTGCCTTCAAGGGAGTCTTAGCAATGTAATCACTGTCCTGATGTGAGACAGTGGTCTCTACATCAGTAGTGGCTGTTCCACTTGAAAACTCACCTAGAGTTGCATTAAACTCAGGTGGTGTAACCTCCTCTTCTGTTTGTTGGATAGCAGATTGAATATTCTCAGGACCAATCACTTGTGGGAGTATACTCTCAGTGACAGGTGGAAGAGAGGAACTGGGATCTTCATGAGATTTGTCAATTGCCTCAAACAGAGGTTGCATGGTTTGTGGGACATGATGTGATGGTGAGGGTGGAGGAGTAACAAGAGAATTAGCCCTGGGAGAGGGGCTTGTGAACATTTGGCCAAGTGACTCAAATGTATCATGATGTGTGTCCCCTTGGCTTACAACATGATCCTTTTGGGAGGATTCATGAGGAGTTTGGTCAGGTGGAGGTATATCCAGCTGTTGTGAGTAAGTAACAACAGTGGTTTCAGGTTGCTTTTGTGGTGCAACAGAGGTTTCTTCTGGTACCTCAACATCCAGAAGCCTCATTTGTGGTTGAGTGGTGGTTTTTGTGGATGGATGTTTCTTTTTGGAAATGGCTGGTGTGGGTTTCACAGCACTGGATGTAGTGCCATGATCACCAGGAGCAGTGGGCTCAACAACAGAGGTTTTGACAACAGTTGTTGTCTTTGTCCTCTTTGTTTGTATTTTAGAAACTTTTGACACTTTAGACACTTTTTCTTGGGTGCTTCCACCCAGCATTCTAGTGAAAGTTTCATCAGTTAAGCTTTTCATTTGCATTGCCTCACCCTTTGTGGGACACGATGTGATGGTGAGGGTGGAGGAGTAACAAGAGAATTAGCCCTGGGAGAGGGGCTTGTGAACATTTGGCCAAGTGACTCAAATGTATCATGATGTGTGTCCCCTTGGCTTACAACATGATCCTTTTGGGAGGATTCATGAGGAGTTTGGTCAGGTGGAGGTATATCCAGCTGTTGTGAGGAAGTAACAACAGTGGTTTCAGGTTGCTTTTGTGGTGCAACAGAGGTTTCTTCTGGTACCTCAACATCCAGAAGCCTCATTTGTGGTTGAGTGGTGGTTTTTGTGGATGGATGTTTCTTTTTGGAAGTGGCTGGTGTGGGTTTCACAGCACTGGATGTAGTGCCATGATCACCAGGAGCAGTGGGCTCAACAACAGAGGTTTTGACAACAGTTGTTGTCTTTGTCCTCTTTGTTTGTATTTTAGAAACTTTTGACACTTTAGACACTTTTTCTTGGGTGCTTCCACCCAGCATTCTAGTGAAAGTTTCATCAGTTAAGCTTTTCATTTGCATTGCCTCACCCTTTTTGAAAACTTTTTCTGGTAAGACTTTTTGTAAGATTACACTAAGAATTCTTGGGTAAATAAGAAAAGCATTGTTAGACCCAGACTTGACTGCTTTCACATTTGATACTAAGTCCATGAACAATCCCTGGGAAAGATTGAAGTCAGAGTTTGACAACATGGCATAACCCAGATATTGCATCCTTAATGGAATTTCATTAAAGGATGTGGACTTAGCAGAGACACATAGAAGAAGAGTATGGAAGAAAAATTTCATGACTGGAGGGAAAAACTTTTTGAAAAGAGTTGATCCAGTCATCTGACCCTCATACCCTCTTTCTTGGAACTCAGTGTGAAGCTCTGTTTTAGTAAAAGAGTCCTTACCTGCCTGGTCATTCAGTGTGAAGGTTGTGGATATGGTTTCAGGGGTAATTACGATACTGGTTTCTCCAATTTTGGAAATAATGGAAGTAGGCTTTTTGTCTTGGAGTAGAAACTCAGCATTCAACCAGAATTCTTGAAGAGTATCGAGATAAATGGGGGCGTTAGCGGTTAAGATGGGTAAGTATTTGGAGTTTAGAAAAATGTCGATGGTGGAATGGAATGAAACGTTGTCATCTGTTTTAATCAGATAGGGGAGACAATTGTGGGTGGCTTTAGCTTGAAGATCCATTATAATGGATTTCAAAGGTGAAGATGATTGAAATTTGATGGAGGGTTTGAGAATGAAGAAGGCGGTTTTCAGTATTTTGAATACAATGAGACAGTGTAACATGTGTTGTGGTAAAACAAGGTTTTTATTGGCTCAATGAAACCGCTGATGTGGCCAAACCTCTGCTTATATGAGCAGACGTGGCAATCATCTGATGGATGAAACATCTGGTGGAGAACAGCTGTTTTTGGCAAACAACTGATACAAACAGCTGATGGAACCAACCGTTTTTTTTTTGTATAGATATAGTATAAATATATAAGGAAACAGTTGTTTTATCTGATCAGATGTTTTGAAACAGATTTTTCAACCAAGCAGCTATTTGAAAAAAAAAAAAATTGATTTTCTGAAACATTTTATTATGATTTATTGAAAATTTATTTGTTTAATCCATGTTTAACATACCAATTCTGGAAATCAGATTTGTAAAGGTAGATGTGTCTAAAGCTTTTGTTAACACATCTGCCAACTGATCCTCTGTTGGAACATGGTGTAGAGAAATCAAACCTTTTTCATAGTTGTCTCTGACAAAATGATGTCTTATGTCAATGTGTTTGGTAGTGGAATGAGAGACTGGATTCTTGATGATATTTTCAGCAGATTGACTGTCCAACATGAGTGGAGTCTGAAGTGCAGTTATCCCAAAATCCAGTAGTTGATTTTGAAGCCACATGAGTTGGGTTGTACAGCTTGCAGCAGCAATGTATTCAGCTTCAGCTGTTGAGGTTGAAACAGCTACCTGCTTTTTGCTTTGCCATGAAACTAAGGCATTCCCTAGAAATTGGCACCCTCCTGATGTGGATTTTCTTGTGGTGTGACAGCCAGCAAAGTCACTATCTGAATAACCTGAAAACTCAATGCTTCCATTAGCAGGATACCAGATACCAAGTGTGGGAGCACCTTTGAGGTATCTGAATATCCTTTTCACAGCAATAAGGTTTGACTTTCTGGGTGAAGCCTGGGATCTGGCACAGACACAGGTAGCAAACATAATGTCTGGCCTAGATGTAGTTAAGTACAGTAAAGACCCAATCATGCCTCTATAATGTGTTTGATCAACCAGTTCATCCTTGTCATCAATAGTGAGCAGCTTGACTGTACTCATGGGTGTACTACATGGCTTACAATCATTCATCTCAAATCTGGTTAATAAATTCTTTACATATTTGTTTTGGTGAATGAATGTGCCATTTTGCAGTTGTTTCACTTGTAGACCAAGGAAACACTGAAGCTCACCCATGGCACTCATCTCAAACTCTGCTGTCATGAGTTTTCTGAACTCTTCACACATTTGGTTACATGTGGATCCAAAAATGATGTCATCCACATATATTTTAACAATCATTAAGTGTTTCCCTTTCCATTTAAGAAATAAAGTTTTGTCTATTTTACCTCTTGTGAAGCCAATGGATAAGAGAAATGTGGAAAGAGTTTCATACCAGGCCCTTGGTGCTTGTTTGAGTCCATACAAAGCTTTGTTGAGCTTGTAGACATAGTCAGGATGGAATGTGTCTTCAAAACCAGGTGGCTGACATACATAGACCTCCTCCTGAATTTTGCCATAAAGGAAAGCACATTTGATGTCCATCTGATACACCTTTATGTTGTGGTTGACAGCAAAGGCTAAGAAGAGTCTGATGGCTTCTAGTCTTGCTACAGGAGCAAAAGTCTCAACATAATCTATTCCTTCTTCTTGTCTGAAGCCTTGAACCACAAGCCTGGCTTTATTCTTGACAACAATACCCCTTTCATCAGTCTTGTTTTTGAAGACCCACTTTGTTCCTATAGGACAAACATCCTTAGGAAGTGGTACAAGCTCCCATACTTGTTGTCTTTTAAATTGAAGGAGTTCTTCTTGCATGGCTTCTACCCAACTGTTGTCTTTCAGTGCCTCTTGGTACTTGACAGGTTGTGTGAGGGATAAGAAACCTGCAAAAAGACAGATATTGGAGGATTGGCTTCTTGTGAGCACACCCTCTCTGATGTTGCCAATGATCTGGTCTGGTGGATGAGCTCTTAAGTAAATAAGATCTCCCTGATATGGAACAATGGCATTTTGAGGTGATGAACAGAGGTTTGGTGACTCTGTTGGTGTAACATCTGTTGGTACTTCTGTAGTGCCATCAGATGTTTGGAATGGTAATGGAGGAATGGGTCTAAGTGGTGTGAAACTTGACTGACTTTTGTCAACAGATGATTGACTTTCGTCAACAGATGATAGGTCAGTGATTGTGAGGGGTGAAGCATTGGTTTGAGGATAAGACTGGCCAACAGTGGTTGACACAGCTGTGGCAGAGTTTTGACAATTGTTTTGAACAGCTGCTTCCTCTGAGGCAGAATAGATTTTGTAGTGACTAGGGATCACAACATCTGTTCTGTAATCTTGTTGTGGAGACTGTGGAATACCTGCATTGTTAGCTTTAACAGTGATATCTTCATATTTGAATTTATCTAAATCAAATAGTTTAGCAGGGTTTGCAGGGATTTTTAGAGATGAAAGTTCATTGAACTTTACATTCAGAGTTTCTTCTATTGTCTTAGTCCTTTTGTTAAACACTTTATAGGCCTTAGCAGTAGAAGAATATCCCAGAAAATAACCACAGTCTACTTTGGCTGCAAATTTTGAAATGGAATCTTTGAGATTTAAAATGAAACATGGGCAGCCAAAGATTTTGAAGAATGAAATTAATGGTTTGATTTTGAACAAAATTTCATAAGCAGTTTTTTGATGTCTGGGGTTGATCAAAACTCTGTTTTGAACATAGCAAGCAGTGTTTACAGCTTCTGCCCAAAAGGACAGTGGCAAACCAGAATCTGCTAGCATGGTTCTTGCAGCTTCTATAAGAGTTCTATTTTTCCTCTCAACCACCCCATTTTGTTCTGGTGTTCTTGGGATGCTGAACTGCCTCACAATCCCTTTTGACACACAGAAGTCATCAAACTCCTTATTTTTAAACTCTGTTCCATTGTCACTCCTGAAGACTTTTACTGGCAAGTCATATTGTTTTTCAACTTTGGTGACAAAGTCCTTCAATATACCCAGTCTCATCCTTAGAATGTAAAAAGTAAGTCCATGTAAACCTAGAAAAATCATCAACTATGACAAGACAAAATCTCTTTCTTCTTAGACTCATGATTTTAACAGGGCCAAACAAGTCCATGTGCAACAATTGTAGACACTGGCTAGTTTTGGACTCATCAATGGATTTGTAAGAGCTTTTATGTTGTTTCCCTTTTAAGCAAGAAACACAATGCTCATCACATTTAAATTCTTTTGATGGTAAACCTCTGACAAGGCTTTGTTTGGAGAGTGTGTTGATAGTATTAAGGTTGGTGTGACCCAATCTCCTATGCCACAATTCTGTCTCCTTAGTGGAGGCAGCAGAAAATAGACAGACATTTGCCATAGGATTGTCCTTTAACATATCAACAACATACACATTGCCACTTCTATGAGCAACAAGTTGTGCTTTGCTCTCAGCAATAATGGTATCAATCTTTTTCACCACTTCTGGCCCAATAATCTTACAAGTTTTCTTTGTGAAAAATGAGCCATAACCTTTGTCACTCATTTGTGAAACACTCAGATTATTAAACTTGAGATTATCAATAAGATTGACATTTTCAAACTTGAGTTTTCCAGCTTGTACAGTCCCTGAACCCAACACCTTACCTTTTGAATCATTACCAAAGGATATATCACCCCCTCCATGAGCCAAGAAGTCCAGAAGAAGGGCTCTACATCCTGTCATGTGCCTGGAGCCTCCACTATCTACATACCAAAGACTATCTAAACAAGCAGAAGCTCCCTGCACATCAGTAAATGATTAGTTTTGGTGAGTGTCCAAAGCCAGTTTGGCTTTGGATGGGTCCTCAGACCTTTCAGACTCAAGCTTTGGAAGGTGATCAGTGGTTTGGACCAATTTCTGAATTAAGTTCAACAACTGCTGCTGACCATTTGCCAGTGCTTGAATGTCAACACTTGGTGCAGCAGTTGTTTGATCACTTCTTGACAGATGATAATACCCATATGGATTTCTGTTCACTCTTGGTTTTGAGGGTCTTTTTGGCTCCTCATAAACATGTGGCAGACTCTGACATGGAGGTTGACCATAACCTCTTGGGTATTTGCTTGTGGGTGGAGCATCTGTTACTTGGACATCTCTAGAAGCAGATGTTTCAAGCCTTTTTGTAACAAGTGTTTGGACAGGGGTGAAGGTCTGTTTGGGCTTTCCTTTTGAAGTACTAACCACAGGGTTTGCAAGAGTTTTAGCTTTGTATTCATGTATTTTTACATCAAATTTTTTGAGATACAAGCACTCTTTGGTCTTGTGATTCTTTTTCCCACATATTGAGCATGTGGCTTTGGAATCACATTCACTTGTTCCTTTGTTAATGTCATATGCTTTTAGAAGAAAACAGTTTTTAGTGACATGATTCTTCTTTTCACAAAAATCACAGAACAAGTTGACAGTCTTTTCTTTCTTCCCCTTTTCAGCCTTCTTTTCAGCAGATGTTTGAGCATCAGCTGGAAGATTTTTCAGGGGAATGAATTTTGCCAAGGGAATGACTTTTGCTTGAGGAGCTGTCTTTCCCTCAGGTGTTTTGAAATCAACAGGTTTAAAATTCTCAAGAGTATCACACTCATCAGACCAAGTAGGTTTAAATTCATACTTTTCAAGTTCAGTAAAAGATGAGGAACCTTCTGGTTTTTCAAGAACAATTTTCTTACCATTTGGTTCAGTGATTTTAATCTCTTGACCCTACAAGTTTGTTGGTACTACCTCAACAGACTTTTGACTCTTTTTGTCAGTGTTTTCAAAAGCTGGAGCAGTGGTTTCAAAACCAAAGCCAAACTTCACATGACTTTTAGTTTGTTTGTTAAGTAACATTTCAAAACCTCTACATGATTCCACCCATTTCTCACATTCAACTTGGGTGGACTCAAGCTCACTTTTACAACTTTGATATTTTGCTATCATAGTTTGGAGCTGGTCTTTGGTTATGGTTGCTTCATGTTTTAAGCTGCTTATTTCAGACTCTTTTGCAGTTAAACTTGTTTTTAAATCTTTTGTAAGTTTTTCAAATTTAACTTCATCATCCAAAATTTTCTTTCTAAGGTTTTCATTCACCTCTTTGATGTTAGCAAATGCTATTACACATTTGTCAGAACACAACTCTTTAAGAATTTGAGGAGATACCTTAGCAGCAGCCATCAATGCACAATCACACTTGCACTCACAGTCATCAGATGCACCCTAGGGATCTGAGAGATTCACAACCTCTTCTTCAGGTTTTTCACCTGTAACATCTTCACTAACAACATCATCAGTCACAACATCAGATTCAGTTACCACCTCCTCAGATTCAATCTCATCCACCATGGCCATGAAACAAAAATTTTCTGGTTCATTTTCAGTTTTGGCAACTAGTGCAAAATTTTCATCTGTTAGCTCATCAGGTAGACTGCTCCAATCAACAAAGCCTTAGGTAAAGAAGCTTTGTTGACTGGTCTCTGCAGGGGCAGAGGATGAAGCAACAGTCGTTTGCACAAGTGCTTGAGCAACAGGTGTTTGCACATAGTGGATCTGAGGAATAGTGGTTTGGACATACTGGACAGGAACAGTGTTTGAGGACTGTGCAAAATGAGCAGTGTTTTGCACATTTGGTCCAGGGGCATTATAGGAATTCTGATAAGTGTTGGTCTGTGGTCTTTGATTTGGATAGGTTATCATAGGTGTACCATGTTGACCCCTACATTCCCTAGAAAAATGACCAAGTCTATGACATTTGTAACACTTTATCTTTGATTTATCCAACCCAACCTTAGATCTACCAGTTAACCCTGGAAACCTTCTCCCAGTTTTCTTGTAAAAATTATTAGTTCTTACACTGAGAAGGGCCAATTGGTGCATAATGTCCATTTCTTCCAAATCATCAGGGTTAAAGTATTTCAGGTCATCATACTCAAAGGATATATTGTCAGATGCCTGGATATCACCACCACTTGCTGTGAAAGCATAGCTTGGTGAATAAGAATCAGAGTTAAAACCTGAAGTTATGTCAATGAAATGATCATAACTCTGATCCTTAGTGTTTCCAGGCACTTCATCATGACCCAAAAGTGCTGTATTCCCAAATACATAGTCATCAGACACTTTTCCAAAGTCCTGGAGCTTCTTTTTCTAGTTAAGCTCTCTCTCATAGGTCAAGAGCTTACCATGAAGCTGGGTCAGTGATAGGTCTTTAAATCCAATTGAGTTTCTCATCACAATAGCAATAGTGTCCCATTTGTCTGGTAATGATCTTAAAAACCTATGGTTCAAGGTTGAATGAGGGTAAGTAAGACCAACCAATTTTAGTTCACTAATTAAGCAATTAAACCTCTCAAACTGTTGAGTTAATGACTCTCCTTTGACATGACTGAATGTTTCATATTGTTGGTTAAGTATTTCACGATTGTTTTCAATAACCTCCTCAGTCCCACCAAACTGTTCTTTCAGTGCATCCCACAACTCCTTTGCACTGTTACAGTGTAACAACCCAGCATATATATCATTGGGTAGAGCCATGGCCACAATACCGAAGGCCTTAGCATCTAGCTCAATTTTCTGAAAATCCTGGTCGGAGTAGTTTTCAAGTTTCTTTGGCTCAAACACCTTGGGATCTTCAGTACTCAGCACAGTCGGAACATGTGGTCCGAAGATAACCGACTTCCAACACCCAGTGTTTTTGTTGAGCTAGAACATGGCTCATCCGACGTTGCCAGATATTGTATTCAGATCTGACAAGCATCGGTGGCTTGTTGTTCGTGCCAGTGTTATGTGGATCGTGATTGATTGAAGCCATTCTCTGATTTTTCAAAAAACAAAGTCTGTTTAAAAACGGTTGAAACGAAATTAAACTATTACTCTGTTTTCAATCCAACAGACAAACGATATCAATAATTGTGAGCTGATTATTAAATTGATTTGTTAGATCGAATTTAATTGACCAAGCTCTGATACCAATTGTTAGGATCTGAGTTTGATTGTTTTGATTGTTTAACTAAATATGATAATAGTGAAACGAAAATAGAATGAAGTTGCAGCGGAATAATAAACTGTTAATCAAAACAAGAGAGTAAATGTTTTCAGATCGAATGCTTTCATTTATCTAAAAGATTACAATCGTACAATTACTCCCCCTCAGCCTGATCACACAGAGTTTGTCTGAGAGAATGTTTGTGTGTGTGATGCAATAGAACAGTACATGCACTGTTCTATTTATAGACAGACTCAAAACACTGATGACCTAAGCTGACGTCACCTAAGATAGTGACCTCTAACAGAATAACAAACATAAACATCTGCCTAATACAAACTACTGTTACATTGAAAGCACTGATAGTAAACAGCTGTTGTAGGAAAACTCTGATGGTCTTGTATCCACTGCTGGAGCCTAAGTGTTGTTGGTTCCAGCAGTGCTTTGGTCTTCAGTACTTGAATCAGCAGTTGTTCTTCATCAGACCTTTGGTCAGCAGTTGTTCTTCATTAGTTGTTTTTTATTCAGCAGTCCTTTGTATCAGCAGTTGTTAAGCAGTTGTTTGGATAGAACAGTTGTTAGAGTCAGCAGTCTTTTGGGAGAAGTAAGTTGTAAAGACTGTTTATTCAAAGGATCAAACTGTTAGCATATTTTGGCTTTCTAATCATCTGTTCTTCTCCAGGTCAGCAGACCCAACAGGTCAAACAAATCATCGATCCTCGGTAGTGGATATTAGTTCTTGATCGTCAGCTTGTTCAGCTCCCGGTAAACAATGCACATGCGAAAACTCCCATCTTTCTTCTTCTTCACGAATAGCACAGGCGCTCCCCACGGAGAAAAGCTCGGACAAATGAAACCTTTGTCTAACAACTCCTGAAGTTGGTTAGACAATTCCTGCATTTCGGATGGTGCCAAACGATACAGAGTGCGGGCCACTAGAGTAGCTCTTGGGACAAGGTCAATGCGAAACTCAACTTGCCGTGGCGGTGGAAGCCCTGTCAAATCTCCTGGAAGGACTTCGGGATTGTCTCGCACCACCGGTATGTCCTCGAGTTTCCGATCCTTAGCTTTCTGTTCAACGACATGTGCCAAAAATGCGACACAACCTTTCCTTAAACATTTTTGTGCCTTGATGCAGGATATGATTCGAAGAGTAGATCCACCGCGGTCTCTTCAAACCGAGAAGGTTTCACCATTGGACAAGGGGATACGAACCAATTTCTCGTGACAGACGATCTCTGCACGATGTTTGGATAACCAGTCCATGCCAATGACAACATCGAAACTACCCAATCGAATAGGCAGTAGATCAATACAGAAAACATGGTTGCCAAGTTTCAAGATACAATCCCTAACAACTTCTCCAGACGAAATTAACTTACCATTGGCCAACCCTATGTTATAATGCATTTCAAACTTACTAGATTCTAATCCAAGGGATTTCTTAAAGTCGGTGGACACAAAGCTAAAATCAGCGCCTGAATCAAATAGTACCGATGCAAAATGGTTTTTAAGGAGAAACGTACCCGTAACCACATTCGGATCATCACGTGCTTCGTTGGCTCCTAGCACGAACGCTCTACCACGGGCTTGATCCTTGGCCTTGGAACAATCCTTGCAGAAATGTCCAGTTGCGCCACATTTGAAACACTCATTTTTGGCAGGTGGAATGTTTGTGGCTTTGGCCTTGCAGTTGGCAGTTGAATACCACGCCGGTTGCAGTTCTTGCACAAGATGCTTTCATAAGTGCCCACGTGGTCGTAGTTGCATTTACTACAATAAGGGTGGGGCCCGTTGTATTTGCATTTAGGCTCCTCATCAGCGGTGGCAGCAAAAACCTTTACGACATCTTGGTGCTTGTGAGGGGAGTTCTTGTCCTTCCTGGAGCCGGAACGTTTGCGCTTGTCTCTCGAATTCTCACTAGCAACCGCAATCTTTATGTTCAACAAACCCATGTGAACAGCGTCATCAATCAGACTATGGGCTAGAGTAACAGCAGCTTGGATAGTGGCGGGTGCCGATGCAGTGACCATGCTTCGGATCTTGGGAGATAGACCCCAGATACACCGCTCGACTCTCTTGTATTCAGGCGTAACCATGTGTGGGACAAGTCGAGAGAGTTCGTGAAAACGAGTGGTATATGCTTCACGTTGGCATCCACCATGGAGAGATTCCAGAATTCTGCCTCCATCCTTTGTAGCTCACTCCTTGGGCAGTACTTTTCCATGTGCGGAGTTTTGAGATTGGCCCAAACAAGGTTGTATGCCGCATCTCTTCCTAGAGTTTGTACTTGTAGGTTCCACCAGGTAAGGGCTTCATCCCGAAAGGTACAAGTGGAGTAATTCACCTTTTGGTCCTCAGAGCAACCACTAATGTCTAGGACTGACTCGGTCTTCTCAATTTAACGGACAATTCATACGGCACCTTCAGTACCACGAAAATTCCATGGCTTACAGGCCGTAAAAGTTTTGTACGAACATCCTCGTACAGGGTTTTCAACTTCTGTGTATACAACAGTGAGTATTATTATTAACACAAAGGTTTGCGTAGGAGTATTAAGTAGCAAAATTAGACCAAAAATTCTACCGTTATCCATATCGCTTCTCCGTCGACGACCAGTGCCTCCAGATGATCCTCCCAACGTCATGGCCTCGTGGTCATCCTCCTCGTCCCGATGGGCTAGGTCACTGGTGAGGCTAGGAAGGTAAGGCCATTTGTGGGCCTGTGAGTGCCTCTTCAGTCTTGGCGATGGCTCGACCACCGGTACAGGTGCCTCTGTGGTACGTGAAAACGGTATAGCGGGCAAAACAGGCTTGCTGAAAGGGACAGGGTTGGCGTGTCGGGCAACAACCGAAGTACGAGCAGGGAGGGCTATAACCACAGTCTGTCGCACCCTCTTCCGGGGAGTATACCACTGGAGGGTACTACCCGTATAGTCGATGCGAAAAGACGGGTCCAAGATAGGGGCAGTGGAAGGAACCACCTGATAACAGACGTTTCGGTCAACAACTGGAAAGTCATCATCGATGTCATCATCTCAAAGTCCGAGATCCAACCTCCTCCGTGATGGGGGAAGTCATGAGTCTCGTAAGGGACATGGGCAGGCTAGGTGAGTGGGAGATCCTTCTCGCGTGTGTCATCAACCAAATAGTTAGGCTCAGAGTCGGACAGTATGGTGAGGTCAACCATAATGGCAATGATCATGTCATACGCATGCATATACATATGTAAATAAACATTTAGGTAAGCAAAACAAATTACAATACCAGTGTATCATCGTGGAGCAGCTTGAGATTTGAGAGGCGCAAAGCGAGACAGCGTGGTACTTTGTGAAAACATTTCAAAAATAGTTTTAGGCTACAGTTGACTCGAAAGAATCTTAGTTCGCTATAACCTTATGCTCTAATACCAATCTGTCACACCACGCGAAGGTGGAAACATGGGAATGCGACCTAGAAAGATTTTCAAGCACAAGGTACAAGCAACACACATAATTTTATTCAAAAGATACCTTCATAGGATGGTTATTGTCATAAAACTTAATTAAAATAGAGAAACATTGTTTGGAAATAAATGAATTTTCTGAACAGCCATGAAACCATGATACTACTAAATAAACAAAACCCAATCGATGATGATACCACCCAGTGCATGCTTGGACCCCTCTCTCAAATCCCTACTGCTCTCCATTAGTTACCTGAAAAACATGCATAAAAGATTTGTCAACAATAATGTTGGTGTGTTCACAGGTTTGAGTCAAGTAAAACAGTTGTGTAATTCGTGTATGACCAATCATAGGCTAGCTAAGTGAATGATTTCTATGCAAACCATGAGTCCCGTAACCAAACCTCTTGACTGTGGTGCCTCGCGCATTGTACACTAAAGACGATGTATGTATAGTAGAATCTTGACACTCTTCCGTATGTGACCGGTTAGAGCGACTAACCAAGAGTGGGGGTGTCAACCCAATAGATCTATTAAAGTGTTCCATGGCTTTTGATAGCTAATGGTTACAATAAATGTTGTATGAGGACTGATGAGCTCATGAACCAAATGTCTCATGTTCCACATGGCAGTCACAATAGAATATACACACAAAATGACAGTTGTACTAGAGTTGTAGCATGTTTGTTCCCCCAAGAATATGAAAATAGTAAAAATGGCGCTGTGATACTCACCTGATAGTGTCACGTGTGGTCGAGTATAGTCGACAATGTGAGATGGCTACTGTCCGAATGTTACCCTATGATTAGTGGGGACAGTGTAAGTTGTATAGTTTTGTTCGTTCATCATATAAGTTGTTCACCCGACATTCGTGGATTCTCGTGTTTAGTGTATGTTTAAATCATATAACTCCGGAACTCGGTTGCGTTATTGAAAAATGGTGTTTATTGTAAGCAGGATGGACCCCACATGTTATCATGGGCCTTAATTGACACCCATTTCTCACGTGTGGTCGATCCTTTAGAAAAACATAGTCAATTCACATGTTTATAACCCTTTTAAGTCTATTATTGTATTAACACATGTTTCGGCCCATGCTAACATATGTTAGGTGTTCATGGCCAAAACAATGCTTCAAGTGGGCATTGAATCCGAAAGTTATAGGGATCAAAAGGGCTTGGTATAGAATTATTAAGTTATTGCCGAAAGCTTGTAAGATGTTACAAGTGTTTTGATGACAATAACGATTGTAAAAACATCCATTATGGCCTTAACCTTTGAACATGGATTAAATGAGTTTGTTCTAATAAAAAATGATTACTAGGAGGTTGTTTAGGGTGGGGTTGGATTTATTACACTCGACCCAACATACCATATAGATGTATGGGCTGCTTCTTGTTAAGTAGATGTGACATTGTAGCAAAATGATTGATAGTTAGTCGATTCTTATAAGTGAAACAATGTGTGTGATTTGTGAATGTGTAGGGCCGACTTATAGGGATCAAATGTCGATGGTTAAGGTGAACATGGCAAGGCCGAAGGCTAGTAATATGTTTGGACAAGATGACTTACCTTAAGAGAGCTTGAGATGGTACAATGCCTAGCAATCTTGGCCTTCTTTTCTTTGGCTTGGAGCTTGTCTTGGCCGATGGATTTGAAGTGTTTTAGAGAGTGTTTTTTTCTACAATTAGATCAATAGAAAGAGAGGTGTGGTGTGAGTCTTGATGAGGATCAAATGGGCCTTTATATAGAGGTTTCAAGGGAGTAATGACAAAACAATTGGGGTATCCTCCTTGTTCTTCAGTCGTGGCATTGATTAAGGAAGGAATTGCACAAAAGGGTGTAAAGGGATGAGTTGTAAGCTTCTAATCATAAGTAAGGAGGGGTTGATTTGATTAGAATGTTGATGCTTCCTTGTCCTTAGCCGAATGGGTGTAAATGACTCACACTTAGGCCGATTGTCCTCTAGTGCATACTATAATGTCTAGTGTTCCATCACTTTCATATTGTTGTTGATTGTATTCGGTTGACATCATTGGGTGATGTAAGGTAGATAGTGACATTCCTATGGCATGCTTTGTCAATACTCTTGGATGTTGATTGTTCATGATATCTTAGTTGTTAATTTGGTAGCTTCTTGGGGTGTGGATGGGGTAATCGGCCGCAAATTATGGGAATAAGGTGGCAAGGATCATATGTAGAGGTATAGATGTGAAGTTTCCATTTAGGTGTAAGAGAATGTTTGTCTTACATTGGAACCAATCCTATGTTAGCAATTGGAACTTGTTCTATGGTTTGTGCTCTTGTTTGGCCGATCGTAAGGTGTCATACACACATATAGGTAGCAGTTTTTTTATATGGAAAGATAGTTATCCATAGCCTCATGCCTTGTTTTGTATAAGTCATGACCTCATGTACTAGTATAGTAGTTTGTGTCATGTGTTAGTGTGGAAGGCACCTATGGCCGATATCTTTGGTGAATGAGTGAAAGTGAGGTGTCTAGGATCTTGTGTTTGTCTCACTAGGTGTGATGGTGATGATTAAAGTCTCTTGGTTATTGTTTGCGAGACAAATCATGTGTACATGGGCGTTTCCATGGTAAATGGTTGGGTATGTGTGTGAATTCGTTGTGTGTATATGGTGTAGTTGAGGACTTGACGTTGATGTAATCATTCATCCGTGTCCATTAATCGTATACTCTTGTTATAAGGTGTGAGTATATAAAAACCTTCATGATTCATAAACATGTGTTAGTAAAGGCTAATCATGCGTTACGGTGAAATAACCTCATTGAATGCTTATTGGGTGATTGTCCGGGTGTTGTATGCATAAACGATTCATTTCTGTCGAGTTTTCTGAATAACTCAGGCCTTACTAGGTCTGGGGGGGGGGGGGTATTGTGTGTGCAAAACATCTAAACATGTACAAAAAATGATAAAATAAATGAAATACGTACGAATGTTGACCTGCATCGTTGACTGTTGTCATAGAGAGCGATACAAATTGAAGTTGCCATATTGTCGTTTGACTTCTTTAACATTTGTTGGGTCATTCTACTACAAGAATATTGACCTTTAGCGGCGACCCCTTTAGCGACGACCCGCCAAAGTGTCGCCGCTAAAGGTCAATTTTAACCTGCCTACACAACAGCTGTTGATCAAATGAAGATGGACGCCCAAGATTTCATCGTACCACTGTTTTCGCCGCTAAAAGTCCAAACCTTTTAACCTACCTGCCTTCACCTTCTTTTTTCCCTCTCTTTCTTTTTCACACTCTCGGCTCTCTCTCTCTCTATCTCTCTCTCGCAGTTCTCTCTCTCGCACTCTCAGCTCTCTCCCTCTCTCTCGCACTCTCAGCTCTCTATCTCAATCTCTCGCATTCTCATCTCTCCTTCTTCTTAACCACCACCGAACACCCTTCTCCTTCTTCTTAACTACCACCGCCGGAGCAAACCCCCACCACCACCACCGACTCTCTCTCCCTCTGCTCTCGTAAGTCTTTTTTTTTTCTTTTTTTTTTTTGTTTTTGTTTTGTGTTTTATAATTTTGTTTTCTATTTTTCATTTTATTTTCTTTTTTTCAGCTTTTTTTTGTTTTTTTTTTCCTTTTTTTATGTTTTTTCAGTTTTTTTTTCTTTTTTTATTTTATTTTTTCAATTTTTTTTCTTTTTTTTTCAGTTTCTTGTTTATTTTCTATTTTTCCTATTTTTTTCTTTTATTTTCTGTTTTTTATTTTTTTTTCCCAAGTTTTTTTCTTTTTCTGTTTTTTGGTTAATTTTTTTTTATTTTTTGATAATTTTTTTATGTTTGTAAGAAAGGACTGATCTAGGGAAGAATGTGAAGTTTGTCGCCGCTAAAGGTTAGTCGCCGCCGCTAATTGTTTTTTTTTTAATTTTATGCTTTAATTAGGGTTGTGAATATATATGTGTGTGTGTATATATATATATATATATATATATTTGTGTAAGTAGGTATATATGTACCTATACATGTGTGTATTTAGGTATGTATTCTGTTTTTTATATTTTTTCTGTTTTTTTTTATTTTTTCTCTTTATTTTTTATTTTTCTCTGTTTTTCTGTTTTTTGTTTTTGTTTTTTTCTTTTTTATATATTTTTCTGTTTTTTATTTTTTTTGTTTTCTTTTAATTTTTATGTATGTATGCGTGTATGTATGTATGTATGTATGTATGAGTGTATGTATGTATGTATGAGTATATGTATGTATGTATGTATGTATGTATGTATGTATGTATGTATGTATGTATGTATGTATGTATGTATGTATGTATGTATGTATGTATGTATGTATGTATGTATGTATGTATGTATGTGTGTATGTGTGTATGTGTGTATGTGTGTATGTGTGTATGTGTGTATGTGTGTATGTGTGTATGTATGTATGAGTGTATGAGTGTATGAGTGTATGAGTGTATGAGTGTATGTATGTATGTATGTATGTATGTATGTATGTATGTATGTATGTATGTATGTATGTAGGTATGTATGTATGTATGTATGTATGTATGTATGTATGTATGTATGTATGTATGTATGTATGTATGTATGTATGTATGTATGTATGTATGAGTGTATGTAGGGGTGCAAACGAGCCGAGCCGAACCCGAGCTCGACCAGGCTCGAACTCGAGCTCGATTTAGTTATAAGAGCTCGAGCTCGGCTCGGGCTCGGCTCGTTTAATATTGCTTAGTTAATATGTTAAATAAAAATAATATAAATAATAGTTCATTTAGGCTCGTGAGCTCGATAAGTGAAGCTTGAGCTTGGGGCTTGTTTACTAAACAACTATTAATGAATGGTAAATATTATTAAATATTAAAAAAACTTATATTATACTAGGCTCGATAAGGCTCGACGAGCCTAACAAGCTTCACATGCCAGGCTCGAGCTCGATAAATAAACGAGCTTTGTTTTAGGCTCAAGCTCGGCTCGTTTTGAGCTTTTTGCCGAGCCGAGCTCGAGTAGCTCGCGAGCTGCTCGGCTCGTTTGCACCCCTATGTGTATGTATGTATGTGTGTAAGTGTGTATGCGTGTATGTATGTATAAGTGTATGTATGAGTGTATGTATGTATGAGTATATGTATGTAGGAGTGTATCATGTATGTATGTATGTATGTATGTATGTATGTATGTATGTATGTATGTATGTATGTATGTATGAGTTTGTATGAGTGTATCATGTATGTATGTATCTATGAGTGTATATATATATATGTATGAGTATATGTATGCATGAGTGTATGTATGTGTATATGTATGTATGAGTGTATGTATGTATGTATGTATGTATGTATGTATGTATGTATGTATGTATGTATGTATGTATGTATGTATGTATGTATGTATGTATGTATGTATGTATGTATGTATGTATGTATGTATGTATGTATGTATGTATGTAAGTATGTATGTTTGTATGTATGTGTGTATGTTTGTTTATATTTGTATGTTAATACATATTGAGACTAGAAAGACATGCCCGAAAATGAATCCCCATTTTAAACATAGTGAGCTTAGAAATACCCGCCCAAAACTGATTTAGTAATTAATTTCAGGTAGTCCTCGTTTTGGGATTGCTTTTTGAATACTTTATCTCATTTAGGATGTGAATGTGTACTACATGATTGTTTGTTTTTGAAAGATTCAGTTGGCATTTCTTCTTTGCTCCTCGGGCATATATTTATATTATATACTTGGGGGCTAAGGGGAAATGCTGCCGAATTTTTCTTGAACAAACAATCATGTAATACACATTCATATATGAGATAATTTATTCAAAAAGTGGGTTTAGCAGCCTACCCTTTAGGTGTCAATAATATGTTTCATTTAAATTATCGTGCCTTAAACCCAAATTATGTTTCAGTCACATCATCATGTCGATCGATAAAAGCTAGATTAAACTATAGAACCGTTTGGACGTTGAGTACGAAAAAGGAATTGCAAATTTCATTGAGTATGCCAAACCATTCGTCAACTCATATGGAACGATTAGATGTCCGTGTAGTAAGTGTAATAATTCTAACTTCATAGACTTCACAACAATGACATATCATATTCGTATAAATGGTTTCTATGATGATTACACGATGTGGATCTATCACGGTGAAAATCCAATTAGGCCGTCTCCTATAGTTGTAGATGAGGTTAGGGGAAGAAGCGATATAAATGACGTTATCGCAGACCTTATAGCGGAGCGTATGGAAGAGGATACAGACCTTAACGAAGTGGGCTCGAATACAGAGAGTAGTGATTATTCCTCCCTTGACTTTATATCAAAACTAATGAAAATGAAGGTATGGCACAAATGGACTAATAATTCGTTTGATGAGCTTCTCGGGTTTTTCCAGTCTGTACATCTAACAGGTAACAAGGTCCCCCCTTCGCATTACAAAGCCAAAAATATATTAAAGAAGACTGGTTTGGGATATGAGATGAAACACGTGTGTAAATGGGACTGTGCTCTCTTCTGGAAAGAACATTAGTCATTGCAGAACTGTCCTGTTTGTAATGAGATTCGGTGGGTAAATAAAGACACAAGTGGCAAGAAGGTACCTCACAAGGTGTTACGATACTTTCGTTTGACCCCCAGACTACGACGTTTGTATGGCTCAAGGCACACAGCAAAATATATGATATGGCACAGTACTGGACGATCAGAAAATGGTATTATGCATCATCCAGTTGATGGATCTTCATGGAAGGACTTTGATCTAAGATACCCTAACTTCTCTAGTGAACCCCAAAATGTTCGCCTAGGGCTTGCAGCTAACGGTTTATTTTAATTTTGTTAGGTCTATAAGATGAAGAAAGAAAGTTCTTCAGAATTCCACCCAGAGTTATATGATCTTTCATTGGGTGCGCAATTAATGCACCAAACTTACACCGGTTGCATAGTCAACGGTGTTAGGTTTATGGTGGCTTCACGTGAAACAAAACGTCCAATGCAAAACTCAGGGGTTATGGTGGAGGGAGAGAACGGTGAGAAATATTATGGCGTATTAGAAGAGATTATTGAGAGGTACTTATCCTCATGGGTATACAACTGTCCTATTTTGGTGCAAGTGGTACGATACTCGAGTGGGTGTTACATATGAAAACAATATCACCAGTACCAGCACAGAACACGAATGGGACAAAGAAGATCAGCTCATATTTTCCGGACAAGCCAATCAAGTGTTCTACATCCAAGAACCATCTCGAGGAAAACAAAATAATAAACATAGGTGGGTCATCGAAAATGTTAATCACCGGCGAATATGGGATCAACTACCACAACTCGAGAATATTCAAAGCGTAGACACTGAGTTAGGCGAGGATGTTGACGTTGTTCACAATAACTCTTCATCTAATATTGGCCTAATTATTGACTTTCGCCAATACTTTCAAAACATATCTTCTCATGCTACTGAGGGTGAGAATGCAATGGAAATTGATGCCCCGAGCAATGACGACAGTGAAGTTGCTGATGCTGGGACATATTATGACGAGGACGATCCCGATTATGATGACATGGAGTCTGATTAAAAAACAGTAATTGTTGATGATTTCATTTATTTATTATAATTAATCAATGTTTACTATTTATACTTCATTTATTACATATAATAATGTGACTAATAATTTTTATTTCTAATTGCAGGACATTATGACTTCAATTTGGTTTTTGGTTGTTTATTTGATGGTCGCAGTTATGGGCCACGGCGGAGACGGTGCAGGGGCGCCGCCACCGCCACCAGGTGGTGATGATTAGTGGCATAACCACCAGAAAGATGGTGGTAAGTTTTACAGTTCTTTACTGTTTACTATTTTTACTTCTTTTTCAATTCTAATAATGTGACTAATTATTTTTAACTCTAAATGCAGCCCCTCCCAGGAGAACACGGGGCAAGGAAAAAAAACATTGCCTTAAGAAAACAACTTAAAAAAGGCAAAGCAGAGATTACATTTGATGAGGCTGCCACCTGCATGCCTGTAGGCAAACTTGGTGGCTTCTTCACCCGAGAGGCGTCCATGTATATATGGAGTGAGGTCCCATTGGATGTAGAAAGTTGGGATAATGTTTCTGAGTATGATAGAAACATGTTATTTGAGTTTTTGAAGGTTAGTGATTTGTAAATATATATTCTATATGTTATTTGTTGATTTTTTTTTCTATCTGACAAGCTTGTTTTATTTAATTACTAGAGCGAGTTCAACTTGGATTTCCAAGTTGTTAATGACGATCTCCTTGCCACTAAAAAAAACAAGGAGGCATTATGGCGACTGTTAGAATGCGGTACATTGACCGCAAACACCAAGCAAAGGATTATTATTTGCAGGTGGCGGGAGATGATGAGGATGTGGAGTTAGAGCATAAGAGGAAGTCTGCAATTAACAAAGCCGCAATCCCCCTGGGTATGAAACCTGAAAACTGGCTTCGAGCTGTTGATCACTTCTGCAGTCCAGAGCAAAAGAGGAAGTCTGCAATTAACAAAGCCGCCCGCCAAAAACAAGCGAGCACATACCGAGGTGGAACGAGCTCTTTTGCCAGTCACTGTTACAAAAAAGGTATATACACACACATATACATAGACAATAATGTTTATTTAACTTATAATTTAACTTTTAATCTTAAACAGAGCATCAAACGGTATGAAGCATACCGTACTAGACATACAGGAAGGCAGGGGACGTTTGATAGCTCTCATAATGAAGAGAATTATGTAAGCATTTATTTATAATCTATTATATATATTTATAATCTATTAAATCACTTTTGTAAAATACAGCACAGGTTAAAGTCACGGGTTGAGTACAAACGTCAACGGATCGCCGAAGATGAAGAAGGAGGAGGAAGCAGCTCCCAATAGGTGGATTAGGTTTGTATATATTTGTGTATGTACGTTTTAGTATTTGACCCGTTTGGTATAATTATGTTTAGTAAATAGGATATTTGACCCATTTGGTATATATTTGTAGTTATTTGTTGATAGTTGACCTATTTGGTATAAATATGTTTAGTAAATAGGATATCTGACCCATTTTGTATATATTTGTAGTTTAAATGTTGATAGTTGTCCCATTTGGTATATATTTGTAGTTATTTGTTAGTAGTTGACCTATTTGGTATAAATATGTTTAGTAAATAGGATATTTGACCCATTTGGTATATATTTGTAGTTTAAATGTTGATAGTTGACCCATTTGTTATATATTTGTAGTTATTTGTTAATAGTTGACCCATTTGGTATATATTTGTAGTTTAAATGTTGATAGTTGATCCATTTGGTATGTGTTTGTAGTTTGACCCATTTGGTGTCTGTATGTTTGCTAAATGTTAATATTTGACCCGTTTAGTATAAATATGTTTAGTAAATAAGATATTAATTTGACCCATTTGGTATAAATGTATTTGTGGGAGCAAATTAATGCCTTCATGACGAATCCTCAATTCCAAGCGCAAATGCTCCAAATGGCTAATCAATTGGTCCAATCTCAAAACTTTGGAAATCAAGGCGGAAGCGGCAATAGTGGCGATCACGACGACGACGAAAACGAAGACGAAGACGTTTAGGCAGTTTTGGTATGTTTTTTTAGTGTTGATGGTGTATGCTTGAATGTAAATATTGGTATGTTAGTTTAGTTATGATGATATGTTTAAACGAATGTTAGTTAAATTTGGTATGTTTATATATATATGTATATATATATGTATGTAAATGTTGGTATGTTGGTTAATTAGTTTTGTTATCATTTTATTTGGTTATGCGTGTGCGGAATAAGCAAACACGAAGAAAAAAAAAGGCCTTTAAATTTGGTATGCTTATATATCTGCCTTGTAGTGTTCGACCTCTTAGTATTACACATAGTATGCCCGTCCCCTATCAGCGTATTTTTTTGTTTTATGCAGACTTTATTTCCAAATAAGGTCAACTTCTTAGACTTCTTAACTTTTGTTTTAACTATGGCTTGTATTGTTTATGTCAATCAACTTCTTAGACTTTTGTATCAACTATAAGGATGATTTAACTTTTGTTTTAACTATGGCTTGTATTATCTGTCAATCACTTCATAGACTTTTGTATCAAATTATATGATTTCGATGACTATGTACTACATCAAGTCAGCACAGAGTTAACAAATCACGCGCACAAAGTTAACAAATCGCGCGCACAAAGTTAACAAATCGCGCAACGCGTGATATTGGGTTAGAATAATTTAAAAAGTTTATTACATTTTCTAAGAAGTTCCCCTAAATGTTATGGTGTTGTAATCACAAGAAACAAATGTTATTTTTGCTTGATTCCTTCTGAAGCACCCTTGCTCTTGCGTTTTCATTTTCATATTTTTCGTGTTCTAGTTTTCATTTTCAATTTTCTTTTATAAGCATATTTTCCTTTTGGTTTTTCTGTACATAACTTAAATTTAACTAAACAACTTTATTATAATAATATATGAAATGGTTTTTCTTTTTTTATGATCTAAATAAAATTCAATAAAAAATATCTATAGGTTTTAGTTTTCGTTTTCATTTGCTATAGCTATAGCAAATACGTCAAAACAACCAGGTTGTCTCCGGTTGTAGCGCACGTCTATGATACCACTAGTTCTAAACTATATATTAATTGAGGATAATTTTCTATAAGGCTAAGGCGCATGGGTATTAGGAGATAATTGATGTTGCAAAGGCGGCAACATGAACTATTAGGAACCCCCGCCGTTTGGGTGGATCATTGGAATCGTGAAGCCCACCACGACTACCCTAGTTCAAAATTGTTTAACAAAATTAAGGGGTGAAGGGCCATACAATGGGGATGGTGAGGAAGGTCGGAAAGGGATGATGATGTGTCGTTGAAGTGGCGGATACTAATGGCAACAAGGAGCTGAAAATAGTTTTATAGTGGATTTATAAATTAGCTTGGTAAGTGCATGGGACAATTTATAAAATGGTTGGCGCGCCATCATTAAGTCAAGAATGGGGAGTTTGAAAATGATTAGGGATGGTATTTTAGTCAAGCATGGGACGTTTGAAAATCAAAGTAAAAAAGCGGTATTTGATTAATTTGTTATTTAAAAGCCATGTAAATGTGAAAAATCCGTTTACGATACAAAATTTAACTTTATTTTAAATAAAACCCCATTATAAAATGAATTATCTAGTGACTAGGTCATTGTTTTAAAGTCTACATAGGATGAGAAGTTTGATCATTTATTATAAGATATGATACGTTCACAATATATGACTGTGTCATTGTCTTTGTGGAATATTTGTATGAAAGATTGACAATGTGATACTTGTGTGACAAAAACACAACTCTATAAATAG
Organism: Ambrosia trifida; assembly: GCA_028751855.1. Taxonomy (NCBI): domain Eukaryota; kingdom Viridiplantae; phylum Streptophyta; class Magnoliopsida; order Asterales; family Asteraceae; genus Ambrosia; species Ambrosia trifida. The sequence continues at coordinate 57,765,780 of CM054129.1, read as the reverse complement.
AGCTCAACGCTATCTATGCTAACATGTGCTTTTTAATAAACATATCCAAACTTCATTGATCATGTCTATCAAAGAAGAGGTTATTCGTCCCATCACCAATTTCCCTCCTAGTGTTTGGGGAGATCAGTTTCTTATTTACGATGAGGTACAAAAAATATTAAAATAACAAAACAGCTATATATTATGCTTATTTCACGTTTGTTATATTAAATGGCGAACAATGTTTAAGTCTTGCAGATTGAAGACCACGTGGAGGTGGAACAAAGAGTCAACGATTTGAAGAACGATGTGAGAAAAGATATACTGTCATATTTAGATGTTGAAACTGAACATCCAAAATTGTTAAAACTCATTGATACAATCCAACGTCTTGGTATAGCCTATCATTTTGAAGAAGATATTGAGCAAGCCTTGCAACGTATTTATGAGACGTATGGCGATGAATGGAAAGGTGCAAACCCTTCTCTTTGGTTTCGAATCATGCGACAACAAGGCTTCCATGTTTCATGTGGTGAGTAATTAAGCATGCATGAATTTAGTATATTCAATATATTAATATGGAAAACAGAACCTAATGGTGAGTGATGTTAATGGAAATAGGTATTTTTAATGAATATAAAGATGCAAATGGGTCTTTTAAGGAATCGTTAACAAAGGATGTCCATGGCTTGCTTGACTTGTATGAAGCTACATATCTGAGAGTGCAAGGTGAAGATGTACTAGAAGAAGCTCTTGTTTTTACAAGAACTCGTCTTCATAAAATAGCACATGATCTTACTAAGACCAACGCTACTTTGTCTACCCATATACAAGACGCATTAACGCTACCTTTACAAAAAAGGTTGCCAAGACTCGAGGTGTTGGGTTATATCGAATTCTACCAGAAACAAAATTATCATAACGAGTCTTTACTTAAACTAGCCAAGTTAGCATTCAACTTGCTTCAATCATCCCATAGGAAGGAGCTCAACCAAATGACTAGGTATACGCATATACTTTGTTTATCAATAAAAGAAATTTAAATACAAAATGATAGGAAACTTTGCCTTTTATTACAGTTTATAAAGCAAAAAAAATTCATAAACTTGTCTATGGATGTTAATTTATCTTATCGTAGGTGGTGGAAAAAACTTGATGTCCCAAACAATCTACCTTATGTGAGAGATAGATTGGTTGAGTGTTACTTCTGGGCACTTTGTGTATACTTTGAGCCAAAATATTCTCAAGCTAGAATTTTTTTAGCAAAAGTATTTTCGGTAGCAACAATTGTTGATGACACTTATGACGCATATGGTACTTACGAAGAACTTAAGATCTTTACTGATGCAATTCAAAGGTATTGATGGAAATTCTATATATAACTTCGACTAATTAATAAACACATTCTTGTATTATTTTCTAATACAAAATGTAAATTTCAAATTAACTATAGGTGGTCAATATCATGCATAGACGAGCTTCCACAATACATGAAACAGATATATCAAGCGCTGTTGGATGTTTACCAAGAAATGGAAGAAATCATGGGAAGGGATGGAAAAGCACATCATGTTAGCTATGCTAGAGAATCTGTAAGTTATTTTCATCGTCTTTTATTAAAGTGTAACTTTTGGTGCATGCATGCATCTAACTATACATGCATGTGGTCACATGTAGATGAAAGAGTTAACTAGAAGCTATCTGAAGGAAATGAAATGGGCTAATGAGGGGCATGTACCAACAACAGAGGAGCATATGGAAGTTGCATTTGTTAGTAGCGGGATTGGAATGCTGACAATAACATCTTTTGTAGGCATGGGTGATAAGGTCACCGACGAGTCGTTCAAATGGGCTCTCACAAATCCTCCTCTTATTAAAACCTCAAGCGTTATAACTAGACTGATGAATGATTTTTTCTCTCAGAAGGTACATGAGATTTTTTGTTCGAGAGATTCTAAGCATTTTGTTTTTATGCTAGTATTGAAATGGTAGTTACTAATTGATAAAATGTGCAGGAAGAGAAAGAAAGAAAGCACGTCGCATCTAGTGTTGAAAGTTACATGAAGCAATATGATGTGGCCGAGGAGTATGTTCATAGCGTATTTAGCAATAAAATCGAAGACTTGTGGATAGATTTAACCCAACAGTTCCTCACGAGTAAAAATATACCGACACCTCTACTATATTGTGTGATCAACTTGACACGGTCAATGGTTGTCATGTATAAAGGTAAGGATAATTTCACCCAAGTTGGAGAAGATATAATAGGTCATATCAAGTCTTTGCTTATTCATGGTTTAGACATATAACTTTATGTCCTTCATGCCATCAAGTGTTTAATATATACCCTCTAAGCTCTCTATTTATCTAAATAATGAGGATGATCATGTTGTACGTGTGGTGTTTAAATAACGGTGAAAGTGTATGTTTCCTACATTACGTTCAGAGATTTAATATTGTTGTCATTTGTATTATTATGCATTTCTCTTTCAGCAAGCTATATATTAATTAAATGCACTATAATTAATTAATATGAAAAGGAGTAGCCTGCTTACAAATCAAAGTTGAAATATAACCTTGCTTCTTGAAGAACACCACTATAACAATTTAATATACGACCAAAATAAAGAGATATTTGTATTACTGATTGCTAGAACGATTACAGATACTCGAATACAAATTGTTACAGTATTTTGACTATAATCTATCTTTTATAACTATCATAAAAATTCTCTAAGTGTTTCTCTATTCATGTCACACCACGACAATGGCGGAAACACGTGGCGCGACGGTTCAAGAGCATAAAGTCAAGGTTAATGCTAAACACAAGTAATTTAAGAAAATGGGTCATTTATTAAGGCGTCAAATCTTGTTCCAAATATTACATAAAAGTAAATTGTTTTTAAGACAACATAGAGGTTTCTCAAATATATCCCAAAGCCTTGGGAAATAAAGGTGAAACCCCTCAAAATGTTTAACGCCATATCGGGGGATTCCACGACCCAGCTTGCCCCGGTTCGTCTTCATTTAATTACCTGAAAGATATGTTTAAAAATTTCGTCAATATAAATATATTGGTGAGTTCACAGGTTTTTAGTTTCCAAAACTTGAATACTTGGGAAATACCATGTTATGACAATATATAGGAGTTGCAAATTCCTATAATTCTACTTGAGACTATAATCAAACCAAGACGTAAAATAATAATGCCCCGCTCCAAGTCGTTACTCGGTTTCCCACGACTTAAGTTCAGAATATATGCACCCCAGGCATACACTAATGCATAATCGACGCTATCGATTAGGGGTGGGCCTTGTCAGGCACCAATAGTACTATTCAAATATTCCACCGGTTTCATTTCCCTGAACAAATGATTATAGAGGCGAGGACTCAACCCCGAGTGGCGGTCACATCTCAAGTAATAAACCCGTCAAACATTTTCCCTAACATATCTTTCCCCCGAAAACGTAAAAATAGTTTAAAATGGGGCCGTGAAACTCACCTGAAACTCTGTCTGGCTTACTAGGCAGATAGCAAAGAGGGTCTCGCACCTACAAACGTCCTAGACGTATAAGTCACTATTCCTATAGTGCATGTGCCTTGGCAAGTTGTACACCCAACTCCCGACCACAAGTTATTCCAAATCCCGTTTAATTAAGCGCGTATCCTAGGTTTCGTTGGCGTTAGATTACCCTTTGCGTTACAAGTTATATATTATCTTGTTAATATTTCCTTAACTTGTACCTTATTATCATCGACTCGACTTCACTTAACATATAATTATTTTCCCATTTAAATAATTATACTTAAGATCGCATTGCTCGATATAATATATATTTCGACCCTCGACCCGACTCACTTTGCCGCACATTTGTTTTCCCATTTAAACAAATACGCTAAGATCTTGTCGTTCGATTGTACATTCTTAACACCCGATTCAACTCACCATACCGTATATTTATTTTCCCATTCAAATAAATATACTAGGATATTGTCGGCACTGCATACACATATATATATATCTTTGCCTACTCGTCGCGGCTTTCCTTCCCACATATCTACTTTCCCATTAAGTAGATATACTAGAATTTTGCCGAGACGAGCGTACATATATATAAATGTGTAATTTTTCTTGTTAAGTATATACGTTTGTTTAACGTCTTATTTGTTTATGTCACGTTTTTCTCCCACGAATAATTCCTCCAACACTTAGGAAAGTGTTTATTAGTTTTCACCCATGATGTATATATATTTTACTTCTTAAAAATATATATTTTCTTATCTTGCCGCAATGGCATTTTTCTCATGATTTGTCCGTGTACGGTTCGTTAACGCGTCTTAGTTCGATATCTTAGCTCGAATAGTTAATTTTTCCAAGTTTTTCCCAACATGTGTTTTATAGAAATATTATCCATATTTCTTCCTCTTTTCACATGTTACTTGGATGGTTTAAAATACTTATGTATTTTTAACCCAACTTGTTAACTTAACTACAAAAATGTTTCCAACACTTTTATATTCCCATTTATATAAAAGTATTCATTTTTGTATAAGTTTCTCAAGTTTGTTTAATATTTTTATAAAATCTCCATTTTATAAAAATCCTTATGTTAATACAATCCATATTTTTATAACTTTCAAAAATATACTTTATACAAAAATACCCAAGTATATCTACTAGTATTTACCAAATCAACCTTGAAAATTATTACTTATACTTTTGACACCAAACTTTCCATCCCTGCATTTTTGGACTAATAGTTTCTAAAATATCCATTTTAGTCCTCTAACTTTCAAGGTTACAATATTAGTCCCTTAACTTTCAAATGTTGCATTTTTCCACTCTAACTTCCAAAGTTAACATTTTTCACTCAAAATAGTAGACTTTGAAGATTCAACTTTTCATTGGTAAGTTATTTTTGTATCAAAACACTTTCATTAGTCTTATATTCCCTATATAAGACTACTTGTATGTGTGTTTTATGTATTTGCCCATTTTAACAAAATATCATTCTTCCAAGTAAGTAACTTTAATTTTTCATCTTCTTTATCCATGAACTTCTAACATGTTCCACCATATATTATACCATGGATGATCATTTTAAGATGATTAATACTACTTTTTAATACATTCAAGTTTATTCCACAAATCTTAACCAAATCACCATCCTACTTAGTGTATGTGTAGTTTTTATATATTTTCAAGAACACTACTTTATCATCATCCAATCCATGGTTTATTTACATATCTTTAATCATCTATTTTACTCATGTAAAACCTATCAAAGATTATGTTCAAACCACCTTTTAAACCCTTCATGTACAACTTGCTTCTAAGAACACATACATGAATAATAACAATAAAAAACAAGGTTAAGAAGCTTACTACTAGCACAAGGCTAGGGAAGACAAGACCTTGGATTTTGAGAGGGGTTTAGTGTGTTCTTCCTTAATGGTTAAGCTCCAAGCTTGAAACACACAATAGGGGTTTGGATGATGGATTGTTTTGAGTGATTTGGAGATGTAAAAACTTGAAAGAAGAATGTGTATGGGGGAGGGGAAACTTACGGCCCAAATGAAGAAAGAAGAGGAGTTGTTTTTGCTTTGTTATCTTCAAAGGACTAACACATGTTTATATAACCTTATCACATGTAATCTTCCATGGATTTTGTGATCATTACTAAAGATATAAGAGATTTAGGAAGTACACAAGTGATCTTGGATGGATGTGGAGAGGTGTAGGTTGGCCGTGGGTTTTGGATGAGCAAGGGAAGGGATTTTGCTTGTAAATCTTGGCTAAGGATTTGGATGATCCTACACTTAATCTTTATACAAGATTTTCACCCATGCACATGCACATACTTAGGCCATGATGGCTAGCTCTTTGTCTTGGATTTTAGTGGCCTATGGCCGAAAATTATACAAGGGAGGGGACAAGAGAGTGGTTACTTTTGTACTTCATGCCTTACACCTTTTGTCTTATGTTTAAGCATGCTTTAATCTAGTTTATAGATTATTATCATTGCCACTCTTGCATGGTTATAATTATGGCCTTTAGGCCGGCCCTTGGATGGGTTTGGGTGGGGTCCACAACTCCAAATATTTACCCAATACTTCTTATGTTTAATCCCCCGTCGTTCGGGTGTCGTTCGGGTATTTTTCGGGATTTAATCACGCGTTATCCGGACATTAAAAATACCTTTAATAACCCTTAAATATAGTCTAATTTAAGCGTTGATTGGTTATTTAGGCTTTTGCCGGGTGAAATTATGAGTTATACGCGTATCGGGTGCGGTACGCGCATTTTATTCGCTACCGGGAGATTTGTACAAGACGTTTTCACTTATGGTTTTGGAGTTCCAAAACTCATTATATTTTATGAAAATACCCTTTATTTTATATCCTGGGTGTCCGGGATCCTTTTCGTTTATTTAATTATTACCGGGTAACTGCCAACGTCCATACCGGATAGTTATTTCGCACATGATCCAATCATGTTTTTACCATTAAACGTATGCATTCCTATGCACTATTTGGAAATTGCTATCTCCTAAGGCCTTGATAATTAAATCACACATAATTGCATTTAATTACGTTAATCATATATTAATTACTTTGTACGGAATTACCTTATTTTTGCCGGTTGTTACAATTCAAGAGTGCATGAATCCTTCTTCTTGGAAAGAAGGGGTATTTATAGCCTTGGAGATGTCTTGTGATTGGCTAGGATAAGAATGACAGCTGTATTGTACGATCGCAAACCGTTAACGTTGTTGGCGCTGTCATCCTGTGATTGGTCCACGTGTCCTGTAGTCGTCATTTTCTGTCCTTTTCTGTACCTCGTACCTGCAGGTGATCATGGAGCAGGGAATAACAGCCTCTGATCAGGGGCGGACCTAATGAAGAAGCAGGTGCCGCATTCGTTGCGGCTCATGACTTCGCGCGCGTAATGGAAAATTAGTGGAAAATTTTGTTTTTTTTACGAAATTTAAAAAACGTTGCTACTAAAATGAAAAAAAATGAAAAACGTTACTATTGAAAAACATTTCTATATCTGCCACTGCCTCTGATTGGTTATATGTCCTTTTCTTTGTCGGGTCACAGCTAGGATGTTCAAATCGCTCGCCGCTCGTGGATCGCTCGTCGCTCACTCAAAAAATGCTCGAAAAATGTTTGCTCGATCTTCCACTCGGTTGTAAATGAGCTGATCGGCTTGGTTCGATTTGTAAATGAGCCAAGCACGAGCAAATGTATGCTCGGCTCGGTTCGGCTCGAATAAATTTTTATTTATATATTATATATTTAATTATAAATATACACACAATTTACAGATAAATTTATGGCTTTATATATAACATTATATTGGATTTAACTTAGTATATACAAACAAAATATAACTAGCCCACTTAACTCAATAAAAAATTTAACACTAGATTTAATAGTAAAACCATAAGTCATGAGGTGACAGTCTTGACTTCTTTATGTTAGTAGTCGTCCATCGCTAATTGTTGCTTGATATCACACTATGTCACAATGCAACAATTGTTCTATAACATATCACACTACGTCACAATGCAACAATTGTTCTATAACATATGCTCATCGCCTCACCAACCTCAATCTAAGCCTTATCATCGGACACTAGGATTTCAATATTAGTGTTATCATCGGACAGTTCGACCTTAGTTGTCACCCGACAATGAAAACATCGAAGGAATCATCCTAATTTTATGATCGTCCAAATTACTCTCCGTTCGATTCTTGCTCGGCACTCGCTCAGAAAATTTGCACTCGAAGAATGCTCATTCGGTTTTCGACTCGATTGTAAACGAGCCGCTCCGCTCGGTTCGGTTTGCAAACGAGCCAAGCATGAGCAAAGCTCCGCTCGGATCGGCTCGGCTCGTGAACAGCCCTAGTCACAACTGGCATGTACAAGGTTACATGCGCAGGCTTCTGAAAGATTTAGTCAGCGCTACATGCTGACGTGTACAAAGATGTGGGGCCGTGCGCCCGCATAGGTACATATCTCTTCACTTCTCAATGTTAATATTGATTGGTACAACACCACGTCAATAAGTAATATATAGCCGTCATGGAAAACTGGCACCAGTGTACGAGTAAGTTTAGACTGTCGGATGCATTACTAGAAACACGAGAGAAATTCAATGGTATCACACCATGCAAGACCTAAGCAAGCTCACGTAGTTGTGGATCGGTTCATAAAATTAAAAATATTAATAATGAGATATATAGAAACTTAATAAATAATCCTAGCTATATAAGTAAAATCAAAACATATACAGTTATCCAATTAAAAAAACAAAACAATACAAAACCAAAATTATTAATAAAAGAATGAAAAATTTTCATTTTCAACAGAGACCATAAGCAAACAACATAATTTTTGGGTTAAAGTCTTGAGTTTTTTTTTTTTTTCAAAGTAAACTTCATTAACAAAAAACATCACAACGGACCTCAAAACAAGGACCTCCGAGCCACCAAACAAGCGATTACATCAAATCCAAGGGGTATTTACACCATAAATTCCAATCTATACTTTTAAATCTAGATCTATGCCTTAACCAAAAAAAATGACATCGACTTTACATTCTCCAATATTTCTATGGGTCTTCGTTGTTTGTTGTTGAAAACACGGTCATTTCTGACATTCCAAATCATCCAAAGAGTTGTGTAAACTATACCTCTAAGGATATACTTATGGGTCAAAGTCTTGAGCTAAAAGTTAAAGTCTTCACAACATAATTCTTTGAGTCAAATTATTGAGTCAAAGAAGCATGTGTAATTATTGAGTTAAAGTATAATTATTAAGTCAAAGTATATTCTTGTTTAAAGGAGCTTTTATCTCCATCATTGTTATCTTTGTATTAGTATATATAGTGTTGTATAAAAATGAAACAACCAAGTTGAACCATTACAAGTTTATATGGTATTAGCTAATAACATAAACAAGATTCTTTTTTTCTAGCTTTTTTCCTTCTTTCTTCCTGTTCTTCATTTCCAGTTGCCTTCTTCCTTGTTCCATGGCTGCCGACCCACAATTCCCCCTCTCCATTCCCTTAGTCACCTTATCAACATCAAATTAACCTCCACCAACTATCTCCCACGGGAGAAATAAATTACTCTGGTCCTTTCATACCTCAAACTTTCCGACCATGTTACCGGTGACAACTTTCCTCCACCCGAAACCATCATTTCTGATAACAAAACTGTCCCCAATCCTGACTTCATTGCTTGGCAACTTGCCGATCAAAAAGTCCTTCTTCTCTTAAAACCTACCCTAACCGAAGAAGTCATGGCGGAAACTATTGGTCATACCACGGCCAAAGCCATTTGGAAAGCACTAGCCGATGCCTATAGTCACTCCTCTATTGAACGAATCTACATCCTCAAAGACTCCCTTCGAACCCTTCAAAAAGGGACATCCTTGGTTTCGGAATTTGGCCAAAAATTTAAAGCTCTAGTCGATCAACTTTAGGCTATCGGACATCCCATAAGTGACGAAAACAAACGTCATTGGTTCCTTTGTGGACTCGGCCCCTCCATTGAAAATTTTTCAACCTCTCATCGAACCATTCGTCCGGCCCTATCATTTCGTGATCTCTTGGAAAACGCCGAGAATCAATAAATGTTTGTCCAACAATAATCAAACACCTCAAGCCGCCTTTTATGCCCACCCAAACAAAACTTCTCATAACCGATCTTCTTCCTCACGAGGCCGTACCCCTTCCTACACCAAGCGTCCTCCTCATTGCCAACCTTGTCGCCACACCGGCCATTATGCGAGTACTTGTCCTCAACTCGCCACCTTTTCCCAAAAATCGATTCCTCTTGATGCTAATCTCGCTGAGGCTTTTCATGCCCAATTCAACATAGCATCAGACACTCCCGATTGGACCGCTGATTTAGGTGCTACAACACATATGTTGCCCCCCATTAATGATTTACTTAATTCAAAATCTCACAATGGTGGTGTTACTTTTGGAAATGGAAAATCATCACCCGTTACTCATATTGGTAACACTAGATTAAATAAATCTATAACTTTACAAAATGTCTTAGTAGTTCCTAATTTAACAAAAAAATCTACTCTCAATTAGTAGGTTAACAAATGATTCTCCGGTTGATGTTTTGTTTTCTAATGATTTTTTCCAAATCCAGGACCAAAAAACCGCAAAGGTTCTAGCTCAAGGCACGTGCAAAAATGGTCTCTATGTTCTCACGCAAGGTCACAATTCTCTCGTTGTTGCGCTTTCTGCATCCCACTTGCATGTATCATTCAATAAATGGCATAGTAGACTAGGACATGTCTCTTTTCATACAATTATTACTTTAAATAAACTTGCTTGTGTTTTTGTTACCTCTATATTACCCAAACCAAGATTATGTGAATCTTGTGAATTATCAAAAGCAAAACACCTACCATTTATTGATAATACAAAACGCGCACAACATGTTCTAGACTTAATTCATTGTGACCTTTGGGGACCCGCCCCGTGCCCTCCAAGGATGGTTATTGGTATTATGTTATTTTCATCGTTAACTATTCGCGTTTCACTTTTTTCTACCCATTAAAAGCAAAATCCGAATTTTTTGCAATTCTCTCAACTTTCTTAATCTTTGTTCAAAACCAGTTTTCAACAAATGTTAAAGTATTTCAAAGTGATGGTGGCACCAAATTCACCAATCATCAAGTTCAAACTTGTATCCAACAACAAGGCATACATCATAGATTATCATGCCCTCACACACCCGAACAAAATGGTAGGGCCGAACGGAAGCACCGCCACATCACCGAAACCGGTCATGCCATGATGTTCAATGCCAATGCCCCACCCACTCTTTGGTTCGATGCCTTCACCTCTGCTACCTACATTACCAATCGCCTACCCACAAAACATCTAGACGACAAATAACCGTTTGAAGTTTTGTTCAACCAACCACCCACTTACTCAAACATGCGTATTTTCGGTTGTCGAGATTTTCCCTACCTTAGAGACTATACAAAAAGTAAACTTCAACCAAGAAGTGCTCCTTGCATATTCATTGGTTGTAGTCCTAAGTATAAAAGTTTTCTATGTCTTAAACCATCATCGGGTCGTATCTACACAACTCGCCATGCCAAATTTGATGAAGATATTCTTTCTTTTCACAACAACTCCACATCCACTAATACTGCCGATTTACCTATCACAAATTTTGAGGAACAAATACCCACTCTCACAGCCACTAATATTCCCTCACCAACCACCACACCATCATACACTCATCCCATTTCGTTTCTCCCCTTATGTGATGTTCCTCTCAACCCAACATCCCAATCATTACCTTTTGATCCTACCAACCCAACCCAACCCAATCCAAAGCCCACCCCCTTCACCCGCAACCGACCTATACACCTCCACCCTTTCCAACCCACAAACAGCTCACCCCTTCGACCGAAACCCCTTCCACATCCACCGGTCCATCTACCAACTAAATGCCTCCCTCAATCATCCCAAACCTATTAACAGATTCTCATATCTCATCTACTTCAAGCCTAACTCATCAACAACCTCCTCAAATTCAACAACTGCACCTAACCAAACCACGAACTCTCATCCCATGACCACTCGAGCAAAGGCTGGGATTTTCAAACCAAAACATTTTCTTCACCTTGCTCAACTCACCACTCATCCTCTACACCACTCTCTATTTTCTTCTCACATCCCAAAAGGCATCAAAACCGCTCTCAAAAATCCTAAATGGATCCAAGCAATGCATGACGAACTCAAAGCCCTTCATGCAAATCAAACGTGGACTATTGTTCCTCGTCCTACTAGAACCAACATCATTGGCTCAAAATGGATTTATAGAATCAAATATAAATCCAACGGATCTATTGACCGCTACAATGCACGACTTGTAGCTCAAGTATTCACGCAAATACCGGGTCTAGATTTCTCTCACACCTTTAGTCCCGTTGTCAAATCATCCACCATCCGGGTGGTTCTTAGTCTCGCCACCATCAACAATTGGGATGTTCGTCAATTAGACGTCAACAATGTGTTCCTAAATGGTCACCTCAACGAAACCATTTTAATGGAACAACCTCCGGGTTTTGAAGATTCTCACCGACCCAACCATGTGTGTAAACTAAACCGTGCTCTATATGGTTTAAAACAAGCACCATGTGCTTGGTTTCAACGATTAAGCTCCTTCCTTCTTAATCGTATATTTCAAAACAGTCGAGCCGATAGATCTTTGTTCATTTACAATCACCAAGGTATCTTAAGTTATCTTCTTGTTTATGTTGACGACATCATTATCACCGGGAATAGTGAAAATTTCATCAACAACTTCACATCTTGTCTTATGTTAAGGGCACTTTAGCACATGGTTTAACTTTTGATCGTCCACCTAACACTACTTTATTAGGTTTTTCAGATGCAGATTGAGCTCGTTGTATCAATACATGAAGATCCACATACGGCTATTGTATCTACTTAGGAGGAAACTTGGTCTCTTGGAGCACAAAGAAGCAACCAACAGTATCAAGATCCAGCTGTGAATCCGAATATAGAGCAATGGAAAATACGGCAGCTAAAATTATTTGGTTAACTAATCTTCTTTGGGAACTTCATGCTCTACCACCGGATCGCCCGACATTCTTATGCGACAACAAGAGTGCTTTGTTCTTAAGTCAAAATCCTTTCTCACACAAACGAGCAAAGCATATTGACATCGACTATCATTTTGTCCGTGAATTGGTAACCGCTGGAAAACTACACACCAAGTTCATCTCGACAGACAAACAAGTAGCCGATATATTCACCAAGATTTTACCATAACCGTTATTTGAAAGATTTCGAACAATGCTTCGTCTTTGACCTCCACCGACTTGCATTAACGGGGGGTATAAGGAAACAACATAATTCTTGGGGTCAAAGTCTTGAGTCAAGAGTCAAAGTCTTGACAACATAATTCTTGGAGTCAAAATCTTGAGTCATAGAATAATGTGTAATTATTGAGTCAATGTATAACTATTGAGTCAAAGTCTATTCAGGTTTAGAGGAGCTTTTATCTCTCTCATTGTAATCTTTGTATTAGTATATATAGTGTTGTATAGAAATGAAACAACCAAGTTGAACCATTACATGTTTATAGAGACGTACAGAAAAAAATTATAATTCATTTAAAATCTCAATTCCCACGTACTGGCTCATGTTTCCATTCCCAACTACAAGATATAGCCCCAACCCTAACGTTGCACCACTTGGCAACAACACATAACTTATTTACATCGAATTGGAACAAGTCAGGGAATAAAAGTTTTAGCGGTTTATTCTTTAACCAAACATCCAGCCAAAATCTATTCCTTCTCCATTACCTACGACAGCTTTAATAGCATTTCCCACAACCAAATTGGAATACATCAGGTGGTTTTCAAGTTTATCAATCGCACACCATGTACCAGTTAAATACTTATTGTGAGAAATGGTTGGTCATGATCATGGGGTATAATGTAAAGCCGTAATAACCCCATAACCAATTTTCTTCTACTTTGAATCTCTGCCACCATTTTAGGGAAATATTTTCAACTTTTAAAGGGAATAAACCCAAACGTCCCTCTTCTTTTGGTGTAGTTACCCGGTCCCAAGCGATCCAACACATCTTCCTTATATCATTGTTACCTCCCAAAAAAATATCCTTTTTGCCTCCAATATATTGATGACTTTACGGGAGCTTTGTATTAAGAGAAATAGTATGTAGGTAGATTTTCCAGCATGAATGTAACACCCCAACCGATGGCGGAATCATTGTGACACCCGGCAAATTCTGGTTAACAACGTTGTCTAGATGAAAGTCTACCTTAGCGAGTCACGCGTATATTGTACTTAACTGGGTTAGCTAAGTCGGGTTATGGTTCGGGAACTATCGGTTTAGTCTAGAGGGTCATTAGATGTTGGTCTAGAGGTTCATTAGATGTCGGTCCTTAACCAAGTGTACAAACGGTGACGATTTGTAGGATCGTCAGGGCATACGGAACATACGAGTCTCGAGTCCCGGGAATTGGTGAACGAGTGTGAACATGTGTATTTACTTGTGTTACGTGTTTACAATCATTATGTGACTTGTCGGTACGTGAATATGTGTTAACATATGTTAAAACGGGGTTTAACGCGCAAAACACACGAAACCAGCCCCTATAGGCGATTAGGAAGGCCTAATCGCTTATAAGGGAGGCGAGTAGGCAAACATAGGGGCGAGTAGGGGCTACTCGTGTGCCCTAGCGGGCGAGTAGGCCCCAATTGCCTGAACAATCATGCGATTAGGATTCCTAATCGCGTGTAAGGGCTGCATAATCGCTAGTTACGTGCTGGACGACTAAAAACGACTATAAATACCATACTTGACCTCATAAACTTCATTATACAAACCCTAGTCGTCCCATAACCTGCCCCAACACACACACAACCTCTGGAACGCGATTTTCGATCAAAACACAAGGATTCAAGCATAATCCTTCATTCTTTCACAATTCTAAGGTTTGGTTTCCATCCATGAATCTTTATAAACGTTTTTAATCAATCCCTAATGGTCCAGACCTGTTCATAAACGAAAAGTTTTCTGAAAATCATTAATAAGGGTTGTTAATCGGATTCTAACTAGTATACATGTGTTATGGGTGTTTATGATTAGAAAGCTAAGGTTTTTATGATTCATGATGATAGATTAACATGTCATTAGGATTAATTCAGAATACTAATAATATTATGATGATAATATCTGAGTAATTGATTATTAGGGTTGTTGTTATGCATGTTAGTGATGATTGCATGCTATGTGAATGGTGTTTGGATTACGTGATTTGCATGCAGGGCTGATAATACGAGGCAAAACGAAGGGTTTCTGTTGAAACATGTTTAGAATAGTGTTTGGGATGATATTGGGTAGTTACACACGTTCTGGATCTGATTTGGAGCGTTAAACGCGCGAAAAACCGGAACAGCAAGGTTACAGGCGAGTAGCATTCCTAATCGCCTATGTTATAGGCGAGTAGGGTGCTAATCGCCTATAACTCATGCGAGTAGAAGCCTACTCGTGTGACCTTAGGGGCGATTATCCCTAATTGCTAGTTTTTATATGCAATTAGCCCTAATTGCTAGTTTGTATATGCAATCAGTCCTAAATGCTAGTTTACGTTTCCTAATCGCGTGTACTGCTGCTGTAAGTGTAAATTAGCATTCCGAGACCCGATTTGACATGTTGTAACATGCTAGGAACCTCGTAACATATATAATAACTTGGTAACATATGTTTGGATGTAATTCGGTGATACGTGAACTATGTGCTATAACTTGGTGTGCGTTAACGTATGTTAAGTATGAATGCGTGATTACATGTTTGAGAGCGTAAACATAACACGGGAAGTCTCGGGTCACCAATGGGATGTCGAGTCTTGTACTTTGGGTCAGTTAAACAGTCATGGTGTTTTCAAACGAACTTGGTTATGGTCTGGACATCTAGGGACTAATTAACCTGCGGGTTATTAGTCTAAGTACTTGTAACTGTCATATGTTAGGTCGCCGCTTTACGGGGCTAGCATAGCAGCTGAGTTTACTCGGGTTAAGGAGTAACGCAACTTAAGGTGAGTTTACGGCCCCTCTTTTAAACTGGTTTTATACTTTCGGGGGAGAAAACATGTGTTAAAACGATTATTTGGTAACTACTGTCATACTATGGGTTTCTATTGTGTACTACACGATCTTTGGAAGTCCCGGGGGGAACCATGAATGTGCGGGTTTGCACAACGGGGAAATGTGAATAGCGCTATTGGGAGTGACCAACCCCACTCGTCGGCTTGGAGGGCCGGGCGAGTGCATATTGTCTCAAACAGGAACAACAGGAACAACTGGTACTTTTCGGGCACAACATCTGGTATTCGAGTTAGTAATGGTTTTCCAATCGTGGTAGTAACAAAACATACGCCTAGCTAGCGTACACTGGTTTTCGATTTGTTATAGTATGGACAGGTTGACTTGGTACTTGGATACAAAACCTGTAAACTCACCAGCATTTTTGTGCTGACATAAACTTTTACATGTTTTCTCAGGTCGCTAAGGTAGCACAGTGGATCTAGGGCGCACGCGTCTGCACGGCGTCTAGCTAGAGTTGCATGATTTTACAATCGTTGAACATTGGTTTATTATTGAATAATTGTTTTGAATAAGCTTCCGCTGTAAACGGGGATTTTAAACTATGTTTTGAAATTGCATTTATATTCATTTAGACTTGTTTATTGTGATCGTTGGTTTGGATCCTGGTTTGTCATGCGCCTCGCGGTAAAACTCCGCAAGTGGATTTTGAGGGTGTGACAGATTGGTATCAGAGCCAATGGTTATAGTGAACTAGGACTGCATGTAGAGTCTAGTCTATAGCCGAGTCGCACACACTAGACGATCACATGGTACTAAACGTTATAGTGGTTGACGTATGGTCTTGTCGGGGTGTCTCTAAATCGTTGGTCTTTCTACGTTACATCATCTGTTCTATCTTAGGTTGGGTTACTTGTTTTCTAGGCAGTGTAGTCTATTGGAGTAACTCGTGTGCTCTTGAGATTTGTCCAAGGCTCGGACATCTCACTTTCGTACTTGAATAGAAACACTTGCCATAAACTACCGTAGTATTACGGTGTGTAGCTAAGAGTCTATGTTCGGTGATTTGAACTTTGAACTAGGAGAACACTTGGAGGACCATGTAGAGCGGTTTATCATTTTGGGTGCACACAAAATCATAAACCGAAATGCATGGAAGCCCTGGTGAACTCTGGGTTTGAAGGGATAGTCCTGGATTGGATCTAGCTTTGATCTTGTGAACGTTAGTCGTTATCTTTAACTGCGAAACTAAATTTTCTCGTTCTTTCTGCCAGAATCATGTCTGGAGTAAGAGGAGGACGTGGAGGTGGTCGCAATGGTGGACGTGGTGGTGGTCGCGGTGGTGCTGGTGGTCGTGGTGGAGGTATTAACCTATCGCAGGCTGATCTGAACAACTTGCTCCAAGCTGCCTTTCAGTTAGGGCACAACGGTGGTGGTGGTCCTGTTGACCCACCCCCACCCATGTGCACCTACAAGATGTTTCGGGACTGTAAGCCCCAGGAATTCTCTGGCACTGAGGGTGCGGTAAGCTTGCTTAGGTTGTTGGAGAAAGTGGAGTCAGTATTTCTGATGTGTAACTGTCTCCCAGAAGATCGGGTTAAGTATGCTGCTGCATTATTCCAGGATGTGGCATTGACTTGGTGGAATGGCATCACCCAGAATATGGTATTGGGGAGGCATATGCTATGCCATGGGAGAATTTTGTGCAGTTGCTGAAGCGTGAGTATTGTCCGAGGGAAGAGGTACAGAAGCTGGAGCACGAGGTATGGAACCTCAAGATGACTGGGTCAGAAATTGAGAAGTATACTGTGAGGCGGAATGAGTTGGCAGTGCTGTGTCCCGATCTGCATGTGCCAGAATACCGTAGGATTGAACACTATGTCTCGGGGTTAGTACCGGAAATTGCAGGGTTAGTGGCTGCGGGAAATCATCCTACGTATGCAGAGGTAGTCCGATCGACTCATAGGATGACCAACAAGCGCAAGTGGGAAAATGACGGGAATGAGGGTATTTTGCCTGCGAAGGGTTCGACTGTTAAGGCCCCAGAGAACAACAAGCGCAAGTGGGAAAATGACGGGAATGGATCTGGGTCAACACAGCAGGGTAAGAGGTTTGATAATGGGGGTTCTTCTTCTTCGGGTAACAAACAGGGTGGTTATGCGGGGAAACTGCCCAAATGTAACAAGTGTGGACGCCATCATCAAGGGAACTGCGACAGTAACCGTTGTCACCGCTGCCAGCGAACAGGGCATTATGCTAAAGATTGTCGGGTTACACTTCCATCGACTCAGGCTCCGACTAACAGCTCAGCTCCGACTACTCAAGGGACTACAGGAAGACAAGGATGCTACAACTGTGGTGACACTGGGCATTACAAGAAGGATTGCCCAAAATTGAAGCAGGGTGGAAACAACGGTAATGGGAACAACGGGGGCGGCGGCAGAAATGCACGTGCCTTCGTCATTGGAGCCGCTGAGGCTAGACAGGACCCTGACACAGTCACCGGTACGTTTCTTCTCAATAATCGTTCTGTTAGTGTGTTATTTGATTCTGGTGCCGACAAGAGTTTTGTATCCATGGGGGTTAGTCGACTGCTAGATGTAGTACCCGTACCATTAGAGACCAAGTATATTATTGAGTTGGCTGATGGGAAAACGATTGAAGCTACTAATATCCTTCGGGAGTGTCAATTAGAGTTGTCGGGTTTATCGTTCCCCATCAACCTTATGCCGGTACCATTGGGTAGTTTTAACGTTGTGGTAGGAATGGATTGGTTATCATTGTATCGTGCGGAGATTGTCTGTTACGATAAGGTTATTCGGATTCCTCTTCCTGATGGAGAATTCCTTTCTGTGTACGGTATCAAGGGTGGTGTTCCGTTAAACATCATCTCTAGCATGAAAGCCCTTAAGTGTCTTCGAAAGGGTTATCCAGCCGTTTTGGCACTTTTATCTGTTTCCTCTGTTGATGAGAAGAAGATCGACGACATTCCGGTGGTGCGCGAGTTTCCTGATGTTTTTCCCGATGATCTATCTGGTCTTCCTCCTCATCGTCAAGTCGAGTTCGGTATTGATCTTGTACCAGGGGCTGCTCCTATTGCTCGGGCCCCCTACCGTCTTGCACCTCCCGAGATGCAGGAATTGTCTAGTCAGTTACAGGAACTCTTGGACAAGGGTTTCATCCGACCAAGTTCTTCCCCTTAGGGAGCCCCGATTCTATTTGTTAAGAAGAAGGATGGAAGTTTCTGATTGTGTGTAGATTACAGAGAGCTGAACAAATTGACCGTCAAGAACCGTTATCCTCTTCCACGTATTGATGATCTATTCGACCAGCTTCAGGGTTCTAGTTATTATTCCAAGATCGACTTGAGGTCCGGTTATCACCAGCTGCGCGTCAGGGAGGCTGACGTTGCCAAGACTGCCTTTCAAACACGTTATGGCCATTTCGAATTCTTGGTCATGCCTTTCGGTCTCACGAACGCACCGGCGGTTTTCATGGACTTGATGAACCGCGTCTGTAACCCATATCTTGACAACTTCGTCATTGTATTCATTGATGACATTCTGATCTACTCTAAGAACAAGACCGAACACGAGGAACATCTGCGGTTAGTTTTGGAACTCTTGCGACGAGAACAACTTTACGCCAAGTTCTCAAAGTGTGACTTTTGGTTACGCGAAGTTCAATTCCTAGGACATGTGGTTAATGAACTAGGGATTCATGTCGATCCAGCTAAGATCGAAGCGATCAAGGACTGGGGAGCACCTAAGACGCCAACTGAGGTGCGGCAATTCCTAGGCCTTGCGGGCTACTATCGTCGTTTTATTCAGGGGTTCTCGAAGATTGCTCAACCCCTCACCACTCTCACTCAGAAGGATAGGAAATTCGACTGGGGTGAACCACAAGAGTCAGCGTTTGAGGAACTAAAGTCTAAACTGTGTTCTGCTCCTATTTTGTCTTTACCTGAAGGCCCTGATGATTTTGTTGTTTACTATGATGCTTCTATTCATGGTCTCGGTTGTGTATTGATGCAACGCGAGAAGGTAATCGCGTATGCTTCTCGTCAACTCAAGGTGCACGAGAAGAACTACACCACCCATGACTTGGAGTTGGGTGCAGTGGTTTTCGCGTTGAAAATTTGGAGACATTACTTGTATGGTACCAAATGCACCATCTACACCGATCACAAGAGTCTTCAACATATTTTCGACCAACAACATTTGAACATACGGCAGCGTCGTTGGATTGAACTCCTGAACGACTATGATTGTGCTATTAAGTACCATCCTGGCAAGGCGAATGTTGTAGCAGACGCCTTGAGCAGGAAGGAATCTACTAAACCTCGTCGCGTTCGGGCATTGCAGCTCACCATTCATTCATCCTTACCTGATCAACTCCGTTCTGCCCAGTTAGAAGCTTTGAAGGAGGAAAACCTTAAAGCTGAAACTATGCACGGTGCCGACAAGCACCTAGAGAGAAGGCCTGATGGCCTGCACTATTTCGCAGAACGTATATGGGTTCCTTTATTCGGGGGACTACGGGAGCTTGTCCTTGATGAGGCTCATAAGTCCCGGTATTCTATTCATCCTGGTTCGGATAAGATGTACCAAGATCTGAAGGTGCTTTACTGGTGGCCAAACATGAGGTCGGACATAGCCTCATACGTGAGCAAATGCTTGACCTGTGCTAAGGTTAAGGTGGAATACCAGAAACCGTCGGGTCTCTTGCAACAACCTGAAATTCCGGAATGGAAATGGGAACGGATCACTATGGATTTTGTCACACAACTTCCTAAATCACCAAGCGGGAATGACAAAATATGGGTGATTGTCGATCGGTTGACGAAATCAGCCCATTTTCACGCTATTAAGGAGACCGACACCATGGATCGTTTGGCTCGTCTTTACTTGAAAGAAGTTGTTTCTAAACACGGGGTGCCAGTATCTATTATCTCGGATCATGACTCCCATTTTACTTCTCACTTCTGGAAGTCTTTGCACAAGGCTTTGGGTACCCAACTAGACGTGAGTACGGCTTATCACCCACAGACTGACGGTCAGAGTGAGCGTACGATTCAAACTTTAGAAGACATGCTGCGGGCATGTGTGATCGATTTTGGCAAGGGTTGGGAAGCTCATCTACCGTTAGTAGAATTCTCGTACAATAACAGTTACCACACGAGCATCAAGGCGGCTCCGTTCGAAGCACTGTACGGACGGAAATGCCGTTCTCCTCTTTGTTGGGCTGAAGTGGGTGAGAGTCAACTCACTGGGCCTGAACTAGTGTACGAAACTTCGGAAAAGATCGTACAGATTCGTAACCGGTTGGCAGCGGCACGGGACCGGCAATAGAGCTATGCCGATCAGCGTCGCAAACCATTGGAATTCCAAGTCAATGACAAAGTACTTCTAAAAGTCTCACCGTGGAAGGGCGTCATACGCTTTGGGAAGTGTGGCAAACTCAATCCGCGGTATGTCGGCCCATTTACGATCCTGGAACGGATTGGACCAGTGGCATATCGTCTTGATTTACCGACGGAGCTCGGTAACGTACATAACGTCTTCCACGTGTCAAACTTGAAGAAGTGTCTGGCTGACGAGTCTCTCATTGTTCCACTGGAAGAGATCAAGGTTGATGATCGTCTGCGGATTGTGGAAGAACCTGTGGAGATCCTTGATTACAAGATTCGCAGCCTACGTCACAGCAAGATTCGTATCGTTAAGGTTCGGTGGAACTCGAACCGGGGACCGGAGTACACGTGGGAACGGGAGGATCAGATGAAGACTAAGTATCCTCATCTTTTTCCTAAGGAAGCGTTCGAGTCGAGACATGTCTCTTCTGCAGCTGAATGAATCTCGGGGCGAGATTCCTTTTAACGTGGGGATGATGTGACAATTCGGGTAAATCTCTCATTTGGTTCCTATCTTTTGTTTATTTCCTTCGTTACTTCTTTTGTTCTTTTGGTACTTGGCAATTTTCGGGACGAAAATTCATTTAACGTGGGGATGATGTGACACCCGGCAAATTCTGGTTAACAACGTTGTCTAGATGAAAGTCTACCTTAGCGAGTCACGCGTATATTATACTTAACTGGGTTAGTTAAGTCGGGTTATGGTTCGGGAACTATCGGTTTAGTCTAGAGGGTCATTGGATGTTGGTCTAGAGGTTCATTAGATGTCGGTCCTTAACCAAGTGTACAAACGGTGACGATTTGTAGGATCGTCAGGGCATACGGAACATACGAGTCTCAAGTCCCGGGAATTGGTGAACGAGTGTGAACATGTGTATTTACTTGTGTTACGTGTTTACAATCATTATGTGACTTGTCGGTACGTGAATATGTGTTAACATATGTTAAAACGGGGTTTAACGCGCAAAACACACGAAACCAGCCCCTATAGGCGATTAGGAAGGCCTAATCGCCTATGAGGGAGGCGAGTAGGCAAACATAGGGGCGAGTAGGGGCTACTCGTGTGCCCTAGGGGGCGAGTAGGCCCCAATTGCCTGAACAATCATGCGATTAGGATTCCTAATCGCGTGTAAGGGCTGCATAATCGCTAGTTACGTGCTGGACGACTAAAAACGACTATAAATACCATACTTGACCTCATAAACTTCATTATACAAACCCTAGTCGTCCCATAACCTGCCCAACACACACACAACCTCTGGAACGCGATTTTTGATCAAAACACAAGGATTCAAGCATAATCCTTCAT
Source organism: Ambrosia trifida (assembly GCA_028751855.1). NCBI lineage: Eukaryota > Viridiplantae > Streptophyta > Magnoliopsida > Asterales > Asteraceae > Ambrosia > Ambrosia trifida. The sequence goes on along the minus strand of CM054129.1, from coordinate 57,743,426 downwards.
TCTTTCACAATTCTAAGGTTTGGTTTCCATCCATGAATCTTTATAAACGTTTTTAATCAATCCCTAATGGTCCAGACCTGTTCATAAACGAAAAGTTTTCTGAAAATCATTAATAAGGGTTGTTAATCGGATTCTAACTAGTATACATGTGTTATGGGTGTTTATGATTAGAAAGCTAAGGTTTTTATGATTCATGATGATAGATTAACATGTCATTAGGATTAATTCAGAATACTAATAATATTATGATGATAATATCTGAGTAATTGATTATTAGGGTTGTTGTTATGCATGTTAGTGATGATTGCATGCTATGTGAATGGTGTTTGGATTACGTGATTTGCATGCAGGGCTGATAATACGAGGCAAAACGAAGGGTTTCTGTTGAAACATGTTTAGAATAGTGTTTGGGATGATATTGGGTAGTTACACACGTTCTGGATCTGATTTGGAGCGTTAAACGCGCGAAAAACCGGAACAGCAAGGTTACAGGCGAGTAGCATTCCTAATCGCCTATGTTATAGGCGAGTAGGGTGCTAATCGCCTATAACTCATGCGAGTAGAAGCCTACTCGTGTGACCTTAGGGGCGATTATCCCTAATTGCTAGTTTTTATATGCAATTAGCCCTAATTGCTAGTTTGTATATGCAATCAGTCCTAAATGCTAGTTTACGTTTCCTAATCGCGTGTACTGCTGCTGTAAGTGTAAATTAGCATTCCGAGACCCGATTTGACATGTTGTAACATGCTAGGAACCTCGTAACATATATAATAACTTGGTAACATATGTTTGGATGTAATTCGGTGATACGTGAACTATGTGCTATAACTTGGTGTGCGTTAACGTATGTTAAGTATGAATGCGTGATTACATGTTTGAGAGCGTAAACATAACACGGGAAGTCTCGGGTCACCAATGGGATGTCGAGTCTTGTACTTTGGGTCAGTTAAACAGTCATGGTGTTTTCAAACGAACTTGGTTATGGTCTGGACATCTAGGGACTAATTAACCTGCGGGTTATTAGTCTAAGTACTTGTAACTGTCATATGTTAGGTCGCCGCTTTACGGGGCTAGCATAGCAGCTGAGTTTACTCGGGTTAAGGAGTAACGCAACTTAAGGTGAGTTTACGGCCCCTCTTTTAAACTGGTTTTATACTTTCGGGGGAGAAAACATGTGTTAAAACGATTATTTGGTAACTACTGTCATACTATGGGTTTCTATTGTGTACTACACGATCTTTGGAAGTCCCGGGGGGAACCATGAATGTGCGGGTTTGCACAACGGGGAAATGTGAATAGCGCTATTGGGAGTGACCAACCCCACTCGTCGGCTTGGAGGGCCGGGCGAGTGCATATTGTCTCAAACAGGAACAACAGGAACAACTGGTACTTTTCGGGCACAACATCTGGTATTCGAGTTAGTAATGGTTTTCCAATCGTGGTAGTAACAAAACATACGCCTAGCTAGCGTACACTGGTTTTCGATTTGTTATAGTATGGACAGGTTGACTTGGTACTTGGATACAAAACCTGTAAACTCACCAGCATTTTTGTGCTGACATAAACTTTTACATGTTTTCTCAGGTCGCTAAGGTAGCACAGTGGATCTAGGGCGCACGCGTCTGCACGGCGTCTAGCTAGAGTTGCATGATTTTACAATCGTTGAACATTGGTTTATTATTGAATAATTGTTTTGAATAAGCTTCCGCTGTAAACGGGGATTTTAAACTATGTTTTGAAATTGCATTTATATTCATTTAGACTTGTTTATTGTGATCGTTGGTTTGGATCCTGGTTTGTCATGCGCCTCGCGGTAAAACTCCGCAAGTGGATTTTGAGGGTGTGACAATCATCGAGGTGTCACGTAGTGACGATTGTTCAAAAGCACATGGTACTAAAATGTAAATATATTATTGAATAATTTAAATTGTCTTACATGGATGAAATGGGAAAAATACATAAGTCTGAACAAAACATGAAATTTGAAATAACTTATTAAAAGCAAGCACTAAAATCCAATGCTATGGAACTAAGATCAAATTGCACCTGAAACATGTACAAAATAGGTTTTGTCAACATAAGAAATGTTGGTGAGCATTCCTAGTTTTAATACATATAGTAAGTTGGAAAAATGGTATACAATTCAAGTGCAAAGCTACAGTGCATTTATGTAAACTATGTATCATACAAATGAGCGAAATCAATCCTGTGACTGTATAATGTACTAAATGAACGGCGGTGTACTTATCCAAATAATTGGATAATAACTTAACAATGACCATGGATTCTCCGATGAAAAAGGGGTAGAATCAACCTAGGCGGGTTGTCAATCCAATAGCGCTATCCACTGTTAAGGTCTGCTTGTACCATGTTAATGATTTCACTAAGTACAAATGTAATCCACATGTATTGTCTAAGCATAAAGCACGTTGTAAGCAATGCACATAGTACTAGAATTGTATTGTAAAAATGTAAACTTGTATTTGAAATTGTAATAGTGTACATGTAACACCCCGAAAATGTATAAAAGCAAAAAGGGGATAGGAAGTACTCACCTTGATTACAACGAGGAACTTGTAAGAAGTCAACGGGAAACAATGAATTATGCTTGAACCTAAGTATATTAAGAACGGCGATTTAGTGCCTTTTTAATGTTATTTTATAGTTATGGTGTTCGTGATGAAAATATCACTTTTGATTTATTTATTTTAAAATTTTTCAATAATCAATTTATTTAACACAAAGCGCATACTATTTAGGCTAAGTGTCAAACATTAATATAAACCACGTTAATATATATATATGAGAAAATAATTTGAGTTTAACCAAAATATATACTACTTAGTTTGTTCGAGCGTTTAATATAAACCATTTTATTTTATAAAACAATACCTAAGCATCCGTATAGAAAAATACTTATGTATGTCCAATGATTAAAATTTCCACTTTTGATACTTAAAGCTCAAAGGTAGTAGGACCTTGATTTGTTCGACATGAATATGTTAGATTACTATTTTCGAAAATATCCACTAAAAGATATTATTATAACTCTAAACTAATAAAAGTTGGTTGTAGGATACAAAATATTATTTTATATTATTTGGTATTCATATTGGTTCCATGGAAAGACATGAACAGACAAGAGGGCAAAACCAACTTATCATCTTTTTTTTTTCTATTATAAATTCATGTCATGTACCAGACAAAATAAACTTTGCCATAACATACACATGCTCTTGTCAATTACCAAGTTTTAGTAGCAGGAACACACATCATTTGTAAGTTTATATTAGAAGAAGAGGAAAGAAAAAAATTAATAATAATAATACGATTCGATTGGGTACCTTAGTTGCTAAACCAAGTTGGCCGGAGACGAATAATCGACGCTTCGGATGACCGAACAGAATGTAGACAGTCTAGTAGCAACAATTGCATACGACCAAATCTTGAATCCAACCAAGTCAAACGAAGTGCGAAAGGTATGGGTTGGTCACGACGGTGGTGCGACAGAGGTTATGTTTGTCGACTACGAGAGCCGAAAGAGAGGGGTAGGAGGGTGTCGGGTGGTTCTCTTAATTGGCTATATGTGGGTCTGTTTTTGGATTTAATTGTAGTGATAACCATTCTATATACAAATCAAATTTTTGGTTTATGGAAGGTTTGGTTGATTGACCAAAGCTTGGTCAAAACCCAAGAATTGAGGCTCAATTATGAGCTGTTACAGTGTGGGATGATATTGTCGGTCAACTAGAGTCATTTAATTTTGATTATAGATTCCTAATTTAGCTACAATACTTGGTCAAGATCAAAGGGTTGTTGGTCAAACTTGGTGGTCTGCACATCGATTCAAAGAAGAAAACCAAAGACAATAGTTGGGCCGGATTGGGGTTTGGGCTAGGTAAAGAGATTGGGCCAATAGTAATTTTGTTAATGTTGGGTTTGGGTATATAGCTTGGGCTCATTTAGAGTTTGGGTTATTGTTATGTTTAAGAAACCATGATAAGTATATAAAAAAAAACTTTATAAACCTTTAACATTCTAAAAAGAAAATCTGATTTATAATAATAATAATAGTTATTATTATTATTATAGAAAAAATATAATTGTTTTGAAATAAATGAAAATAATTAGGATGGTTAGTATATTTGTTCAAGAGAAAGTATAATATAGGTAAAGTGGTGACTTTACTAATCAACAATTGGGGAAAAATTCGTGATGTTACAGTCTCCCCTACTTTAGGAAACTTCGTCCCGAAGTTATTGAAAGCACAGGATTGGGTAGATGTTAGGATAATTGTGGTTTGGGTTAAGGCACGACAAGAATTTATAGGTAGTAGAATAATTTGTTTCAAATGATTTGGATAAGAGTTTTTGAAATGTGTGAGTTTTAAGGGTTGGATTAGGTTCGTCTGAAATAGCAAGGAGAATGAGAATCTAGCAAAATACTAAACTTTAAGTTTTAGGAATCTTAAAAGAAATGCATGAGTTGATTTGACAAATTTTGAAGTAGGTGTTTAAAGCGAATATCTTTGACGTTTGACCCGACGTTAGGAACTTGAGAGTGTAATGAGAAAGGTTTTGGGAATGTGTAACTGGTGAAGGGCAGAGGTACTAATGAAGCAGTCTCCCCTACTTTAGAATGGTTTTTGACCGAACGTTATTAAGGACATGCAACAGGATTTCGACTAACAGAGAGTGTAAGAGTATACAAAGTTTAAGGTTTTTTTTTTTTTTTCTGTAGAAGTGGTTAATCAAGGAAGGCTCCAACAAAACTAATTGAAGCTTATGTAAAATGTTCTTTATAAAAAAAATGCTAGCTATTAGTCAACGACCTAATGAAGAGGTAGTAATGGGTAGGTTCTTGGTCAGACTCCTAGTCCGCTCCCGCAGTATCGTTTATGCTTATATATAGGGTGTACCGCAGCTAACCCACCACACTCCCGATACTTTGGACTCGTACTGATTGTCTACCAACAACCTAAATAGAATTACATACCACCCTCGTGTACCTGTAAACCCATGATTGCGTTCCGGACCGTAATCATCAATTTACCTTACACTAGGGTGCTATGCTTTTCCATATCACTAACATAAGTAATACAAGAAACAATACGTGCAACCAAAATGTGTTAAGTAGTAGATAATGCTCAATAAGATGCGGTTAAAGGTTCTTCCCCTTTTAGGTTTACCCTTTAACCGTAATGAGATTAATGTGTAAGTATAAGACATGATTAGTGGTTCTTCACCTTTCGGGTTCACCCTTAACCGGTAAATTTTCTGTTCACATCATTGGGCTCTAAACAACCATATTGATAAATAATATTACAAGAATATACGTTACGAGACCAAGTTAATACGCGAATCAAACCCGAACCCGACCCGATCGAACCGGGTGAGTCATCAAGAGGAGGACACTTGTCCTCCCCTCTTGATGACACACCTCACATTTGTTTTTATAAAACCATATTACACATATATGTGTGTTTATTTTAAACATCACACACACATACATATATGGTAGAGAGAGAGAGAGAGTAGACGAGCCAGAGGGTTCCTGGCCGCCGCTCAGGCAGAGCTCCGGCGGCGTCCCCCTCAACAACCACCACCCTTCCTGCTTCTGTAAACACAACCGCACCCCCATCATCTTCTTACTGATTCATATACATTGAGAGAGAGAGAGGCCCAGATTTGTTAGCTAAGAAAGAGGGTTGCCGGTCTTGGCTTTTTGCTGGACGGTCGGACTACTCAGACGACGAAGAAGGAAGACGACGGTGGTTCGGGTGAAGGGTTCCGACCAGTTTTAGGGTCACGGAAGTGGTGGTTAACGAAGAAGATGGCGGCAGTGGTTTAGGGTTTCGATATGATGTGATATTGATGATCGGGTAGTAGCAAGCTACGATGGCAGAGTTCCAATAGAGGTCCTGTGTAGGGAGTCCACGAACAGGGTAAGTTCTTAGATCCTTTCATACTATACATAATTGACTATTGATGAGTTTGGATGACTATGGTTGTTGATGAGGGTATTGTGTAGAAGAAGAAGGGCCAAGAACCGAGTCAACCCAGTTGACTCGGCCAACAAAAGTCAACAGACAGAAGGCTCGGTCAAACTGAAGAGACCCGAGAGGTATGGATGAGAACCCGAATTATCTCGACTTAATTAGCGATATGTCGTGTGTGACACGTGTGGGATTTGGATAAGTTTAAAGGACCAACCGACCCAACCCGACTGAACGGAACTAGATAAAGGACCTATAAATATAATTATAGATAGTATGAATTAATAAGATCAATAGACATGTGTTATAATATGTTGATTACGCATTGACAGATAATAAGATAGATGATTAGGATATAGAACATGGATACAACGCATGACATAGTGGATATTTAAGTAACTGTGTGTGAATTAGTTTGACTAATATATAAGATATGGACAAGAGACATAAATGGTCACTTAGAACCTTGGACAAATTATAGATAGTTCTCTGGACATTCAAGAGAATATTATAATTACTATAATAACCAATTTATAATGGACTGATAATTTGAGTACAAATATACGACCTGAACATACAATTGGACCTACCACATATTTACTTACAAGACATGAGAATTGACATATTTATTTACACTTGACATTAGCGTAAAGCCTTTGAGTCATGAAACATGATAAGCACTTAGGACTTATTATTTGGATACAAACTTAGGGTGCTACATAATAAAGATGGGACCTTTGATAATCACATATATTATTATTATTATTATTATTATTATTATTATTATTATTATTATTATTATTATTATTATTATTATTATTATTATTATTATTATTATTATTGACCCGACACTTAGAGCATGGAGGGATGTAGAACGCTACCACATGAATATTAGATATTTGCTTGTTACTTGTGACATGGAATACAATTAAGACCTAAGATAATAAGCCCGGCAAATAGAAGTTCGGATAAAGAACTTATGTGTACCCACACGTGTAACCGCGATCTTGGTTATACGCACTAATGTTTATGAACTTGAATAGAATCTTGCCAAATGATCGATAGATGGAAACTTGACTTGGGATGTTATTGGACCGTGTGAAACGCCGCTAAGGTGAGTGTAACACCCCAACCGATGGCGGAAACATTGGGATGTCACGTATTGATGATTGTTCAGTAGTTCATGGTAAATAATAAATTTCAATAATTGATTTAAATACATTACATACAATTGTTCTACAAGAATTTGTACATTAAATGAGAAATACTAAATATGCATCTTCAAGCATTAACTCTAAACTCCAAGCAAGCTATAACCTAAAACATGTTAAGTTTGAAAATATTTTGGGTCAACAAAGTTGGTGAGAATTACATAGGTTTTGATAATAGAATAAAACTTGTACAATTCAAGTGTCATGGCAAGTCTAGTCCGTATGTGAAAACATACTAGAAGTAAATCGAGTGCATAATCAACCCTTGTGACTGTTATAATGTGGTACATCCCATACGCTCATGGTTCACTCGAATATGTTATGCGATAACAATCACCCACGCTACCTTTGTAGGAGGCACGTATCCGGGTGGGATTGTCAGTCCAATAGATCTATCATTGTATACCGTCGGCTGATCAATGTTAATGATTATGCTAGAATTGTGCTTACCCTAGTCATGTTCAAGACATAATGCAACATAGAAAAAACACATAGACACTTTGATGATTGAATTGCATATAGAATGTTGTAACATGTTTCACCCAAAAAACGGTGATAAATAGAAAAGGGGCTATGTAAAACTCACTTTAGCAAAATGTTATGTCTCGTGAAAAAAATAGAATAATGTGTTGTGAATGTATGCGAGGAGAATCCCAAAGACTCAACAACGTAGCTAGTCCAAATTGAAGAAAACGAAAACGAAAGAATATCAAGCTTCCATTTCGCCAATTACAAGAGCTTATAATCAAAGCTTCAATTGTAGAAGTAATAGACTATAGAAGAAAGGTATGAGGGAAAGTTTAATCGGATTGAAACAATCGATTTAGAGGTGCAAAGTATAATGGGTCATAGGTGGGTTTTTATACTAGTTTTGGAGTCAATTAGCCATTAAAATTGGTCAACACCATAAAGTAAGGTTTTATGATGAATTGACTATTTGACTAAGACTTTGACTGTTTGACTAAGACTTTGACTGTTTGACTTAGACTTTGACTAATCAATTTAAGGAATGTTTAAGTTTATTTTCATCTGAAATACTACACAAGATGATAGTTGGCTCAGTTGGTTGTCACTGTGTGTTGGTTGGCTGTGGACGCGGGTTCGAGTCCCGGTCCACACAAATCTTTTTTTGGCAATTATTTCCCTAAAACTATATTATTCTAAATTCATAATATGATTATATAAGCCCGAAAGTGACTCGAAATATATTTAAAACGTACAAAAGTGTCGAGATACAAATAATTATTAGTTTAAGGTATTTAAAACATATATTGTTTAAAACAATACATTCTTTTTATAAAAAAAAAAAAGAAAAAAAATAGGGGAAATTCGCGATGTTACAGTCTCCCCTACTTTTGGAAACTTCGTCCCGAAGTTATTAAAAATACAGGTTTGAGGTTGATTAGGTAGAAATTAAGGCAGTTGTGGTTTGGGTTAAGGCACGACATGAATTTATAGGTAATAGAATAAATTGTTTCGAATAATTTGGATAAGAGGTTTGAGATGTGAGTTTTAAGGATTGGTTTAGGTTCGTTTAAAGTAGCAAGAAGCATAAGAATCTAGCAAAATACTAAACTTATGTTTTAGGAATCTTATAAGAAATGCATGAATTGATTAGCTATATGAAAACCAAATGAACTACTAAAACCTTATTAGAATTTCACACTACCTTAACGTACCTGTAAATTCAGGATTACGTTCCGGACCGCAATCACCAATTTACCTTACATTAGGGTTTTGTGTCCTTCTATGACTCTAAACACACATGTAAGTAATGCAAAATAACCTTGTGATTGAATCGTTTACAATGTATCCAAAAGTGAGTCCAACTGTTGAGTAGGAAAAAGACTTCTACCAGTCAGTGAGTAAGAACCTCTACCGATTGTTGAGCAGGTGCGATAGCCTCTACCAGTCATTGAGCAGGTTGTAGGGCCTCTACCGACTGTTGAGCAGGCATGATGACCTCTACCAATCGTTGAGTAGGTTATTTGGTACTCAACTAACTGTTGAGCAAGTACTCCATCCTCTACAAGTTGTTTGATTAAGTGTACCAATTATTTCACACATAAATTGCAAATTGATAATATGTACATATAAACAATCAAGTATCAAGCATAGCATGCGAGTTGTAATAGTGTTGTCCTAGACAAGGTTAATGACTCTAGGTGTGTCTATAGCAAATAGTTTATATTCCATGATTTCTAGTATCAAATGTTTAAATATGGTAGATAATCGAATCCTCATGTATAACTAAGGATTAAGTTTGATGCAACACACAACCAAGTTTCAATAGTTTGGTTATCATGGGTAACTAGTTCATGTTTGAGAATGTGAAGGATATGAATTTAGTTCTTGAGAGGATGATGAAAAATCTTGAAGCAGAATCAAGGTTGTGAGAGATAGTGAATGTGAAGATAGTTGATAAAGAGTTTATTTTATAGTAAGGAGATTATGTAGCAGTGTAAATTTTGGGGTTTGGATCAAAGGTTATAATCAAGTGTATAAGAAAACATGATTGTGATATATGCCAAATATTGTAAAAATTTGAACAAGTTGAAAATGAGTGAGTGTCGATGGAGAATTTAGAGACTAGATATTATTCCTATGAATAAAAATCTTATTTTCAAAATTGGTTTTATACATAAAGCAAAAGTTGTTAAATAGTACAAGCTAAGTGGGCTTTGATTAAAATATTCCCGTTAGTTGGAGATTTCAAACATGACATTAGGTTTTGAAGATCAAGGTTCTATTAAGTGATTTTTAATAGTTTAAAGCATTATATAGAAAATTGTTTGTTACGTCAATAAATAAACAATTGAATTTAAGTTCGAGGACATCTTTTGACAACAAAATATGTACTCTGTAAAGTTACTAGGTAATGAAAATACAACAGGATTTAGAAATCTTTCGTTTGTGCTAAGGTATGAGGTTATAGTTTTTAAAAATAAGTAACATGTGGAGAAATGAAATAATATGATTTGGGTAGGGTGTTGAATATTTAAAAAGTGGCTAAGATGGTAAGGTGAAGTGTGATTGTGAAATCCATAGATGGTTATGAAATGAGATTGATTTAAGCTGTAAAATTTTGAGATTTTAGAGCTTAGTTTAAGGAAAGTGAGTGTAATCATTTATTCATTAATTAAAACGAATAAACGAAAATGTTGACTTATCAAAACTTCTAGATTCTAATAACATAGTGAAGACATGCTTTAGCCTATAAGTGAACACTAATCCCGAGAATTCCCAGGTAGGCATCCGGGTCCCTCGTCTGATTGGGATTTATGCGCAATGCCAGTCCTAGACAGAAAACTCAGAATACAGGCGTTCACCCTTCCAGATTGCACGTGTTCGTTATTAAAATCTAGAACTTCGACGAGATCTTCAAGGTGGTTCAGGCTAAACCTGAGGATTTGTCCTACTAATCTAAGAGTAAATCTTGTGATGGAGAGCACTCTTCTTGTAGGGACTAAAGTAAGGATAAGAAGTAGGATAGAGAATAGAAACAAGTAAGGTTGCAAGTAAAAGAAGCAAGTACTGGTTAAAATCCTATGGTTATAGACTAGATTATTTTTTTTCTAATAACCTAATTCCCTATAACCATGGCTCTGATACCAATCTGTAACACCCCAACCGATGGCGGAAACATCGGGATGTCACGTATTGATGATTGTTCAGTAGCTCATGGTAAATAATAAATTTCAATAATTGATTTAAATACATTACACACAATTGTTCTACAAGAATTTGTACATTAAATGAGAAATACTAAATATGCATCTTCAAGCATTAACTCTAAACTCCAAGCAAGCTATAACCTGAAACATGTTAAGTTTGAAAATATTTTGGGTCAACAAAAGTTGGTGAGAATTACATAGGTTTTGATAATCGAATAAAACTTGTACAATTCAAGTGTCATGGCAAGTCTAGTCCGTATGTGAAAACATACTAGAAGTAAATCGAGTGCATAATCAACCCTTGTGACTGTTATAATGTGGTACATCCCATACGCTCATGGTTCACTCGAATATGTTATGCGATAACAATCACCCACGCTACCTTTGTAGGAGGCACGTATCCGGGTGGGATTGTCAGTCCAATAGATCTATCATTGTATACCGTCGGCTGATCAATGTTAATGATTATGCTAGAATTGTGCTTACCCTAGTCATGTTCAAGACATAATGCAACATAGAAAAAACACATAGACACTTTGATGATTGAATTGCATATAGAATGTTGTAACATGTTTCACCCCAAAAACGGTGATAAATAGAAAAGGGGCTATGTAAAAATCACTTTAGCAAAATGTTATGTCTCGTGAAAAAAATAGAATAATGTGTTGTGAATGTATGCGAGGAGAATCCCAAAAACTCAACAACGTAGCTAGTCCAAATTGAAGAAAACGAAAAAGAAAGAATATCAAGCTTCCAATTCGCCAATTACAAGAGCTTATAATCAAAGCTTCAATTGTAGAAGTAATAGACTATAGAAGAAAGGTATGAGGGAAAGTTTAATCGGATTGAAACAATCAATTTAGAGGTGCAAAGTATAATGGGTCATAGGTGGGTTTTTATACTAGTTTTGGAGTCAATTAGCCATTAAAATTGGTCAACACCATAAAGTAAGGTTTTATGATGAATTGACTATTTGACTAAGACTTTGACTGTTTGACTAAGACTTTAACTAATCAATTTAAGGAATGTGTTAAGTTTATTTTCTTCTGAAATACTACACAAGATGATAGTTGGCTCAGTTGGTTGTCACTGTGTGTTGGTTGGCTGTGGACGCGGGTTCGAGTCCCGGTCCACACAAATCTTTTTTTGGCAATTATTTCCCTAAAACTATATTATTCTAAATTCATAATATGATTATATAAGCCCGAAGGTGACTCGAAATATTTTTAAACGTACAAAAGTGTCGGATTCCAAATAATTATTAGTTTAAGGTATTTAAAACATATATTGTTTAAAACAATACATTTTTTTATCAAAAAAAAAAGAAAGAAAAAAAATAGGGGAAATTCGCGATGTTACAGTGAGTTCGTGTACTTCCCCTTTTTCTGTTTTAAATGCTTTGGGGTGAACATATGCTTGTGTGTGTAAACTGTTTTGTGTAAACTTACTTGATGTGATGAGGGCTCCCGAAACCATATGCACACTCATTAACCCAAGGGAGTTGGGCCACTTAATATATGGGTAGTACTACTTGGGGAATCCCCACGCACAGTGGATCCGGATGCCCGGAAAACCCTCCACTGAGGTCTGCGGACCGTTGCGGCATATATTTTGCCGTGAGGAATCCATAATGGGAGTAGATGGATTCAGTGTTAGGATTGAGGTGTGATACTTGTACATCACTATGTTTAGAACTGTGTAAACATGTTTCCGAACTACTAAACTGTTTTGGATTTACTTAATAACTTACACGGACTCACCAGCATAATTGCTGACCCAACTCTTTTTAAGCATGTGTTCAGGTACTGCATTCGGATGATTATGAAGCATACGGATTATGATCATATGTTGCGAATTAGAGATTATCATGTTAGAAGGTTCGAGCTTTAAGCGTTGCGGTTTAGAGAATCTAGAGATAGGTACGGATAGAGATCGGATCGACTAGTGGATTACACTCCTCAACTGCTTCGACGATCGCCGCGTCTCGTCCCTGCATTAGACTTTAGTTATATTTATATATTGTAATTACATTTTTGGATTAGAAATTGTAAAAACAAATAAATATTAATTATCGTTGCTTCCGTTGTGCAAGTCTGTTACCAAACTGTCGTAACGTCCAGCCCCCTCCTGGTCAGGTTGTTATAGTTGGTATCAGAGCAACGGTTGTGGCGAAATAGGATATCTCCAGATATCCCATACCACACCAGGATAACTTAGAGAACTTAGTGTTTAAGACTCTAAGATTACCTAGCTAAGAAACGCCATGAAATTACATAAAACTGACCAGAGTAAGAAACAAAATAAGTCAAGACTCGAGTACCTAAACACACTAGAATGCTTACCGGGACTTAGAACCAGTGTGACTAGTATACGAGCTTTTAGTGATACGTGAATGATGACTACGACGGAGATTACTAGAATAATTCCGTGAGGTAAATTGACGATTACATTTGACGCATGTAATTGTGAATTTACAGGCACGTAAAAGTTCTAAGAAATCCGAAGAGTCGCCGAAGTTGTGAGCATTAACCATGATGGCCATGAACTAGTATGAAGTAACGGACTACGTTAGAGTCGTAAGCAAATAAGCGATGTGCTAATGCAACCATAGTAAAGGCGTTAAACTTGATATATATGATACATGACGTATTTAGATAAGTATGTATATATATATATATATATATATATATATATATATATATATATATATATATATGTATGAAACTACATGAATGTTACTATTTATAAATGACCTTCTTGACCCAGTTATGAGCTAACTATGAAAGCTAGGTACCTCGCCAAGACCTGGCGCAACAATTTAAAAAGAACCCGCGATACTAAGGCAAGGCTTGATCAACTTAGCGAATGGATAATCTGATAAGTATTACTTTCAACCAAGTAGTTACTGTTTGCTTTATTAGTGCGTGATTCTGGTATATATATAATTCATGCATTCGTAAACATAGAATCATACATTTGCATTCATCGATCAGGTACAGGTTTTACCTTTAAATGATAGATCCCCTTACTCGAACATGACAGACTTAAACCAAATATAGTGTTTTGGATTTGTAATATTAAGACAAGTCTTATAGAACACTCCCAAGTGACAATAGAAACATCAATTAACTATATTTAAGGGTGCGCGTGAACCATGAATAGTTGATCCGGTGACCCGAAGAGACTAAGATTGAACACTACATGAGGTATTTATAAGGTTTAATATGTATTCTACCGCTTTGATACCTATGATGTCTTTAGGTTAGTGTCAAAACCTTTGGATTAGTACCATAGCATGATAATGCGAAGACGAATTATTAGTATGAATCATGTAGAATTATATAGGTAGGCCCTACGGGGGAAGCATAAGCGTTTGTGAAAACGACTAAAAGGAATATTATACCATGACAACCAAAGATTTATGAGAGGAAAACGGGCTATATTAGAATTATAAGCAAATATATGAAACACTTGTGTGAATAAAGTATAGGTTTTGAACTTGACATTCTTAATACGATTTGGCGTATTACGATAGTATATACATATGTGACTCTATTTAAACCATTCGAACTCATGGTGCTAGTTGCAAACGACAAACCTTATAAACAAATGACAGTTTTATCTTAAAAGTATATATAGGCGTAGCTAATTTTTAACAAATAACTTTATATTATATGACTAACCTCTCTCCTGACTATGTTGTGAATAGATAAAAAGCCCGAGATAAAGCAATGCGATCAAAAAGAATCAAGGACCCTCAGACCAAGACCGGAATACGCAGTAAAATGGTCGCAATGACACGCTTTACCAATATCTAACCGCTAAGTATTATATATTCTTTGGCGTAACACTTAATTCACAGTCCATGCTCAGGTTTGACCATCTACAACCATTAAGTTTTGAGCTGCATCGCCTATTTTGTAGTACCATGATTGAGGAAATAAACCTCTAAATATAGTCATTTGGACCCTTTAGATCGGACCTGATCTATACCAACCTCCGCAAATATAAGTTAAATATAGTATGTTGGAGTTATGATCATGAAGTAGGTTTGGAAATTGATTTCTAAGTATCAGATGAAATAAACCATCTTGGAGGATGTATGAACACTGTGAATACCACATCTAGCGAACCAAAGGAACCAGGATTGAACGCTAATTGAGGAATTTGTAAGATTGATACTTGTCCCGTCACTTTAAGTAACCTATGTTGTCTCTAGATTAGTGACAAAATCATCGGTTTAGTTTTGTAACCTTTTAAGCATAGTGACGAGACATCCGCATGAAACATACTAGATTTGAATAGAATAAGTGGATCCGGGCGGGGGGAGCGAAACCAATTAAGATGCCAACTATATAAAATACGTGACACATTCATAGCGAAAATTCTAAGATTTGACTAAAGTCACTATGGTTTACAATTTATTCTTGTAAAACAAGTCCCAAGACTCACGAGGAATGTCATGAAACCACTTATATGTTTAAGATCGACCTTTTATATTTATAAGTCTTGCTTACACTTACACTTAGCGTAATGCAACGCCCCACATCTCGTAGTACAAAATATAGTAAGGAACAGTCCGCGATGCCTGTAAGCACCAAAGTCATTGACAAAGGGAGCTTAGACTTAATCCCAATATTAGGCATTATAACATATGAGAATAAGTACAACTCTAAAGAACATAGTCTTATATGAAGATCCCTATTTCGATAAGTTAACCTCCACCAAAAACATAGATTTTAAGGAACAGTAACTTTCAAAACACACATAGGATTATTCGACCATGTACGTTTTCAAATACGTTTTCTATCAAGTTTCTGGGAAGATTTTCAGTACGTTTACGAAATATCATTGGTGTGGTGGGTTAGCTGCGGTACACCCTATATATAAACACCAATGATGTATCAAAAATGGAACTGAGAATCGAACCAAGAACCAACCGTAATATGACAAATGTATAAACCATTTGTTTTACAAACTAAACATAGCATGAGGCTTGGTATGGAACCACCTAAAATTATGATCGAGTATAAGAAAACAATTACGTAAGCACGGGCGTGTTGACCCAAACATTGAATCCGAGTATGGAGCACACTGGATTTGTTCAGTGGATAGCACGAAAATAATTCCGAGGACGGAATTCCATTGACGGGGGGAGAATGTAACAACCCGGACCTAGGGCCCAAAAATTTTTGCGTCTATATTATTATTTTATAATAACATGAAACAAAATAAGTAATAACCGAGTCGGTTACGTGCGAAACTAAAAACCGAACCATTTAATATAAATAATATTACAAGAATATACGTTACGAGACCAAGTTAATACGCGAATCAAACCCGAACCCGACCCGATCGAACCGGGTGAGTCATCAAGAGGAGGACACTTGTCCTCCCCTCTTGATGACACACCTCACAATTGTTTTTATAAAAACCATATTACACATATATGTGTGTTTATTTTAAACATCACACACACATACATATATGGTAGAGAGAGAGAGAGTAGAGGAGCCAGAGGGTTCCTGGCCGCCGCTCAGGCAGAGCTCCGGCGACGTCCCCCTCAACAACCACCACCCTTCCTGCTTCTATAAACACAACCGCACCCCCATCATCTTCTTACTGATTCATATACTTTGAGAGAGAGAGAGAGAGAGAGAGAGGCCCAGATTTGTTAGCTAAGAAAGAGGGTTGCCGGTCTTGGCTTTTTGCTGGACGGTCGGACTACTCAGACGACGAAGAAGGAAGACGACGGTGGTTCGGGTGAAGGGTTCCGACCAGTTTTAGGGTCAGGGAAGTGGTGGTTAACGAAGAAGATGGCGACAGTGGTTTAGGGTTTCGATATGATGTGATATTGATGATCGGGTAGTAGCAAGCTACGATGGCACGTGGGGATTTGGATAAGTTTAAAGGACCAACCGACCCAACCCGACTGAATGGAACTAGATAAAGGACTTATAAATATAATTATAGATAGTATGAATTAATAAGATCAATAGACATGTGTTATAATATGTTGATTACGCATTGACAGATAATAAGATAGATGATTAGGATATAGAACATGGATACAAAGCATGACATAGTGGATATTTAAGTAACTGTGTGTGAATTAGTTTGACTAATATATAAGATATGGACATGAGACATAAATGGACACTTAGAACCTTGGACAAATTATAGATAGATCTCTGGACATTCAAGAGAATATTATAATTAGTATAATAACCAATTTATAATGGACTGATAATTTGAGTACAAATATACGACCTGAACATACAGTTGGACCTACCACATATTTACAAGACATGAGAATTGACATATTTATTTACACAGAGTCATGAAACATGATAAGCACTTAGGACATATTTTTTGGATACAAACTTAGGGTGCTACATAATAAAGATGGGACCTTTGATAATCACATTATTATTATTATTATTATTATTATTATTATTATTATTATTGACCCGACACTTAGAGCATGGAGGGATGTAGAACGCTACCACATGAATATTAGATATTTGCTTGTTACTTGTGACATGGAATACAATTAAGACCTAAGAAAATAAGCCCGACAAATAGAAGTTCGGATAAAGAACTTAAGTGTACCTACACGTGTAACCGCGATCTTGGTTATACGCGCTAATGTTTATGAACTTGAATAGGATCTTGCCAAATGATCGATAGATGGAAACTTGACTTGGGATGTTATGCGACCGTGTGAAACGCCGCTAAGGTGAGTTCGTGTACTTCCCCTTTTTCTGTTTTAAATGCTTTGGGTTGAACATATGCTTGTGTGTGTAAACTGTTTTGTGTAAACTTACTTGATGTGACGAGGGCTCCTGAAACCATATGCACACTCATTAACCCAAGGGAGTTGGGCCACATAATATATGGGTAGTACTACTTGGGGAATCCCCCACGCACAGTGGATCTGGAAGCCCGGAAAACCCTCCACTGAGGTCTGCGGACCGTTGCGGCATATATTTTGCCGTGAGGAATCCATAATGGGAGTAGATGGATTCAGTGTTAGGATTAAGGTGTGATACTTGTACATCACTATGTTTAGAACTGTGTAAACATGTTTCCGAACTACTAAACTGTTTTGGATTTACTTAATAACTTACACGGACTCACCAGCATAATTGCTGACCCAACTCTTTTTAAGCATGTGTTCAGGTATTGCATTCGGATGATTATGAAGCATACGGATTATGATCATATGTTGCGGATTAGAGATTATCATGTTAGAAGGTTCGAGCTTTAAGCGTTGCGGTTTAGAGAATCTAGAGATAGGTACAGATAGAGATCGGATCGACTAGTGGATTACACTCCTCAACTGCTTCGACGATCGCCGCGTCTCGTCCCTGCATTAGACTTTAGTTATATTTATATATTATAATTACATTTTTGGATTAGAAATTGTAAAAACAAATAAATATTAATTATCGTTGCTTCCGTTGTGCAAGTCTGTTACCAAACTGTCGTAACGTCCAGCCAGTCCCCTCCTGGTCGGGTTGTTACAAAAGAGTAAATGGGAACTAAATGTAACATCGCGTGTTTTTACTTTTCTTATATTTTAAATTCTATATTTAAAAAATTCTAAGTTCGCCTTTATCCATTTTTTTTCTACCAATTCATGACGAGTCGTCAATATAATTTATCCTAATCAATTTAGAAACTCATTTAGTTAAGATCTTAATATATATTTATAAAACGTATATATATTTTTTTAACTAATAGTTATAATAATTACACTTTTAGATTACAAAAAAATAAAAGGCCTAACTTAATTGCCGGTTGACTTTCATATATAATAAGAACAACATACAACATCCAACATCAAAAGATGTTGTTCGTTGCTTCTCTTTTTATTATTTCTGTTTTTTTCGAATGGTAACAGCAGAATGCTTACAAGTAGAACAATCCCATATTAACCAAACTTTAACCCTCACCTAATTCACTCCTAACCACCCTAATAACTCTATTTAATACCCAACCACATTACCCCAACTATAAATACACCACTCCTACCCATTCTAACACTTGCTCATTTCTAAATCCTCTCTAAATCTCCAAATCTCTCAAGAATTCTCTCAAGAATAAGTGAGTTTCTCACTTCACCTTCAACCTCTCTTCTACTTTCTTCACTCTCCTCTTCTTCAAACCCTTTGAGGAAACCTCTAGGACCTCTCTCCTATTTGCCATGGCAAATAAACATGAGTAGGGCACCAATTTGAGGCCTCAAATGTGGTCATCTTCTATTATCTTTTATGCACTAGGTTGTTAATAATACCAACCAAGTTCACCAACAACTTAATGATGGAGGGACTTGTGTTATGGTTCATGGTTGACAAAAGGAAGGCCAAGGCTCATCCAAACTAAGTCACCATACCCTACTTCTTAAGTTATATTATATAAATACTAAATTATATAAACTCTACTAATTTAATAACTCGAAAAGGTTTGTGGATACATCCCTACCTTACTAATGCTTGACTCTCATAACCATCTGAATCACCTCTATGGTGGTTTGTGTTTTGGTTCGCCTAAAAGGCTTGCTTTACTCTTATGACCATCCGAATCACCTTCATGGTGGTTTGTGTTTTGGTTCGCCTAAAAGGCTTGCTTGACTCTCTTGAATCTATAATCTAAACTCGAACCTAAGACCCTTTATTCTCTAATTCTAGTTAACCAAGGCTAAGGAACTAACCTCCCAAGACTCGTCTTTGGAACCTTACTAAACGCACCCAAAGGTGAGTTCATACTTGTCCCCTTTTTACTCTTTATCACTTTTGGGGTGTAAACATGTATCATATGCAAAACACACTAATGCTTTCATAAACACACATGCACAATCTATTAAACATACTTATATGCTACTTGCCATGCTTATGATTCTTAGATACTTAGACATAAATCATTAACTATTATTAGCCCACTTAACATGTATAGCGCTATAGGACTAGCACACCGCCCCCTTTATGGGTCATTGTTAAGATTTAAACGGCCTAACATGAATATGTTAGGTATACGCTGTGGTACTCGCGGGTTTGAGTTATGTCTTTTGTATGATAGGTATGTGCAATGCTATAGTATGAGATTTGAGTAAACCATTCTAAAATACTATGTATGTAAACTAAAACTAGTATGCTCACCAATACTTTATGTGTTGACGAATATTTTATACATGTTGCGGGAAATATTTATTGCAGAACATTCAAGAAAACTACTTAGGATTGGACATAGAAACTCACTCTAGTTCAAGTTATCATATTCTTGTTATTGTATTTTTCGTTATATGAACTACTTGTATTTCTATTTTTAGACAATAAATGAAATTCTATCTTTAAACTATATTGTCACAAAATCTAGTGTCATGAAGTCTTTGAACAATCTACCACTAAGTCTCGCCTCGATGATTCCGCCATCGGTTGGGGTGTGACACTAAAAGGCTCTTTGTTTAGGGAGCTGAATCCTTGGAACAGACCAGTGTCACACATATTTTTTAACCAAAAACGAGAACGCTTCCATCGCAATGATAAAGAGGAATGATGATAGACGGTCTCCCTGTCGAATTACCCTTGAACATTGTAATTCAAACATCGGTGTCCCAATAAACACAATCTAGATAAGGCTAAAATGAAATGTATCACATCTGCTACTTGTCCGGGAAACCCATTTGGGAGCATTAGGGAATCAAGAAACTCCGGTTAGCATGGTCATAGGCTATCTCGAAATATATTTTGAAAAATAAACCTTTCCCCTTATTTTTCTTTGACCAAGTTAAATCTCATTGATAATCAAAGGCTCATCAAGAACTAATTTATCTTTCAAGAAAGTGGATTGAGCATATCTGAAATCATGGAGTTCAAGACAACTTTGATCATGTGTGCCATAACCCTTGACACAACTTTATTGATAACACCAATAACATTTATAGGTATGTAATTACCAAGATGATATGGGTCCCTTTTTGGAAAAAGAGTTATAAAGGAAGAGCAACAAGCTTGGTTTAAAGTACCACTTTAGCGAAAATAGTCTAGAAATATATAGAAATCCATTTCTAACAACTTCCAAAACCATTACATAAATTAGAAATTAAACCAATCTTGTCCCAGGGCCTTGTTGTTTCCACAATCCCACACCGCTACCTTAATTTCAACCTTTGAAAATGGCAAAATGAGAGAATTAGCCTCGGCATCAGTTAATGTCTTGATACCTGTATAAATCGGATTCAGTCTCCGGTTAATTGTTTACTTAAACCGATCTCCAAGATGTGACGGACCTGTTTTTTCATATGGGCCAAAATGTTGCACCACCTGCCACTAATCTCCAGGCCATAAACCCTAATTTACACATATTTGTGCTTAATTATCTGATGGAAATAAACATATGTTTTTCTCCGTAATAAGTCCACTTTATTCTAGACTTTTGATGAATATCCTTGAATTGAATTAACTCCAACTTGGCCATCTCTTTCATACATTCCATCCTTCTGTAATCCTCCCCTTCTAACAAAGGCCTTTCCTTCAGAATCTCTTCCGTATAATGAAAATCATATAACAATTTGTCTTTTATTTCAATTGTTGGGAATCACGTAACCTATTCGGGTCAAAATCAAATAAAACTCTATTTTATAAATATATTATTTTTACACAAATAATATTAATAACATTTATCAATAAATAAAGAGAAAGCGTGTTATACCAAAAACAATATATTGTTATTCAAACCGAATACGCAATCCCAATCCAGTGATCCAAATACAAATATAGAACAAATAATATAATCACAACCATAGGGTGTTTAGAAAACTACCTTAACGAAACACCAAAAGATCGCATAATGGATCTACGAACGCCACGCTAGTTAGCAAATCACCAAACTTCAAGAATCACCCGAAACACCCTAGAACACCCGTGAGGGTCTCTATCAACACGAAACAACCTAACACAAGGATGACACGTGCCCCGAGGCAAGCACGACTTACGATCGGGGTGGGCCGTGCGTAAGGTGGAGGTGGTGGTCACGGCGGCGCGTAGCGGGAGCCGGCCGGAGGGAGATGGTGGCAGAGGTGATGTTTTGTTGTGCTGATATGTTTTGTGATTAACTCCTTAATCATAAAACTCTTATGGTGGCTAGGGTTTTTCAACAAGATTAGGGTTAAGAAAATAAGACGATTATATAGTAATCATTATTTCCTCTTTGGTCCCTAGTCCTTTCTTGTTCCCAATGGACTTTCCATATAATAATCAACTAATTAATTATTAGTCCATCAAAGTTTATTAATTAATTATAAACTATATGTATTATGTTTTATTATCAAATAATAAACGTAACATTATTATTTAACACTTTAAATAATAATCACCATATAATATTAATTAATCTATAATTATCGTGCACCGACAAGTATCAATTACCATTAATTGTATTGAACAAAGATTATTCGATAATGTCGTAATAATTATTCTCTAATAATTATTATGTTATTTAACACTTTAAACGATTGAATTGATTAATCCATTTCCAATCTATTGTTTCTCTAAACAATCAACACCGACTATTCGTTAAATATTTCACAAAATATTTATTTCTTATTCGAAGTTATTTGTAATAAATAATATTTAACAATTAAATATTGTTTCTGTCTTCACAGTCCAAAGTGTAACTCTTTGGATCATACTTTGATAGTCGCATTATTAATCCATTAAAAGGTAAGTCCGAATTCTTTACCATCCTCACCACTTTTTTAACATTTGTTCAAAATCAATTCTCATCTAATTTTAAAGTTTTTCAAAGTGATGGTGGCACCGAATTCACCAATCATCAAGTGCAAACATGTTTTCAACAACACGGCATACATCATCGCTTATCGTGCACTCACACACCCGAACAAAATGGGAGGGCCGAGCGAAAACACCTTCACATAACCGAAACTGGTCTAGCCATGTTGTTCATTGCCAAAGCTCCACCCAACCTATGGTTTGATGCCTTCACCTCTCCCACCTATATTATAAATCGCCTACCCATAAAACTTCTTGACGATAAATCTCCATTTGAAGTTTTGTTCAACCAACCACCCACTTACTTAAACATGCGTATTTTTGGTTGTCTTGTTTTTCCCTACCTTAGAGACTACACAAAAAATAAACTTCAACCAAGAAGTGCTCCGTGCATATTCATTTGTTATAGTCCTAAGTATAAAGGTTTTCGGTATCTTGAACCAACATCGGGTCGCATTAACACAACCCGACATGCAAAATTTGATGAAGACATTTTCCCTTTCACCAAACTTGACAACAACCAATAATACTAACCTACCCATTACCAATTTTGAGGAACACATACCCACTCCTACCAACCCTCACACACCCTCACCAACAATACCAAAATCCTTCAACTCACCCAAACCAACCATACCTTTCTGTGATGACATACCGTCCCTCACCCTTTCGATGAACCCCTCGACAGTCCACTCCCCTCACCCTTATCCAGCCCAACAAACAAATCTAACCCATCTCACTCACCTCCACCCAGCCCACCATCTGCCCCTATATCCATGGCCCACGCACCCTCTACTCACTCAAGCCCACGAAACTCCCCACCATCCGGCCCACAAAACTCTCCATCATCCGACCAAATCGACCAACCCACTTCACCTTCCGCATCATATTCAAACTCCACTAACAACCAACACATTAACACTCATCCCATGATCACTCGTGCAAAGGACGGGATCTTCAAACCCAAACACTTTGCTAATCTCTCTCAAACCACCACTCATCCTCTACATCACTCTTTATTCTCTTCCCACATTCCAAAAGGCATCAAAACCGCTCTCAAAAATCCTAAATGGATTCAAGCAATGCATGACGAACTAAAAGCTCTTCATGCTAATCAAACTTGGACCTTTGTTCCTCGACCCGCTAGCACCAACATTATTGGTTCTAAATGGATTTATAGAATCAAATATAAATCTAATGGATCCATTGATCGCTACAAAGCACGTCTTGTGGCCCAAGGATTTACTCAAATACCAGGTCTAGACTTCTCTCACACCTTTATTCCGGTCATCAAGTCTTCCACTATCCGGGGTGTTCTTAGCCTCGCCACCATTAACAAATGGTCCCTACGGCAACTAGATGTCAATAACGCCTTTTTCAATGGCCATCTCACCGAAACCATTTTTATGGAACAACCCCCGGGCTTTTAAGACTCAAACCGGCCCAACTATGTGGGTAAACTCAGCCGTGCTCTTTATGGTTTAAAACAAGCACCACGTGCTTGGTTTCAGCGCTTAAGCTCCTTTCTTCTCAATCGTGGCTTTCATAACAGTCGAGCCGACACATCTTTGTTCGTTTACAACCACGAAGGTATCTTAATTTATCTTCTTATTTATGTTGACGACATCATTATCACCGGGAATAATGAATATTTCATCAACAACTTCACATCATGTTTAAACAAAGAATTTAAAATTAAGGACCTTGGCTCTCTAGATTTCTTTCTCGGACTCAAAGTTCATGACACAAAAACGGGTCTATTTCTAAACCAATCTAAATATGCCCACGACATCCTCACCCAAGCCGGTTTACTTAACTCAAAACCGGTTGTGTAACGATTTGAATTTTGCCGTTGTAATCGTTTCTTTTTAGTATTATTAATAATAAAGATATCAATGGCGTTTTATCTTTCGTTCGAATTCTGTTTCTCATGTTGATATTTATGTGTGTATTAAATATTATTTACCTTATAAAATTTCAACTAAGTTTGTTGAAATTTATAAAAATTTTAACATTTAATGGAGTGTTTAGATATCTATTTGTGTAAGTTTGTAAAGTTAATAATAATAAAGATAATTTAAGTTTGATATTTTTTTGTAAATAATTGAAACTCGAGGGGCTGTTTTGACAAAAAAATAAAGTTTGAAAAAAAAATTTGCTGCCTTCTTCTTCTTCCCTATCACCGGAATTCCGGATTCTCCGGCGAAGTCAAACCCGGTGAAACCGGGTTATCTCGCCAATTCAAACTACAAACTCATTTTAATGCTTATCACGAATCTGTTCGTCATAAAATCCGGACGTTTGAAGCATTTTTGACCCGCTATAAATCGATCCCCATATCTCGGTAATTTTGTTCCAAACCGTTTCCTTATGTATTGATCCTCTGGTTATAAATATAACTCATGTTTCGATTCATAACCATCCGCAAACAAACCCACACTCCAAAAATTTAGTCTGTGAACCTGTTCTGTAGTCGCCGGAGCTTAACCGGACCGGAGTGTTCAACGTCGACCACCCCTCTTCGTCTCCAAGTTTCGACTTCGTTACTGGTAACTCTTATACGCTTTCTATACGTTTAGTGTAATTTATAATATCGCTCGATCTATTATGCAAATCATTACTCTTGTCGGGCATTGTCAATTGGTTATAGAACTTGGGTTATTGTTGGTGTGGGAATACAGGATTGCAAGAATTCTGGTTATAAATTCTTGATGACATCGATATCACAATATAGCATGTAGGCAAGCTGATTACCATTTCCGGGTTCGAACCGGCTTCGATTGTTTGAGTTTTTATTTTGATTAAATGATTTTATAATCGTTTGATATAAAATGAAAAAAAAAAAGTGTATGTAGCCGAGTTGGACACTTGGACGAGACGACTGTTTCTTTTTCCAGAGTTTATTATTATTATTTTTTTAATTTATCTTATATTATTTATTTTTGTCTCAACCTTATAAGTGTATTTTTTTTTTAAGTTTTATGAAGAAATTTTGCATTGAATGGCATGAAGGATGATTCACTTGTTATTATTATTATTTAAGTAAAATCTGGTTAGATTAAAAATAATATATATATATATATATATATATATATATATGTGGGAAAGTTAATTTGAGAACACCTATATTTCGTGCGAACTGTGAGAACGGCATCTAAAACCATTCAAATTCAAAATTTCTTTTTACATTTATCTTTATTACTAAAATACAATCCCAAAAACACAATTTACGCGTAAAAATTCAAACGTATACGAAAATAAATTGTTTTTACACACGTGTAAATTTACAGTTTATACATGTGTAAACTGTTTCATTTACACATGTGTAAAAAATTAATTTGAAAGTGTTTTTGCAAGAAAAGATGAATTATTTGAAAAGAAAATTCATTCATTAATGTTGTATTTTGATTATAATGAGGTTTGTATTAAAAAAAATTGTTTTTGATTGATTTTTTTACTTGTTCTCACGGTTCTCCCAATATTTAGCGTTCTCAAGATAACCCTCCCCTATATATATTTATTTGAAGAAACAAATAGTCTCACCACCGGTTAGGGATAATACGATTATAAGTATCTACGAGGTTGATCCTTCACTAGCAGCTATGGATTGAGGAACCTGTAAGTAAAAATTGATTGTGGATGTGGAGACGACTACACGAGGTAGTAGTCTATGACAAAAACGAGATGAATGGGGATACTATCTTGTTATTGATAGCTCTTTGGGTTAGCAGAAAGTATCCTCTCCTACTAGGGATGTGATCCCTTTTATAAGAGAGTTCGTATGTCACCATTACCCAAGTCCTAACCGTGGTTAGGTTGTCTCCATCACCCTTAATTATGTTAGTATGGTGATATAAGGAAAGCTAAATTAATGGGAATAATGGAACATTATACCGCCTTTGTTATTGAGCCTACGTGATTTATGCATGGCAGTTGACCATGCATAAAATCTGCCTTTAACCAAGACTTGACTTTTGACCAGTCATTATCGTGCTTTGACTATTCCTTGCGCACAGACCTTCTCCGCGTAGCAGTGTCTATCCGGGTTTGGGTATGTGAAATAGTGTATTCAGTACCCAATCCCATCAAGTCCCCCCAGTCCAGTGTGTCACTTATCTAAGAAGTTATGATGAGATGGGAGGGATGCTAGACTTATAAAATATAGGTCCATGATGAAGGCTTGTTTTAAGGTTACATTGCGCATAGGGGTGTGGTGAATGATTCTTGTGTTGCAGTAATGTTTGCGGAGAACGGATATTGTGAATTTACGTTAAAGCTCCGCAGGTGTAAGACACGTCAGCATTTGGTTTTGAACAGTTGTCAATTCCCCATGAACTTGAAAACGTGTGGTCATCCTGGCGAGTGGGGTTGACGTGACTAGTGACAGTTGAGGCGTGTGCAGTCACGTTGATCGGCGGTTTGTCAGGCGAGTGGGCGTGTGAGGCGCGTGTGGCGTCTGTTTGTCTCCATATGTACACGTGTCACTTCCCTATTGGGATCATGTACAAAAAGGTATGGTTGGCCCACTGATCCTGACGTCAGCTGCAATAATTACCAAGCCTATATATTAAATTTTGAAGTTGCCTTTTTTCATTTCCACTCATTTGAAATTTATTTTACCGTATCTCCTCTCCCGTCTTCCTTGCATTTTCTTGAGTTTTATCTATGTCTCAAGATACACAGAACATTCCTGAGTCAAGCAAGACATCTGATTCTGTGAAAGATTCTAGAAAAGAGTCATCCAAAAGTATTGATGCCACGACAATTAAGTGGGATGAGGCCTCCTTTTCTTGGTTTCTTGATCAGTACGGTATTTTGCAGGAATGGGAACCATAGCTTCCAGCATAAGGTAAAACTGCTTTACAGGCACCTCTAGGCAAAATAACACTATATGCAGCAGCATTTTCGAAGTGCTGTTTTCGTCTACCAGCCACTAAATTTGTAGTGATTGCCCTTCTGACGTATGGTATTCATCCGACACAATTGACCCCGTTTGGGTGGTGTCGTTTGATTCACTTTGAAGCTACTTGTAGGGCTTTGAATATCAAACCTACATTCGAAAGATTAAATGTATTTTTCGTCCTAGAGGCTGCCCGTGGTGGGAATGGTTGGTATAGCTTGGGTTCCCGTCAGAAAGTGAAGCAACTGGTGTTTGAGAATTTGAAATCCGTGTATGAATGGAAGGATAAATTCTTTTATATCCACCGTGGCGTTATACTTGCTTCTTTCCAATGGATGGTGGTTGGTTTGAAGGAGAAGATTGCAGAATTGCCACCGATGGAGGGGTATAAGGAGCAAATCTGGTACAAGTTGCTTTGTGATAAGGCCACTCCCTTACTTTGTGTTGGCTTTGCAGGTCTCAGCCTTATCTGTCCGGAAGGGCATGATTTTAATCCTCCTGAAGGTGAGAATATTGTACCTGCATTTTGTTTTTGATTTAATATGCAATTTGCTGAGGCCATGTTTTGCAATTATTTCCAGGTGTATCTCTATTTGACTTGTTTGCGAAGAGGGGTGAGGCAAAAGTCTTATATACTCCGATTGCTGAGGGTGAGCAAGGGTTGGTGGAGAGGATGAGCTGGAATTTTTTATTTCCAAACCCCATTGATCCCCCCAGGCAGTATACTAGAACAGGTTAGAAACTGCATCTGTTCCATCTATTTTGCTAAGTATCATGCGTGCGTGAAGGATGCGCAGGTAGGTACGCAGCCCGCGTGCTGATTATGGGCGTTCTTCGTGACACGTGCGGGTATTCAACTCCGTAGAAAGATTTCCATCAAAGTTGAAGAAGTTACCTCTGAGCATCAGGAACCCGCTGGTTAGTTATTGCAATTTTTTGTTTATTTTCTCACATATAGGTTGATGTATACAGATATGATTTCCGCACCAGGCACGAGTACTTCCAAGAAGCGTGCCAAGGCGAGTGTAACATCACACAATTTTATATATATATATATATATAGAACTCCCTCGTTTATTCATCCGATTCATGTTTACATTATCTTTCCCATCCATTTTATTAATTTTTTGTTTAAATAATGACTTATAATCAATAATAAATTGGATTTTATTAAAAATTCTGATTTAAAAACGTTAAAAAAATGTTTGCCTAAGCCAGGATTCGAACCCGAGTCCCTGGCGGGCTAAACCTTAACCACACCACACAAACCACTACACCATTTAGTGTTTTGTGATGTTAATTAAAACCAATTAAACTTAAACCCTTTCAAGGTCCCTTAGTCAAACTTGAAAAGTCAAACGTAGTCTCTTAGTCAAGTCAAGTCAAAGTGTTAGTAAATATGGTCTCCTAGTCAAGTCAAAGTGTTAGTAAATATGGTCTTCTAGTCAAGTCAAAGTTGTTCCTAAATTCTAGCCTACTCAAAGTAGTCCCTAATTACAACTATAATTTTTACACTATAAATACAATAGCCTACCATTCAACTCTTTATAACATTCAATAAAAAAACATTATTATCCCATCTCCCACATACTAAAGTTTTCATCCATCATTATCTCCTCTAGCTAGTTCCGAGTTTTCCAAGGCATTATTACTAAGTGTTTGCACGCTCAAGAAAACTCACGAACTCATTATGCACCTAAGGTGAGTTTACATAGCCCTTTTTCACTATTTTGGGGTGAAACATGTTACAACATCAATTTACAATTCAACATAAATGTCTATGTGTTATTCTATGTTGCATTATGTTTTAAACATTACTATGGTAAGCACAATTATTCTAGCATAATCATTAACTCCGTACAAGCCAACGATACACAATGATAGATCTATTGGACTGACAACCCCACCCGGATATGTTACCTCCAACATAGGTGGCGTGGGTGATTGTTATCGCAACATAAACGAGTGAACCATATGCATATGGGATGGACCACAATATTCTAGTCACAAGGTTTGATTATGCACACGATTTACCGGGTTGTATTGTTTTCACATATGGACTAGACTTGCCATGACACTCGAATTGTACAAATTTTATTCAACATTCAAACCTATGTAATTCTCACCAACTTTTGTTGACCCAAAATATTTTCAAACTTAACATGTTTCAGGTTATAGCTTGCTTGAAGATTAGAATAATGCTTGAAGATGTGTAGCTAGTATTTTTCATTTTGATGTACAAATTCTTAGAACAATTGTATGTAATTTATTTAAATCATTTAATGAAATTTATTATTCACCATGAGCTACTGAACAATCATCAATACGTGACATCCCGATGTTTCCGCCATCGGTTGGGGTGTTACAGATTGGTATCAGAGCCATGGTTATAGGGAATTAGGGTTATTAGAAAAATAATCTAGTCTATAACCATAGGATTATAACCAGTACTTGCTCCTTTTACTTGCAACTCTACTTGTTTCTATTCTCTACCTCTATCCTACTTCTTATCCCTACTTTAGTCCCTACAAGATGTTTGCTCTCCATAAATGGAACAAAATGATCCTAACCTGAAATACCTTATAAATCTCGTCGAAGCTCTATATTCTAATAACGAACACGTGCAATCTGGAAGGGTGAACGCCTGTATTCTTAGTTTCTGTCTAGGACTGGCATTGCGCATAAATCCCAATCAGACGAGGGACTCAGATGCCTACCTGGGAATTCTCGGGATGAGTGTTCACTTATAGGCTAAAGCATGTCTTCACTATGTTATTAGAATCTAGAAGCTTTGATAAGTCAACGTTTTCGTTTATTCGTTTTAATTAATGAATAAATGATTACACTCACTTTCCTTAAAACTAAGCTCTAAAATCTCAAAATTTTACAGCTTAAATCAATCCCATTTCCTAATCATATATCGATTTCACAATCACATTTCATCTTACCATCTTAGCCACATGTTTGATTATTTTCAACACCCTCCCCAAATCATATTATTTCATTTTTCAACATGTTACATATTTCTAAACGGTAATCTCATAACCTGGGTAGACCCTAGCCCAACACTAAAGATTTCTTAATATTGTCAAAATTTTCATCACCTATAAACCATAGAAAATACATATTTTTGTTATAAGATATCCTCAAACTTAATTTCTAAATCCAAATGTTTATTCATTAGCATAACAAAGGATTTTTGATATAATGTCACCTTGATCTATAAAACCTAACGTCGTGTTTAAAATCTTCGACTAAACTAATATATTCTGATCTAAAGCCACTTAGTTTGTACTATTTAGCAACTTTTGTTTTATATAAGAAACCAGTTTTAAAAAGAAAAATGATAAGATCTTTCCATCCTCATGAACAAAATTTAATCTCCATTGCCACCTAATTATTTTCAACATGTTCGAACTTTTACAATTTTTGGTATTTATCACAATCATGTTTTCTCATACGCTAGATTCTAACCTTTGATCCAAACCCCACGATTTACACTGCTACATAATCTCCTTACTATAAAATAAACCCTTTATTAACTATTTTCACGTTCACTATCTTTCATAACCTTGATGATGCTTTGAGTTCTTCATCATCCTCTCAAGAACTAAATTCATATTCTTCACCTTCTGGAACATGAACTTGATCCTTATGATAATCAGACTATTGAAAACTTGATTGTTCGTTGCATCAAACTTTATTCTTAGTTATACATGAGGATTTGATTATCTACTTGAACATTTGATTATTCATGATACTTGAAAGCATGGAATATAAACTATTTGCTATAAACACACCTAGAGTCATTAATCTTGTCTAGGACAACTCTATTACAACTCGCATGCTATACTTGATGCATTTACAAACTTACTTACATGTATATATTACGAACTTGCAACTTATGTGTTAAATAAAAAACAATTGTTACACTTAATCAAACAACTGGTAGAGGATGAAGTACTTGCTCAACAGTTAGTAGAGTACCTAACAACCTGCTCAACGATTGGTAGAGGTCATCATGCCTGCTCAACAGTTGGTAGATGTTCTAATAACCTGCTCAACGACTGGTAGAGGCTATCGCACCTGCTCAACAATCGGTAGAGGTTCCTACTCACTGACTGGTAGAGGTCTTTTCCTGCTAAACAGTTGGACTCATTTTTGGATACATCATACATGTAATTTGATACAAAGATTTATTAGACTCATTGATACAAAGATTCAATCACAAGGTTATTTTGCATTACTTACATATGTGTTTAGAGTCATAGAAGGACACAAAACCCTAATGTAAGGTAAATTGGTGATTGCGGTCCGGAACGTAATCATGAATTTACAGGTACGTTAAGGTAGTGTGAAATTCTATCAAGGTTTTCGGTAGATAATCAATTATAAACTCTAGTTACCTGGTAGTTCATTTAGTCTTTCTATAGTCAATCAACTCATGCATTTCTTTCCTAACACTTAATTTAGTGTTTTGCTAGATTCTTATTCTCCTTGCTATTTCAGACGAACCTAATCCAACCCATAAAACTCACACATATCAAACCTTTTATCCAAATTATTCGAAACAGATTATTCTATTACCTATAAATTCATGTTGTGCCTTAACCCAAATTTTCCAAACCCCAGTTGACTTAATTTCTACCTAATCATCCTCAACCCTGTGTTTTTAATAAACTTCGAGACGAAGTTCCTAAAAGTAGGGGAGACTGTAACATCACACAATTTTTATATATATATATATAGAACTCCCTCGTTTATTCATTCGATTCATGTTTACATTATCTTTCCCATCCATTTTATTAATTTTTTGTTTAAATAATGACTTATAATCAATATTAAATTGGATTTTATTAAAAATTCTGATTTAAAAACGTTAAAAAAAAATGTTTGCCTGAGCCAGGATACGAACCCGAGTCCTTGGTCGGCTAAACCTTAACCACACCACACAAACCACTACACCATTTGGTGTTTTGTGATGTTAATTAAAACCAATTAAACTTAAACCCTTTCAAGGTCCCTTAGTCAAACCTGAAAAGTCAAACGTAGTCTCTTAGTCAAGTCAAGTCAAAGTGTTAGTAAATATGGTCTCCTAGTCAAGTCAAAGTGTTAGTAAATATGGTCTTCTAGTCAAGTCAAAGTTGTTCCTAAATTCTAGCCTACTCAAAGTAGTCCCTAATTACAACTACAATTTCTACACTATAAATACAATAGCCTACCATTCAACTCTTTATAACATTCAATAAAAAAAAAACATTATTATCCCATCTCCCACATACTAAAGTTTTCATCCATCATTATCTCCTCTAGCTAGTTCCGAGTTTTCCAAGGCATTATTACTAAGTGTTTGCACGCTCAAGAAAACTCACGAACTCATTATGCACCTAAGGTGAGTTTACATAGCCCTTTTTCACTATTTTGGGGTGAAACATGTTACAACATCAATTTACAATTCAACATAAGTGTCTATGTGTTGTTCTATGTTGTATTATGTCTTAAACATTACTATGGTAAGCACAATTATTCTAGCATAATCATTAACTCCGTACAAGCCAACGATACACAATGATAGATCTATTGGACTGACAACCCCACCCGGATACGTTACCTCCTACATAGGTGGCGTGGGTGATTGTTATCGCAACATAAACGAGTAAACCATATGCGTATGGGATGGACCACAATATTCTAGTCACAAGGTTTGATTATGCACACGATTTACCGGGTAGTATTGTTTTCACATATGGACTAGACTTGCCATGTCACTCGAATTGTACAAATTTTATTCAACATTCAAACCTATGTAATTCTCACCAACTTTTGTTGACCCAAAATATTTTCAAACTTAACATGTCTCAGGTTATAGCTTGCTTGAAGATTAGAATAATGCTTGAAGATGTGTAGCTAGTATTTTTCATTTTGATGTACAAATTCTTAGATCAATTGTATGTAATTTATTTAAATTAATTAATGAAATTTATTATTCACCATGAGCTACTGAACAATCATCAATACGTGACATCCCGATGTTTCCGCCATCGGTTGGGGTGTTACAGCAAGTAAGAAGATCAAACCACCGACTGCTCCCATTATTGTTGAAGAAGTGGAGGATGAACTCACAGAGTCTGACACGAAGGTGGAGCATAAACGCACCAGGCGTTCGTCACCTGTGCGTCAGTCTGAGGGTGTGTCCGTGGAATTATTTCAACAAAGAATGGATGAATTGAAGCAATAGCAAATTAAAATCCCGCAATCATCTGAATAAACAACCGAGCTGCCACGTCCGGAACCTATTGCAGTAGTTCCTGTTGATGTTTTTAAGCCTTTAGCTGGGTCAAAGGGTAGTAAACTTGAAGTGGCTGTGAAGCCCCCACCGGTGCGCCAGAATCTTCCTATGAAGACACTGAGGCATTTATCAGGTATGGCGAACTTAGCCCTTCTTTTAGTGCTTTGAACGTTATTTCATATAACTTTTATAATAGCTTTTTATGTAGGACAACACCCATTTGCGGAGTCCCGCTCGGAGCAGACTTCTTCTATTTTTGAGAAGGTATCGTCTTCGGACCATCTGATTACTGAAAACATTGGTGCAGTTGAAGATCCAACAAAGAATGTGACTAATCTGAGTGTTTCCGAGGTAATGGTTGAGGAAGATGTAACACCTCAGGTAGAGCCGATCGCAGATGATTCGGCTACTGCTCTAGAGAAGGCAGCTGGGAAGAAGGTGGACGAGTCCTCAACTCCCAATTTAAGTATTGAAAACCCTGATGTTTCTTTGGAACGAGTGCAAGACCAAGGTTCTCCGCAGGGGCCAAAAGTTACTACTAACTTGGAGAAAGAGAAAGAGGCTGAGATAGTCAAGGAGAACCCTTCTACCTTTGTGCGGACTGTGGAAGATTCTACAGTGATATATAAGAAGCCACATTCGGAGGGTAGTTGGAAGTCTAGCCAGTCTGGTCATTCACGAGGAAAGTTTTCCTCACGTGGAACTGACCAACCGAGGTCGTATCAGCCATGCTGGGATATCCTGGATATGACTGTATTTACAAATGTGCTCGACGCTCAAGAGTTTGTGTCGTTGTCTGTTCCACCAGCTGAGCGTGATTATCAGGATAGCGTGGATCGTCGATCGCTTTTTATCGACATGTCTATGAATCTTGCCTTGGGTGTTAGTGGCCTCGATTCTCTTATCCGACGCGAAAACGAGTTCATGCATGATTGGCAAAACTTAAAGGAGTCAGAGACTAGCTTGTTGAAGTGTGAAGAAGAATTCCAACTTTCACGCCATGACATCCGGTCGGAGATTGATCATCATAAGAAGTTGGCTTGTGAGGCTACGGAAGAGGTTAACAGGTTGAAGAAAGAGAAGACTGAAGCTGCTAAGGCATGGTCCATCGTTTGTCAAATGACCAATCAAGAGACTGAGCTGCTGCGCTCCACTATTGAAAATTTGAGGAATGAAAATTCTCGTCTTGTCAGGGAAGCGGAGCAGAGCCGAAAAACTTGTGATGAGAAGCAAGCAGAGCTGGCTGATACCATTCATAAATATAACCGTCAACATGATGATCTCATCAAAGCTACCACCTCATTGTCTGATGCGGAGGCAAAGATAAAACAGCTTGGTGTGGAGAAGGCCAAACTACAGGAGGAAAAGGCTTTGGCAGAATCCTCCTGTTCACAGGCTAAAGTGGATTTAGATGAAGTGCGGAGTGCATTTCGAGAGGCCACGGACATAGCTGTTGCTGCTAATGAAAGGATTGCCTGGCTGATGAGAGATGGTGTTGCGGGGGTAAGTTAGCCTTTGCCCTTTTGTATATTCTTTTGTCTTGTTGCATGAATGTATATGTGGAATTATAGCGTTTTGTCTTTGTAGATATTTAAGCGTGTTTGGAATGATCCCAAGCTGACAGAGGTGATTGCCCGCATCTCTAGTACTTCCGTGAAGCAAGGTTTGAAACTCGGATTTTGTGAATGCTTTTGTCACCATGAGGACGGTAAGAAGAAAGAGGACGGGCCATATCATGACGAATCTTATGATGATGAACTGATACAAGCCTATGATGATTATGAGCATTTGAAGTTTGAGGTGTTTGACTTGTTGGAGGCGTGTATGAAGACTGATGACCCCGTTGGTGAGTTGTGTAATTACTTCAAGGAGTCGGATCTCCTTAGTGATGAATTAGCTGAGAAGGCGCGCAGAGAAGAGGAAACCAAGAAGGCTGCCTCTACTGGCGGAGCACGTACGTCGTCCGCAGCCGGTGATATGCACGAAGAGACTCCGAATACCGACGATGTTTCTCAGTATTTGAATCTTGGATGAATGTCCTTCTTTCTTTTCTTTTTGTGGTTATGTAACAACTATGGACAATTTGTCATGTTTTTCTTTATGTCAAACGGATGGTATGTTTCTTTAGCTTGCGCACGTTTGCCAATCATTAGGTGATGTCATCCTTTTTCTGACACAAGTGTGTGTCAGTCTAGCAATGAGTAATGCGACAGTTACGACGGCTGTTGTCAGGGCGACTGTCACACTACTCTAGGGTACTCGAGTGGTTACCATTAATGGTAATTAATTACCATATTCTCTTTCCTCTATATATAGTAAATGCTATTATCCTCTTCATAAGTTACTTTTGAAAAATTCTTTCATATCTTCTAAGTGAATGTCGACTAGCACTTCTACCAGTAGGCTTCAAGCAACAAAAAAATTAGCTTTACAAGGGATGATGGAGTTGTCTCAACATCCTATCCATAATGAGTCTGCAACAGATGCTCTCGATCGACTTGCTGAGTATTGTGGGTATTTGTTGTCACAAGAAGATATGAGACCTAATAATCTTGATGATCAAGGGACCTCTGATGGTCAGCCGTTAAAGATGAAGAAGCTTTCAGAGTTAGGAGATTTACCCAAGACATCCCATCGTAAACCAGGAAGGTTAAGGATTAATGGAAGTGTAACACCCCAACCGATGGCGGAAACATCGAGGTGTCACGTAGTGATGATTGCTCAATAGCTCATGGTACTAAAGTGTAAATTTGAAATAGATTGTATTGAATAGTTTATTACATTGAAAGAAATTACAAGATACAAAATTCTAAAGCAAAAACTAAAAATGAAATACAATGAACTCAACATCTAAGTAAAAGTTCCAAAAGCTAAAAAGTCGTCTCATAATTAACCTGAAACATGTACGAAAATAATTTTGTCAATACAAAATGTATTGGTGAGCATACCCTGTTTTGAATACATATAGTAGATAAAGAGTTTCGCAATTCACGTGTTGTATACTGTTTGCAATTATGTAATAAGTATATCCGTTCAAAATCAACCCTATGCAATGAAAGGAAAATATATATATTATGCGCTAGTAGTAATGAAATACATAGCAATGACAAGGACTCTCAACAGAGTCACAAGGGTATATACCATAGTACTATTCATTGAAATGTCAGGCCCTCAAAGGTTAATGATTTTGACAAGTCATAGACACACAAATTAACATAAGCAAACACACATGAGAATTGCTATTTTAGCAAAAGGAAATAGAAACTTGATATAAGTACATGAGTAGCCCCAAAACTAAAATGAAAAGGGAGAAAGATATACTCACTTTGAGTGTGATGGTGAATTTGTACATCAAAGACAAATAATGAATTATGCTTAAACCTATATTTCATAAATGAAATTTGTGAGCAATAATTCGGCTATATGGTCCTTTGATTTGTCGATTGTCCGGCGACGAAGTACTTTACTACTATTGGCTACAAATATTGTTGTTTTTGTTTTACCTTATAAAAATGCTTCAAAGACGTATAATCTAAATTACGTATTTAAATCTTACCTACGTATTTAAATCATTATTAACTCATTTCTTATATTTAAAATATGTTAATCTATGGAGTGATATGAATTACCTATCCATAATAATGTACCGCAACTTATCACGCCATTTTGTTAATAATATATGGCAAGGGAACATCTTGATTTATTTAATGGAAATAAGATATTGTATGCGTAGGTTGTGATAATTCGTATCCATGCGAGAGTATTACGAAGTAACCAAGTAGTTTAATTGTATTTAATAAACATTTCAAAAGCATAAGTATTGACTTCAAATCTGACATTAACAAAATTAAACATAAATCGAAGAAATATAATATCTCATGATTCGAGTTGTTGATAAAGTATTATCGATAGGTTAGTTTTTTTTAAGTCGCCGGAACAAATCGAGATCACCGACACAAATTGGAACGAAATATTACCTCCATAGTCGAACTGAAGTGAAGCATAGATGTAAAATATCACGTGGTTTCGGTGTGACGGTGTTCCGCCTCATGTGGTTGTGGTGGTTTCAACGGTTATTGTGGTTTTGGTGGTGAAGCAGCAGTCAGGTAATGGTTGAAACGAAAGTGTGTTTCAAGCATCGGGTTCTTTTCGCGATGTGGTGGGTGTTCTCCTCGGTCATGTACTACTACACATCGACAGAAAGAGCTAGGAGGAAGGAGGTGTAGGGACTGAGCGAAAATAAATAGAAGACACTATACATGCTTTGACTAACCTCTATTCTTCCATCTTTTATGGCATAAGGTTATGAAACGAACAATCAATGGGTTAATGACAATTGAATGGTTTTAATGACATTTCCGTTTCTATTTGTTTATGAATTTACCGGAGGAAAATATGGAATGAAGAGGATGGTTTTCAATTTGTCCTCTAGTCTAAAAAATGAATGTATTTCCTTTATTATTAGTTTATTTTATGTATATTTTTTTCAACCAATGAAAACATGAATGTTGACATTTTTGTGAACTTAGTCTTCTTCCCTTTTGTCTTATTATTGTTATTATTATTATTATTAATATTATCAATAATAACTATTATTACTATAAGAATTATTTGTCAAATGTTCCATACAGGATACTAAAATTTGATTAGTTATATGACTAACTAGGGTCATTTAAGATTTCGAAATAAAAAAAATCGGTTTTTATTATTATAGAATTTCTTGTACTATAATTCTTCACCAGCGTCACGTGAAAGTATCTTTCATGCGATTTAAATTTTCATAGTAAACAAAATAAATCAATAAATAAATAAATAGAAATTACAAGCACTCGAACTGAAAATATTCGAATACATGAAGGGCTAAAATCGTAAAAATGATAAAATGAAAGGTGACGGTCGTCTCGAAATTCCTTTCAAATTGAGGTTTGTATGAAACAAATGACGTTAAAAAACAAACAAGTGGGTTTTAAGAATTACATCAGTCACGATTTGACAAAGTTTTAAATAGTTGTTTAATACTCAAAGTAAAAGTTTCAAAATCTTTGGCAGTTAACTCGAAGTTAAAAAGTTGAGAGTTTAAATGTGAAAGGTTTTGGAAATGTGTAACCGGTGAGGGCAGAGGTACTAATGAAGCAGTATCCCCTACTTAAGAAAGATTCCTGACTAAACTTTACTAAGGACATGCAACAGGATTTCGACTAACAAAGAGTGTAAGAGTATACAAAGTTTAAGGTTTTCTATAGAGGTGGCCAACAAGAAAGGCTCCAACATAACTAATTGAAGCTTATGTAAAATGTTCTTATAAAAAATGATAGCCGTTTAGTCAATGATCTAATGAAGAGGTAGTAATGGGTAGGTTCTTGGTTAGACTCCTAGTCTGTTCCCGCAGTATCATTTATGCTTATATATAGGGTTTACCGCAGCTAACCCACCACACTCCCGATACTTTGAACTCGTACTGATTATCTACCAACAGCCTAAATAGAATTACACAGCACCCCCATGTACCTGTAAACCCATGATTGCGTTCCGGACCGTAATCACCAATTTACCTTACACTAGGGTCTTATGCTTTTCCATAACACTAAGATAAATGATACAATAACCAATGTGTGCAACCCAAAATGTGTTAAGTAATCGATTCTGTAATGAAACAACGACATGGTTAGAGGTCCTTCCCTTTCGGGTTTACCCTTTAACCGTAACGAGAATAACATGTAAGTATAAGACATGGTTAGAGATTCTTCCCTATCGGGTTTACCCTTAACCGGTAACTTATGTTCACATCGTTGGCTCTAAACACTCATATTGATAAACTCTGAAGTTTACACCGTTCCCCTCGGATTAAAGAAATACTCTAATCCGAGTCGTACGTGGGCACTGGCTTAGATCTCATATGAGTTATCAACTAGTATGTTCATTGGCCATGATGAAAAACAAAATAATGTAAAGTATAACAGGGTTTTGCTCAAAACAGGAAAGAAAATATGCATACCAAATATGTGTTCATGTAAGTATATAAGTATAGCATAAAATTTCGATTGAAAGAATAGTATAATATAAATTGAGTAAATCGCTCAATTGCACAAAATGAAAGTAAACGAGTTGAGCCCTTGCAAATAAGCAGTGTGAAAATAATCATAAATAATGTGTTAGAAATAACTATGAATAAAGTGGTGCAAGAATAAAATAATAAAGTTTACGCAAATGAGAGAGTACGCAAAACAGACGTATAGTCTACTGACATAAGGGTATAAATTTAGTTAGTTTTACATATATGCATTATATGATAAAAGACAATTAGTAACATTCTGATAAGGATATGTCTAATATTTTGTTAGACCAAAAGTTTTGCGACTGAAAGAGTGCGAGTGTAATAGGATAAATTTCCGTTTATCAAAAACATAGTTTGCTCAAACTTTGTGATATAGTCAAAAGGATTGTAGTAATGCATGAGGATAACTTTTTAGAAATCGAAATGTGTTTTAGATTCAAAACAGTTTCATTTGAAATTTTTTTGTAAATACACATTTTCATGTGTTTACGAGAAGTCGAGTTTGAAAACAGTTATAAGGCTTATTATTAGTTGCAAATTTCTCCCAAAAACATATATTGGATACGTCATATGAAAACAAAAGGTTTACATTTGACCTTTAAAATATGCAATACAAGTTTGTAAAATCCAAAATGAAACCATTTCATGAAGTATGTGTAAATCTAATTTGTTTTAAAAAACTATGATTTAAAATGACAAGAATGATAAGATTAACGTATGTAATAGATTACCAATATTTAAGAAAATTCATAATTTATCATTTGAGTCTTCAAATGATAAACAAAACATAAATATCAATATCATAAAACATTGAGATTGTTTCCATAGGAAATTTTGACTAACTAAAGTAATTGAAATGTTATTAGCGACTTGTAGGGGCGTACTTTAGCCTATAAGTGAATGATCATCCCGAGAGTTCCCAGGTCGGAATACGGGTCCCTCGTCTGATTGGGATTTATGCGAAATGCCAGGCGTAGATAGAAAACTCAGGATACAAGTGCTCACCCTTCCAGATTGCACGTGCCCCATCACTAGTAAATTCCAAAACTTTAGCGAGATTAAAAACGAGATGCAGAAATAGATCCTTGAGATGTGGATTTCACACCTAACTCAAAGATGTATTTCAAAATTGAAAACGATTGTGGAATGAAACCAATCACTAAGTTAAGGATGTCACTCCCAGCTTAGTGGTTAAGTTCCTTTTTGAAGGAAATACTCTTTGAGGTGTGGATGTCACTCCTATCCCAAAGGTATATTCCAAAGATGTATAACATATAGAGGAATGAAACTAATCACCAAGGTATGGATATCACTCCTAACTTGGTGATATCGTTTCGTTTGTGATATACGAGTGTCTTCTTCTCTAAACAAAACACCGAAAGAATAACGAGAAAGAGTCATAGCGAAAATATCTTGAAAGAAAATATAAAGATAAAAAAATATACATGAGAGGACTCGTGAAAGTAAGCTTAGTTATAGTCTAGGCTAAAAGGCATTCTAATAACCTAAATCCCTATAACCATGGCTCTGATACCAATCTGTAACACCCCAACCGATGGCAGAAACATCGAGGTGTCACGTAGTGACGATTGCTCAATAGCTCATGGTACTAAAGTGTAAATTTGAAATAGATTGTATTGAATAGTTTATTACATTGAAA
Source organism: Ambrosia trifida (assembly GCA_028751855.1). Taxonomy (NCBI): domain Eukaryota; kingdom Viridiplantae; phylum Streptophyta; class Magnoliopsida; order Asterales; family Asteraceae; genus Ambrosia; species Ambrosia trifida. Next base: position 57,701,849 of record CM054129.1, on the reverse strand, counting down.
GAAATTACAAGATACAAAATTCTAAAGCGAATACTAAAACTGAAATACAATGAACTCAACATCTAAGTAAAAGTTCCAAAAGCTAAAAAGTCGTCTCATAATTAACCTGAAACATGTACGAAAATAACTTTGTCAATACAAAATGTATTGGTGAGCATACCCTGTTTTGAATACATATAGTAGATAAAGAGTTTCGCAATTCACGTGTTGTATACTGTTTGCAATTATGTAATAAGTATATCCGTTCAAAATCAACCCTATGTAATGAAAGGAAAATATATATAGTATGCGCTAGTAGTAATGAAATACATAGCAATGACAAGGACTCTCAACAGAGTCACAAGGGTATATACCATAGTACTATTCATTGAAATGCCAGGCCCTCAAAGGTTAATGATTTTGACAAGTCATAGACACACAAATTAACACAAGCAAACACACATGAGAATTGCTATTTTAGCAAAAGGAAATAGAAACTTGATATAAGTACATGAGTAGCCCCAAAACTAAAATGAAAAGGGGGAAAGATATACTCACTTTGAATGTGATGGTGAATTTGTACATCAAAGACAAATAATGAATTATGCTTGAACCTATATTTCATAACTAAAATTTGTGAGCAATAATTCGGCTATATGCTCCTTTGATTTGTCGATTGTCCGGCGACGAAGTACTTTACTACTATTGACTACAAATATGATTGTTTTTTTTTTACCTTATAAAAATGGTTCAAAGACGTATAATCTAAATTACGTATTTAAATCTTACCTACGTATTTAAATCATTATTAACTCATTTCTTATATTTAAAATATGTTAATCTATGGAGTGATATGATTTACCTATCCATAATAATGTACCGCAACTTATCACGCCATTTTGTTAATAATATATGGCAAGGGAACATCTTGATTTATTTAATGGAAATAAGATATTGTATGCGCAGGTTATGATAATTCGTATTCATGCGAGAGTATTACGAAGTAACCAAGTAGTTTAATTGTATTTAATAAACATTTCAAAAGCATAAGTATTGACTTCAAATCTGACATTAACAAAATTAAACATAAAACGAAGAAATATAATATCTCATGATTCGAGTTGTTGATAAAGTATTATCGATAGGTTAGTTTTTTTAAGTCGCCGGAATAAATCGAGATCACCGACACAAATTGGAACGAAATATTACCTCCATAGTCGAACTGAAGTGAAGCATAGATGTAAAATATCACGTGGTTTCGGTGTGACGGTGTTCCGCCTCATGTGGTTGTGGTGGTGTCGACGGTTATTGTGGTTTTGGTGGTGAAGCGGCGGTCAGACAATGGTTGAAACGAAAGTGTGTTTCAATCATCGGGTTCTTTTCGCGATGTGGTGGGTGTTCTCCTCGGTCATATACTACTACACACCGACAGAAAGAGCTAGGAGGAAAGAGCTGTAGGGACTGAGCGAAAAAAAATAGAAGACACTATACATGCTTTGACTAACCTCTATTCTTCCATCTTTTATGGCATAAGGTTATGAAACTAACAATCAATGGGTTAATGGCAATTGAATGGTTTTAATGACATTTCCGTTTCTATTTGTTTATGAATTTACAGGAGGAAAATATGGAATGAAGAGGATGGTTTTCATTTTGTCCTCTAGTCTAAAAAAATGAATGTATTTCCTTTATTATTAGTTTATTTTATGTATATTTTTTTTTTCAACCAACGAAAACATGAATGTTGACATTTTTGTGAACTTAGTCTTCTTCCATTTTGTCTTATTATTGTTATTATTATTATTAATATTATCAATAATAACTATTATTTTTTTTTTGATCGGCGAACAACTGTGTGGCAACCACCCTTGCGGGGCGCCGTGCCCAAGAATTGACTACTCGACCTCCAGCAGCCCCCGCCTTCTCCCGATGCCCGGAAACCTGAGCCCCACCCGCCCGAAGGCACGACAGTGTTATAGAACTCGGTAAAACCATTATTACTATAAGAATTATTTGTCAAATGTTCCATACAGGATACTAAAATTTGATTAGTTATACGACTAACTATGGTCATTTAAGATTTCGACATAAAAAAAATCGGTATTTATTATTATAGAATTTCTTGTACTACAATTCTTCACCAGCGTTACGTGAAAGTATCCTTCATGCGATTTAAATTTTTGTAGTAAACAAAAAATCAATAAATAAATAAATAAATAGAAATTACAAGGACTCGAACTGAGAATATTCGAATACATGAAGGACTAAAATCGTAAAAATGATAAAATGAAAGGTGAAGGTTGTCACAGGAAGCATGCTTTTTATGTCTTTAAGTCTTTAGAGGTAGATCATAAGTAGAAGATTTTGAAATTGATGTTGAATGTTTGTATGTGGGGTATGTTTATTTTTGTGATGATCCCCTTCTTTTGTGTATATCGATGTATCAACAGCTTATGTCTTTTGTTTGGATTTTGAAGTATTGAACAATGACTTGTATGAAAAATGCTTGCTTGTAATATAAATGAATTGGGCTTAAAGTCCTTATTACAAAATTTAAAACAATAGATTAAACATAGCATATGCGCAATTGCGCTGCATTCCAAGTACGTGGCACTTGACTTTTGACCAGTCATTATCGTGCTTTGACTATTCCTTGCGCACAGACCTTCTCCACGTAGCAATGTTTATCCGGGTTTAGGCATGCGGAATAGTGTATTCAGTACCCAATTCAATCAATATTAAACGTTTCTCTAATACCTTGTTTTACAAAACAGTGATAGATATTTTGATACTTTATTTAGAAACAAAGGTAAGAAAAAAAAAATTTGTTCATGAACTCTAAAGTTAAAACAAAAGGTTCGGGTGTCTACAAATATACATAACATATATTAATATGTTATTAAACATTTATAACTTTACATTTTAGTTACTTTTAATTGATATAAAATAATTTATTTCAAATTGTTTTATAAAACAAATTTCCTTACGTAATTATTTTACCTAAATAAATTTCTTTTAGTTAACTTTTATATAGTGTAATCATGTCACAATAATTAATTAAATCGAAATCCTGATTATTCCTCAAATGAAAACTGTAATCCCTAGTGCCTATAATCCTAGATTGCAGTAGACTCGATTTAGTTTTCCCCAAATTTTATGAGGTTATATTTTTGTAACTGTTTAGGATAATCTTTCAGGTTTTCTCAACCTTATTTGCATTATTTGGAAACTTGCTTGCTTTGCTAAGGTAAGTTTTACATAGCCCCGTCTCTTTTATTATTTTTATATTTTTTAAGGGGTGAAACATGTTTACTTTTTGTCTTGTTTATATCGTTACGCATTTGTTTTTATTATTAGTTTGTGAACCCGCTTCATTGTAGTCATTAACTTTGATCAAGCCAACTGTAGTAGATTATAGTGCTATAGGTTCGACAAGCCCATCCCCCGCATAAATTCAGGGATGATTGAAACAGCTTTTTACTAGCTCATTGAGTTACGTCATTGTCACTAGGGTTGACTATACAACACCATGGTTTCCAATTAATATTATTACAAATTGTTTTGATATATAGACATGACTTACAAAAACATTGCTAACTAATAACTTTTTTTAAACAAATGCATTACTCAACAACTATTTATAGTCGACCCCCACATTTTCCAACTTAAACATGTTTCAGGGGATAATGCAGCTTTAAGTTCTACGTGCTTTGGACGTTAGAAGTTGAAGTCTAGTTTTATTTTTATTTGGTTATTGGCTTAGTTTGATGTTGAACATTTAGTATTGTTTCCTTTTTGTCGTAATAAATTCCATTATTAGAATATTTATTTAATGGAACTTGAATTTTAAATACCATGTGCTTTTGGATAATCGTCACTACGTGACACCTCGATGTTTCCGCCATCGGTTGGGGTGTTACAGATTGCCACTCCTCTCACATCCAAAGATGATTTCACCTCTCACGGCAACCCCTTCCATGATCCTACTCTTTATCGCTCTCTCGTGGGCGCTCTACAATATTTCACCATCACCCGTCCTGATCTCTCCTATGCCGTTAACCAAGCTAGCCAGTTTCTTCAAAATCCCAGAACCGATCACTTCCAGCTAGTAAAAAGGATTCTTCGTTATGTTAAAGTCACCTTATCACATGGTTTAACATTTGATCGTCCACCTAACACTACTTTACTAGGTCTTTCAGATGCAGATTGGGCTCGATGTATCAACACGCGAAGATCAACATACGACTATTGTATCTACTTAGGAAGGAACCAACGGTGTCCAGATCCAGCTGTGAGTCAGAATACCGTGCCATGGCAAATAGGACAGCAGAACTTATTTGGTTAACTCACCTTCTTCGGGAACTTCATGCTCTTCCACCGGGTCGACCGACACTGTTATGTGACAACAAAAGTGCCCTATTTTTAAGTCAAAATCCAATATCTCACAAAAGAGACAAGCACATCGACATTGACTATCATTTCGTTCGTGAATTGGTAATCGCCGTTAAGCTTAACATAAAATTCATCGCAACCGACAAACAAGTCGCCGACATTTTCACAAAGAGTTTGCTAAAACCGTTGTTTGAAAAAATTCGCACAATGCTTCGTTTGGGTCCACCACCAACTTGCATTGACGGGGGTATTAGACAAGTGCATATTCCATGGAGCAATATCCTCCTACTTATCAATGTATCAATGTAATTACGTAGTCAATAGTGTAATCATGTAGTCAATAATTTCTAGTCAATAGTGTAATTATGTAGTCAATAGTTTATTAGCTTAGAGGAGTAATTCTCTCCATATTGTTAGTCTAGTAATTTGTATTTAAAGAGTTGTAATATTGTAATGAAATTCAAGTTAGCCATTCTGATTTCATATGACCTCTTGGACTTTATTTCCAAATAAGGTTGACAACTTTACTTTTGTTTTAACTATGGCTTGCATTGTCTATGTAAATCAACTTCTTAGACTTTTGTATCAACTAAGGATGAAATTCTTAACTTTTGTGTTTTAACTATGGCTTGTATTGTCTGTCAATCAACTTCTTAGACTTTTCTATCAAATATGATTTTGACGACTGTGTACTACAAGTCAGCAAATGTAGTACATTTTTTCTTGATTCTAACAAGTTCCCCTAAATGTTATGGTGTTGTAATCACAAGAAACAAATGTTATTTTTTCTTGATTCTTTCTGAAGCACCCTTGCTCTTGCAGTTTCATCTTCATATTTTTCGTGTTCTAGTTTTCATTTTCAATTTTCTTTTATAAGCATATTTTCCTTTTGGTTTTTCTGTTACATAATTTAAATTTAACTAAACAACTTTATTATAATAATATATGAAATGTTTTTTCTTTTTTTATGATCTAAATTAAATTCAATAAAAAATACTTATAGGTTTTAATTTTCTTTTTCATTTGCTATAGCAAATACATCAAAACAACCGGGTTGTCGCCCGTTGTAGCGCATGTCTATGATACCATTAGCTCTAAACCATATATTAATTGAGGATAATTTTTCTGTAAGGCTAAGGCATATGGGTATTAGGAGATAATTGATGTTGTAGAGACGGAGTCATGAGCTATTAGGAACCCCGCCGTTTGGGTGGATCATTGGAATCGTGAAGCCCACCACGACTTCACTAGTTCAAAATTGTTTAACACAATTAATATTAGACATAATTCTTATTTCCCAATTATCCTAAGTATATATATATATATAGTGTGACATATATTAGTTATCCTAAGTTAGATAGGTATGTCGGTTATAGTCGGTTATATACCAACCGATGTGTTGGTTGGGGACACACCCCTTCATTTGTATAAATACCAAACACTTTGTAACATTTCATTTATGTATTGATTCTTAAAGTTTATCATTTTCTCTCTCAAACTCAAACCCCCTCAAACGATCCTGCGTCCTTCATTTGGCATCAGAGCGGTTAGTTACATGTTCCATCCGATTATAAATAACACATCAAAGAACATATCCACTCTCTGTTTTTCATTCGAAGAAAAGCAAAACAGAGACAGAAGATATAAACGTTCAGAATTTTCGGAACAATCATTCAAGGCCAACAAGGATTCGTAGAAGATCAATACATCAATCCTATAACAGTTCAAGGAAGAAGGCAACCGGAAAAGAAGATTCCGGCCAAAACAGATTTTTCCGGCGAGACACCGGTTACGCAGAAACATCGTCTAAACGCGATTAGAACGGTTATATCTTTCCCTGCCCTAGTTTATTATCAATATCGAATACATATAATCTTAATCAAATAAAAAAATCAAATATTTTTCGATACTCTGTTTCTTTTCTCGAATGTTTTTTTTTCTTTCCCGCCAAAATTTTTCCGATCAAAAACAAGTTTTTCAGACATCAGTGTTAATTCTAAACGTATATACGTACAAAAACAGAGTCGTTTCTTTATCAAACCAGAAGAATTAAGATCCTTATCGGGTTCAATAGAAAGACCCGAAACCGAAACCGTTTTGGATTTTTTTTTTCGTGTATTCGATCGTTACTTTGGATTAGAATCCAAAATAATAGTGTTTGTGGAACATAGAAGTGTGATTGTTCCATTGTTTTGATCAAAGGGGATCAAACAGAAAGTTATTTCATTTTGGGCAGTGGTTCGAAACAAAAGGAAGAAGAAGTTTGATTTTCAAAAGTCAAACAGAAAAAAATATAATATTATTATATTGTTGAGGGTATATTGTGTTAGAATTATATCAGTGTTTGTTTGTTGGGTTTTATGTTGATGCATTTGCGACTAAGGATTGGATATGATATTATTAACATATGTTAATGAGTAGCCGAAGGTATTTTTGGATGGGACGAATGTAGATCAGAAAGGGCGAAGGTGTAGATAACTGGGCGAAGGTAGAAAGGAACCGGACGAATGAAGAATGGACGTGGACAGAAGACCACATTCGACCACTCTAAGTGGGCGAATGTGGAAATTCTCACATTCGACCTATAGAAAGGGGCGAATGTGCAGAGGTTATATATAGGTTTTGAGTTTTTTGATTATGTAAGAGTGTTATCATTTGTGTCCAGGTTCAGTGCAGGTTCAGTAGTGTTTTTGTGAAAGTGTCTTTGTGATTCTAGATTAACATAAACATTGTAATTGCTTATTAATTGAAAGTTAATCTATGAAAATGAAGTTGAAAATGATCTTGATTGTGTCGTGATTAGCATCTTATCAATTTGTTCAGATCTAGGGATTCCGCACCTAGATTTGTGACTTGTATGATCATAATATCCTGTTTTAGATAAAATCCAACGCTCACAAAGTGGTATCAGAGAACTGAGGATCATACAACAACAAATTCGATAAGATCAGAGTTGATTTGGACATGTTTTAGACCAATTATCATCTGTTTTTACAAAAACTCTTATAAAATATAGTTTTTGATCGATTTAAAGGTGATTTTGTGGTCAAATTCAAGTTTTCCAAGACTTAAAGTTGGTCCAAATCAAATCCGAAACATAACCTGATTAAGATCATTGAAATCCATGAACTTTTGAAAATCTCAGATCAAAATAACCGTTTTTCAAACAATAACCGTTTTTCAAAAGTGAAATCTGCTGATATGGGGCGAACCTGGAACCTGGACTGAGTTTGTGGGCGAACCTGACTGAAAAGTGGGCGAACCTGAGAGTTTGAGTGGACGAACCTGAAAAATTGTTTGATATTTTTCACATTCGGGTGGTAATCTCCACATTCGACCGTTTTGCTTCGGACGAAAGTGGAATTTGTGTTTGTGTGATTTACATTCTGGTCATATTCACATTCGGGTAGCATTGTTTGGACGAAAGTGAGTTATAAGGGACGAAAGTGTGACAGAATCGGACGAACCTAGAAAATTTTGGACGAAAGTGTTATTTTTGGGCGAACCTAGGATATTTTTGCTGAAAAATTTTTCTAAGTGTTGTGATTTTCAGATTTTGATCATGTGGCGTTTTCAGACTACTTCGGGATCAGCACCAACACAACCACAACAGCAGACAATGGACCCATGGACTGTTGCAGCTCAAAAGACGAACACGCAGTCCTCACAACCACTGAACTACATGACAACATCGAGCACGATGCCTCAGAATGTAGCACATCCGGCTTTACAATCAGATTATTGGGGAGTAGCTGCAGCGGCGGTAAATACTCAAACCACTAACGCTATCTCTACCTTGATTAAGGATTTGTCTACAGGTAGTGGAACTCGGCCACCTAAGCTCATGGATATGCAAGAGTACAACCAGTGGCACACCATGTTCAAGATCCATCTGGAGGGCATGGGAGTTGAAGGAGCTGAGGCATGGAGCATGATCGTAAAAGGATACACAGCACCGATTCTGGAGAATACCGGTGAGTTGATTCCTCTGGAGAGCTTGGCTGAGGATGAAAAGAAGAAATACGTGGTGGAGAAGAAGGCGTTCTCTCAACTGACACAGGCGATCACAAGTGACCTGTTGCATCAGTTCGGGACATGTACAACGTCGAAGCAGCTTTGGGATAAGCTGAAGAGGAAGCATGATGGAAATGAAAAGACCAGGAGTTTGAGAATGGAGGAGTTGGTTATGGAGTTTGATAATTTTTCGTTTATTAATAATGAAACTTTGAAAGAACTAACACCAAGATATATGCATTTATTGTCTGAATTGTCTAGCTATGGTGTACAGATTCCCATGACCAAGCAGGTTGATAAGTTTGCAGATGCTTTGCCACCACAGTGGGATCAGCATGTGGAGGTACTTAGAGAGAAGGATGCTTATCAATTCTGGACCATTTCAGAATTTATTGAGAAGTTGGAGAACAAAGAGCTGGAGGATAGGAGGAAAGCTAGGAGGTCGCAGATTCCTCAGAATCCAAGTCTGTATTTTGGAGGTACTTCAGTTTCAGCTGGAAACTCGAGCTCTGGAAGTGTTGCACCACATGTTGCATGCATTTCCAATGTCATGGATTCATCAAAACCAACCACCAACTACACACCACCACAATACAACTCCTACACACAACAACCATCATACACACCACCACAATATACTTCCTACATTTCACCAGTCTCTCCTATGCAACAAGCTAGTTTTTACACCGCTAACCAAACACAACAACCATCAAACCAAATTACTCAACATAAACAACCGGTGGTTTTGGATACTTCCAACTTAGGAAACGTGACTGTGGAGGTTGCTCAGCAACACATTGCATTAGTCTCTGCTATGGTTTCTTCCTACAATGGATTGGTTGCTAGTCAGATTGGAAACAACAACTTGACCAACGAAGACTACGCACAGATCGATAAAGAAGAGATGGAACTCATAGACATTCAATGGGCTTTTGCGAGTATAATGAGGAGAGCAACAGAGTTTATAGAGAAAACTGGAAGGACTGACTTGGCAACTTCTCCCAACACGACCTATGGTTTCAATAAGGAGAAGGTCACATGTTTCAATTGTGGAGAGAAAGGACACTTCAAACGGGAATGCACCCAGCCACCTAAACAAGGTAACCGAAACCCTTTCAATGCAAACTACCAGAACCGTCAACAAAACCAAGTTTCTTACCAAACCAACAACTCTCAAAACCGAAACTTTAACAACCAAAACAGACAACCAAACACTCAAAACCAGATTCAAAACCAATCTCCTAATCACCCAAACCGAACAGTTGTACCGATCACTACACCTACTGAGACTCAACAGAATGCGGGTCAAAACCAAGCTTTGGTTACTCAGCAGGATGAGAGGTTTGACTGGTCGGGTATGCAAATAGGGGTTGAAGAAGTAACTACTGGTGGGAATGTGGCATGTGTTGCCTATCAGGTTGATTTGGAAGAATCAGTGGTAGTTGATGAGAAGAAAGAAACTGAGGAGAGTGAGAGTGATGATTCTGAGACTGAGATGGAAGTGGAGAATGAACCTATTGAGGTTAAGGCTGAGGAGAAGAGATCTGGGATGGTGATTGATTCAGTTTCTGATGTTCCCGAGGAGTGTAAATCAGTCTATTCAGACTCTGAGAGCGAATCAGACACAGAGGGAAGTGTTGATTCTTTGGATGATGATATTGACCAGTTGCTGGCAGAAGCTGATTTCTTGATGACGAGGAAGTCGTGCATAGCTGATGATGCTTTCACCAAGATCGACTACTCAAAGTTTTTCACTGGAAAGGAAGCTCATTTTGCTTTGATGGCCATGACCGAACCGCCAAAATCTGTAAGTTCTGAATCTAGCACTGATGTCATGAGTGATAAATACTGTGGGACTTGTGATAGGTTGACAGAGGAGAATAAACAACTCCGAATTTCACGTGATAGTGCTATTCAAAACTGTCAATCTACTCGCAAAGAGTTAAATGCTTTTAACAAAGTATTAGATGGCTATAAAAAGGACATTTCTGACTTGAAAACCACTTTGTCATTGAAACAACTTGCCATAAATAACTACATCAATGAAATTGAAAACACCAAGTTAGAAATGGCTGCCATTAAATGCTTTGCTGAAAAGGTTAACAAGAAGTTAGAAAGCTATAAAAATGTTGCTTATGTCGTTGATCATATCATTGATGATAACACCACCAACTACAAGTCTGTACCATCTCCGGTTCTCTTTGAGAATCATAACTATCATCAAGTGATACCGGAGAGTTCGGTGAAATCGGACTCATCATCAGATATGGAATCTAATACCTCGAGTATTGGTGAACCATATCCTGAAGATGTGAGACCGATTTTGGGCTTGAACAATGAGGGTGTTTATGCTGAGAGTGATAGTTCAGATTCGGATAATGATGATACTGGTAGTGATGAATCTGATAATGAATGTGAGATTCCAAAAGAAAATCACATCATTACAACCGAACCAGTATCACCATCTGATCATATTCATCCAATGGCAAAAGCTATTCATGACAAAAAGTCTAAAAAACTTGATGTTAAGAAAAAGAATGATGTTAAGAATGATGTTAAGAATGTGATTGAAAAGAATGAGCTGAATGAAACCAGTGACAAACCTGTAAAGGTATTTTATCGGATGGAAGGATCCGATAAAATCATTGCTGATGAGGAATTTCCGATTAAAAATGTTAACTATTCTAAACTTGATAAAATCTGGCAAGAAAGCACAATTTGGTTTCCAAAACATGAAAGAACCAATGAAATTCCACCAGAAATCTTAAAGAAACTGTTTTCAGAAACTCCTCAAGAGCCAAAAATACATGTCACTGAGTTCATTCGACCTGATGATAAAGCAAATGGTTTTCATGAACCTTCTTACTCGAAAGGACCACTTCCTGAGAGTTTAAGAAATCAACAATATAATGATCAATTTCCTGTAAAAACATTTGCTTCACCGAATGCTCATTATGTGTTTGAGGAATATAGAAAGTGCTTTAAATGTGGAGAACGCGGGCATTTACTTGCTCAGTGTCCATATGTAAGGCACAAGAGACATGAAGTGGAGGTTAAGAATTTCATGAAAAAGCCGATTGATCATTATATTCCACCGCATAGACGGACTGTTCCTCAACAACAACATTTTCAAAATCAAAACAATTTTCAAATGAGGAACAATCGTCCATTTCATTATGATCGGAGGAATCGGATTGCAATGGAACAATCTTGGAGAAAACCAGTGGTGAACACAACAGCTGATAGACAAAAGGTTCCACAAAAACCAATTGTCAAGTCAAATGTTGGACCTAAGTCTGTTCAATCAGATAAGATTGCTAAGAAAGTTACTTTCAGTAACAATGTTCAGAAACCTATTGAGAAACCAAAATCTCAAATCCGTATTCTCAAAAGGTCTGAACAATCTTGGACACCTAATGGTTCTCTAGGAGCCTCTACATCAAAGGTGAGTGATAAGAATGAATTTGTTTTGAAGAATCAGAAAACGGTTGATTCAAAACAAAAAGTTGTTGAGAAAGTCATTGAGAATGATTCTTTGAAAGCCAAAGTTCAAAGGCCCAAGACTCAGGCTTGGGTCCCCCGAAAGAACTAATTGTTTACTTTTTGTGTGCAGGGAGCTTCAGTTGGCCCTATTAGCAGTCTCTGGATTGTTGATAGTGGAGCTTCAGGCCACATGACGGGGGATTTGGCATTGCTGTTCGATGTGAAGAATATCAATGGTGGATATGTTGCGTTCGCAGGCAATAAAGGAGGATATATAACGATGGAAGGAAGTGTGAGTAACGGGATTGTGACTTTCGAGCGGATATCTTATGTCAAACAGATAGACTATAATCTGTTGAGCGTCAGTCAAATATGCGATAAACAATTTTCTGTGCATTTTGATGACAAATCCTGCTACATCCTCAAACCGGGCTTCAAGATTCCAAAGGAGTGGGTTATGTTGATGGCACCTCGAGTCAACAATCTTTACATTCTTGATATGTCCAAGGCGATGACACCACAGGGACAGATAACATGCTTTCTTTCCAAGGCGACCGAAAAAGAATCAATAATGTGGCACCGCAGGATGGGGCACATTCATTTGAGAAAGATGAATCAGTTAGTGAGAAATGGACTTGTCGATGGAGTTAACGTGAAACATTTCCATCTGAACGACAAGTGTGTGAGCTGCATGAAAGGAAAACAACACAGACAATCTCATAAAGTGAAGAAGGTTAACTCTGTCGAGATGCCGCTTGAGCGATTGCACATGGACCTTTTTGGACCGGTCAAGCGCAAAAGTCATCTTGGAGAGCTTTATTGTTTAGTCGTCACTGATGACTATTCACGATTCTCATGGGTGATGTGTTTGAAGAACAAAAGCGACACCTTTACCAACTTACAAGTTCTGTTCACTCGGCTGGAGAATATCTACAACTTGAAGATCAAAAGAATCAGGAATGACAACGGGACGGAGTTTAAAAATGCAAAGATGGATGAACTTTGTGAAAGCAAAGGAATACATCATGAATATTCAGCTCCGTATACCCCGCAACAGAACGGTGTTGCTGAAAGAAAGAATAGGACTCTGATTGAGGCTGCAAGAACTATGCTCGCTGACTCACATCTTCCAGTAATGTTCTGGAATGAGGCGATTTATGCAGCAAACTATACATTAAATCGGGTTTTGACAGTAAAGAAGTTTGGAAAAACATCTTATGAGCTGTTACACCGACGAAAGCCCAATTTAGAGTATCTAGAACCATTTGGGGCGCCATGTACGATGTTGAATCCAAGCGAGAAGTTTAGTCCTAAAGCTGAGGAGGGATATTTTGTTGGATATGCAACCCCGCTCAAACGGGTATTCAACAAGCGAACTCGTCAAGTGGAGGATTGGGCAAACGTGGAAGTTCAACGATACACTCAAAATTTGCAAGGCACGGGCCCTGATTGGATGTTTGATTACAAAGATTTCTTTGAATCATTCAACCTAGATAGCCTGGTTGAAGAAGCTGTGATCAGATTACTTTACGAATGTGAAAACGCGGCAACTTCACCGTTGATGCGTCCAATTACCGTAAATCCCCCACCAGCTTCTAGTGATACCAGTGTTCCTACTCAAGAAGAAGAGTTGTTTCAAGAAGCTTCAACTTCATTAGACACTTCAGAATCTGAAGATGAACAATTTGAAGAAGCTGTTCTTGAAAATGCAGAAGATTTAGAAGAGCAAACTGTGAACCCGACTCCAAATCCAGATGTTGCTTCATCATCTAACACGGGTAATGATCAGGATGCTACAGAGAACTTGACTGCTCAGACGGGAGTGATTGTACCTGTTAATCCGGAATCTCGGATTCATCGTATTCACCCGCTGGAGCAAGTAATCGGTGATCCTGGTAGTGGAGTGATGACCAGAGGGCAGCTTAAAAGCGTTAATACGCCAGAGAGTTTTGGTGCTTTAGCATTATATGCCAAAATTCAGAAATCTGGTGACCAAAATGATTGGTCGTTTGCATGTTACGTGTCCCAAGTAGAGCCAAGGACATACAAAGACGCTTTGCAAGAAGATGCCTGGGTTGAGGCAATGCAGGAAGAGTTATTGCAATTCCAGAAATTGGGAGTCTGGACGCTCACAGATTTGCCGCCGGGACGAAAGAAAATTGGTACTAAGTGGGTGTTTAAGTGCAAGAAGGATGACCGTGGGGTTATTGTAAGGAACAAAGCCAGATTGGTTGTGCAGGGTTTCCATCAAATTGAAGGAATTGATTACAATGAAATCTATGCACCAGTAGCACGAATGGAAGCTATTCGGATGTTCCTTGCGTTTGCTTCGTACAAGAAATTTAAAGTCTATCAAATGGACGTCAAGAGCGCATTTCTGTATGGTAAAGTCAAGGAGGAGGTTTATGTCGGGCAACCACCGGGCTTTGAGGACCCAATCCACCGGGACAAGGTCTACGTACTGAACAAAGCTTTATATGGATTGCACCAGGCTCCAAGACAGTGGTACGAGGAGCTAAGTACATACCTCATCTCCAAAGGATTCAAGCGCGGCCTCGTCGATTGTACCCTCTTTACGAAGAAGACGGGAGATGACTTGCTTCTAGTACAGATTTACGTTGATGATATTATATTTGGTTCAACTAACGAACTCTTGTGCAGGGAATTTGAAACTGTTATGCAGGAGAAGTTCGAAATGAGCGCTATGGGAGAAATGCAGTTTTTCCTCGGCTTACAGGTGGATCAAAGACCCGACGGGATCTTCATTCACCAGACGAAATATGTTGCCGACATCTTGAGCCGATTCCAGATGGAGGACTCTAAGCCGATGGATACCCCGATACAACCCAATCACGGGATTGGAGTTGACGCTAAGGGGGAGCTGACAGATCCATTTACATACAGAGCAATCATCGGATCTCTGATGTATTTAACAGCGTCTCGACCAGATATTATGTATGCAACGTGTCTCTGTGCGCGTTACCAATCGAAGCCGAAACAAAGTCATCTGACGGCGGTCAAGCGTATCCTTCGATATCTGAAGGGTTGTCCATCAAAAGGACTTTGGTACCCTAATGATGATGATTTTGATTTTATTGCTTTTAGTGATGCAGATTGGGGCGGCTGTGACAAAGACAGCAAATCAACAACAGCCGGTTGCCAGTTCTTAGGGAGCAGGTTAATCACCTGGCAATGCAAGAAACAGACTTCCGTCGCAGTGTCTACATGTGAAGCCGAGTACATTTCAGCCTCGAGTTGCTGTTCGCAAGTGCTCTGGATCCAACAACAGATGGTCGATTACGGTTTGCAGTTTCTTAAAACCCCTATACACTGTGACAACGAAGCCGCAATTGCTTTAACTAAAAATACTGAAAATCATTCTAAAGCTAAACATATCCGGATTAAATATCATTTTATCCGTGACTGTTATGCTAAGGAGTTGATTGACATGTTCAAAATCCATACTGACTACCAACGTGCAGATTTGTTTACAAAAGCTTTTGACAGATCCCGCTTTGAATATCTTTTGAAAGTAAACAATATAAAGGAAAAACAGGACTAATCGGCTCCTCGGTTTATCATTTTTCGTTTTTAGTTTTAGTTTTAAATTTTTGCTAATTGGGAATTTCTCTTTGCTAATTGGGAATTTCTCTTTACTATCATAATCCTCAAAGAAGTTGATGCTTTCGAGGGGGTTGTTTAATCCTTAAAGAAGTTGATGCTTCCAAGTGGATTGTTTCTTTCAAATTTTTTTTGTTTTCGTTTTTCAGAAAAATTAAAAACCCAAAAATATGTTCTCTATTTTAGGGGGAGTCCTTTTATCAGAAAAACCAAAAACATTGAAAAATTTTCAAAATACCTAAAAATTAGAAAAACCCAAAATGATTTCCTGGATAAAAAGAGGAAATGATAGTACATCAGTGGGGATCTGACACAGGCTAAAGAATTGTATAGTTTTAGTGAGACGTATGTTGATTACGAGTGATATGCTGATAGGCTTCGTAGACTTTATATTGCATGCATTAGTGATACAAACATAACAAACTACGCGTTTGTGGATGAACACCTCATTGGCATATGGTCTTAGTACCGTAATTTCGTTTGATAGGGTGTTTGTACAAAACTCGGAGGTTTAGGGTCGTTATGTTATTAGTTGTCTGGGGATAGCCTATCTGATCTTCTGCTGTAAGTCATTACGGACCTAGATCAGACAGGATATCTTTATAAAAGAGCTTTATGCCAAAACCTAAAGTTACCGAATTGAGGAACTTTCCATGTTATATGATGATCAAAGATTATCTATAATATCGTATTGATCATTGATGCAAGTCATGATTAATATCAGTCCTCAACCTGGTATAGTGCATATGTTACTTTGCTGCATTAATTTGCTGACCTGTATACCTCTATGCATTATATCTTGAACAATTACAGACGACGAAAGCATAATCACGCTTTACAATGAGTCTTTGTGCAGATTACTTCTTGATACGGGAGTATGTCGTGTGTGTGGGAACCACAATGTATTAGTCTAATACATCTAATTCGTATCATTTTAAAGCATTGCGTAATTGTCTGCATGTGAGCTTATGTGGACAACAATATCAGCAATTGCCGTGTCACATATTGTTTCTAATGATAATATTGAACCAGATCAACGCTGTGTTCAGATTTCTCAGAAAACTGATATGATCCTCTTACCGGAAATCACAAAATCTTTACTGCTTTCATTTAAATTTGATGCATTTTACTTTGTCGCATTTTACTTTTATTGTCAAAAAGTTATAAAATCCAAAAAGATTTTAGGTGTGTTTTGATATAAATTTCAGAAAATCCAAAAGATTTGCATTTCTGCCTTATTTTTGATATCCGGGGATGCTTGATGGTCAATTTCTGAGATTTGATAACACCATCTGGACTTTGTGACATTCAAAATGTGAAAATTCGAGTTTTGGAAGCTTAACGGATTGAAAAATTTAGATGACTGTTTTGATCGATTGGACTCGATGAACCCTAATTCCATTTGAAAACCGATGTAAATTGATGATTTGATAAAATTGGTTATAAACAAATGTTAGTCGGTCCTGTTAGAACGTTTTAGAATCAAAATTACGGATTAAAACTAAACATGGCAGAATTTTAAATTTTTGGGGGAAAATTTTCCACTTTCGGTTGGTTAAACCGGGCGAAAATGGAATGGGGTGGACGAAGGTACAACAAAACGGACGAATGTGACTTTTTGTCAAGATCATTTTCACTTTCGTCCAGATATTTTCACCTTCGACCACAAAACCTCACATTCGGCCAATCCAAAAGGGGCGAATGTGTAGATGTGTTTTGACCAAAATTTTTATATTTTTGTCGTTTTTGTGTTTTGACGCGTTTTATTGATTTTTATGTGCAGATGGCTGAACAACCAGAGAATATTGACACTCCAGCAGTGAATGTTGAGACTCCAGCAGAGATAGCTGTTCAAGATCCAGTCCCCGCAGCTGAAACATCTACACCGAGCAGTTGGTCTTTCGAAAGATCGCACAACTGCTGCGCGTATTTAGGAGACGTGGAGAAGAACACGGAATTTACTGGCATTATTGAGTTTCTGAAGAGGAGCAGGATTGTACATGCTCTAGCCACACCTACTATCATTTACAAGGACATTATTGAAGATTTTTACCAGAACGCTAAGTACGACTACTGGGATAATCAAACCATTATCAAGAGCAAGATTCAGGAGATAGATATGTTCTTGACTGAAGCCGACATCCGGGAAGCTTTACAGATTAAGTTCGAAGATAGAGAAGATCCCAGAGAATTGTCGTGGACTGAACAGAAGGCGTGCTTCTTAAGGATGAAATACAAAGGTCCTATCACTGATGGATCGATGTATAAGGGGAAGCTGGGAGTGCAGTATAAGTACTTTGCACATGTTCTGATCCATGTTTTTGGATGTGTTAGTGGTGGCTATGACGTGATGAGGAAGAGTTTGAGTTCATTAATGGTTGCGTTGACACTCAACAAACCATTTAATGTTTCGGGGATGATACTTGACCACATGTTGGAGATGCTGAGGGGTATTAAGTTCAAGAAGTTTATGTTGTATCCAAGGTTTCTAATGATGATCTTTGATTACAAATATCCAATGCTGAAGAAGGATCCGACAATGATTCTAGGTCAGGATCACATGAATATTAGAACCTTGATGAGGATGAAAGGTTATAAGGGTGTAGCTGATAATGAGAAACCACCCAACAGGAGATTGTTTGGAGCTTTGGCTCGTCCGGATTACACTGATCCAGGCAAGAACAAAGCTAGACATGATGATAGTGACTCAGATAACGACGATCCCTTAGTGTATGCTGATTCAAGCACTAAGCGGAAGCGTCAAGTAGTCAATCCTGGAGCCAAAGGGAAGGGCAAAGGAAAGGCTATTGATCAGGGAAGCACAAAGCAACAGGCTGCTAGAAAGAAATCGACTGCGAAGAAAGGATCGAGTTTGGTGGATGAAGAGTCTGTGGATTCGGAAGAGACTGAGGTTGATGAACAGTGGGATTCTGATGACGAGAATGTAAGGACCACCAAACGTAAGGCCACTATGGTTGGTGAGTCTGAATTATTGAATCAGTCGATTGAAGAGTCTGAGAGGAGAAGGAAATCAATTGAAGATGAAGGTTTGGGAATTGATTTAGCTGAGCTGAGTGTTGGTGACACTGTAGTTGTGAATTTGCCTAAGAAGTCAAAGAAACAAAAGACTATGGCAAAGAAATCAAGTGTGAAAGAACTGAGAGAGAAGGAATTGGCTCATTTGCTGAAGGGAAAGAGATTGCCTGATTCTGGAACACCTTCCAAGTTATCTTCACCAGTTACTAAGAAGCAGAAGAAAGGAAAGGAGGCAGAGACTTTACCAATCGATCAGTTTAATATCGATATGGATAAAGTGCTTGATATGTTCAGGAAGCCTCAAAAGGAGAAAGCTGTTGAAGTTGAGCCCTCCAGATCAAAGTCAAAGAAAATGACTGTTGATGATGATGTGATGAAACAGGTCAATAAGAAGATGGAGGACATGATGAAAATGCTGATTGCTCAACAAGCTGAAATCACTAAATTCAAGCAAAATGAGGAGAAGATGCTCCAAATTGTAGTTGCTTCAAAAGCGAATCAGGATGATATCAATGAAAAGATTCAGTTGTTAGAAGCTAAGAATGAGAAGCTTGAGAGGAGATGTGATAGAAACAAGAACAAGATCAAACTGATCAAGGCAGATAACAAAGAATTGAAGAAGGAAAACAAACGCTTGTGTGGTTTGATTGAAGAGTTGTATAGTAGAGCACCTCAGTTGAAAGAGGGTGAGGAAGATGAAGAAGAAGATGAGCAGAAAGTTGATTATGAATATTCTGACTCTGAGAAAGAAGAAGATGATGATGATGAGGATGATGATGGATCGGATAAAAGTGATGATGACAACAATGATGATGATGATGACAATGATGATGATGATGATGGTGCTGAGGGTACAGGAAAGAAGAAAGGTGATGAGTTTAGCAGTGGAAGTGATCATGATGGAGGAGATGATACTTCTAAGTATAGTTATGAGAAGAGAACACCGCAAAAGAAGAAGGATACTGGAGAATCTAGTTCCAAGAAGAAAGGAGGGAATGTAGATTCGGATGAAAGTATCTTTTGGAACGAAAAGGTGAGATCTCTTTCTGATGATGCTAAACAGATATACAAGAACATGTTGGAGAAGAGAGAGTGGACCATTGAGTTCACTGGATGCTTCACTGAAATATTCCAGACTGATGATTTGAGATACGAGCTGGAATATGAAGATCCAGATCTTGAAGAAGGGGAACTACCTGCGTCTGTGGCGAAAGAAATACTAGATGGTCTAGCACAGAGGGTAGGTAAGACATTTGAGGAGTTCATGATTGATGAATCGATTCCTGATATTCCTGAAAAGGATATGGGAAGTCATTCTGATGATGTACAGACTCCTGAAAACAATGAAGTTGAGATTGAAGATATTACTCATGAGGAGTTTCCCCAATATTTCAGAAAAGAAGATGAGAACGAAGTATTTCCTGACTTCACAGAAATACCAAACAAGTCAGCGAAACAGAAAGCGAAGAGAAGAAGCGAAGAGTTTGTTGAGAAAGTGTTTGGAGATGAAAAGAAAGATTCTTCCAACCAGTCTGATGAGTTGAAGAATTATCTGAAGAAGTTGAAGGAGATGGATGAGAACCGACCCAAACCTGAAGCTCAAGGTAACTTCTATCGTTTTCATAATGCCAAATTCAAAGGCAGAGCTCTCGGGTGGACTTATCTTGGCAGACTGAAGTGTATTGCAGCGAAATGGGAAACCGGAATTCTGTATTTCAACAGATTCTGTGATTTGCTTACTCTACCGTACTGGGCGGTGAGAGATCTATGCAGATTTCCGATGTCTGGTGCCGAGGTAAATGGTTCGCATGTCGGTTGGTGTGCAGATAAACTAGTTTGGGAGAGTCGCACAAGATGGAACAGGTTTAAGCCTCAATATCCCCGCAGAAAAGTTCATAGGGATATTGATCCTCAAACTAACATGAAGCGTGTGACTTTGATCTACAAAGCACCAAATGTGATGAGAAAGATACCATTGATGCCGATGCCGCAGCATTTCAGTGCTGATTTCATATTCTGGTATTACGATTGGAGGAAGGCAGAAGCAGTGATTGTATTGAGAGATGGAAAGGACAAATACAAGCATGTACATGTATTTGATCCTATGTGGCTGATAAACTGCACTTTTGAAGACATCATCATGTTGTTCTTTAATCCGATCTATTATGAACCGAACGATTTTGCTCAGGCGAGGAAGTACACTCAAGTTGTGGGAGTTTGTTTTGCGTATGACATAAACGCTGGAAGCAACTTGGAGGGTAAACTTGGCAAGACTGTGAAAATCGCCAATGTTTCAAAGCCTGTGAAGAAAACATTCGAGCCGCCAATGACTGATGAACAAAAGAAGCAGCTCAGAATAAAGTTGATGAACAAGACGATGGACTATCAAAGAAGACTATCCAATCAATAGTCGAGGGGGAGTTTGTTGATGCATTTGCGACTAAGGATTGGATATGATATTATTAACATATGTTAATGAGTAGCCGAAGGTATTTTTGGATGGGACGAATGTAGATCAGAAAGGGCGAAGGTGTAGATAACTGGGCGAAGGTAGAAAGGAACCGGACGAATGAAGAATGGACGTGGACAGAAGACCACATTCGACCACTCTAAGTGGGCGAATGTGGAAATTCTCACATTCGACCTATAGAAAGGGGCGAATGTGCAGAGGTTATATATAGGTTTTGAGTTTTTTGATTATGTAAGAGTGTTATCATTTGTGTCCAGGTTCAGTGCAGGTTCAGTAGTGTTTTTGTGAAAGTGTCTTTGTGATTCTAGATTAACATAAACATTGTAATTGCTTATTAATTGAAAGTTAATCTATGAAAATGAAGTTGAAAATGATCTTGATTGTGTCGTGATTAGCATCTTATCAATTTGTTCAGATCTAGGGATTCCGCACCTAGATTTGTGACTTGTATGATCATAATATCCTGTTTTAGATAAAATCCAACGCTCACATTTTATCACTGATTGAACAAAAAAATTAGAAAAGATTAGAAAGGATAGAAGCATAATAGAAAAACAAGTGATTTGTTTTTAGAAAGGTGTTTAGGATTGACAAAGGGTGATGTTGAAAGACACTAATCAATCATCGTTGGAGGATTATCAAGTCATAGGATTGACTTTAGAATTTGGAACATTAGTGGTATAAAGAAATATTATAGCAAGGATCTTGATATTTTGTTGTGGGCCCGAGAAAGCATCAAACTTTGTTAATCAAGAATATTTTCTTAAGACGTATCATAGTCGTGTTTGACAAGGGTAGTCAAACAAAGTTCCATAGAAGCGTGGGATAGTCCATAATAGATTTGGACAATAGGGAAGAAAAAGAACAAAAGTCCGCAGAAGACGCCTGTTAAACCCACAATGACAACAAAGGAGACAGTCACGAAGGAGACTCTCACTTTCAGCCTCCAGACACCGATGTTGACATCTACAAATTACACGATTTGGGTTGTTCGTGTTAAAGCAATATTGAGTGCAAATGGTCTTTGGGAAGTAGTGGAACCCGAAGAAGGCACGTCGACGGTAGATGTAAAGAAGAATAGGACAGCGATTGCCTATCTCTTTCAGGCAATTCCAGAGCATATGGTGATGCAGGTGGCATCACATCCTACTGCGAGAGAAATCTGGGAAGCATTAAAGACAAGATTTATTGGAATTGACCGAGTCCAGAAAGCAAGACTTCAATCACTACGCACAAAATTCGAGATGATAACAATGAGAGAGACAGAAACCATAGACCAGTTTGCTGGTAGGTTAAGTGCGATTAGTACAAAGTCAAAAACCCTAGGAACGAAAATTGAAGAGTCGGTTTTGGTACGAAAATTGCTGGACTCCGTACCAGAGAGGTTCTTACAGATTATTGCATCCATAGAGCAATATTCAGATACAGATACCATGACGTTAGATGATGCGCTTGGTAGACTTAAAGCTTATGAGGAACGCCTTAAGTCAAGAGATGAGAAGAAATTTGGACCATCAGGTCAAAAGAAGCTGTTATTTACAAGGCAAGAGAGAAGGCTTTACAGCAACAACAGGAACTACAATCAGAATCGAGGTAGACAAAACTTTAGGAAGTTCAATAGAAGTCAAAGAAATGAGAGAAAGAACTTTGACAGAAATGGCCATCAAGATCAGAGAAGTGATCGAAATCCCACTAAGAATCGTCATGACGACAGTAGTTACAAGCCCAAGAAGGATGGCAGCAGTGTAAGATGCTACAACTGCAATGAATTAGGACACATAGCTCCCAGATGTCCTAAACCTCGAAGTAAGCAAGAAGAATCTCACCTAGTAATGGAAGAAGAGGATCCCACATTACTTATGGCAGTTGGTGAAGAAAGAAGTGTAGTTCTAGAAGAGAAGAAGGTCATACCAGAACGTTATCATAGTGAAGATAATGGAAATGAGATTTGGTATTTAGACAATGGAGCAAGCAATCATATGACAGGAAGACGCTCCTATTTCACAGAGTTAGATGAGAAGATAGCATGAAGTGTAAAGTTTGGAGATGGATCATGTGTCAACATCAAAGGTAAAGGCTCAATATTATTGAAATGCAACATTGGAGAACAAAGACTAGTTACAGAAGTCTACTACATTCCAACACTCCAAAGCAACATCCTAAGCCTCGGGCTAGTTACAGAAAATGGATGTAAAGTGATTATGGAGAATGACTATCTATGGATTTATGACGCCTACAGCAACCTATTGATGAAAGTCCCAAGAGCTAAGAATAGACTCTATAAAGTAAGGCTCAGAATAACAAGTCCGATTTGTTTACAAGCTAGAATAGTATCACCTGCATGGTTATGGCATGCACGTATGGGACATGTGAATTTTGATTCACTAAGACAGTTAAGCGTTAAAGGAATGGCACGAGGAATACCAAGAATCAAGCACCCATCTCAAGTATGTGATGCATGTATTACGGGAAAACAAAGCAGACTTCCGTTTCCCTCTCAAGCATGTTTTAGAGCTACTAGACCTCTAGAACTCGTACATGCAGATTTATGTGGACCGATTACACCCACATCATTAGCAGGCAACAACTATTTCTTCCTGATAGTTGACGATTATTCAAGATATATGTGGATCTACATGCTCAAGTCAAAAGATCAAGTTTATGAGAATTTCAAGAAATTCCTAAGTGAAGCTCAGACAGAGACGAGTCAAAAGCTCAAGAGATTAAGAACGGATCGTGGATGAGAATTTACTTCTAAAGCACTTACCACGTATTGTGAGGACAGAGGAATCCTCAGACAGCTTACAGCACCTTACACACCTCAGCAAAATGGTGTAGTAGAAAGGAAAAACCGTTCAGTAATGAGTATGACAAGAAGCATGTTAAAGGCTATGAACGTACCACAAAACTTATGGGCAGAAGAAACAGGACAGGCGATTTACATACTAAATCGGTTACCTACTAAAGTAGTACAGGGTATGACACCTTACGAAGCAGTGAATGGAAAGGCACCCAATATCAAGCACATTAGAGTATTTGGATGCACAGCATATGCAAAGGTAACGACGCCCTATTTGAAGAAGTTAGAAGATAGAAGCAAGAAAATGGTACATCTAGGAAACGAGAATGGTTCCAAGGCCTACAAATTATATGATCCCATAGAAGAGAAGATACATATCAGTAGAGATGTCCAATTCATAGAGAATGAACCATGGAATTGGGACAACTACTTGAAAGAAGGAAGCGAAGATGAACCATCTTGGACAAGATTTAAGATACATGGAGATTCAGAAAGTGAAGCTGTACAAGAAGAGAATGACGACGACAGTGAAGATCAAGAGAATGATAATGAATTCTTCAGCAGTCTAATCACAGCTACAAGAACTCCAATAACGGTAGAAGAGACACCGACCAGTGATCCAGCAGTTGAGACAAGTACTCACGAGTTAGAAGACTCACCAGGCTCCTTAAATAGACCAGTTCGAGCCCTTAGATCACTTAATGACATCTATGCAGCCACAAAACCTCTTAGACCAGAAGATTATGAACATCTTTATCTAGCGTATGATGAAGAACCTGCAAACTACAAAGAAGCAGCAGATTACCCACATTGGATAGAAGCAATGGAAAGCGAGATAGATTCCATAGAGAAGAATGACACTTGGACACTGACTACACTCCCCTCAATTCAGAAACCAATAGGTCTAAAATGGGTATTCAAGGTCAAGAGAGACGCAAGTGGACAAATCACCAAGCATAAGGCCAGATTAGTAGCAAAAGGGTATGTACAACAAGAAGGTATAGATTACAATGAAGTATTTGCACCCGTTGCAAGAATGGAAACAATCAGGCTACTACTAGCATTGGCAGCACAGAAAGGATGGGAAGTACATCATTTGGATGTAAAATCAGCATTCCTACATGGTGAATTAAAGGAAGATGTCTACGTATCACAACCAGATGGATTCATAAAGAAAGGAAAAGAGAACCTAGTCTACAAGCTAAAGAAGGCTCTATATGGTTTGAAGCAAGCACCAAGAGCATGGAATATAAGGCTGAACAACATCCTAAAAGAGATAGGATTTATAAGATGTCTACAAGAACAAGCAGTTTACAAGAGAACTTCAAGACAGTCAACAATCATTATAGGAGTTTATGTCGATGACATAATAGTGACAGGAAGTTCAAAGAAGGACATATCAAGCTTCAAGAAAGAAATGCAAGGCAAGTTTGAGATGAGTGATTTAGGACCACTCACATACTATCTAGGAATAGAAGTACGCCAAGCACAAGGAAGGATACAATTGAAGCAATCAGCCTACGCCAAGAAAGTTATCAAGGAAGCTAGACTAGAAGACTGCAATCCAACAAAGACAGCAATGGAACCAGGTCTGAAGCTTGATAAAGAAGACGAGAGTGAACCAGTCAATGAGACAGAATACAGGAAGCTAATTGGAATCTTAAGGTACCTTACACATACCAGACCAGATATCACCTACACAGTTGGATACGTGAGCAGATTCATGGAGAAGCCAAAGACAACTCACATGAAGGCAGTTAAGCATTTGATAAGATATATCAAAGGCACATTGAATTATGGAATTCAATACAGCAAAGGCAAAGAAGCAGAAATCATTGGCTACAGCGACAGCAGTTATGGAGACCAAGAAGATGGAAAAGGAACAACAGGAACAATATTCTACTACAAAGATTCACCTATCACATGGACAAGTCAAAAGCAAAGCACGGTAGCTTTATCATCATGTGAATCAGAGTTTATGGCAGCAACATCAGCAGCATGTCAAGCAATATGGCTACAAGGAGTACTAAGCGAACTCACAGGTGAAAGACCAAAGAAGATAACTCTACGAGTAGATAACAAGTCAGCAATACAACTCATGAAGAATCCTGTGTTTCATGGAAGATCAAAGCATATCAACACAAGGTATCATTTCATCAGAGAATGCATAGAGAACGAGCAGATACAAGTTGATCACATCAGTGGAGAGATGCAGAAAGCCGACATCCTCACCAAGGCATTACCAAGGATAAAGTTCGTAGAGATGCGAAGTCTCATAGGAGTTGAAGACCTTGGGGAAATCAAGAATTAGGGGGGAGAATGTTAGACATAATTCTTATTTCCCAATTATCCTAAGTATATATATATAGTGTGACATATATTAGTTATCCTAAGTTAAATAGGTATGTCGGTTATAGTCGGTTATATACCAACCGATGTGTTGGTTGGGGACACACCCCTTCATTTGTATAAATACCAAACACTTTGTAACATTTCATTTATGTATTGATTCTTAAAGTTTATTATTTTCTCTCTCAAACTCAAACCCCCTCAAACGATCCTGCGTCCTTCAATTAAGAGGTAAAGGGGAAGGAGACCATACCCCTTAGTGGGGATGGTGAAGAAGGATGAAAATGGATGATGATGTGTCGCTGAAGTGGCAAGGAGATGCAAAGAGTTTTATGGTGGATTTACAAAGCAGTTTGTTAAGTGCATCAAAATAGACAGCCGATTTATGAAAATGGTAGGCGACATCATTAAGTCAAGAATGGGGATTCTGAAAATGATTAGTGCTGGTATTTTGGTCAATAATGGGACGTTTGAAAATCAAAGTAAAAAAGTGGTATGTGACTAATTTGTTTTTTAAAAGCCATGTTTGTTTTTTTAAAAGCCATGCAATTGTAAAAAAATCCGTTTACGATACAAACTTTACTTTAGCTAAATAAAACCCCATTATAGAAGGAAATAATTAGACTAGGTCGTTGTTTTAAAGTCTACATAGAATAATAATACTTGTGTGCGAAAAACACAACTCTATAAATAGAGCTCAACGCTATCTATGCTAACATGTGCTTTTTAATAAACATATCCAAACTTCATTGATCATGTCTATCAAAGAAGAGGTTATTCGTCCCATCACCAATTTCCGTCCTAGTGTTTGGGGAGATCAGTTTCTTATTTACGATGAGGTACAAAAAATATTAAAATAACAAAACAGCTATATATTATGCTTATTTCACGTTTGTTATATTAAATGGCGAACAATGTTTAAGTCTTGCAGATTGAAGACCACGTGGAGGTGGAACAAAGAGTCAACGATTTGAAGAACGATGTGAGAAAAGATATACTGTCATATTTAGATGTTGAAACTGAACATCCAAAATTGTTAAAACTCATTGATACAATCCAACGTCTTGGTATAGCGTATCATTTTGAAGAAGATATTGAGCAAGCCTTGCAACGTATTTATGACACGTATGGCGATGAATGGAAAGGTGCTAACCCTTCTCTTTGGTTTCAAATCATGCGACAACAAGGCTTCCATGTTTCATGTGGTGAGTAATTAAGCATGCATGAATTTAGTATATTCAATATATTAATATGGAAAACAGAACCTAATGGTGAGTGATGTTAATGGAAATAGGTATTTTTAATGAATATAAAGATGCAAATGGGTCTTTTAAGGAATCGTTAACAAAGGATGTCCATGGCTTGCTTGACTTGTATGAAGCTACATATCTGAGAGTGCAAGGTGAAGATGTACTAGAAGAAGCTCTTGTTTTTACAAGAACTCGTCTTCATAAAATAGCACATGATCTTACTAAGACCAACGCTACTTTGTCTACCCATATACAAGACGCATTAACGCTACCTTTACAAAAAAGGTTGCCAAGACTTGAGGTGTTGGGTTATATCGAATTCTACCAGAAACAAAATTATCATAACGAGTCTTTACTTAAACTAGCCAAGTTAGCATTCAACTTGCTTCAATCATCCCATAGGAAGGAGCTCAACCAAATGACTAGGTATATGCATATACTTTGTTTATCAATAAAAGAAATTTAAATACAAAATGATAGGAAACTTTGCCTTTTATTACAGTTTATAAAGCAGAAAAAATTCATAAACTTGTCTATGGATGTTAATTTATCTTATCGTAGGTGGTGGAAAAAACTTGATGTCCCAAACAATCTACCTTATGTGAGAGATAGATTGGTTGAGTGTTACTTCTGGGCACTTTGTGTATACTTTGAGCCAAAATATTCTCAAGCTAGAATTTTTTTAGCAAAAGTATTTTCGGTAGCAACAATTGTTGATGACACTTATGACGCATATGGTACTTACGAAGAACTTAAGATCTTTACTGATGCAATTCAAAGGTATTGATGGAAATTCTATATATAACTTCGACTAATTAATAAACACATTCTTGTATTATTTTCTAATACAAAATGTAAATTTCAAATTAACTATAGGTGGTCAATATCATGCATAATTGATCCTTTAGATAGTTGGGAATGGAAGTAACCTATGTAATTCTTCAATTCTGTTGACTGTAACTTCAATAAAACATCATCGTTCATTATCAAGTTTCATTATCAGAAACCAAAGATAAGAAACACATATTTGTAATTCTTACGATCTATTCAATAAAACATCATCGTTCATTATCAGTTTTGTTATCGATTTGCGTATATCCTTTGTAAATCTTCCAACACATGTGGTATAAGAGCCAGATTTATCAACGGTTATGATCATCATCGTGAAAATTATCAATCGGAATAGTACCCTGTTTCGCTATAGAAAAACAGAGACAAAGAATTCATCACACAAACCCGGAACATGGATTACTGGCCAATCAGAACAAGATAGAATCATGACATACAAGAAGAGTATCCGTAAATTACATCAGAACCGGAGAGGAAGACATAATTCGGCAAGAACACACGATTCCGACAAGACATTAGAATTTCAAACAGAAAGTTAAACGAAGATCTTAATCGAATCAACGGTTATATTCTCTTCCCTTTAATCATTAATAACAAATCGAATACAATAAAGAAACTTAATCCAATCCAAGATATCAAATTGTTTTGATTATCTCTGTTTTGGAAGAACAAAAGAATTTCCCACCATTTTTTTTAAGAAAATCTAAACGTTTCTGGAATGATTTTTTAATCTGTTCATCAAACACATAATGATTTGATTTTATAAACAATCTTAAAAAAACTGATCGGTGGATTAAGATTTGAATTTCATAAACAAAACCCAAACCATACTGAGTTTCTAAAAATTACCAGAGATGTATTCGATTATAAGATAATAACTTTAGAGTAATTTAATCAAGGAAGAATCAAAGCGAATATTGTGGAAACAATGAATCAAGAAGAAAAAGATTGAAATTCATTTTAATCAGAAAGATGAAAAAAAGGGCACTTGTAGTAGAAAAAAACTTTTCATAAAGATTAATTGACTTTGTAAAGTCAACACTTTTTTAATAAAATAGAAGAGAATCTGTGTATTTTGACAATCTTGAAAAGAGAAAGATTTTTGGTTTATTAAAAAAATCAAAATTGGTATAAGACAAAAACACAAGAACAACAAGAATTGTGACCAAAAAAAAAATAATAGACGGATACATGCGGAAGCCAGTAATCGCGAAAGAATGCGAGAAATTGAGAAAGAAATTACGACTCAACAAGCGAAGTATTGCTCCGACTATTCAAGAGATAAATAAACGGGTGGCTACGAGAAAAGAATGCAAGAAACTAATACAATGCAACAAGAAGATGTGCGAATACTGCACGATAATAAACATAGATTAATTTGATTCATATATGACACCGAGTTCAGTCGTTCACACTCTCATATATGAAAAAAAAATTAATCGGATTCATATATGACACCGAGTTCATACTCTCATATATGAATGGCCGCCCAAGAAGATAGAGAAAACGAAAAAAATGGAGCAAACGATATTAGCCGGAGTTGAGAAAGGAAAATAACAAAAAAGCTAAATGAAGAACATTGGAGTCGAAATCTACAAATCAAGAACATGAAGAAATGAAGATAACAAAACCTTACGAAATTAAAGAAAAGTTTAGTTTAAGGGATGGTGTTAGAATATAAACTAAACTTATGTTATGTGTTTATTATGTATTAATTAATAGGATAGGATATAGTTATGACGGTTGGAAGTTTGTTTCATAACCGCCAATAACTGCCATAACCATCACTATATATTCATTCGACTATAAACATTTGTGAGTGTGAGATTTTTATTGTTTTCATACATTCTCTCCACACCATTTCTAATTAAACTTTGTATGTTCTTCATATTATTGTTATGTTCCAACATTGACGATGTTAATCCGATTACAATGATGTTTATCCGCTGCTTATGATGATCACGGTCCAACATGTTTGTAATTCTTACGAAACACATATTTGTAATTCTTACGATAAGAAACACATATTTGTAATTCTTACGATCTATTCAATAAAACATCATCGTTCATTATCAGTTTTATACAGCAGAATCATCATCGTTTGGATTGGGAAATTCTTATAGTCTCCTTATCATAGGTTACATCCATTCCTAAGAAATAATGTAGCTTTCCCATGTCTGTCATTTCAAATTCCCTTTTCATGGATTCCTTGAAAGATATAATTTCTTCTATGCAGTCACTAGCTATGATTAAGTCATCTACATACAAGCATACTACTAGTCTAGAAGATTTTGTTTTCTTTAGAAATAAGGTATGTTCAAATGTGCACCTTTTGAAGTTATGTTGTTCAAAGTATTGACTGATTCGACTATACCATGCTCGCGGTGCTTGTTTTAAACCATACAGTGCTTTCTTTAGAAGACATACCTTGTTTTCATTTCCCTTTTCTATATATCCCTGAGGTTGTTCAATATACACCTTTTCTTTTAATTCTCCATTCAAGAATGCAGTTTTCACATCCATTTGATGTAAGTACCACTTTTTTTGAGCTGCTAAGGCAAGTACTAGTCTTACAGTCTCAAAACGAATTACTGGTGCAAAAACTTCTTGATAATCTATCCCATATTTTTGTTTATAACCCTTTACTACCAAACGAGCTTTGTATTTATCTATATTTCCATGTTCATCGTATTTGGTTTTGTATATCCATTTCACTCCTATGGGTTTTTGATCATTTGGTAAATCCACCAACTCCCAGGTTTCATTCTTCTGTATAGATTCTATTTCCCTCTTCATTGCTTCCTTCCATTTCTCATCCTTACTAGCTTCATCATAATTAATCGGATCAGAATCAGTATAAAATGCAAATTTTGCAGCTTCCTGATGTCTTTGATATAAGTCCCGTACTTCTGGACTGCTCAATGGTTGAGTTCTACTATAAATATCAGCTAGTGTACGTATTTTTAAAGGAGGGCTTTGACTGGATGTTGTAGCATCTAAATTTTCATCATCAATTTGTATTTCTTGCTCTTCCTGTCTTTCATTTTCAGATACATTGTGTATGGGTGAGTATTCTTCATTTCCTGATGATTGGCTTTCTATATTGTTTTCGTTTCTTTCCATATTTTCATTTTCATCTAACGTTGTAGCGTTTTCTTCTTCCTCTTCTTCCTAAATTCTATTTTCATCAAATATGACATCTCTGCTGATTATAGTTCGTTTTGTAACTGGGTTATATAATTTATAGGCTTTACTATTTTCACTATAACCAACAAATATTGCCTTTTCGGTTTCATCATCTAGCTTTCCACGTTTTTGTTCTGGAATATGTGCATAGGCAACGCATCCAAATATTCGTAAGTTTGACACATCAGGTTTTATTCCAGTCCATGCTTCTTCAGGAGTTTTATCACTAATACTTTTAAAAGTTGTTCTATTTAGGAGATATGCCGTACAACTTACAGCTTCTCCCCAATATTCATTAGGAAGTTTCTTTGTCTTCAACATACTTCTGCTTAGTTCCATTATAGTCCTATTCTTGCGTTCAGCAACTCCATTTTGTTGTGGTGTGTAACTTGTGGTCAGCTGATGATGTATTCCATGTTCTTGTAAATATTCTTGAAAGGCATTTCCACAATATTCACCTCCTCTGTCAGTTCTAACGTATTTGATTCTCTTACCTGATTGATTTTCTGCTGAGGCTTTGAATATTTTGAAAAAATGTAACGCTTGTGATTTCTCTTTGAGGAAATATATCCACATTTTCCTTGTAAAATCATCAATAAAAGTAATGAAGTATCTACATCCCCCTATTGTCTGAGTTCTCATTGGTCCACATATATCTGAGTGAACTAATTGTAGGGGATTCTCTGCTCTCCATCTTGCTTGTTTGCTAAATGGTTTTCTTGGATGTTTTCCTAAAGCACAACCCTCGCATACATTCTCTGTCTTCATAACTTAGGTAAACCCTTCACAGCACGTTTATGTTCCATCTCAATCAATGTTTCATAGTTAATATGACCATTTCTTTGATGCCACAAATCAGAATTGTTTTTATTGGATTTATATAACATTCTTGGTAAGTACTGATTTGGGTATAAGGGAAACATTTTATTTTGAGTCATGGCCGTCTTTGTGATGGTCTTTCCTTCATGGTTTTTAATAGTACAAGCTCCCCTTTCAAATATTACATTATAACCTTTTTGTAATAATTGTCCCACACTAAGAAGATTGTGTCTTAACCCTTCCACGTAGAATACATTCGGTATCTTGTTAACTTTATCGTTTACTTTTATGCATACATCACCACTTCCTAATACCTAGAGTCTTTTATCGTCTCCTTTCTTACTTCTCGTTTATCTAGGTCATTAAATGAGACAAATATATTCTTATTTCCTGTCATATGATTACTACATCCGCTATCCAAATACCAACAACTCGTGTCTTTATCTTCTTCAATATTGAATATCATGAACATGCTATCTTGTTCTGATAAGCTCTTATTATCTTCTTTACATACCATAGCGGATTCATCTTTCTCATTTTCTTCCTTATGCGGACAATTTCTAGCTATATGACCTAACCCTTGACAATTGTAACATACAATGGGTCCATATCGCCCTGTTCTTCCTCCTCTTCCTCTTCCTCTTCCTCTGTAGCTGTTATTGTACCTATTTCCTCCTTTATTCTTTCCTTGAGTCCCACTTTGCACTTGAAATGCTTGATCCATGACGTGTGTGTCATATTGTTTAAGTCTTAGTTCATGGGATTGTAGTATTCCCATGAGTTCTTCAATTGATATGTTTTCTAAATCTTTGGACTCTTCTACAGCTACTACTACCGACTCATATTTTCTAGTCATGCTACGTAATATTTTCTCAACTACCCGCGTATCGCTTAATTCTTCTTCATTCATTCTTAATTGATTAACTATTGTAGTAACTCTATCAAAATAACCTTCTATTGTTTCTGTCTCTATCATTCTTAAAGCATCGAATTCGCATCTAAGGGTTTGTAGTTTTACTGTTTTTACCTGTCGTTCTCCATGATAGGATTTATATAATATTTCCCATGCTTCCTTAGATGATTTTGCATTAGCAATCCTTTCAAATATTGTTTCAGTTGATGCTTGGAATAAATAATGAAGTGCCTTCTTATCTTTCTTATTTTGTTCTTTGTGTTCCTTTCGTAAAGCATCGCTTGCATCAACTGGTAATTCCCTAACACCATCCTCTACTATACTCCACAAATCTTGGGACTCTAAGAGTACTTTCATTTGAATATGCCAATGATAATAATTTTGTCCCACTAGTTTTGGAATTTGGGTTTGTACTCCTCCTTGTGTTGTCATGATTTCTTTTTCCTTCAATTATTTTGTTATATATATTGACAACAAAAAAAATATATTCTAGAACATAAATAAAATCAATTCAATATTCTGAATTAATTTTTGTCCGGTCTATTTCGTTTGTTTAGAGGGTTGACCTTTTGGGGTCAAACTATTTCAAAAAAATAATAAACTATTTCTTTTGATTTCCCTCGCTAGATCCAACGAACAAAGTCAACAAACAACGTAATCTGAACGGTTTCTAGAATATATTCTCTAATCTATATCTTAATTCTATAGAACTATCCGTACGTAATTCCTTGTATATGTTAATAATTGTTGAGCGGTAAACTACGGATAATAATCAGATTATATAATACTCTGGTTTTTTCGTGGGAATACAATAAACGAAAACGAATAGAGAGATCAGGGAATTTACAGACCATTTTCCTTATGATTTGATATGAGATCTTTGTTGAAATGATGCGGGTGAATCCTTTTGTAGTTTCAACGAATCTTTAAACTCTTCAGGATGATTGAATTTGATTCCTCTGTTTTTGTTTCGACCGGTTTGATCAAGGATGACGATCAATTATGTGATTCCTTGTTGACGTTGATTCGCCTGTGTTCTTGATTGATCCTTTAGACAGTTATATGAAACGAAGTTGTGGTACTCTGTTTTCTGTCCGAACGCAGTAACCGGTATTAACAATTACTTTCGATTGATTCTTCGTTACTTGGCTCTGATACCAGTTTTGTTGGAAGATTTACAAAAGATAGATACAGATTTGCAAAGTAAACTGATAATATTATTGATTATTGTTTCGGTTGTTTTGGTTTGATATACAAAACTTGATAACCGTAACAATGATACATATGGTACATATATATACTAGTATTCCTATAAGTTAACCGTCACGTTGTTTAAACGAAACGTTATGTCTTCAAGTTGAACCGGTACGTCTTGATGATCATTAACCATTGCGTCTTCTTTGAACCGGCGTTAATATGTTGAACCGATGTATTATAATAACGATTATATCTAGCTTACATTATAGTTATGTCCAATATAGACGAGCTTCCACAATACATGAAACAGATATATCAAGCGCTGTTGGATGTTTACCAAGAAATGGAAGAAATCATGGGAAGGGATGGAAAAGCACATCATGTTAGCTATGCTAGAGAATCTGTAAGTTATTTTCATCGTCTTTTATTAAAGTGTAACTTTTGGTGCATGCATGCATCTAACTATACATGCATGTGGTCACATGTAGATGAAAGAGTTAACTAGAAGCTATCTGAAGGAAATGAAATGGGCTAATGAGGGGCATGTACCAACAACAGAGGAGCATATGGAAGTTGCATTTGTTAGTAGCGGGATTGGAATGCTGACAATAACATCTTTTGTAGGCATGGGTGATAAGGTCACCGACGAGTCGTTCAAATGGGCTCTCACAAATCCTCGTCTTATCAAAACCTCAAGCGTTATAACTAGACTCATGAATGATTTTTTCTCTCAGAAGGTACATGAGATTTTTTGTTCGAGAGATTCTAAGCATTTTGTTTTTATGCTAGTATTGAAATGGTAGTTACTGATTGATAAAATGTGCAGGAAGAGAAAGAAAGAAAGCACGTCGCATCTAGTGTTGAAAGTTACATGAAGCAATATGATGTGGCCGAGGAGTATGTTCATAGCGTATTTAGCAATAAAATCGAAGACTTGTGGATAGATTTAACCCAACAGTTCCTCACGAGTAAAAATATACCGACACCTCTACTATATTGTGTGATCAACTTGACACGGTCAATGGTTGTCATGTATAAAGGTAAGGATAATTTCACCCAAGTTGGAGAAGATATAATAGGTCATATCAAGTCTTTGCTTATTCATGGTTTAGACATATAACTTTATGTCCTTCATGCCATCAAGTGTTTAATATATACCCTCTAAGCTCTCTATTTATCTAAATAATGAGGATGATCATGTTGTACGTGTGGTGTTTAAATAACGGTGAAAGTGTATGTTTCCTACATTACGTTCAGATTTAATATTGTTGTCATTTGTATTATTATGCATTTCTCTTTCAGCAAGCTATATATTAATTAAATGCACTATAATTAATTAATATGAAAAGGAGTAGCCTGCTTACAAATCAAAGTTGAAATATAACCTTGCTTCTTGAAGAACACCACTATAACAATTTAATATACGACCAAAATAAAGAGATATTTGTATTACTGATTGCTAGAATGATTACAGATACTCGAATACAAATTGTTACAGTATTTTGACTATAATCTATCTTTTATAACTATCATAAAAATTCTCTAAGTGTTTCTCTATTCAAGAGTGCATGATTCCTTCTTCTTGGAAAGAAGGGGTATTTATAGCCTTGGAGATGTCTTGTGATTGGCTAGGATAAGAATGACAGCTGTATTGTACGATCGCAAACCGTTAACGTTGTTGGCGCTGTCATCCTGTGATTGGTCCACGTGTCCTTTAGTCGTCATTTTCTGTCCTTTTCTGTACCTCGTACCTGCAGGTGATCATGGAGCAGGGAATAACAGCCTCTGATCAGGGGCGGACCTAATGAAGAAGCAGGTGCCACATTCGTTGCGGCTCATGACTTCGCGCGCGTAATGGAAAATTAGTGGAATTTTTTTTTTTTACGAAATTTGAAAAACGTTGCTACTAAAATGAAAAAAAAATGATAAACGTTACTATTGAAAAACATTTCTATATCTGCCACTGCCTCTGATTGGTTATATGTCCTTTTCTTTGTCGGGTCACAGCTAGGATGTTCAAATCGCTCACCGCTCGTGGATCGCTCGTCGCTCACTCGAAAAATGCTCGAAAAATGTTTGCTCGATCTTCCACTCGGTTGTAAATGAGCTGATTGGCTTGGTTCGATTTGTAAATGAGCCAAGCACGAGCAAATGTACGCTCGGCTCGGCTCGAATAAATTTTTATTTATATATTATATATTTAATTATAAATACACACACAATTTACAGATAAATTTATGGCTTTATATATAACACTATATTGGATTTAACTTAGTATATACAAACAAAATATAACTAGCCCACTTAACTCAATAAAAAATTTAACACTAGATTTAATAGTAAAACCATAAGTCATGAGGTGACAGTCTTGACTTCTTTATGTTAGTAGTCGTCCATCGCTAATTGTTGCTTGATATCACACTACGTCACAATGCAACAATTGTTCTATAACATATCACACTACGTCACAATGCAACAATTGTTCTATAACATATGCTCATCGCCTCACCAACCTCAATCTAAGCCTTATCATCGGACACTAGGATTTCAATATTAGTGTTATCATCGGACAGTTCGACCTTAGTTGTCAACCGACAATGAAAACATCGAAGGAATCATCCTAATTTTATGATCGTCCAAATTACTCTCCGTTCGATTCTTGCTCGGCACTCGCTCAGAAAATTTGCACTCGAAGAATGCTCATTCGGTTTTCGACTCGATTGTAAACGAGCCGCTCCAAACGAGCCAAGCATGAGCAAAGCTCCGCTCGGATCGGCTCGGCTCGTGAACAGCCCTAGTCACAACTGGCATGTACAAGGTTACATGCGCAGGCTTCTGAAAGATTTAGTCAGCGCTACATGCTGACGTGTACAAAGATGTGGGGCCGTGCGTCCGCATAGGTACATATCTCTTCACTTCTCAATGTTAATATTGATTGGTACAACACCACGTCACACAGCCGGCTATGAGGTGAGCCGGGTGGTCACCGGCTCCGGGCCCGACCCTTAAATGGGCCCGAACGTTTTTTTAAAATATGCGTATATATATTAAATTCTATATTTAGGATATATATTTGTGTTTTATACATTAAAGTCTTGTTAGTGGAGATGGAAAAACCATGTTAATTTAATGTAGAGGTCTCAAGTTCAATCCTTGGCTCTAACACTATACTCAATTTTTTTTATATAATTCATTCATCTTTACAAAATTTTGGGCCAAATTCTTTTTCGCCCAAGGCCCAAATTTTTTTTGACATTTTCGGAGACGGCCCTGCCACGTCAATAAGTAATATATAGCCGTCATGGAAAACTGGCACCAGTGTACGAGTAAGTTTAGACTGTCGGATGCATTACTAGAAACACGAGAGAAATTCAATGGTATCACACCATGCAAGACCTAAGCAAGCTCACGTAGTTGTGGATCGGTTCATAAAATTAAAAATATTAATAATGAGATATATAGAAACTTAATAAATAATCCTAGCTATATAAGTAAAATCAAAACATATACAGTTATCCAATTAAAAAAACAAAACCGAATACAAAACCAAAATTATTAATAAAAGAATGAAAATTTTTCATTTTCAACAGAGACCATAAGCAAACAACATAATTTTTGGGTTAAAGTCTTGAGTTTTTTTTTTTTTTTTTTTCAAAGTAAACTTCATTAACAAAAAACGTCACAACGGACCTCAAAACAAGGACCTCCGAGCCACCAAACAAGCGATTACATCAAATCCAAGGGGTATTTACACCATAAATTCCAATCTATACTTTTAAATCTAGATCTATGCCTTAACAAAAAAACGACATCGACTTTACATTCTCCAATATTTCTATGGGTCTTCGTTGTTTGTTGTTGAAAACACGGTCATTTCTGACATTCCAAATCATCCAAAGAGTTGTGTAAACTATACCTCTAAGGATATACTTATGGGTCAAAGTCTTGAGCTAAAAGTTAAAGTCTTCACAACATAATTCTTTGAGTCAAATTATTGAGTCAAAGAAGCATGTGTAATTATTGAGTTAAAGTATAATTATTAAGTCAAAGTATAATCTTGTTTAAAGGAGCTTTTATCTTCATCATTGTTATCTTTGTATTAGTATATATAGTGTTGTATAAAAATGAAACAACCAAGTTGAACCATTACAAGTTTATATGGTATTAGCTAATAACATAAACAAAATCCTTTTTTTTCTAGCTTTTTTCCTTCTTTCTTCCTGTTCTTCATTTCCAGTCGCCTTCTTCCTTGTTCCCATGGCTGCCGACCCACAATCCCCCCTCTCCATTCCCTTAGTCACCTTATCAACATCAAATTAACCTCCACCAACTATCTCCCACGGGAGAAATAAATTACTCCGGTCCTTTCATACCTCAAACTTTCCGACCATGTTACCGGTGACAACTTTCCTCCACCCGAAACCATCATTTCTGATAACAAAACTGTCCCCAATCCTGACTTCATTGCTTGGCAACTTGCCGATCAAAAAGTCCTTCTTCTC
Organism: Ambrosia trifida; assembly: GCA_028751855.1. Lineage (NCBI taxonomy): Eukaryota > Viridiplantae > Streptophyta > Magnoliopsida > Asterales > Asteraceae > Ambrosia > Ambrosia trifida. Next base: position 57,662,989 of record CM054129.1, on the reverse strand, counting down.
TTAAAACCTACCCTAACCGAAGAAGTCATGGCGGAAACTATTGGTCATACCACGGCCAAAGCCATTTGGAAAGCACTAGCCGATGCCTATAGTCACTCCTCTATTGAACGAATCTACATCCTCCAAGACTCCCTTCGAACCCTTCAAAAAGGGACATCCTTGGTTTCGGAATTTGGCCGAAAATTTAAAGCTCTAGTCGATCAACTTTCGGCTATCGGACATCCCATAAGTGACGAAAACAAACGTCATTGGTTCCTTTGTGGACTCGGCCCCTCCATTGAAAATTTTTTAACCTCTCATCGAACCATTCGTCCGGCCCTATCATTTCGTGATCTCTTGGAAAACGCCGAGAATCAATAAATGTTTGTCCAACAATAATCAAACACCTCAAGCCGCCTTTTATGCCCACCCAAACAAAACTTCTCATAACCGATCTTCTTCCTCACGAGGCCGTACCCCTTCCTACACCAAGCGTCCTCCTCATTGCCAACCTTGTCGCCACACCGGCCATTATGCGAGTACTTGTCCTCAACTCGCCACCTTTTCCCAAAAATCGATTCCTCTTGATGCTAATCTCGCCGAGGCTTTTCATGCCCAATTCAACATAGCATCAGACACTCCCGATTGGACCGCTGATTCAGGTGCTACAACACATATGTTGCCCCCCATTAATGATTTACTTAATTCAAAATCTCACAATGGTGGTGTTACTTTTGGAAATGGAAAATCATCACCCGTTACTCATATTGGTAACACTAGATTAAATAAATCTATAACTTTACAAAATGTCTTAGTAGTTCCTAATTTAACAAAAAAATCTACTCTCAATTAGTAGGTTAACAAATGATTCTCCGGTTGATGTTTTGTTTTCTAATGATTTTTTCCAAATCCAGGACCAAAAAACCGCAAAGGTTCTAGCTAAAGGCACGTGCAAAAATGGTCTCTATGTTCTCACGCAAGGTCATAAGTCTCTCGTTGTTGCGCTTTCTGCATCCCACTTGCATGTATCATTCAATAAATGGCATAGTAGACTAGGACATGTCTCTTTTCATACAATTATTACTTTAAATAAACTTGCTTGTGTTTTTGTTACGTCTATATTACCCAAACCAAGATTATGTGAATCTTGTGAATTATCAAAAGCAAAACACCTACCATTTATTGATAATACAAAACGCGCACAACATGTTCTAGACTTAATTCATTGTGACCTTTGGGGACCCGCCCCCGTGCCCTCCAAGGATGGTTATTGGTATTATGTTATTTTCATCGTTAACTATTCGCGTTTCACTTTGTTCTACCCATTAAAAGCAAAATCCGAATTTTTTGCAATTCTCTCAACTTTCTTAATCTTTGTTCAAAACCAGTTTTCAACAAATGTTAAAGTATTTCAAAGTGATGGTGGCACCAAATTCACCAATCATCAAGTTCAAACTTGTATCCAACAACAAGGCATACATCATAGATTATCATGCCCTCACACACCCGAACAAAATGGTAGGGCCGAACGGAAGCACCGCCACATCACCGAAACCGGTCATGCCATGATGTTCAATGCCAATGCCCCACCCACTCTTTGGTTCGATGCCTTCACCTCTGCTACCTACATTATCAATCGCCTACCCACAAAACATCTAGACGACAAATAACCGTTTGAAGTTTTGTTCAACCAACCACCCACTTACTCAAACATGCGTATTTTCGGTTGTCGAGATTTTCCCTACCTTAGAGACTATACAAAAAGTAAACTTCAACCAAGAAGTGCTCCTTGCATATTCATTGGTTGTAGTCCTAAGTATAAAAGTTTTCTATGTCTTAAACCATCATCGGGTCGTATCTACACAACTCGCCATGCCAAATTTGATGAAGATATTCTTTCTTTTCACAACAACTCCACATCCACTAATACTACCGATTTACCTATCACAAATTTTGAGGAACAAATACCCACTCTCACATCCACTAAAATTCCCTCACCAACCACCACACCATCATACACTCATCCCATTTCGTTTCTCCCCTTATGTGATGTTCCTCTCAACCCAACATCCCAACCATTACCTTTTGATCCTACCAACCCAACCCAATCCAAATCCCACCCCCTTCACCCGCAACCGACCTATACACCTCCACCCTTTCCAGCCCACAAACAGCTCACCCCTTCGACCGAAACCCCTTCCGCATCCACCGGTCCATCTACCAACCAAATGCCTCCCTCAATCATCCCAAACCTATTAACAGATTCCCATATCTCATCTACTTCAAGCCTAACTCATCAACAACCTCCTCAAAATTCAACAACCGCACCTAACCAAACCACGAACTCTCATCCCATGACCACTCGAGCAAAGGCTGGGATTTTCAAACCAAAACATTTTCTTCACCTTGCTCAACTCACCACTCATCCTCTACACCACTCTCTATTTTCTTCAAACATCCCAAAAGGCATCAAAACCGCTCTCAAAAATCCTAAATGGATCCAAGCAATGCATGACGAACTTAAAGCCCTTCATGCAAATCAAACGTGGACTATTGTTCCTCGTCCTACTAGAACCAACATCATTGGCTCAAAATGGATTTATAGAATCAAATATAAATCCAACGGATCTATTGACCGCTACAATGAACGACTTGTAGCTCAAGTATTCACGCAAATACCGGGTCTAGATTTTTCTCACACCTTTAGTCCCGTTGTCAAATCATCCACCATCCGGGTGGTTCTTAGTCTCGCCACCATCAACAATTGGGATGTTCGTCAATTAGACGTCAACAATGTGTTCCTAAATGGTCACCTCAACGAAACCATTTTAATGGAACAACCTCCGGGTTTTGAAGATTCTCACCGACCCAACCATGTGTGTAAACTAAACCGTGCTCTATATGGTTTAAAACAAGCACCATGTGCTTGGTTTCAAAACAGTTGAGCCGATAGATCTTTGTTCATTTACAATCACCAAGGTATCTTAGTTTATGTTGACGACATCATTATCACCCGGAATAGTGAAAATTTCATCAACAACTTCACATCTTGTCTTAACAAGGAATTCAAAATAAATGACCTTGGCTCTCTAAATTTTTTCTCGGCCTAGAAGTTCATCACACAAAATCGGGTCTTTTTCTAAATCAACCCAAATATGCCCATGATATGCTCATCCGAGTCAATTTACTTGACTCTAAACCCGTTTCCACTCCTTTAACAACCAAAGATATTTTTACCTCCGAAGGCCAACCATTTCATGACCCCACTCTTTATCGCTCCTTTGTAGGTGCTCTCCAATATCTCACAATCACCCAACCTGATCTCTCTTATGTCGTAAATCAAGCTAGCCAATTCCTTCAAACTCCCACAACCACTCATTTTCAGCTAGTTAAAAGGATTCTTCGTTATGTTAAGGGCACTTTAGCACATGGTTTAACTTTTGATCGTCCACCTAACACTACTTTATTAGGTTTTTCAGATGCAGATTGAGCTCGTTGTATCAATACACGAAGATCCACATACGGCTATTGTATCTACTTAGGAGGAAACTTGGTCTCTTGGAGCACAAAGAAGCAACCAACAGTATCAAGATCCAGCTGTGAATCCGAGTATAGAGCAATGGAAAATACGGCAGCTAAAATTATTTGGTTAACTAATCTTCCTTGGGAACTTCATGCTCTACCACTGGGTCGCCCGACACTCTTATGCGACAACAAGAGTGCTTTGTTCTTAAGTCAAAATCCTTTCTCACACAAACGAGCAAAGCATATTGACATCGACTATCATTTTGTCCGTGAATTGGTAACCGCTGGAAAACTACACACCAAGTTCATCTCGACAGACAAACAAGTAGCCGATATATTCACCAAGATTTTACCATAACCGTTATTTGAAAGATTTCGAACAATGCTTCGTCTTTGACCTCCACCGACTTGCATTAACGGGGGGTATAAGGAAACAACATAATTCTTGGGGTCAAAGTCTTGAGTCAAGAGTCAAAGTCTTGACAACATAATTCTTGGAGTCAAAATCTTGAGTCAAAGAATAATGTGTAATTATTGAGTCAATGTATAACTATTGAGTCAAAGTCTATTCAGGTTTAGAGGAGCTTTTATCTCTCTCATTGTAATCTTTGTATTAGTATATATAGTGTTGTATAGAAATGAAACAACCAAGTTGAACCATTACAAGTTTATAGAGACGTACAGAAAAAAATTATAATTCATTTAAAATCTCAATTCCCATGTACTGGCTCATGTTTCCATTCCCAACTACAAGATATAGCCCCAACCCTAACGTTGCACCACTTGGCAACAACACATAACTTATTTACATCGAATTGGAACAAGTCAGGGAATAAAAGTTTTAGCGGTTTATTCTTTAACCAAACATCCAGCCAAAATCTATTCCTTCTCCATTACCTACGACAGCTTTAATAGCATTTCCCACAACCAAATTGGAATACATCAGGTGGTTTTCAAGTTTATCAATCGCACACCATGTACCAGTTAAATACTTATTGTGAGAAATGGTCGGTCATGATCATGGGGTATAATGTAAAGCCGTAATAACCCCATAACCAATTTTCTTCTACTTTGAATCTCTGCCACCATTTTAGGGAAATATTTTCAACTTTTAAAGGGAATAAACCCAAATGTCCCTCTTCTTTTGGTGTAGTTACCCGGTCCCAAGCGATCCAACACATCTTCCTTATATCATTGTTACCTCCCAAAAAAATATCCTTTTTGCCTCCAATATATTGATGACTTTACGGGAGCTTTGTATTAAGAGAAAAAGTATGTAGGTAGATTTTCCAGCATGAATGTAACACCCCAACCGATGGCGGAATCATCGAGGTGTCACGTAGTGACGATTGTTCAAAAGCACATGGTACTAAAATGTAAATATATTATTGAATAATTTAAATTGTCTTACATGGATGAAATGGGAAAAATACATAAGTCTGAACAAAACATGAAATTTGAAATAACTTATTAAAAGCAAGCACTAAAATCCAATGCTATGGAACTAAGATCAAATTGCACCTGAAACATGTACAAAATAGGTTTTGTCAACATAAGAAATGTTGGTGAGCATTCATAGTTTTAATACATATAGTAAGTTGGAAAAATGGTATACAATTCAAGTGCAAAGCTACAGTGCATTTATGTAAACTATGTATCATACAAATGAGCGAAATCAATCCTGTGACTGTATAATGTACTAAATGAACGGCGGTGTACTTATCCAAATAATTGGATAATAACTTAACAATGACCATGGATTCTCCGATGAAAAAGGGGTAGAATCAACCTAGGCGGGTTGTCAATCCAATAGCGCTATCCACTGTTAAGGTCGGCTTGTACCATGTTAATGATTTCACTAAGTACAAATGTAATCCACATGTATTGTCTAAGCATAAAGCACGTTGTAAGCAATGCACATAGTACTAGAATTGTATTGTAAAAATGTAAACTTGTATTTGAAATTGTAATAGTGTACATGTAACACCCCGAAAATGTATAAAAGCAAAAAGGGGATAGGAAGTACTCACCTTGATTACAACGAGAACTTGTAAGAAGTCAACGGGAAACAATGAATTATGCTTGAACCTAAGTATATTAAGAACGGCGATTTAGTGCCTTTTTAATGTTATTTTATAGTTATGGCGTTTGTGATGAAAATATCACTTTTGATTTATTTATTTTAAAATTTTTCAATAATCAATTTATTTAACACAAAGCGCATACTATTTAGGCTAAGTGTCAAACATTAATATAAACCACGTTAATATATATATATATATATATATATATATGAGAAAATAATTTGAGTTTAACCAAAATATATACTACTTAGTTTGTTCGAGCGTTTAATATAAACCATTTTATTTTATAAAACAATACCTAAGCATCCGTATAGAAAAATACTTATGTATGTCCAATGATTAAAATTTCCACTTTTGATACTTAAAGCTCAAAGGTAGTAGGACCTTGATTTGTTCGACATGAATATGTTAGATTACTATTTTCGAAAATATCCACTAAAAGATATTATTATAACTCTAAACTAATAAAAGTTGGTTGTAGGATACAAAATATTATTTTATATTATTTGGTATTCATATTGGTTCCATGGAAAGACATGAACAGACAAGAGGGCAAAACCAACTTATCATCTTTTTTTTTTTCTATTATAAATTCATGTCATGTACCAGACAAAATAAACTTTGCCATAACATACACATGCTCTTGTCAATTACCAAGTTTTAGTAGCAGGAACACACATCATTTGTAAGTTTATATTAGAAGAAGAGGAAAGAAAAAATTAATAATAATAATACGATTCGATTGGGTACCTTAGTTGCTAAACCAAGTTGGCCGGAGACGAATAATCGACGCTTCGGATGACCGAACAGAATGAAGACGGTCTAGTAGCAACAATTGCATACGACCAAATCTTGAATCCAACGAAGTCAAACGAAGTGCGAAAGGTATGGGTTGGTCACGACGGTGGTGCGACAGAGGTTATGTTTGTCGACTACGAGAGCCGAAAGAGAGGGGTAGGAGGGTGTCGTGTGGTTCTCTTAATTGGCTATATGTGGGTCTGTTTTTGGATTTAATTGTAGTGATAACCATTCTATATACAAATCAAATTTTTGGTTTATGGAAGGTTTGGTTGATTGACCAAAGCTTGGTCAAAACCCAAGAATTGAGGCTCAATTATGAGCTGTTACAGTGTGGGATGATATTGTCGGTCAACTAGAGTCATTTAATTTTGATTATAGATTCCTAATTTAGCTACAATACTTGGTCAAGATCAAAGGGTTGTTGGTCAAACTTGGTGGTCTGCACATCGATTCAAAGAAGAAAACCAAAGACAATAGTTGGGCCGGATTGGGGTTTGGGCTAGGTAAACAGATTGGGCCAATAGTAATTTTGTTAAGGTTAGGTTTGGGTATATAGATTGGGCTCATTTAGAGTTTGGGTTATTGTTATGTTTAAGAAACCATGATAAGTATATAAAAAAAAAACTTTATAAACCTTTAACATTCTAAAAAGAAAATCTGATTTATAATAATAGTTATTATTATTATTATAGAAAAAATATAATTGTTTTGAAATAAATGAAAATAATTAGGATGGTTAGTATATATGTTCAAGAGAAAGTATAATATAGGTAAAGTGGTGACTTTACTAATCAACAATTGGGGAAAAATTCGTGATGTTACAGTCTCCCCTACTTTAGGAAACTTCGTCCCGAAGTTATTGAAAGCACAGGATTGGGTAGATGTTAGGATAATTGTGGTTTGGGTTAAGGCACGACATGAATTTATAGGTAGTAGAATAATTTGTTTCAAATGATTTGGATAAGAGTTTTTGAAATGTGTGAATTTTAAGGGTTGGATTAGGTTCGTCTGAAATAGCAAGGAGAATGAGAATCTAGCAAAATACTAAACTTTAAGTTTTAGGAATCTTAAAAGAAATGCATGAGTTGATTTGACAAATTTTGAAGTAGGTGTTTAAAGCGAATATCTTTGACGTTTGACCCGAGGTTAGGAACTTGAGAGTGTAATGAGAAAGGTTTTGGGAATGTGTAACTGGTGAAGGGCAGAGGTACTAATGAAGCAGTCTCCCCTACTTTAGAATGGTTTTTGACCGAACATTATTAAGGACATGCAACAGGATTTCGACTAACAGAGATTGTAAGAGTATACAAAGTTTAAGGTTTTTTTTTTTTTTTTTTTTTCTGTAGAGGTGGTCAATCAACGAAGGCTCCAACAAAACTAATTGAAGCTTATGTAAAATGTTCTTTATAAAAAAAATGCTAGCTATTAGTCAACGACCTAATGAAGAGGTAGTAATGGGTAGGTTCTTGGTCAGACTCCTAGTCCGTTCCCGCAGTATCGTTTATGCTTATATATAGGGTGTACCGCAGCTAACCCACCACACTCCCGATACTTTGGACTCGTACTGATTGTCTACCAACAACCTAAATAGAATTACATACCACCCTTGTGTACCTGTAAACCCATGATTGCGTTCCGGACCGTAATCATCAATTTACCTTACACTAGGGTGCTATGCTTTTCCATATCACTAACATAAGTAATACAAGAAACAATACGTGCAACCAAAATGTGTTAAGTAGTAGATAATGCTCAATAAGATGCGGCTAAAGGTTCTTCCCCTTTTAGGTTTACCCTTTAACCGTAATGAGATTAATGTGTAAGTATAAGACATGATTAGTGGTTCTTCACCTTTCGGGTTCACCTTTAACCGGTAAATTTTCTGTTCACATCATTGGGCTCTAAACAACCATATTGATAAATAATATTACAAGAATATACGTTACGAGACCAAGTTAATACGCGAATCAAACCCGAACCGATCGAACCGGTTGAGTCATCAAGAGGAGGACACTTGTCCTCCCCTCTTGATGACACACCTCACATTTGTTTTTATAAAAACCATATTACACATATATGTGTGTTTATTTTAAACATCACACACACATACATATATGGTAGAGAGAGAGAGAGTAGAGGAGCCAGAGGGTTCCTGGCCGCCGCTCAGGCAGAGCTCCGGCAGCGTCCCCCTCAACAACCACCACCCTTCCTGCTTCTATAAACACAACCGCACCCCCATCATCTTCTTACTGATTCATATACTTTGAGAGAGAGAGAGAGGCCCAGATTTGTTAGCTAAGAAAGAGGGTTGCCGGTCTTGGCTTTTTGCTGGACGGTCGGACTACTCAGACGACGAAGAAGGAAGACGACGGTGGTTCGGGTGAAGGGTTCCGACCAGTTTTAGGGTCACGGAAGTGGTGGTTAACGAAGAAGATGGCGGCAGTGGTTTAGGGTTTCGATATGATGTGATATTGATGATCGGGTAATAGCAAGCTACGATGGCAGAGTTCCAATAGAGGTCCTGTGTAGGGAGTCCACGAACAGGGTAAGTTCTTAGATCCTTTCATACTGTACATAATTGACTATTGATGAGTTAGGATGACTATGGTTGTTGATGAGGGTATTGTGTAGAAGAAGAAGGGCCAAGAACCGAGTCAACCCAGTTGACTCGGTCAACAAAAGTCAACGGACAGAAGGCTCGGTCAAACTGAAGAGACCCGAGAGGTATGGATGAGAACCCGAATTATCTCGACTTAAGTAGCGATATGTCGTGTGTGACACGTGGGGATTTGGATAAGTTTAAAGGACCAACCGACCCAACCCGACTGAACGGAACTAGATAAAGGACCTATAAATATAATTATAGATAGTATGAATTAGTAAGATCAATAGACATGTGTTATAATATGTTTATTACGCATTGACAGATAATAAGATAGATGATTAGGATATAGAACATGGATACAAAGCATGACATAGTGGATATTTAAGTAACTGTGTGTGAATTAGTTTGACTAATATATAAGATATGGACATGAGACATAAATGGACACTTAGAACCTTGGACAAATTATAGATAGATCTCTATAATTACTATAATAACCAATTTATAATGGACTGATAATTTGAGTACAAATATACGACCTGAACATACAATTGGACCTACCACATATTTATTTACAAGGCATGAGAATTGACATATTTATTTACACTTGACATTAGCGTAAAGCCTTTGAGTCATGAAACATGATAAGCACTTAGGACATATTATTTGGATACAAACTTAGGGTGCTACATAATAAAGATGGGACCTTTGATTCACATATATTATTATTATTATTATTATTATTATTATTATTATTATTATTATTATTATTATTATTATTATTATTATTATTATTATTATTATTATTGACCCGACACTTAGAGCATGGAGGGATGTAGAACGCTACCACATGAATATTAGATATTTGCTTGTTACTTGTGACATGGAATACAATTAAGACCTAAGATAATAAGCCCGACAAATAGAAGTTCGGATAAAGAACTTAAGTGTACCCACACGTGTAACCGCGATCTTGGTTATACGCACTAATGTTTATGAACTTGAATAGAATCTTGCCAAATGATCGATAGATGGAAACTTGACTTGGGATGTTATTGGACCGTGTGAAACGCCGCTAAGGTGAGTGTAACACCCCAACCGATGGCGGAAACATCGGGATGTCACGTATTGATGATTGTTCAGTAGTTCATGGTAAATAATAAATTTCAATAATTGATTTAAATAGATTACATACAATTGTTCTACAAGAATTTGTACATTAAATGAGAAATACTAAATATGCATCTTCAAGCATTAACTCTAAACTCCAAGCAAGCTATAACCTGAAACATGTTAAGTTTGAAAATATTTTGGGTCAACAAAGTTTGCGAGAATTACATAGGTTTTGATAATCGAATAAAACTTGTACAATTCAAGTGTCATGGCAAGTCTAGTCCATATGTGAAAACATACTAGAAGTAAATCGAGTGCATAATCAACCCTTGTGACTGTTATAATGTGGTACATCCCATACACTCATGGTTCACTCGAATATGTTATGCGATAACAATCACCCACGCTACCTTTGTAGGAGGCACGTATCCGGGTGGGATTGTCAGTCCAATAGATCTATCATTGTATACCGTCGGCTGATCAATGTTAATGATTATGCTAGAATTGTGCTTACCCTAGTCATGTTCAAGACATAATGCAACATAGAAAAAACACATAGACACTTTGATGATTGAATTGCATATAGAATGTTGTAACATGTTTCACCCAAAAAACGGTGATAAATAGAAAAGGGGCTATGTAAAACTCACTTTAGCAAAATGTTATGTCTCGTGAAAAAAATAGAATAATGTGTTGTGAATGTATGCGAGGAGAATCCCAAAGACTCAACAACGTAGCTAGTCCAAATTGAAGAAAACGAAAACGAAAGAATATCAAGCTTCCAATTCGCCAATTACAAGAGCTTATAATCAAAGCTTCAATTGTAGAAGTAATAGACTATAGAAGAAAGGTATGAGGGAAAGTTTAATCGGATTGAAACAATCGATTTAGAGGTGCAAAGTATAATGGGTCATAGGTGGGTTTTTATACTAGTTTTGGAGTCAATTAGCCATTAAAATTGGTCAACACCATAAAGTAAGGTTTTATGATGAATTGACTATTTGACTAAGACTTTGACTGTTTGACTAAGACTTTGACTGTTTGACTTAGACTTTGACTAATCAATTTAAGGAATGTGTTAAGTTTATTTTCTTCTGAAATACTACACAAGATGATAGTTGGCTCAGTTGGTTGTCACTGTGTGTTGGTTGGCTGTGGACGCGGGTTCGAGTCGCGGTCCACACAAATCTTTTTTTGGCAATTATTTCCCTAAAACTATATTATTCTAAATTCATAATATGATTATATAAGCCCGAAAGTGACTCGAAATATTTTTAAAACGTACAAAAGTGTCGAGATACAAATAATTATTAGTTTAAGGTATTTAAAACATATATTGTTTAAAACAATACATTCTTTTTATAAAAAAAAAAAAGAAAAAAAACAGGGGAAATTCGCGATGTTACAGTCTCCCCTACTTTTGGAAACTTCGTCCCGAAGTTATTAAAAATACAGGTTTGAGGTTGATTAGGTAGAAATTAAGGCAGTTGTGGTTTGGGTTAAGGCACGACATGAATTTATAGGTAATAGAATAAATTGTTTCGAATAATTTGGATAAGAGGTTTGAGATGTGAGTTTTAAGGATTGGTTTAGGTTCGTCTGAAGTAGCAAGAAGCATAAGAATCTAGCAAAATACTAAACTTATGTTTTAGGAATCTTATAAGAAATGCATGAATTGATTAGCTATATGAAAACCAAATGAACTACTAAAACCTTATTAGAATTTCACACTACCTTAACGTACCTGTAAATTCAGGATTACGTTCCGGACCGCAATCACCAATTTACCTTACATTAGGGTTTTGTGTCCTTCTATGACTCTAAACACACATGTAAGTAATGCAAAATAACCTTGTGATTGAATCGTTTACAATGTATCCAAAAGTGAGTCCAAATGTTGAGTAGGAAAAAGACTTCTACCAGTCAGTGAGTAAAAACCTCTACCGATTGTTGAGCAGGTGCGATAGCCTCTACCAGTAGTTGAGCAGGTTGTAGGGCCTCTACCGACTGTTGAGCAGGCATGATGACCTCTACCTATCGTTGAGTAGGTTATTTGGTACTCAACTAACTGTTGAGCAAGTACTCCATCCTCTACAAGTTGTTTGATTAAGTGTACCAATTATTTCACACATAAATTGCAAATTGATAATATGTACATATAAACAATCAAGTATCAAGCATAGCATGCGAGTTGTAATAGTGTTGTCCTAGACAAGGTTAATGACTCTAGGTGTGTCTATAGCAAATAGTTTATATTCCATGATTTCTAGTATCAAATGTTTAAATATGGTAGATAATCGAATCCTCATGTATAACTAAGGATTAAGTTTGATGCAACACACAACCAAGTTTCAATAGTTTGGTTATCATGGGTAACTAGTTCATGTTTGAGAATGTGAAGGATATGAATTTAGTTCTTGAGAGGATGATGAAAAATCTTGAAGCAGAATCAAGGTTGTGAGAGATAGTGAATGTGAAGATAGTTGATAAAGAGTTTATTTTATAGTAAGGAGATTATGTAGCAGTGTAAATTTTGGGGTTTGGATCAAAGGTTATAATCAAGTGTATAAGAAAACATGATTGTGATATATGCCAAATATTGTAAAAATTTGAACAAGTTGAAAATGAGTGAGTGTCGATGGAGAATTTAGAGACTAGATATTATTCCTATGAATAAAAATCTTATTTTCAAAATTGGTTTTATACATAAAGCAAAAGTTGTTAAATAGTACAAGCTAAGTGGGCTTTGATTAAAATATTCCCGTTAGTTGGAGATTTCAAACATGACATTAGGTTTTGAAGATCAAGGTTCTATTAAGTGATTTTTAATAGTTTAAAGCATTATATAGAAAATTGTTTGTTACGTCAATAAATAAACAATGGAATTTAAGTTCGAGGACATCTTTTGACAACAAAATATGTACTCTGTAAAGTTACTAGGTAATGATAATACAACAGGATTTAGAAATCTTTAGTTTGAGCTAAGGTATGAGGTTATAGTTTTTAAAAATAAGTAACATGTGGAGAAATGAAATAATATGATTTGGGTAGGGTGTTGAATATTTAAAAAGTGGCTAAGATGGTAAGGTGAAGTGTGATTGTGAAATCCATAGATGGTTATGAAATGAGATTGATTTAAGCTGTAAAATTTTGAGATTTTAGAGCTTAGTTTAAGGAAAGTGAGTGTAATCATTTATTCATTAATTAAAACGAATAAACGAAAATGTTGACTTATCAAAACTTCTAGATTCTAATAACATAGTGAAGACATGCTTTAGCCTATAAGTGAACACTCATCCCGAGAATTCCCAGGTAGGCATCCGGGTCCCTCGTTTGATTGGGATTTATGCGCAATGCCAGTCCTAGACAGAAAACTCAGAATACAGGCGTTCACCCTTCCAGATTGCACGTGTTCGTTATTAAAATCTAGAACTTCGACGAGATCTTCAACGTGGTTCAGGCTAAACCTGAGGATTTGTCCTACTAGTCTAAGAGTAAATGTTGTGATGGAGAGCACTCTTCTTGTAGGGACTAAAGTAAGGATAAGAAGTAGGATAGAGAATAGAAACAAGTAAGGTTGCAAGTAAAAGGAGCAAGTACTGGTTAAAATCCTATGGTTATAGACTAGATTATTTTTTTTTCTAATAACCTAATTCCCTATAACCATGGCTCTGATACCAATCTGTAACACCCCAACCGATGGCGGAAACATCGGGATGTCACGTATTGATGATTGTTCAGTAGCTCATGGTAAATAATAAATTTCAATAATTGATTTAAATACATTACACACAATTGTTCTACAAGAATTTGTACATTAAATGAGAAATACTAAATATGCATCTTCAAGCATTAACTCTAAACTCCAAGCAAGCTATAACCTGAAACATGTTAAGTTTGAAAATATTTTGGGTCAACAAAAGTTGGTGAGAATTACATAGGTTTTGATAATCGAATAAAACTTGTACAATTCAAGTGTCATGGCAAGTCTAGTCCGTATGTGAAAACATACTAGAAGTAAATCGAGTGCATAATCAACCCTTGTGACTGTTATAATGTGGTACATCCCATACGCTCATGGTTCACTCGAATATGTTATGCGATAACAATCACCCATGCTACCTTTGTAGGAGGCACGTATCCGGGTGGGATTGTCAGTCCAATAGATCTATCATTGTATACCGTCGGCTGATCAATGTTAATGATTATGCTAGAATTGTGCTTACCCTAGTCATGTTCAAGACATAATGCAACATAGAAAAAACACATAGACACTTTGATGATTGAATTGCATATAGAATGTTGTAACATGTTTCACCCCAAAAACGGTGATAAATAAAAAAGGGGCTATGTAAAACTCACTTTTGCAAAATGTTATGTCTCGTGAAAAAAATAGAATAATGTGTTGTGAATGTATGTGAGGAGAATCCCAAAAACTCAACAACGTAGCTAGTCCAAATTGAAGAAAATGAAAAAGAATGAATATCAAGCTTCCAATTCGCCAATTACAAGAGCTTATAATCAAAGCTTCAATTGTAGAAGTAATAGACTATAGAAGAAAGGTATGAGGGAAAGTTTAATCGGATTGAAACAATCGATTTAGAGTTGCAAAGTATAATGGGTCATAGGTGGGTTTTTATACTAGTTTTGGAGTCAATTAGCCATTAAAATTGGTCAACACCATAAAGTAAGGTTTTATGATGAATTGACTATTTGACTAAGACTTTGACTGTTTGACTAAGACTTTGACTGTTTGACTAAGACTTTAACTAATCAATTTAAGGAATGTGTTAAGTTTATTTTCTTCTGAAATACTACACAAGATGATAGTTGGCTTAGTTGGTTGTCACTATGTGTTGGTTGGCTGTGGACGCGGGTTCGAGTCCCGGTCCACACAAATCTTTTTTTGGCAATTATTTCCCTAAAACTATATTATTCTAAATTCATAATATGATTATATAAGCCCGAAAGTGACTCGAAATATTTTTAAACGTACAAAAGTGTCGAGATACAAATAATTATTAGTTTAAGGTATTTAAAACATATATTGTTTAAAACAATACATTCTTTTTATCAAAAAAAAAAAAAAGAAAGAAAAAAAATAGGGGAAATTCGCGATGTTACAGTGAGTTCGTGTACTTCCCCTTTTTCTGTTTTAAATGCTTTGGGGTGAACATATGCTTGTGTGTGTAAACTGTTTTGTGTAAACTTACTTGATGTGATGAGGGCTCCCGAAACCATATGCACACTCATTAACCCAAGGGAGTTGGGCCACTTAATATATGGGTAGTAATACTTGGGGAATCCCCACGCACAGTGGATCCGGATGCCCGGAAAACCCTCCACTGAGGTCTGCGGATCGTTGCGGCTTATATTTTGCCGTGAGGAATCCATAATGGGAGTAGATGGATTCAGTGTTAGGATTGAGGAGTGATACTTGTACATCACTATGTTTAGAACTGTGTAAACATGTTTCCAAACTACTAAACTGTTTTGGATTTACTTAATAACTTACACGGACTCACCAGCATAATTGCTGACCCAACTCTTTTTAAGCATGTGTTCAGGTACTGCATTCGGATGATTATGAAGCATACGGATTATGATCATATGTTGCGGATTAGAGATTATCATGTTAGAAGGTTCGAGCTTTAAGCGTTGCGGTTTAGAGCATCTAGAGATAGGTACGGATAGAGATCGGATCGACTAGTGGATTACACTCCTCAACTGCTTCGACGATCGCCGCGTCTCGTCCCTGCATTAGACTTTAGTTATATTTATATATTGTAATTACATTTTTGGATTAGAAATTGTAAAAACAAATAAATATTAATTATCGTTGCTTCCGTTGTGCAAGTCTGTTACCAAACTGTCGTAACGTCCAGCCCCCTCCTGGTCAGGTTGTTATAGTTGGTATCAGAGCAACGGTTGTGGCGAAATAGGATATCTCCAGATATCCAATACCACACCAGGATAACTTAGAGAACTTAGTGTTTAAGACTCTAAGATTACCTAGCTAAGAAACGCCATGAAATTACATAAAACTGACCAGAGTAAGAAACGAAATAAGTCAAGACTCGAGTACCTGAACACACTAGAATGCTTACAGGGACTTAGAACCAGTGTGACTAGTATACGAGCTTTCAGTGATACGTGAATGATGACTACGACGGAGATTACTAGAATAATTCCGTGAGGTAAATTGACGATTACATTTGACGCATGTAATTGTGAATTTACAGGCACGTAAAAGTTCTAAGAAATCCGAAGAGTCGCCGAAGTTGTGAGCATTAACCATGATGGCCATGAACTAGTATGAAGTAACGGACTACGTTAGAGTCGTAAGCAAATAAGCGATGTGCTAATGCAACCATAGTAAAGGCGTTAAACTTGATATATATGATACATGACGTATTTAGATAAGTATGTATATATATATGTATGAAACTACATGAATGTTACTATTTATAAATGACCTTCTTGACCCAGTTATGAGCTAACTATGAAAGCTAGGTACCTCGCCAAGACCTGGCGCAACAATTTAAAAAGAACCCGCGATACTAAGGCAAGGCTTGATCAACTTAGCGAATGGATAATCTGATAAGTATTACTTTCAACCAAGTAGTTACTGTTTGCTTTATTAGTGCGTGATTCTGGTATATATATAATTCATGCATTCATAAACATAGAATCATACATTTGCATTCATCGATCAGGTACATGTTTTACCTTTAAATGATAGATCCCCTTACTCGAACATGACAGACTTAAACCAAATATAGTGTTTTGGATTTGTAATATTAAGACAGGTCTTATAGAACACTCCCAAGTGACAATAGAAACATCAATTAACTATATATAAGGGTGCGCGTGAACCATGAATAGTTGATCCGGTGACCCGAAGAGACTAAGATTGAACACTACATGAGGTATTTATAAGGTTTAATATGTATTCTACCGCTTTGATACCTATGATGTCTTTAGGTTAGTGTCAAAACCTTTGGATTAGTACCATAGCATGATAATGCGAAGACGAATTATTAGTATGAAACATGTAGAATTATATAGGTAGGCCCTACGGGGGAAGCATAAGCGTTTGTGAAAACGACTAAAAGGAATATTATACCATGACAACCAAAGATTTATGAGAGGAAAACAGGCTATATTAGAATTATAAGCAAATATATGAAACACTTGTGTGAATAAAGTATAGGTTTTGAACTTGACATTCTTAATACGATTTGGCGTTTTACGATAGTATATACATATGTGACTCTATTTAAACCATTCGAACTCATGGTGCTAGTTGCAAACGACAAACCTTACAAACAAATGACAGTTTTATCTTAAAAGTATATATAGGCGTAGCTAATTTTTAACAAATAACTTTATATTATATGACTAACCTCTCTCCTGACTAAGTTGTGAATAGATAAAAAGCCCGAGATAAAGCAATGCGATCAAAAAGAATCAAGGACCCTCAGACCAAGACCGGAATACGCAGTAAAATGGTCGCAATGACACGCTTTACCAATATCTAACCGCTAAGTATTATATATTCTTTGGCGTAACACTTAATTCACAGTCCATGCTCAGGTTTGACCATCTACAACCATTAAGTTTTGAGCTGCATCACCTATTTTGTAGTACCATGATTGAGGAAATAAACCTCTAAATATAGTCATTTGGACCCTTTAGATCGGACCTGATCTATACCAACCTCCGCAAATATAAGTTAAATATAGTATGTTGGAGTTATGATCATGAAGTAGGTTTGGAAATTGATTTCTAAGTATCAGATGAAATAAACCATCTTGGAGGATGTATGAACACTATGAATACCACATCTAGCGAACCAAAGGAACCAGGATTGAACGCTAATTGAGGAATTTGTAAGATTGATACTTGTCCCGTCACTTTAAGTAACCTATGTTGTCTCTAGATTAGTGACAAAATCTTTGGATTAGTTTTGTAACCTTTTAAGCATAGTGATGAGTCATCCGCATGAAACATACTAGATTTGAATAGAATAAGTGGATCAGGACGGGGGGAGCGAAACCAATTAAGATGCCAACTATATAAAATACGTGACACATTCATAGCGAAAATTCTAAGATTTGACTAAAGTCACTATGGTTTACAATTTATTCTTGTAAAACAAGTCCCAAGACTCACGAGGAATGTCATGAAACCACTTATATGTTTAAGATCGACCTTTTATATTTATAAGTCTTGCTTACACTTACACTTAGCGTAATGCAACGCCCCACATCTCGTAGTACAAAATATAGTATGGAACTGTCCGCGATGCCTGTAAGCACCAAAGTCATTGACAAAGGGAGCTTAGACTTAATCCCAATATTAGGCATTATAACTTATGAGAATAAGTACAACTCTAAAGAACATAGTCTAATATGAAGATCCCTATTTCGATAAGTTAACCTCCACCAAAAACATAGATTTTAAGGAACAGTAACTTTCAAAACACACATAGGATTATTCGACCATGTACGTTTTCAAATACGTTTTCTATCAAGTTTCTGGGGAGATTTTCAGTACGTTTACGAAATATCATTGGTGTGGTGGGTTAGCTGCGGTACACCCTATATATAAACACCAATGATGTATCAAAAATGGAACTGAGAATCGAACCAAGAACCAACCGTAATATGACAAATGTATAAACCATTTGTTTTAAAAACTAAACATAGCATGAGGCTTGGTATGGAACCACCTAAAATTATGATCGAGTATAAGAAAACAATTACGTAAGCACGGGCGTGTTGACCCAAACATTGAATCCGAGTATGGAGCACACTGGATTTGTTCAGTGGATAGCACGAAAATAATTCCGAGGACGGAATTCCATTGACGGGGGAGAATGTAACAACCCGGACCTAGGGCCCAAAAATTTTTGCGTCTATATTATTATTTTATAATAACATGAAACAAAATGAGTAATAACCGAGTCGGTTACGTGCGAAACTAAAAACCAAACCATTTAATATAAATAATATTACAAGAATATACGTTACGAGACCAAGTTAATACGCGAATCAAACCCGAACCCGACCCGATCGAACCGGGTGAGTCATCAAGAGGAGGACACTTGTCCTCCCCTCTTGATGACACACCTCACAAAAACCATATTACACATATCTATGTGTTTATTTTAAACATCACAAACACATACATATATGGTAGAGAGAGAGAGTAGAGGAGCCAGAGGGTTCCTGGCCGCCGCTCAGGCAGAGCTCCGGCGGCGTCCCCCTCAACAACCACCACCCTTCCTGCTTCTATAAACACAACCACACCCCCGTCATCTTCTTACTGATTCATATACTTTGAGAGAGAGAGAGAGAGAGAGAGAGAGAGAGAGAGAGGCCCAGATTTGTTAGCTAAGAAAGAGGGTTGCCGGTCTTGGCTTTTTGCTGGATGGTCGGACTACTCAGACGACGAAGAAGGAAGGCGACGGTGGTTCCGGTGAAGGGTTCCGACCAGTTTTAGGGTCATAGAAGTGGTGGTTAACGAAGAAGATGGCGGCAGTGGTTTAGGGTTTCGATAAGATGTGATAATGATGATCGGGTAGTAGCAAGCTGCGATGGCAGAGTTCCAATAGAGGTCCTGTGTAGGGAGTCCACGAACAGGGTAAGTTCTTAGATCCTTTCATACTGTACATAATTGACTATTGATGAGTTAGGATGACTATGGTTGTTGATGAGGGTATTGTGTAGAAGAAGAAGGGCCAAGAACCGAGTCAACCCAGTTGACTCGGTCAACAAAAGTCAACGAACAGAAGGCTCGGTCAAACTGAAGAGACCCGAGAGGTATGGACGAGAACCCGAATTATCTCGACTTAAGTAGCGATATGTCGTGTGTGACACGTGGGGATTTGGATAAGTTTAAAGGACCAACCGACCCAACCCGACTGAACGGAACTAGATAAAGGACCTATAAATATAATTATAGATAGTATGAATTAATAAGATCAATAGACATGTGTTATAATATGTTGATTACGCATTGACAGATAATAAGATAGATGATTAGGATATAGAACATGGATACAAAGCATGACATAGTGGATATTTAAGTAACTGTGTGTGAATTAGTTTGACTAATATATAAGATATGGACATGAGACATAAATGGACACTTAGAACCTTGGACAAATTATAGATAGATCTCTGGACATTCAAGAGAATATTATAATTACTATAATAACCAATTTATAATGGACTGATAATTTGAGTACAAATATACGACCTGAACATACAGTTGGACCTACCACATATTTATTTACAAGATACAAACTTAGGGTGCTACATAATAAAGATGGGACCTTTGATAATCACATTATTATTATTATTATTATTATTATTATTATTATTATTATTATTATTGACCCGACACTTAGAGCATGGAGGGATGTAGAACGCTACCACATGAATATTAGATATTTGCTAGTTACTTGTGACATGGAATACAATTAAGACCTAAGATAATAAGCCCGACAAATAGAAGTTCGGATAAAGAACTTAAGTGTACCCACACGTGTAACCGCGATCTTGGTTATACGCGCTAATGTTTATGAACTTGAATAGGATCTTGCCAAATGATCGATAGATGGAAACTTGACTTGGGATGTTATGCGACCGTGTGAAACGCCGCTAAGGTGAGTTCGTGTACTTCCCCTTTTTTTGTTTTAAATGCTTTTGGTTGAACATATGCTTGTGTGTGTAAACTGTTTTGTGTAAACTTACTTGATGTGACGAGGGCTCCTGAAACCATATGCACACTCATTAACAAATGGGAGTTGGGCCACTTAATATATGGGTAGTACTACTTGGGGAATCCCCCACGCACAGTGGATCTGGAAGCCCGGAAAACCCTCCACTGAGGTCTGCGGACCGTTGCGGCATATATTTTGCCGTGAGGAATCCATAATGGGAGTAGATGGATTCAGTGTTAGGATTAAGGTGTGATACTTGTACATCACTATGTTTAGAACTGTGTAAACATGTTTCCGAACTACTAAACTGTTTTGGATTTACTTAATAACTTACACGGACTCACCAGCATAATTGCTGACCCAACTCTTTTTAAGCATGTGTTCAGGTACTGCATTCGGATGATTATGAAGCATACGGATTATGATCATATGTTGCGGATTAGAGATTATCATGTTAGAAGGTTCGAGCTTTAAGCGTTGCGGTTTAGAGCATCTAGAGATAGGTACGGATAGAGATCGGATCGACTAGTGGATTACACTCCTCAACTGCTTCGACGATCGCCGCGTCTCGTCCCTGCATTAGACTTTAGTTATATTTATATATTGTAATTACATTTTTGGATTAGAAATTGTAAAAACAAATAAATATTAATTATCGTTGCTTCCGTTGTGCAAGTCTGTTACCAAACTGTCGTAACGTCCAGCCAGTCCCCTCCTGGTCGGGTTGTTACAAAAGAGTAAATGGGAACTAAATGTAACATCGCGTGTTTTTACTTTTCTTATATTTTAAATTCTATATTTAAAAAATTCTAAGTTCGCCTTTATCCATTTTTTTTCTACCAATTCATGACGAGTCGTCAATATAATTTATCGTAATCAATTTAGAAACTCATTTAGTTAAGATCTTAATATATATTTATAAAACGTATATATATTTTTTTAACTAAAAGTTATAATAATTACACTTTTAGATTACAAAAAAATAAAAGGCCTAACTTAATTGCCGGTTGACTTTCATATATAATAAGAACAACATACAACATCCAACATCAAAAGATGTTGTTCGTTGCTTCTCTTTTTATTATTTCTGTTTTTTTCGAATGGTAACAGCAGAATGCTTACAAGTAGAACAATCCCATATTAACCAAACTTTAACCCTCACCTAATTCACTCCTAACCACCCTAATAACTCTATTTAATACCCAACCACATTACCCCAACTATAAATACACCACTCCTACCCATTCTAACACTTGCTCATTTCTAAATCCTCTCTAAATCTCCAAATCTCTCAAGAATTCTCTCAAGAATAAGTGAGTTTCTCACTTCACCTTCAACCTCTCTTCTACTTTCTTCACTCTCCTCTTCTTCAAACCCTTTGAGGAAACCTCTAGGACCTCTCTCCTATTTGCCATGGCAAATAAACATGAGTAGGGCACTAATTTGAGGCCTCAAATGTGGTCATCTTCTATTATCTTTTATGCACTAGGTTGTTAATAATACCAACCAAGTTCACCAACAACTCAATGATGGAGGGACTTGTGTTATGGTTCATGGTTGACAAAAGGAAGGCCAAGGCTCATCCAAACTAAGTCACCATACCCTACTTCTTAAGTTATATTATATAAATACTAAATTATATAAACTCTACTAATTTAATAACTCGGAAAGGTTGGTGGATACATCCCTACCTTGCCAATGCTTGACTCTCATAACCATCCGAATCACCTCTATGGTGGTTTGTGTTTTGGTTCGCCTAAAAGGCTTGCTTTACTCTTATGACCATCCGAATCACCTTCAAGGTGGTTTGTGTTTTGGTTCGCCTAAAAGGCTTGCTTGACTCTCTTGAATCTATAATCTAAACTCGAACCTAAGACCCTTTATTCTCTAATTCTAGTTAACCAAGGCTAAGGTACTAACCTCCCATGACTCGTCTTTGGAACCTTACTAAACGCACCCAAAGGTGAGTTCATACTTGTCCCCTTTTTACTCTTTATCACTTTTGGGGTGTAAACATGTATCATATGCAAAACACACTAATGCTTTCATAAACACACATGCTCAATCTATTAAACATACTTATATGCTACTTGCCATGCTTATGATTCTTAGATACTTAGACATAAATCATTAACTATTATTAGCCCACTTAACATGTATAGCACTATAGGACTAGCACACCGCCCCCTTTATGGGTCATTGTTAAGATTTAAACGACCTATCATGAATATGTTAGGTATACGATGTGGTACTCGCGGGTTTGAGTTATGTCTTTTGTATGATAGGTATGTGCAATGCTATAGTATGAGATTTGAGTAAACCATTCTAAAATATTATGTATGTAAACTAAAACTAGTATGCTCACCAATACTTTATGTGTTGACGGATATTTTATACATGTTGCAGGAAATATTTATTGCAGAACATTCAAGAAAAATACTTAGGATTGGACATAGAAACTCACTCTAGTTCAAGTTATCATATTCTTGTTATTGTATTTTTCGTTATATGAACTACTTGTATTTCTATTTTTAGACAATAAATGAAATTCTATCTTTAAACTATATTGTCACAAAATCTAGTGTCATGAAGTCTTTGAACAATCTACCACTAAGTCTCACCTCGATGATTCCGCCATCGGTTGGGGTGTGACACTAAAAGGCTCTTTGTTTAGGGAGCTGAATCCTTGGAACAGACCAGTGTCACACATATTTTTTAACCAAAAACGAGAACGTTTCCATCGCAATGATAAAGAGGAATGATGATAGACGGTCTCCCTGTCGAATTACCCTTGAACATTGTAATTCAAACATCGGTGTCCCAATAAACACAATCTAGATAAGGCTAAAATGAAATGTATCACATCTGCTACTTGTCCGGGAAACCCATTTTGGAGCATTAGGGAATCAAGAAACTCCGGTTAGCATGGTCATAGGCTATCTCGAAATATATTTTGAAAAATAAACCTTTCCCCTTATTTTTCTTTGACCAAGTTAAATCTCATTGATAATCAAAGGCTCATCAAGGACTAATTTATCTTTCAAGAAAGTGGATTGAGCATATCTGAAATCATGGAGTTCAAGACAACTTTGATCATGTGTGCCATAACCCTTGACACAACTTTATTGATAACACCAATAACATTTATAGGTATGTAATCACCAAGATGATATGGGTCCCTTTTTGGAAAAAGAGTTATAAAGGAAGAGCAACAAGCTTGGTTTAAAGTACCACTTTAGCGAAAATAGTCTAGAAATATATAGAAATCCATTTCTAACAACTTCCAAAACCATTACATAAATTAGAAATTAAACCAATCTTGTCCCAGGGCCTTGTTGTTTCCACAATCCCACACCGCTACCTTAATTTCAACCTTTGAAAATGGCAAAATGAGAGAATTAGCCTCGGCATCAGTTAACGTCTTGATACCTGTATAAATCGGATTCAGTCTCCGGTTAATTGTTTACTTAAACCGATCTCCAAAGATGTGATGGACCTGTTTTTTTTATATGGGCCAAAATGTTGCACCACCTGCCACTAATCTCCAGGCCATAAACCCTAATTTACACATATTTGTGCTTAATTATCTGATGGAAAAAAACATATGTTTTTCTCCGTAATAAGTCCACTTTATTCTAGACTTTTGATGAATATCCTTGAATTGAATTAACTCCAACTTGGCCATCTCTTTCATACATTCCATCCTTCTGTAATCCTCCCCTTCTAACAAAGGCCTTTCCTTCAGAATCTCTTCTGTATAATGAAAATCATATAACAATTTGTCTTTTATTTCAATTGTTGGGAATCACGTAACCTATTCGGGTCAAAATCAAATAAAACTCTATTTTATAAATATATTATTTTTACACAAATAATATTAATAACATTTATCAATAAATAAAGAGAAAGCGTGTTATACCAAAAACAATATATTATTATTCAAACCGAATACGCAATCCCAATCCAGTGATCCAAATACAAATATAGAACAAATAATATAATCACAACCATAGGGTGTTTAGAAAACTACCTTGACGAAACACCAAAAGATCGCATAATGGATCTACGAACGCCACGCTAGTTAGCAAATCACCAAACTTCAAGAATCACCCGAAACACCCTAGAACACCCGTGAGGGTTTCTATCAACACGAAACAACCTAACACAAGGAAGACACGTGCCCCGAGGCAAGCACGACTTACGATCGGGGTGGGCCGTACGTAAGGTGGAGGTGGTGGTCACGGCGGCGCGTAGCGGGAGCCGGCCGGAGGGAGATGGTGGCAGAGGTGATGTTTTGTTGTGGTGATATGTTTTGTGATTAACTCCTTAATCATAAAACTCTTATGGTGGCTAGGGTTTTTCAACAAGATTAGGGTTAAGAAAATAAGACGATTATATAGTAATCATTATTTCCTCATTGGTCCCTAGTCCTTTCTTGTTCCCAATGGACTTTCCATATAATAATCAACTAATTAATTATTAGTCCATCAAAGTTTATTAATTAATTATAAACTATATGTATTATGTTTTATTATCAAATAATAAACGTAACATTATTATTTAACACTTTAAATAATAATCACCATATAATATTAATTAATCTATAATTATCGTGCACCGACAAGTATCAATTACCATTAATTGTATTGAACAAAGATTATTCGATAATGTCGTAATAATTATTCTCTAATAATTATTATGTTATTTAACACTTTAAACGATTGAATTGATTAATCCATTTCCAATCTATTGTTTCTCTAAACAATCAACACCGACTATTCGTTAAATATTTCACAAAATATTTATTTCTTATTCGAAGTTATTTGTAATAAATAATATTTAACAATAAAATATTGTTTCTGTCTTCACAGTCCAAAGTGTAACTCTTTGGATCATACTTTGATAGTCGCATTATTAATCCATTAAAAGGTAAGTCCGAATTCTTTACCATCCTCACCACTTTTTTAACATTTGTTCAAAATCAATTCTCATCTAATTTTAAAGTTTTTCAAAGTGATGGTGGCACCGAATTCACCAATCATCAAGTGCAAACATGTTTTCAACAACACGGCATACATCATCGCTTATCGTGCACTCACACACCCGAACAAAATGGGAGGGCCGAGCGAAAACACCGTCACATAACCGAAACTGGTCTAGCCATGTTGTTCATTGCCAAAGCTCCACCCAACCTATGGTTTGATGCCTTCACCTCTCCCACCTATATTATAAATCGCCTACCCATAAAACTTCTTGACGATAAATCTCCGTTTGAAGTTTTGTTCAACCAACCACCCACTTACTTAAACATGCGTATTTTTGGTTGTCTTGTTTTTCCCTACCTTAGAGACTACACAAAAAATAAAGTTCAACCAAGAAGTGCTCCGTGCATATTCATTTGTTATAGTCCTAAGTATAAAGGTTTTCGGTATCTTGAACCAACATCGGGTCGCATTAACACAACCCGACATGCAAAATTTGATGAAGACATTTTCCCTTTCACCAAACTTGACAAAAACCAATAATACTAACCTACCCATTACCAATTTTGAGGAACACATACCCACTCCTACCAACCCTCACACACCCTCACCAACAATACCAAAACCCTTCAACTCACCCAAACCAACCATACCTTTCTGTGATGACATACCGCCCCTCACCCTTTCGATGAACCCCTCAACAGTCCACTCCCCTCACCCTTATCCAGCCCAACAAACAAATCCAACCCATCTCACTCACCTCCACCCAGCCCACCATCTGCCCCTATATCCATGGCCCACGCACCCTCTACTCACTCAAGCCCACGAAACTCCCCACCATCCGGCCCACAAAACTCTCCATCATCCGACCAAATCGACCAACCCACTTCACCTTCCGCATCATCCTCAAACTCCACTAATAACCAACACATTAACACTCATCCCATGATCACTCGTGCAAAGGACGGGATCTTCAAACCCAAACACTTTGCTAATCTTTCTCAAACCACCACTCATCCTCTACATCACTCTTTATTCTCTTCCCACATTCCAAAAGGCATCAAAACCGCTCTCAAAAATCCTAAATGGATTCAAGCAATGCATGACGAACTAAAAGCTCTTCATGCTAATCAAACTTGGACCTTTGTTCCTCGACCCGCTAGCACCAACATTATTGGTTCTAAATGGATTTATAGAATCAAATATAAATCTAATGGATCCATTGATCGCTACAAAGCACGTCTTGTGGCCCAAGGATTTACTCAAATACCAGGTCTAGACTTCTCTCACACCTTTAGTCCGGTCATCAAGTCTTCCACTATCCGGGTTGTTCTTAGCCTCGCCACCATTAACAAATGGTCCCTACGGCAATTAGATGTCAATAACGCCTTTTTCAATGGCCATCTCACCGAAACCATTTTTATGGAACAACCCCCGGGCTTTTAAGACTCAAACCGGCCCAACTATGTGTGTAAACTCAACCGTGCTCTTTATGGTTTAAAACAAGCACCACGTGCTTGGTTTCAGCGCTTAAGCTCCTTTCTTCTCAATCGTGGCTTTCATAACAGTCGAGCCGACACATCTTTGTTCGTTTACAACCACGAAGGTATCTTAGTTTATCTTCTTATTTATGTTGACGACATCATTATCACCGGGAATAATGAATATTTCATCAACAACTTCACATCATGTTTAAACAAAGAATTTAAAATTAAGGACCTTGGCTCTCTAGATTTCTTTCTCGGACTCAAAGTTCATGACACAAAAACGGGTCTATTTCTAAACCAATCTAAATATGCCCACGACATCCTCACCCAAGCCGGTTTACTTGACTCAAAACCGGTTGTGTAACGATTTGAATTTTGCCGTTGTAATCGTTTCTTTTTAGTATTATTAATAATAAAGATATCAATGGCGTTTTATCTTTCGTTCGAACTCTGTTTCTCATGTTGATATTTATGTGTGTATTAAATATTATTTACCTTATAAAATTTCAACTAAGTTTGTTGAAATTTATAAAAATTTTAACATTTAATGGAGTGTTTAGATATCTATTTGTGTAAGTTTGTAAAGTTAATAATAATAAAGATAATTTAAGTTTGATATTTTTTTGTAAATAATTGAAACTCGAGGGGCTGTTTTGACAAAAAAATAAAGTTTGAAAAAAAAATTTGCTGCCTTCTTCTTCTTCCCTATCACCGGAATTCCGGATTCTCCGGCGAAGTCAAACCCGGTGAAACCGGGTTATCTCGCCAATTCAAACTACAAACTCATTTTAATGCTTATCACGAATCTGTTCGTCATAAAATCCGGACGTTTGAAGCATTTTTGACCCGCTATAAATCGATCCCCATATCTCGGTAATTTTGTTCCAAACCGTTTCCTTATGTATTGATCCTCTGGTTATAAATATAACTCATGTTTCGATTCATAACCATCCGCAAACAAACCCACACTCCAAAAATTTAGTCTGTGAACCTGTTCTGTAGTCGCCGGAGCTTAACCGGACCGGAGTGTTCAACGTCGACCACCCCTCTTCGTCTCCAAGTTTCGACTTCGTTACTGGTAACTCTTATACGCTTTCTATACGTTTAGTGTAATTTATAATATCGCTCGATCTATTATGCAAATCATTACTCTTGTCGGGCATTGTCAATTGGTTATAGAACTTGGGTTATTGTTGGTGTGGGAATACAGGATTGCAAGAATTCTGGTTATAAATTCTTGATGACATCGATATCACAATATAGCATGTAGGCAAGCTGATTACCATTTCCGGGTTCGAACCGGCTTCGATTGTTTGAGTTTTTATTTTGATTAAATGATTTTATAATCGTTTGATATAAAATGAAAAAAAAAAGTGTATGTAGCCGAGTTGGACACTTGGACGAGACGACTGTTTCTTTTTCCAGAGTTTATTATTATTATTTTTTTAATTTATCTTATATTATTTATTTTTGTCTCAACCTTATAAGTGTATTTTTTTTTTTAAGTTTTATGAAGAAATTTTGCATTGAATGGCATGAAGGATGATTCACTTGTTATTATTATTATTTAAGTAAAATCTGGTTAGATTAAAAATAATATATATATATGGGAAAGTTAATTTGAGAACACCTATATTTCGTGCGAACTGTGAGAACGGCATCTAAAACCATTCAAATTCAAAATTTCTTTTTACATTTATCTTTATTACTAAAATACAATCCCAAAAACACAATTTACGCGTAAAAATTCAAACGTATACGAAAATAAATTGTTTTTACACACGTGTAAATTTACAGTTTATACATGTGTAAACTGTTTCATTTACACATGTGTAAAAAATTAATTTGAAAGTGTTTTTGCAAGAAAAGATGAATTATTTGAAAAGAAAATTCATTCATTAATGTTGTATTTTGATTATAATGAGGTTTGTATTAAAAAAAATTGTTTTTGATTGATTTTTTTACTTGTTCTCACGGTTCTCCCAATATTTAGCGTTCTCAAGATAACCCTCCCCTATATATATATATTTGAAGAAACAAATAGTCTCACCACCGGTTAGGGATAATATGATTATAAGTATCTACGAGGTTGATCCTTCACTAGCAGCTATGGATTGAGGAACCTGTAAGTAAAAATTGATTGTGGATGTGGAGACGACTACACGAGGTAGTAGTCTATGACAAAAACGAGATGAATGGGGATACTATCTTGTTATTGATAGCTCTTTGGGTTAGCAGAAAGTATCCTCTCCTACTAGGGATGTGATCCCTTTTATAAGAGAGTTCGTATGTCACCATTACCCAAGTCCTAACCGTGGTTAGGTTGTCTCCATCACCCTTAATTATGTTAGTATGGTGATATAAGGAAAGCTAAATTAATGGGAATAATGGAACATTATACAGCCTTTGTTATTGAGCCTACGTGATTTATGCATGGCAGTTGACCATGCATAAAATCTGCCTTTAACCAAGACTTGACTTTTGACCAGTCATTATCGTGCTTTGACTATTCCTTGCGCACAGACCTTCTCCGCGTAGCTGTGTCTATCCGGGTTTGGGTATGTGAAATAGTGTATTCAGTACCCAATCCCATCAAGTCCCCCCAGTCCAGTGTGTCTCTTATCTAAGAAGTTATGATGAGATGGGAGGGATGCTAGACTTATAAAATATAGGTCCATGATGAAGGCTTGTTTTAAGGTTACATTGCGCATAGGGGTGTGGTGAATGATTCTTGTGTTGCAGTAATATTTGCGGAGAACGGATATTGTGAATTTACGTTAAAGCTCCGCAGGTGTAAGACACGTCAGCATTTGGTTTTGAACAGTTGTCAATTCCCCATGAACTTGAAAACGTGTGGTCATCCTGGCGAGTGGGGTTGACGTGACTAGTGACAGTTGAGGCGTGTGCAGTCACGTTGATCGGCGGTTTGTCAGGCGAGTGGGCGTGTGAGGCGCGTGTGGCGTCTGTTTGTCTCCATATGTACACGTGTCACTTCCCTATTGGGATCATGTACAAAAAGGTATGGTTGGCCCACTGATCCTGACGTCTGCTGCAATAATTACCAAGCCTATATATTAAATTTTGAAGTTGCCTTTTTTCATTTCCACTCATTTGAAATTTATTTTACCGTATCTCCTCTCCCGTCTTCCTTGCATTTTCTTGAGTTTTATCTATGTCTCAAGATACACAGAACATTCCTGAGTCAAGCAAGACATCTGATTCTGTGAAAGATTCTAGAAAAGAGTCATCCAAAAGTATTGATGCCACGACAATTAAGTGGGATGAGGCCACCTTTTCTTGGTTTCTTGATCAGTATGGTATTTTGCAGGAATGGGAACCATAGCTTCCAGCATAAGGTAAAACTGCTTTACAGGCACCTCTAGGCAAAATAACACTATATGCAGCAGCATTTTCGAAGTGCTGTTTTCGTCTACCAGCCACTAAATTTGTAGTGATTGCCCTTCTGACGTATGGTATTCATCCGACACAATTGACCCCGTTTGGGTGGTGTCGTTTGATTCACTTTGAAGCTACTTGTAGGGCTTTGAATATCAAACCTACATTCGAAAGATTAAATGTATTTTTCGTCCTAGAGGCTGCCCGTGGTGGGAATGGTTGGTATAGCTTGGGTTCCCGTCAGAAAGTGAAGCAACTGGTGTTTGAGAATTTGAAATCCGTGTATGAATGGAAGGATAAATTCTTTTATATCCACCGTGGCGTTATACTTGCTTCTTTCCAATGGATGGTGGTTGGTTTGAAGGAGAAGATTGCAGAATTGCCACCGATGGAGGGGTATAAGGAGCAAATCTGGTACAAGTTGCTTTGTGATAAGGCCACTCCCTTACTTTGTGTTGGCTTTGCAGGTCTCAGCCTTATCTGTCCGGAAGGGCATGATTTTAATCCTCCTGAAGGTGAGAATATTGTACCTGCATTTTGTTTTTGATTTAATATGCAATTTGCTGAGGCCATGTTTTGCAATTATTTCCAGGTGTATCTCTATTTGACTTGTTTGCGAAGAGGGGTGAGGCAAAAGTCTTATATACTCCGATTGCTGAGGGTGAGCAAGGGTTGGTGGAGAGGATGAGCTGGAATTTTTTATTTCCAAACCCCATTGATCCCCCCAGGCAGTATACTAGAACAGGTTAGAAACTGCATCTGTTCCATCTATTTTGCTAAGTATCATGCGTGCGTGAAGGATGCGCAGGTAGGTACGCAGCCCGCGTGCTGATTATGGGCGTTCTTCGTGACACGTGCGGGTATTCAACTCCGTAGAAAGATTTCCATCAAAGTTGAAGAAGTTACCTCTGAGCATCAGGAACCCGCTGGTTAGTTATTGCAATTTTTTGTTTATTTTCTCACATATAGGTTGATGTATACAGATATGATTTCCGCACCAGGCACGAGTACTTCCAAGAAGCGTGCCAAGGCGAGTGTAACATCACACAATTTTATATATATATATATATATATATATATATATATATATAGAACTCCCTCGTTTATTCATCCGATTCATGTTTACATTATCTTTCCCATCCATTTTATTAATTTTTTGTTTAAATAATGACTTATAATCAATATTAAATTGGATTTTATTAAAAATTCTGATTTAAAAACGTTAAAAAAATGTTTGCCTAAGCCAGGATTCGAACCCGAGTCCCTGGCGGGCTAAACCTTAACCACACCACACAAACCACTACACCATTTAGTGTTTTGTGATGTTAATTAAAACCAATTAAACTTAAACCCTTTCAAGGTCCCTTAGTCAAACTTGAAAAGTCAAACGTAGTCTCTTAGTCAAGTCAAGTCAAAGTGTTAGTAAATATGGTCTCCTAGTCAAGTTAAAGTGTTAGTAAATATGGTCTTCTAGTCAAGTCAAAGTTGTTCCTAAATTCTAGCCTACTCAAAGTAGTCCCTAATTACAACTATAATTTCTACACTATAAATACAATAGCCTACCATTCAACTCTTTATAACATTCAATAAAAAAACATTATTATCCCATCTCCCACATACTAAAGTTTTCATCCATCATTATCTCCTCTAGCTAGTTCCGAGTTTTCCAAGGCATTATTACTAAGTGTTTGCACGCTCAAGAAAACTCACGAACTCATTATGCACCTAAGGTGAGTTTACATAGCCCTTTTTCACTATTTTGGGGTGATACATGTTACAACATCAATTTACAATTCAACATAAATGTCTATGTGTTATTCTATGTTGCATTATGTTTTAAACATTACTATGGTAAGCACAATTATTCTAGCATAATCATTAACTCCGTACAAGCCAACGATACACAATGATAGATCTATTGGACTGACAACCCCACCCGGATATGTTACCTCCAACATAGGTGGCGTGGGTGATTGTTATCGCAACATAAACGAGTGAACCATATGCATATGGGATGGACCACAATATTCTAGTCACAAGGTTTGATTATGCACACGATTTACCGGGTTGTATTGTTTTCACATATGGACTAGACTTGCCATGACACTCGAATTGTACAAATTTTATTCAACATTCAAACCTATGTAATTCTCACCAACTTTTGTTGACCCAAAATATTTTCAAACTTAACATGTTTCAGGTTATAGCTTGCTTGAAGATTAGAATAATGCTTGAAGATGTGTAGCTAGTATTTTTCATTTTGATGTACAAATTCTTAGAACAATTGTATGTAATTTATTTAAATCATTTAATGAAATTTATTATTCACCATGAGCTACTGAACAATCATCAATACGTGACATCCCGATGTTTCCGCCATCGGTTGGGGTGTTACAGATTGGTATCAGAGCCATGGTTATAGGGAATTAGGGTTATTAGAAAAATAATCTAGTCTATAACCATAGGATTATAACTAGTACTTGCTCCTTTTACTTGCAACTCTACTTGTTTCTATTCTCTACCTCTATCCTACTTCTTATCCCTACTTTAGTCCCTACAAGATGTTTGCTCTCCATAAATGGAACAAAATGATCCTAACCTGAAATACCTTATAAATCTCGTCGAAGCTCTATATTCTAATAACGAACACGTGCAATCTGGAAGGGTGAACGCCTGTATTCTTAGTTTTCTGTC
The DNA here is from genome assembly GCA_028751855.1 of Ambrosia trifida. Taxonomy (NCBI): domain Eukaryota; kingdom Viridiplantae; phylum Streptophyta; class Magnoliopsida; order Asterales; family Asteraceae; genus Ambrosia; species Ambrosia trifida. The sequence continues at coordinate 57,629,591 of CM054129.1, read as the reverse complement.
TAGGACTGGCATTGCGCATAAATCCCAATCAGACGAGGGACTCAGATGCCTACCTGGGAATTCTCGGGATGAGTGTTCACTTATAGGCTAAAGCATGTCTTCACTATGTTATTAGAATCTAGAAGCTTTGATAAGTCAACGTTTTCGTTTATTCGTTTTAATTAATGAATAAATGATTACACTCACTTTCCTTAAAATTAAGCTCTAAAATCTCAAAATTTTACAGCTTAAATCAATCCCATTTCCTAATCATATATGGATTTCACAATCACATTTCATCTTACCATCTTAGCCACATGTTTGATTATTTTCAACACCCTCCCCAAATCATATTATTTCATTTTTCAACATGTTACATATTTCTAAACGGTAATCTCATAACCTGGGTAGACCCTAGCCCAACACTAAAGATTTCTTAATATTGTCAAAATTTTCATCACCTATAAACCATAGAAAATACATATTTTTGTTATAAGATATCCTCAAACTTAATTTCTAAATCCAAATGTTTATTCATTAGCATAACAAAGGATTTTTGATATAATGTCACCTTGATCTATAAAACCTAACGTCGTGTTTAAAATCTTCGACTAAACTAATATATTCTGATCTAAAGCCACTTAGTTTGTACTATTTAGCAACTTTTGTTTTATATAAGAAACCAGTTTAAAAAAGAAAAATGATAAGATCTTTCCATCCTCATGAACAAAATTTAATCTCCATTGCCACCTAATTATTTTCAACTTGTTCGAACTTTTACAATTTTTGGTATTTATCACAATCATGTTTTCTCATACGCTAGATTCTAACCTTTGATCCAAACCCCACGATTTACACTGCTACATAATCTCCTTACTATAAAATAAACCCTTTATTAACTATTTTCACGTTCACTATCTTTCATAACCTTGATGATGCTTTGAGTTCTTCATCATCCTCTCAAGAACTAAATTCATATTCTTCACCTTCTGGAACATGAACTTGATCCTTATGATAATCAGACTATTGAAAACTTGATTGTTCGTTGCATCAAACTTGATTCTTAGTTATACATGAGGATTTGATTATCTACTTGAACATTTGATTATTCATGATACTTGAAAGCATGGAATATAAACTATTTGCTATAAACACACCTAGAGTCATTAATCTTGTCTAGGACAACTCTATTACAACTCGCATGCTATACTTGATGCATTTACAAACTTACTTACATGTATATATTACGAACTTGCAACTTATGTGTTAAATAAAAAACAATTGTTACACTTAATCAAACAACTGGTAGAGGATGAAGTACTTGCTCAACAGTTAGTAGAGTACCTAACAACCTGCTCAACGATTGGTAGAGGTCATCATGCCTACTCAACAGTTGGTAGATGTTCTAATAACCTGCTCAACGACTGGTAGAGGCTATCGCACCTGCTCAACAATCGGTAGAGGTTCCTACTCACTGACTGGTAGAGGTCTTTTCCTGCTAAACAGTTGGACTCATTTTTGGATACATCATACATGTAATTTGATACAAAGATTTATTAGACTCATTGATACAAAGATTCAATCACAAGGTTATTTTGCATTACTTACATATGTGTTTAGAGTCATAGAAGGACACAAAACCCTAATGTAAGGTAAATTGGTGATTGCGGTCCGGAACGTAATCATGAATTTACAGGTACGTTAAGGTAGTGTGAAATTCTATCAAGGTTTTCGGTAGATAATCAATTATAAACTCTAGTTACCTGGTAGTTCATTTAGTCTTTCTATAGTCAATCAACTCATGCATTTCTTTCCTAACACTTAATTTAGTGTTTTGCTAGATTCTTATTCTCCTTGCTATTTCAGACGAACCTAATCCAACCCATAAAACTCACACATATCAAACCTTTTATCCAAATTATTCGAAACAGATTATTCTATTACCTATAAATTCATGTTGTGCCTTAACCCAAATTTTCCAAACCCCAGTTGACTTAATTTCTACCTAATCATCCTCAACCCTGTGTTTTTAATAAACTTCGAGACGAAGTTCCTAAAAGTAGGGGAGACTGTAACATCACACAATTTTTATATATATATATATATATATATATATATATAGAACTCCCTCGTTTATTCATTCGATTCATGTTTACATTATCTTTCCCATCCATTTTATTAATTTTTTGTTTAAATAATGACTTATAATCAATATTAAATTGGATTTTATTAAAAATTCTGATTTAAAAACGTTAAAAAAAAATGTTTGCCTGAGCCAGGATTCGAACCCGAGTCCTTGGTCGGCTAAACCTTAACCACACCACACAAACCACTACACCATTTGGTGTTTTGTGATGTTAATTAAAACCAATTAAACTTAAACCCTTTCAAGGTCCCTTAGTCAAACCTGAAAAGTCAAACGTAGTCTCTTAGTCAAGTCAAGTCAAAGTGTTAGTAAATATGGTCTCCTAGTCAAGTCAAAGTGTTAGTAAATATGGTCTTCTAGTCAAGTCAAAGTTGTTCCTAAATTCTAGCCTACTCAAAGTAGTCCCTAATTACAACTACAATTTCTACACTATAAATACAATAGCCTACCATTCAACTCTTTATAACATTCAATAAAAAAAAACATTATTATCCCATCTCCCACATACTAAAGTTTTCATCCATCATTATCTCCTCTAGCTAGTTCCGAGTTTTCCAAGGCATTATTACTAAGTGTTTGCACGCTCAAGAAAACTCACGAACTCATTATGCACCTAAGGTGAGTTTACATAGCCCTTTTTCACTATTTTGGGGTGAAACATGTTACAACATCAATTTACAATTCAACATAAGTGTCTATGTGTTGTTCTATGTTGTATTATGTCTTAAACATTACTATGGTCAGCACAATTATTCTAGCATAATCACTAACTCCGTACAAGCCAACGATACACAATGATAGATCTATTGGACTGACAACCCCACCCGGATACGTTACCTCCTACATAGGTGGCGTGGGTGATTGTTATCGCAACATAAACGAGTAAACCATATGCGTATGGGATGGACCACAATATTCTAGTCACAAGGTTTGATTATGCACACGATTTACCGGGTAGTATTGTTTTCACATATGGACTAGACTTGCCATGTCACTCGAATTGTACAAATTTTATTCAACATTCAAACCTATGTAATTCTCACCAACTTTTGTTGACCCAAAATATTTTCAAACTTAACATGTCTCAGGTTATAGCTTGCTTGAAGATTAGAATAATGCTTGAAGATGTGTAGCTAGTATTTTTCATTTTGATGTACAAATTCTTAGATCAATTGTATGTAATTTATTTAAATTATTTAATGAAATTTATTATTCACCATGAGCTACTGAACAATCATCAATACGTGACATCCCGATGTTTCCGCCATCGGTTGGGGTGTTACAGCAAGTAAGAAGATCAAACCACCGACTGCTCCCATTATTGTTGAAGAAGTGGAGGATGAACTCACAGAGTCTGACACGAAGTTGGAGCATAAACGCACCAGGCGTTCGTCACCTGTGCGTCAGTCTGAGGGTGTGTCCGCGGAATTATTTCAACAAAGAATGGATGAATTGAAGCAATAGCAAATTAAAATCCCGCAATCATCTGAATAAACAACCGAGCTGCCACGTCCGGAACCTATTGCAGTAGTTCCTGTTGATGTTTTTAAGCCTTTAGCTGGGTCAAAGGGTAGTAAACTTGAAGTGGCTGTGAAGCCCCCACCGGTGCGCCAGAATCTTCCTATGAAGACACTGAGGCATTTATCAGGTATGGCGAACTTAGCCCTTCTTTTAGTGCTTTGAACGTTATTTCATATAACTTTTATAATAGCTTTTTATGTAGGACAACACCCATTTGCGGAGTCCCGCTCGGAGCAGACTTCTTCTATTTTTGAGAAGGTATCGTCTTCGGACCATCTGATTACTGAAAACATTGGTGCAGTTGAAGATCCAACAAAGAATGTGACTAATCTGAGTGTTTCCGAGGTAATGGTTGAGGAAGATGTAACACCTCAGGTAGAGCCGATCGCAGATGATTCGGCTACTGCTCTAGAGAAGGCAGCTGGGAAGAAGGTGGACGAGTCCTCAACTCCCAATTTAAGTATTGAAAACCCTGATGTTTCTTTGGAACGAGTGCAAGACCAAGGTTCTCCGCAGGGGCCAAAAGTTACTACTAACTTGGAGAAAGAGAAAGAGGCTGAGATAGTCAAGGAGAACCCTTCTACCTTTGTGCGGACTGTGGAAGATTCTACAGTGATATATAAGAAGCCACATTCGGAGGGTAGTTGGAAGTCTAGCCAGTCTGGTCATTCACGAGGAAAGTTTTCCTCACGTGGAACTGACCAACCGAGGTCGTATCAGCCACGCTGGGATATCCTGGATATGACTGTATTTACAAATGCGCTCGACGCTCAAGAGTTTGTGTCGTTGTCTGTTCCACCAGCTGAGCGTGATTATCAGGATAGCGTGGATCGTCGATCGCTTTTTATCGACATGTCTATGAATCTTGCCTTGGGTGTTAGTGGCCTCGATTCTCTTATCCGACGCGAAAACGAGTTCATGCATGATTGGCAAAACTTAAAGGAGTCAGAGACTAGCTTGTTGAAGTGTGAAGAAGAATTCCAACTTTCACGCCATGACATCCGGTCGGAGATTGATCATCATAAGAAGTTGGCTTGTGAGGCTACGGAAGAGGTTAACAGGTTGAAGAAAGAGAAGACTGAAGCTGCTAAGGCATGGTCCATCGTTTGTCAAATGACCAATCAAGAGACTGAGCTGCTGCGCTCCACTATTGAAAATTTGAGGAATGAAAATTCTCGTCTTGTCAGGGAAGCGGAGCAGAGCCGAAAAACTTGTGATGAGAAGCAAGCAGAGCTGGCTGATACCATTCATAAATATAACCGTCAACATGATGATCTCATCAAAGCTACCACCTCATTGTCTGATGCGGAGGCAAAGATAAAACAGCTTGGTGTGGAGAAGGCCAAACTACAGGAGGAAAAGGCTTTGGCAGAATCCTCCTGTTCACAGGCTAAAGTGGATTTAGATGAAGTGCGGAGTGCATTTCGAGAGGCCACGGACATAGCTGTTGCTGCTAATGAAAGGATTGCCTGGCTGATGAGAGATGGTGTTGCGGGGGTAAGTTAGCCTTTGCCCTTTTGTATATTCTTTTGTCTTGTTGCATGAATGTATATGTGGAATTATAGCGTTTTGTCTTTGTAGATATTTAAGCGTGTTTGGAATGATCCCAAGCTGACAGAGGTGATTGCCCGCATCTCTAGTACTTCCGTGAAGCAAGGTTTGAAACTCGGATTTTGTGAATGCTTTTGTCACCATGAGGATGGTAAGAAGAAAGAGGACGGGCCATATCATGACGAATCTTATGATGATGAACTTATACAAGCCTATGATGATTATGAGCATTTGAAGTTTGAGGTGTTTGACTTGTTGGAGGCGTGTATGAAGACTGATGACCCCGTTGGTGAGTTGTGTAATTACTTCAAGGAGTCGGATCTCCTTAGTGATGAATTAGCTGAGAAGGCGCGCAGAGAAGAGGAAACCAAGAAGGCTGCCTCTACTGGCGGAGCACGTACGTCGTCCGCAGCCGGTGATATGCACGAAGAGACTCCGAATACCGACGATGTTTCTCAGTATTTGAATCTTGGATGAATGTCCTTCTTTCTTTTCTTTTTGTGGTTATGTAACAACTATGGACAATTTGTCATGTTTTTCTTTATGTCAAACTGATGGTATGTTTCTTTAGCTTGCGCACGTTTGCCAATCATTAGGTGATGTCATCCTTTTTCTGACACAAGTGTGTGTCAGTCTAGCAATGAGTAATGCGACAGTTACGACGGCTGTTGTCAGGGCGACTGTCACACTACTCTAGGGTACTCGAGTGGTTACCATTAATGGTAATTAATTACCATATTCTCTTTCCTCTATATATAGTAAATGCTATTATCCTCTTCATAAGTTACTTTTGAAAAATTCTTTCATATCTTCTAAGTGAATGTCGACTAGCACTTCTACCAGTAGGCTTCAAGCAACAAAAAAATTAGCTTTACAAGGGATGATGGAGTTGTCTCAACATCCTATCCATAATGAGTCTGCAACAGATGCTCTCGATTGACTTGCTGAGTATTGTGGGTATTTGTTGTCACAAGAAGATATGAGACCTAATAATCTTGATGATCAAGGGACCTCTGATGGTCAGCCGTTAAAGATGAAGAAGCTTTCAGAGTTAGGAGATTTACCCAAGACATCCCATCGTAAACCAGGAAGGTTAAGGATTAATGGAAGTGTAACACCCCAACCGATGGCGGAAACATCGAGGTGTCACGTAGTATATAAGTATAGCATAAAATTTCGGGAAAGAAAATATGCATACCAAATATGTGTTCATGTAAGTATATAAGTATAGCATAAAATTTCGATTGAAAGAATAGTATAATATAAATTGAGTAAATCGCTCAATTGCACAAAATGAAAGTAAACGAGTTGAGCCCTTGCAAATAAGCAGTGTGAAAATAATCATAAATAATGTGTTAGAAATAACTATGAATAAAGTGGTGCAAGAATAAAATAATAAAGTTTACGCAAATGAGAGAGTACGCAAAACAGACGTATAGTCTACTGACATAAGGGTATAAATTTAGTTAGTTTTACATATATGCATTATATGATAAAAGACAATTAGTAACATTCTGATAAGGATATGTCTAATATTTTGTTAGACCAAAAGTTTTGCGACTGAAAGAGTGCGAGTGTAATAGGATAAATTTCCGTTTATCAAAAACATAGTTTGCTCAAACTTTGTGATATAGTCAAAAGGATTGTAGTAATGCATGAGGATAACTTTTTAGAAATCGAAATGTGTTTTAGATTCAAAACAGTTTCATTTGAACTTTTTTTGTAAATACACATTTTCATGTGTTTACGAGAAGTCGAGTTTGAAAACAGTTATAAGGCTTATTATTAGTTGCAAATTTCTCCCAAAAACATATATTGGATACGTCATATGAAAACAAAAGGTTTACATTTGACCTTTAAAATATGCAATACAAGTTTGTAAAATCCAAAATGAAACCATTTCATGAAGTATGTGTAAATCTAATTTGTTTTAAAAAACTAAGATTTAAAATGACAAGAATGATAAGATTAACGTATGTAATAGATTACCAATATTTAAGAAAATTCATAATTTATCATTTGAGTCTTCAAATGATAAACAAAACATAAATATCAATATCATAAAACATTGAGATTGTTTCCATAGGAAATTTTGACTAACTAAAGTAATTGAAATGTTATTAGCGACTTGTAGGGGCGTACTTTAGCCTATAAGTGAATGATCATCCCGAGAGTTCCCAGGTCGGAATACGGGTCCCTCGTCTGATTGGGATTTATGCGAAATGCCAGGCGTAGATAGAAAACTCAGGATACAAGTGCTCACCCTTCCAGATTGCACGTGCCCCATCACTAGTAAATTCCAAAACTTTAGCGAGATTAAAAACGAGATGCAGAAATAGATCCTTGAGATGTGGATTTCACACCTAACTCAAAGATGTATTTCAAAATTGAAAACGATTGTGGAATGAAACCAATCACTAAGTTAAGGATGTCACTCCCAGCTTAGTGGTTAAGTTCCTTTTTGAAGGAAATACTCTTTGAGGTGTGGATGTCACTCCTATCCCAAAGGTATATTCCAAAGATGTATAACATATAGAGGAATGAAACTAATCACCAAGGTATGGATATCACTCCTAACTTGGTGATATCGTTTCGTTTGTGATATACGAGTGTCTTCTTCTCTAAACAAAACACCGAAAGAATAACGAGAAAGAGTCATAGCGAAAATATCTTGAAAGAAAATATAATGATAAAAAAATATACATGAGAGGACTCGTGAAAGTAAGCTTAGTCATAGTCTAGGCTAAAAGGCATTCTAATAACCTAAATCCCTATAACCATGGCTCTGATACCAATCTGTAACACCCCAACCGATGGCAGAAACATCGAGGTGTCACGTAGTGACGATTGCTCAATAGCTCATGGTACTAAAGTGTAAATTTGAAATAGATTGTATTGAATAGTTTATTACATTGAAAGAAATTACAAGATACAAAATTCTAAAGCGAATACTAAAACTGAAATACAATGAACTCAACATCTAAGTAAAAGTTCCAAAAGCTAAAAAGTCGTCTCATAATTAACCTGAAACATGTACGAAAATAACTTTGTCAATACAAAATGTATTGGTGAGCATACCCTATTTTGAATACATATAGTAGATAAAGAGTTTCGCAATTCACGTGTTGTATACTGTTTGCAATTATGTAATAAGTATATCCGTTCAAAATCAACCCTATGTAATGAAAGGAAAATATATATAGTATGCGCTAGTAGTAATGTAATACATAGCAATGACAAGGACTCTCAACAGAGTCACAAGGGTATATACCATAGTACTATTCATTGAAATGCCAGGCCCTCAAAGGTTAATGATTTTGACAAGTCATAGACACACAAATTAACACAAGCAAACACACATGAGAATTGCTATTTTAGCAAAAGGAAATAGAAACTTGATATAAGTACATGAGTAGCCCCAAAACTAAAATGAAAAGGGGGAAAGATATACTCACTTTGAATGTGATGGTGAATTTGTACATCAAAGACAAATAATGAATTATGCTTGAACCTATATTTCATAACTAAAATTTGTGAGCAATAATTCGGCTATATGGTCCTTTGATTTGTCGATTGTCCGGCGACGAAGTACTTTACTACTATTGACTACAAATATGATTGTTGTTTTTTTTACCTTATAAAAATGGTTCAAAGACGTATAATCTAAATTACGTATTTAAATCTTACCTACGTATTTAAATCATTATTAACTCATTTCTTATATTTATAATATGTTAATCTATGGAGTGATATGATTTACCTATCCATAATAATGTACCGCAACTTATCACGCCATTTTGTTAATAATATATGGCAAGGGAACATCTTGATTTATTTAATGGAAATAAGATATTGTATGCGCAGGTTATGATAATTCGTATTCATGCGAGAGTATTACGAAGTAACCAAGTAGTTTAATTGTATTTAATAAACATTTCAAAAGCATAAGTATTGACTTCAAATCTGACATTAACAAAATTAAACATAAAACGAAGAAATATAATATCTCATGATTCGAGTTGTTGATAATGTATTATCGATAGGTTAGTTTTTTTAAGTCGCCGGAATAAATCGAGATCACCGACACAAATTGGAACGAAATATTACCTCCATAGTCGAACTGAAGTGAAGCATGGATGTAAAATATCACGTTGTTTCGGTGTGACGGTGTTCCGCCTCATGTGGTTGTGGTGGTGTCGACGGTTATTGTGGTTTTGGTGGTGAAGCGGCGGTCAGACAATGGTTGAAACGAAAGTGTGTTTCAATCATCGGGTTCTTTTCGCGATGTGGTGGGTGTTCTCCTCGGTCATATACTACTACACACCGACAGAAAGAGCTAGGAGGAAAGAGCTGTAGGGACTGAGCGAAAAAAAATAGAAGACACTATACATGCTTTGACTAACCTCTTTTCTTCCATCTTTTATGGCATAAGGTTATGAAACGAACAATCAATGGGTTAATGGCAATTGAATGGTTTTAATGACATTTCCGTTTCTATTTGTTTATGAATTTACAGGAGGAAAATATGGAATGAAGAGGATGGTTTTCATTTTGTCCTCTAGTCTAAAAAAATGAATGTATTTCCTTTATTATTAGTTTATTTTATGTATATTTTTTTTTTTCAACCAACGAAAACATGAATGTTGACATTTTTGTGAACTTAGTCTTCTTCCATTTTGTCTTATTATTGTTATTATTATTATTAATATTATCAATAATAACTATTATTTTTTTTGATCGGCGAACAACTGTGTGGCAACCACCCTTGCGGGGCGCCGTGCCCAAGAATTGACTACTCGACCTCCAGCAGCCCCCGCCTTCTCCCGATGCCAGGAAACCTGAGCCCCACCCGCCCGAAGGCACGACAGTGTTATAGAACTCGGTAAAACCATTATTACTATAAGAATTATTTGTCAAATGTTCCATACAGGATACTAAAATTTGATTAGTTATACGACTAACTATGGTCATTTAAGATTTCGACATAAAAAAAAATCGGTATTTATTATTATAGAATTTCTTGTACTACAATTCTTCACCAACGTTACGTGAAAGTATCCTTCATGCGATTTAAATTTTTGTAGTAAACAAAAAATCAATAAATAAATAAATAAATAGAAATTACAAGGACTCGAACTGAGAATATTCGAATACATGAAGGACTAAAATCGTAAAAATGATAAAATGAAAGGTGAAGGTTGTCACAGGAAGCATGCTTTTTATGTCTTTAAGTCTTTAGAGGTAGATCATAAGTAGAAGATTTTGAAATTGATGTTGAATGTTTATATGTGGGGTATGTTTATTTTTGTGATGATCCCCTTCTTTTGTGTATATCGATGTATCAACAGCTTATGTCTTTTGTTTGGATTTTGAAGTATTGAACAATGACTTGTATGAAAAATGCTTGCTTGTAATATAAATGAATTGGGCTTAAAGTCCTTATTACAAAATTTAAAACAATAGATTAAACATAGCATATGCGCAATTGCGCTGCATTCCAAGTACGTGGCACTTGACTTTTGACCAGTCATTATCGTGCTTTGACTATTCCTTGCGCACAGACCTTCTCCACGTAGCAATGTTTATCCGGGTTTAGGCATGCGGAATAGTGTATTCAGTACCCAATTCAATCAATATTAAACGTTTCTCTAATACCTTGTTTTACAAAACAGTGATAGATATTTTGATACTTTATTTAGAAACAAAGGTAAGAAAAAAAAAAATTTGTTCATGAACTCTAAAGTTAAAACAAAAGGTTCGGGTGTCTACAAATATACATAACATATATTAATATGTTATTAAACATTTATAACTTTACATTTTAGTTACTTTTAATTGATATAAAATAATTTATTTCAAATTGTTTTATAAAACAAATTTCCTTACGTAATTATTTTACCTAAATAAATTTCTTTTAGTTAACTTTTATATAGTGTAATCATGTCACAATAATTAATTAAATCGAAATCCTGATTATTCCTCAAATGAAAACTGTAATCCCTAGTGCCTATAATCCTAGATTGCTGTAGACTCGATTTAGTTTTCCCCAAATTTTATGAGGTTATATTTTTGTAACTGTTTAGGATAATCTTTCAGGTTTTCTCAACCTTATTTGAACTATTTGGAAACTTGCTTGCTTTGCTAAGGTAAGTTTTACATAGCCCCGTCTCTTTTATTATTTTTATATTTTTTAAGGGGTGAAACATGTTTACTTTTTGTCTTGTTTATATCGTTACGCATTTGTTTTTATTATTAGTTTGTGAACCCGCTTCATTGTAGTCATTAACTTTGATCAAGCCAACTGTAGTAGATTATAGTGCTATAGGTTCGACAAGCCCATCCCCCGCATAAATTCAGGGATGATTGAAACAGCTTTTTACTAGCTCATTGAGTTACGTCATTGTCACTAGGGTTGACTATACAACACCATGGTTTCCAATTAATATTATTACAAATTGTTTTGATATATAGACATGACTTACAAAAACATTGCTAACTAATAATTTTTTTTAAACAAATGCATTACTCACCAACTATTTATAGTCGACCCCCACATTTTCCAACTTAAACATGTTTCAGGGGATAATGCAGCTTTAAGTTCTACGTGCTTTGGACGTTAGAAGTTGAAGTCTAGTTTTATTTTTATTTGGTTATTGGCTTAGTTTGATGTTGAACATTTAGTATTGTTTCCTTTTTGTCGTAATAAATTCCATTATTAGAATATTTATTTAATGGAACTTGAATTTAAAATACCATGTGCTTTTGGATAATCGTCACTACGTGACACCTCGATGTTTCCGCCATCGGTTGGGGTGTTACAGATTGCCACTCCTCTCACATCCAAAGATGTTTTCACCTCTCACGGCAACCCCTTCCATGATCCTACTCTTTATCGCTCTCTCGTGGGCGCTCTACAATATTTCACCATCACCCGTCCTGATCTCTCCTATGCCGTTAACCAAGCTAGCCAGTTTCTTCAAAATCCCACAACCGATCACTTGCAGCTAGTAAAAAGGATTCTTCGTTATGTTAAAGTCACCTTATCACATGGTTTAACATTTGATCGTCCACCTAACACTACTTTACTAGGTCTTTCAGATGCAGATTGGGCTCGATGTATCAACACGCGAAGATCAACATACGACTATTGTATCTACTTAGGAAGGAACTTAGTCTATTGGAGTGCTAAAAGGCAACCAACGGTGTCCAGATCCAGCTGTGAGTCAGAATACCGTGCCATGGCAAATAGGACAGCAGAACTTATTTGGTTAACTCACCTTCTTCGGGAACTTCATGCTCTTCCACCGGGTCGACCGACACTGTTATGTGACAACAAAAGTGCCCTATTTTTAAGTCAAAATCCAATATCTCACAAAAGAGACAAGCACATCGACATTGACTATCATTTCGTTCGTGAATTGGTAATCGCCATTAAGCTTAACATAAAATTCATCGCAACCGACAAACAAGTCGCCGACATTTTCACAAAGAGTTTGCTAAAACCGTTGTTTGAAAAAATTCGCACAATGCTTCGTTTGGGTCCACCACCAACTTGCATTGACGGGGGTATTAGACAAGTGCATATTCCATGGAGCAATATCCTCCTACTTATCAATGTATCAATGTAATTACGTAGTCAATAGTGTAATCATGTAGTCAATAATTTCTAGTCAATAGTGTAATTATGTAGTCAATAGTTTATTAGCTTAGAGGAGTAATTCTCTCCATATTGTTAGTCTAGTAATTTGTATTTAAAGAGTTGTAATATTGTAATGAAATTCAAGTTAGCCATTCTGATTTCATATGACCTCTTGGACTTTATTTCCAAATAAGGTTGACAACTTTACTTTTGTTTTAACTATGGCTTGTATTGTCTATGTAAATCAACTTCTTAGACTTTTGTATCAACTAAGGATGAAATTCTTAACTTTTGTGTTTTAACTATGGCTTGTATTGTCTGTCAATCAACTTCTTAGACTTTTCTATCAAATATGATTTTGACGACTGTGTACTACAAGTCAGCAAATGTAGTACATTTTTTCTTGATTCTAACAAGTTCCCCTAAATGTTATGGTGTTGTAATCACAAGAAACAAATGTTATTTTTTCTTGATTCTTTCTGAAGCACCCTTGCTCTTGCAGTTTCATCTTCATATTTTTCGTGTTCTAGTTTTCATTTTCAATTTTCTTTTATAAGCATATTTTCCTTTTGGTTTTTCTGTTACATAATTTAAATTTAACTAAACAACTTTATTATAATAATATATGAAATGTTTTTTCTTTTTTTATGATCTAAATTAAATTCAATAAAAAATACTTATAGGTTTTAATTTTCTTTTTCATTTGCTATAGCAAATACATCAAAACAACCGGGTTGTCGCCCGTTGTAGCGCATGTCTATGATACCATTAGCTCTAAACCATATATTAATTGAGGATAATTTTTCTGTAAGGCTAAGGCATATGGGTATTAGGAGATAATTGATGTTGTAGAGACGGAGTCATGAGCTATTAGGAACCCCGCCGTTTGGGTGGATCATTGGAATCGTGAAGCCCACCACGACTTCACTAGTTCAAAATTGTTTAACACAATTAATATTAGACATAATTCTTATTTCCCAATTATCCTAAGTATATATATATATATATATATAGTGTGACATATATTAGTTATCCTAAGTTAAATAGGTATGTCGGTTATAGTCGGTTATATACCAACCGATGTGTTGGTTGGGGACACACCCCTTCATTTGTATAAATACCAAACACTTTGTAACATTTCATTTATGTATTGATTCTTAAAGTTTATCATTTTCTCTCTCAAACTCAAACCCCCTCAAACGATCCTGCGTCCTTCATTTGGCATCAGAGCGGTTAGTTACATGTTCCATCCGATTATAAACAACACATCAAAGAACATATCCACTCTCTGTTTTTCATTCGAAGAAAAGCAAAACAGAGACAGAAGATATAAACGTTCAGAATTTTCGGAACAATCATTCAAGGCCAACAAGGATTCGTAGAAGATCAATACATCAATCCTATAACAGTTCAAGGAAGAAGGCAACCGGAAAAGAAGATTCCGGCCAAAACAGATTTTTCCGGCGAGACACCGGTTACGCAGAAACATCGTCTAAACGCGATTAGAACGGTTATATCTTTCCCTGCCCTAGTTTATTATCAATATCGAATACATATAATCTTAATCAAATAAAAAAAAATCAAATATTTTTCGATACTCTGTTTCTTTTCTCGAATGTTTTTTTTTCTTTCCCGCCAAAATTTTTCCGATCAAAAACAAGTTTTTCAGGCATCAGTGTTAATTCTAAACGTATATACGTACAAAAACAGAGTCGTTTCTTTATCAAACCAGAAGAATTAAGATCCTTATCGGGTTCAATAGAAAGACCCGAAACCGAAACCGTTTTGGATTTTTTTTCGTGTATTCGATCGTTACTTTGGATTAGAATCCAAAATAATAGTGTTTGTGGAACATAGAAGTGTGATTGTTCCATTGTTTTGATCAAAGGGGATCAAACAGAAAGTTATTTCATTTTGGGCAGTGGTTCGAAACAAAAGGAAGAAGAAGTTTGACTTTCAAAAGTCAAACAGAAAAAAATATAATATTATTATATTGTTGAGGGTATATTGTGTTAGAATTATATCAGTGTTTGTTTGTTGGGTTTTATCACTGATTGAACAAAAAAATTAGAAAAGATTAGAAAGGATAGAAGCATAATAGAAAAACAAGTGATTTGTTTTTAGAAAGGTGTTTAGGATTGACAAAGGGTGATGTTGAAAGACACTAATCAATCATCGTTGGAGGATTATCAAGTCATAGGATTGACTTTAGAATTTGGAACATTAGTGGTATAAAGAAATATTATAGCAAGGATCTTGATATTTTGTTGTGGGCCCGAGAAAGCATCAAACTTTGTTAATCAAGAATATTTTCTTAAGACGTATCATAGTCGTGTTTGACAAGGGTAGTCAAACAAAGTTCCATAGAAGCGTGGGATAGTCCATAATAGATTTGGACAATAGGGAAGAAAAAGAACAAAAGTCCGCAGAAGACGCCTGTTAAACCCACAATGACAACAAAGGAGACAGTCACGAAGGAGACTCTCACTTTCAGCCTCCAGACACCGATGTTGACATCTACAAATTACACGATTTGGGTTGTTCGTGTTAAAGCAATATTGAGTGCAAATGGTCTTTGGGAAGTAGTGGAACCCGAAGAAGGCACGTCGACGGTAGATGTAAAGAAGAATAGGACAGCGATTGCCTATCTCTTTCAGGCAATTCCAGAGCATATGGTGATGCAGGTGGCATCACATCCTACAGCGAGAGAAATCTGGGAAGCATTAAAGACAAGATTTATTGGAATTGACCGAGTCCAGAAAGCAAGACTTCAATCACTACGCACAAAATTCGAGATGATAACAATGAGAGAGACAGAAACCATAGACCAGTTTGCTGGTAGGTTAAGAGCGATTAGTACAAAGTCAAAAACCCTAGGAACGAAAATTGAAGAGTCGGTTTTGGTACGAAAATTGCTGGACTCCGTACCAGAGAGGTTCTTACAGATTATTGCATCCATAGAGCAATATTCAGATATAGATACCATGACGTTAGATGATGCGCTTGGTAGACTTAAAGCTTATGAGGAACGCCTTAAGTCAAGAGATGAGAAGAAATTTGGACCATCAGGTCTAGAGAAGCTGTTATTTACAAGGCAAGAGAGAAGGCCTTACAGCAACAACAGGAACTACAATCAGAATCGAGGTAGACAAAACTTTAGGAAGTTCAATAGAAGTCAAAGAAATGAGAGAAAGAACTTTGACAGAAATGGCCATCAAGATCAGAGAAGTGATCGAAATCCCACTAAGAATCGTCATGACGACAGTAGTTACAAGCCCAAGAAGGATGGCAGCAGTGTAAGATGCTACAACTGCAATGAATTAGGACACATAGCTCCCAGATGTCCTAAACCTCGAAGTAAGCAAGAAGAATCTCACCTAGTAATGGAAGAAGAGGATCCCACATTACTTATGGCAGTTGGTGAAGAAAGAAGTGTAGTTCTAGAAGAGAAGAAGGTCATACCAGAACGTTATCATAGTGAAGATAATGGAAATGAGATTTGGTATTTAGACAATGGAGCAAGCAATCATATGACAGGAAGACGCTCCTATTTCACAGAGTTAGATGAGAAGATAGCATGAAGTGTAAAGTTTGGAGATGGATCATGTGTCAACATCAAAGGTAAAGGCTCAATATTATTGAAATGCAACATTGGAGAACAAAGACTAGTTACAGAAGTCTACTACATTCCAACACTCCAAAGCAACATCCTAAGCCTCGGGCTAGTTACAGAAAATGGATGTAAAGTGATTATGGAGAATGACTATCTATGGATTTATGATGCCTACAGCAACCTATTGATGAAAGTCCCAAGAGCTAAGAATAGACTCTATAAAGTAAGGCTCAGAATAACAAGTCCGATTTGTTTACAAGCCAGAATAGTATCACCTGCATGGTTATGGCATGCACGTATGGGACATGTGAATTTTGATTCACTAAGACAGTTAAGCGTTAAAGGAATGGCACGAGGAATACCAAGAATCAAGCACCCATCTCAAGTATGTGATGCATGTATTACGGGAAAACAAAGCAGACTTCCGTTTCCCTCTCAAGCAAGTTTTAGAGCTACTAGACCTCTAGAACTCGTACATGCAGATTTATGTGGACCGATTACACCCACATCATTAGCAGGCAACAACTATTTCTTCCTGATAGTTGACGATTATTCAAGATATATGTGGATCTACATGCTCAAGTTAAAAGATCAAGTTTATGAGAATTTCAAGAAATTCCTAAGTGAAGCTCAGACAGAGACGAGTCAAAAGCTCAAGAGATTAAGAACGGATCGTGGATGAGAATTTACTTCTAAAGCACTTACCACGTATTGTGAGGACAGAGGAATCCTCAGACAGCTTACAGCACCTTACACACCTCAGCAAAATGGTGTAGTAGAAAGGAAAAACCGTTCAGTAATGAGTATGACAAGAAGCATGTTAAAGGCTATGAACGTACCACAAAACTTATGGGCAGAAGCAACAGGACAGGCGATTTACATACTAAATCGGTTACCTACTAAAGTAGTACAGGGTATGACACCTTACGAAGCAGTGAATGGAAAGGCACCCAATATCAAGCACATTAGAGTATTTGGATGCACAGCATATGCAAAGGTAACGACGCCCTATTTGAAGAAGTTAGAAGATAGAAGCAAGAAAATGGTACATCTAGGAAACGAGAATGGTTCCAAGGCCTACAAATTATATGATCCCATAGAAGAGAAGATACATATCAGTAGAGATGTCCAATTCATAGAGAATGAACCATGGAATTGGGACAACTACTTGAAAGAAGGAATCGAAGATGAACCATCTTGGACAAGATTTAAGATACATGGAGATTCAGAAAGTGAAGCTGTACAAGAAGAGAATGACGACGACAGTGAAGATCAAGAGAGTGATAATGAATTCTTCAGCAGTCTAATCACAGCTACAAGAACTCCAATAACGGTAGAAGAGACACCGACAAGTGATCCAGCAGTTGAGACAAGTACTCACGAGTTAGAAGACTCACCAGGCTCCTTAAATAGACCAGTTCGAGCCCTTAGATCACTTAATGACATCTATGCAGCCACAAAACCTCTTAGACCAGAAGATTATGAACATCTTTATCTAGCGTATGATGAAGAACCTGCAAACTACAAAGAAGCAGCAGATTACCCACATTGGATAGAAGCAATGGAAAGCGAGATAGATTCCATAGAGAAGAATGACACTTGGACACTGACTACACTCCCCTCAATTCAGAAACCAATAGGTCTAAAATGGGTATTCAAGGTCAAGAGAGACGCAAGTGGACAAATCACCAAGCATAAGGCCAGATTAGTAGCAAAAGGGTATGTACAACAAGAAGGTATAGATTACAATGAAGTATTTGCACCCGTTGCAAGAATGGAAACAATCAGGCTACTACTAGCATTGGCAGCACAGAAAGGATGGGAAGTACATCATTTGGATGTAAAATCAGCATTCCTACATGGTGAATTAAAGGAAGATGTCTACGTATCACAACCAGATGGATTCATAAAGAAAGGAAAAGAGAACCTAGTCTACAAGCTAAAGAAGGCTCTATATGGTTTGAAGCAAGCACCAAGAGCATGGAATATAAGGCTGAACAACATCCTAAAAGAGATAGGATTTATAAGATGTCCACAAGAACAAGCAGTTTACAAGAGAACTTCAAGACAGTCAACAATCATTATAGGAGTTTATGTCGATGACATAATAGTGACAGGAAGTTCAAAGAAGGACATATCAAGCTTCAAGAAAGAAATGCAAGGCAAGTTTGAGATGAGTGATTTAGGACCACTCACATACTATCTAGGAATAGAAGTACGCCAAGCACAAGGAAGGATACAATTGAAGCAATCAGCCTACGCCAAGAAAGTTATCAAGGAAGCTAGACTAGAAGACTGCAATCCAACAAAGACAGCAATGGAACCAGGTCTGAATCTTGATAAAGAAGACGAGAGTGAACCAGTCAATGAGACAGAATACAGGAAGCTAATTGGAAGCTTAAGGTACCTTACACATACCAGACCAGATATCACCTACACAGTTGGATACGTGAGCAGATTCATGGAGAAGCCAAAGACAACTCACATGAAGGCAGTTAAGCATTTGATAAGATATATCAAAGGCACATTGAATTATGGAATTCAATACAGCAAAGGCAAAGAAGCAGAAATCATTGGCTACAGCGACAGCAGTTATGGAGACCAAGAAGATGGAAAAGGAACAACAGGAACAATATTCTACTACAAAGATTCACCTATCACATGGACAAGTCAAAAGCAAAGCACGGTAGCTTTATCATCATGTGAATCAGAGTTTATGGCAGCAACATCAGCAGCATGTCAAGCAATATGGCTACAAGGAGTACTAAGCGAACTCACAGGTGAAAGACCAAAGAAGATAACTCTACGAGTAGATAACAAGTCAGCAATACAACTCATGAAGAATCCTGTGTTTCATGGAAGATCAAAGCATATCAACACAAGGTATCATTTCATCAGAGAATGCATAGAGAAGAGCAGATACAAGTTGATCACATCAGTGGAGAGATGCAGAAAGCCGACATCCTCACCAAGGCATTACCAAGGATAAAGTTCGTAGAGATGCGAAGTCTCATAGGAGTTGAAGACCTTGGGGAAATCAAGAATTAGGGGGGAGAATGTTAGACATAATTCTTATTTCCCAATTATCCTAAGTATATATATATATATAGTGTGACATATATTAGTTATCCTAAGTTAAATAGGTATGTCGGTTATAGTCGGTTATATACCAACCGATGTGTTGGTTGGGACACACCCCTTCATTTGTATAAATACCAAACACTTTGTAACATTTCATTTATGTATTGATTCTTAAAGTTTATTATTTTCTCTCTCAAACTCAAACCCCCTCAAACGATCCTGCGTCCTTCAATTAAGAGGTAAAGGGGAAGGAGACCATACCCCTTAGTGGGGATGGTGAAGAAGGATGAAAATGGATGATGATGTGTCGCTGAAGTGGCAAGGAGATGCAAAGAGTTTTACGGTGGATTTACAAAGCAGTTTGTTAAGTGCATCAAAATAGACAGCCGATTTATGAAAATGGTAGGCGACATCATTAAGTCAAGAATGGGGATTCTGAAAATGATTAGTGCTGGTATTTTGGTCAATAATGGGACGTTTGAAAATCAAAGTAAAAAAGTGGTATGTGACTAATTTGTTTTTTAAAAGCCATGTTTGTTTTTTTAAAAGCCATGCAATTGTAAAAAAATCCGTTTACGATACAAACTTTACTTTAGCTAAATAAAACCCCATTATAGAAGGAAATAATTAGACTAGGTCGTTGTTTTAAAGTCTACATAGAATAATAATACTTGTGTGCGAAAAACACAACTCTATAAATAGAGCTCAACGCTATCTATGCTAACATGTGCTTTTTAATAAACATATCCAAACTTCATTGATCATGTCTATCAAAGAAGAGGTTATTCGTCCCATCACCAATTTCCGTCCTAGTGTTTGGGGAGATCAGTTTCTTATTTACGATGAGGTACAAAAAATATTAAAATAACAAAACAGCTATATATTATGCTTATTTCACGTTTGTTATATTAAATGGCGAACAATGTTTAAGTCTTGCAGATTGAAGACCACGTGGAGGTGGAACAAAGAGTCAACGATTTGAAGAACGATGTGAGAAAAGATATACTGTCATATTTAGATGTTGAAACTGAACATCCAAAATTGTTAAAACTCATTGATACAATCCAACGTCTTGGTATAGCGTATCATTTTGAAGAAGATATTGAGCAAGCCTTGCAACGTATTTATGACACGTATGGCGATGAATGGAAAGGTGCTAACCCTTCTCTTTGGTTTCAAATCATGCGACAACAAGGCTTCCATGTTTCATGTGGTGAGTAATTAAGCATGCATGAATTTAGTATATTCAATATATTAATATGGAAAACAGAACCTAATGGTGAGTGATGTTAATGGAAATAGGTATTTTTAATGAATATAAAGATGCAAATGGGTCTTTTAAGGAATCGTTAACAAAGGATGTCCATGGCTTGCTTGACTTGTATGAAGCTACATATCTGAGAGTGCAAGGTGAAGATGTACTAGAAGAAGCTCTTGTTTTTACAAGAACTCGTCTTCATAAAATAGCACATGATCTTACTAAGACCAACGCTACTTTGTCTACCCATATGCAAGACGCATTAACGCTACCTTTACAAAAAAGGTTGCCAAGACTCGAGGTGTTGGGTTATATCGAATTCTACCAGAAACAAAATTATCATAACGAGTCTTTACTTAAACTAGCCAAGTTAGCATTCAACTTGCTTCAATCATCCCATAGGAAGGAGCTCAACCAAATGACTAGGTATACGCATATACTTTGTTTATCAATAAAAGAAATTTAAATACAAAATGATAGGAAACTTTGCCTTTTATTACAGTTTATAAAGCAGAAAAAATTCATAAACTTGTCTATGGATGTTAATTTATCTTATCGTAGGTGGTGGAAAAAACTTGATGTCCCAAACAATCTACCTTATGTGAGAGATAGATTGGTTGAGTGTTACTTCTGGGCACTTTGTGTATACTTTGAGCCAAAATATTCTCAAGCTAGAATTTTTTTAGCAAAAGTATTTTCGGTAGCAACAATTGTTGATGACACTTATGACGCATATGGTACTTACGAAGAACTTAAGATCTTTACTGATGCAATTCAAAGGTATTGATGGAAATTCTATATATAACTTCGACTAATTAATAAACACATTCTTGTATTATTTTCTAATACAAAATGTAAATTTCAAATTAACTATAGGTGGTCAATATCATGCATAATTGATCCTTTAGATAGTTGGGAATGGAAGTAACCTATGTAATTCTTCAATTCTGTTGACTGTAACTTCAATAAAACATCATCGTTCATTATCAAGTTTCATTATCAGAAACCAAAGATAAGAAACACATATTTGTAATTCTTACGATCTATTCAATAAAACATCATCGTTCATTATCAGTTTTGTTATCGATTTGCGTATATCCTTTGTAAATCTTCCAACACATGTGGTATCAGAGCCAGATTTATCAACGGTTATGATCATCATCGTGAAAATTATCAATCGGAATAGTACCCTGTTTCGCTATAGAAAAACAGAGACAAAGAAATCATCACACAAACCCGGAACATGGATTACTGGCCAATCAGAACAAGATAGAATCATGACATACAAGAAGAGTATCCGTAAATTACATCAGAACTGGAGAGGAAGACATAATTCGGCAAGAACACACGATTCCGACAAGACATTAGAATTTCAAACAGAAAGTTAAACGAAGATCTTAATCGAATCAACGGTTATATTCTCTTCCCTTTAATCATTAATAACAAATCGAATACAATAAAGAAACTTAATCCAATCCAAGATATCAAATTGTTTTGATTATCTCTGTTTTGGAAGAACAAAAGAATTTCCCACCATTTTTTTTAAGAAAATCTAAACGTTTCTGGAACGATTTTTTAATCTGTTCATCAAACACATAATGATTTGATTTTATAAACAATCTTAAAAAAACTGATCGGTGGATTAAGATTTGAATTTCATAAACAAAACCCAAACCATACTGAGTTTCTAAAAATTACCAGAGATGTATTCGATTATAAGATAATAACTTTAGAGTAATTTAATCAAGGAAGAATCAAAGCGAATATTGTGGAAACAAAGAATCAAGAAGAAAAAGATTGAAATTCATTTTAATCAGAAAGATGAAAAAAAAGGGCACTTGTAGTAGAAAAAAACTTTTCATAAAGATTAATTGACTTTGTAAAGTCAACACTTTTTTAATAAAATAGAAGAGAATCTGTGTATTTTGACAATCTTGAAAAGAGAAAGATTTTTGGTTTATTAAAAAAATCAAAATTGGTATAAGACAAAAACACAAGAACAACAAGAATTGTGACCAAAAAAAAATAATAGACGGATACATGCGGAAGCCAGTAATCGCGAAAGAATGCGAGAAATTGAGAAAGAAATTACGACTCAACAAGCGAAGTATTGCTCCGACTATTCAAGAGATAAATAAACGGGTGGCTACGAGAAAAGAATGCAAGAAACTAATACAATGCAACAAGAAGATGTGCGAATACTGCACGATAATAAACATAGATTAATTTGATTCATATATGACACCGAGTTCAGTCGTTCACACTCTCATATATGAAAAAAAAATTAATCGGATTCATATATGACACCGAGTTCATACTCTCATATATGAATGGCCGCCCAAGAAGATAGAGAAAACGAAAAAAATGGAGCAAACGATATTAGCCGGAGTTGAGAAAGGAAAATAACAAAAAAGCTAAATGAAGAACATTGGAGTCGGAATCTACAAATCAAGAACATGAAGAAATGAAGATAACAAAACCTTACGAAATTAAAGAAAAGTTTAGTTTAAGGGATGGTGTTAGAATATAAACTAAACTTATGTTATGTGTTTATTATGTATTAATTAATAGGATAGGATATAGTTATGACGGTTGGAAGTTTGTTTCATAACCGCCAATAACTGCCATAACCATCACTATATATTCATTCGACTATAAACATTTGTGAGTGTGAGATTTTTATTGTTTTCATACATTCTCTCCACACCATTTCTAATAAAACTTTGTATGTTCTTCATATTATTGTTATGTTCCAACATTGACGATGTTAATCCGATTACAATGATGTTTATCCGCTGCTTATGATGATCACGGTCCAACATGTTTGTAATTCTTACGAAACACATATTTGTAATTCTTACGATAAGAAACACATATTTGTAATTCTTACGATCTATTCAATAAAACATCATCGTTCATTATCAGTTTTATACAGCAGAATCATCATCGTTTGGATTGGGAAATTCTTATAGTCTCCTTATCATAGGTTACATCCATTCCTAAGAAATAATGTAGCTTTCCCATGTCTGTCATTTCAAATTCCCTTTTCATGGATTCCTTGAAAGATATAATTTCTTCTATGCAGTCACTAGCTATGATTAAGTCATCTACATACAAGCATACTACTAGTCTAGAAGATTTTGTTTTCTTTAGAAATAAGGTATGTTCAAATGTGCACCTTTTGAAGTTATGTTGTTCAAAGTATTGACTGATTCGACTATACCATGCTCGCGGTGCTTGTTTTAAACCATACAGTGCTTTCTTTAGAAGACATACCTTGTTTTCATTTCCCTTTTCTATATATCCCTGAGGTTGTTCAATATACACCTTTTCTTTCAATTCTCCATTCAAGAATGCAGTTTTCACATCCATTTGATGTAAGTACCACTTATTTTGAGCTGCTAAGGCAAGTACTAGTCTTACAGTCTCAAAACGAATCACTGGTACAAAAACTTCTTGATAATCTATCCCATATTTTTGTTTATAACCCTTTACTACCAAACGAGCTTTGTATTTATCTATATTTCCATGTTCATCGTATTTGGTTTTGTATATCCATTTCACTCCTATGGGTTTTTGATCATTTGGTAAATCCACCAACTCCCAGGTTTTATTCTTCTGTATAGATTCTATTTCCCTCTTCATTGCTTCCTTCCATTTCTCATCCTTACTAGCTTCATCATAATTAATCGGATCAGAATCAGTATAAAATGCAAATTTTGCAGCTTCCTGATGTCTTTGATATAAGTCCCGTACTTCTGGACTGCTCAATGGTTGAGTTCTACTATAAATATCAGCTAGTGTACGTATTTTTAAAGGAGGGCTTTGACTGGATGTTGTAGCATCTAAATTTTCATCATCAATTTGTATTTCTTGCTCTTCCTGTCTTTCATTTTCAGATACATTGTGTATGGGTGAGTATTCTTCATTTCTTGATGATTGGCTTTCTATATTGTTTTCGTTTCTTTCCATATTTTCATTTTCATCTAACGTTGTAGCGTTTTCTTCTTCCTCTTCTTCCTAAATTCTATTTTCATCAAATATGACATCTCTGCTGATTATAGTTCGTTTTGTAACTGGGTTATATAATTTATAGGCTTTACTATTTTCACTATAACCAACAAATATTGCCTTTTCGGTTTCATCATCTAGCTTTCCACGTTTTTGTTCTGGAATATGTGCATAGGCAACGCATCCAAATATTCGTAAGTTTGACACATCAGGTTTTATTCCAGTCCATGCTTCTTCAGGAGTTTTATCACTAATACTTTTAAAAGTTGTTCTATTTAGGAGATATGCCGTACAACTTACAGCTTCTCCCCAATATTCATTAGGAAGTTTCTTTGTCTTCAACATACTTCTGCTTAGTTCCATTATAGTCCTATTCTTGCGTTCAGCAACTCCATTTTGTTGTGGTGTGTAACTTGTGGTCAGCTGATGATGTATTCCATGTTCTTGTAAATATTCTTGAAAGGCATTTCCACAATATTCACCTCCTCTGTCAGTTCTAACGTATTTGATTCTCTTATCTGATTGATTTTCTGCTGAGGCTTTGAATATTTTGAAAAAATGTAACGCTTGTGATTTCTCTTTGAGGAAATATATCCACGTTTTCCTTGTAAAATCATCAATAAAAGTAATGAAGTATCTACATCCCCCTATTGTCTGAGTTCTCATTGGTCCACATATATCTGAGTGAACTAATTGTAGGGGATTCTCTGCTCTCCATCTTGCTTGTTTGCTAAATGGTTTTCTTGGATGTTTTCCTAAAGCACAACCCTCGCATACATTCTCTGTCTTCATAACTTAGGTAAACCCTTCACAGCACGTTTATGTTCCATCTCAATCAATGTTTCATAGTTAATATGACCATATCTTTGATGCCACAAATCAGAATTGTTTTTATTGGATTTATATAACATTCTTGGTAAGTACTGATTTGGGTATAAGGGAAACATTTTATTTTGAGTCATGGCCGTCTTTGTGATGGTCTTTCCTTCATGGTTTTTAATAGTACAAGCTCCCCTTTCAAATATTACATTATAACCTTTTTGTAATAATTGTCCCACACTAAGAAGATTATGCCTTAACCCTTCTACGTAGAATACATTCGGTATCTTGTTAACTTTATCGTTTACTTTTATGCATACATCACCACTTCCTAATACCTGGAGTCTTTTATCGTCTCCTTTCTTACTTCTCGTTTATCTAGGTCATTAAATGAGACAAATATATTCTTATTTCCTGTCATATGATTACTACATCCGCTATCCAAATACCAACAACTCGTGTCTTTATCTTCTTCAATATTGAATATCATGAACATGCTATCTTGTTCTGATAAGCTCTTATTATCTTCTTTACATACCATAGCGGATTCATCTTTCTCATTTTCTTCCTTATGCCGACAATTTCTAGCTATATGACCTAACCCTTGACAATTGTAACATACAATGGGTCCATATCGCTCTGTTCTTCCTCCTCTTCCTCTTCCTCTTCCTCTGTAGCTGTTATTGTACCTATTTCCTCCTTTATTCTTTCCTTGAGTCCCACTTTGCACTTGAAATGCTTGATCCATGACGTGTGTGTCATATTGTTTAAGTCTTAGTTCATGGGATTGTAGTATTCCCATGAGTTCTTCAATTGATATGTTTTCTAAATCTTTGGACTCTTCTACAGCTACTACTACCGACTCATATTTTCTAGTCATGCTACGTAATATTTTCTCAACTACCCGCGTATCGCTTAATTCTTCTTCATTCATTCTTAATTGATTAACTATTGTAGTAACTCTATCAAAATAACCTTCTATTGTTTCTGTCTCTATCATTCTTAAAGCATCGAATTCGCATCTAAGGGTTTGTAGTTTTACTGTTTTTACCTGTCGTTCTCCATGATAGGATTTATATAATATTTCCCATGCTTCCTTAGATGATTTTGCATTAGCAATCCTTTCAAATATTGTTTCAGTTGATGCTTGGAATAAATAATGAAGTGCCTTCTTATCTTTCTTATTTTGTTCTTTGTGTTCCTTTCGTAAAGCATCGCTTGCATCAACTGGTAATTCCCTAACACCATCCTCTACTATACTCCACAAATCTTGGGACTCTAAGAGTACTTTCATTTGAATATGCCAATGATAATAATTTTGTCCCACTAGTTTTGGAATTTGGGTTTGTACTCCTCCTTGTGTTGTCATGATTTCTTTTTCCTTTAATTATTTTGTTATATATATTGACAACAAAAAAAATATATTCTAGAACATAAATAAAATCAATTCAATATTCTGAATTAATTTTTGTCCGGTCTATTTCGTTTGTTTCGAGGGTTGACCTTTTGGGGTCAAACTATTTCAAAAAAATAATAAACTATTTCTTTTGATTTCCCTCGCTAGATCCAACGAACAAAGTCAACAAACAACGTAATCTGAACGGTTTCTAGAATATATTCTCTAATCTATATCTTAATTCTATAGAACTATCCGTACGTAATTCCTTGTATATGTTAATAATTGTTGAGCGGTAAACTACGGATAATAATCAGATTATATAATACTCTGTTTTTTTCGTGGGAATACAATAAACGAAAACGAATAGAGAGATCAGGGAATTTACAGACCATTTTCCTTATGATTTGATATGAGATCTTTGTTGAAATGATGCGGGTGAATCCTTTTGTAGTTTCAACGAATCTTTAAACTCTTCAGGATGATTGAATTTGATTCCTCTGTTTTTGTTTCGACCGGTTTGATCAAGGATGACGATCAATTATGTGATTCCTTGTTGACGTTGATTCGTCTGTGTTCATGATTGATCCTTTAGACAGTTATATGAAACGAAGTTGTGGTACTCTGTTTTCTGTCCGAACGCAGTAACCGGTATTAACAATTACTTTCGATTGATTCTTCGTTACTTGGCTCTGATACCAGTTTTGTTGGAAGATTTACAAAAGATAGATACAGATTTGCAAAGTAAACTGATAATATTATTGATTATTGTTTCGGTTGTTTTGGTTTGATATACAAAACTTGATAACCGTAACAATGATACATATGGTACATATATATACTAGTATTCCTATAAGTTAACCGTCACGTTGTTTAAACGAAACGTTATGTCTTCAAGTTGAACCGGTACGTCTTGATGATCATTAACCATTGCGTCTTCTTTGAACCGGCGTTAATATGTTGAACCGATGTATTATAATAACGATTATATCTAGCTTACATTATAGTTATGTCCAATATAGACGAGCTTCCACAATACATGAAACAGATATATCAAGCGCTGTTGGATGTTTACCAAGAAATGGAAGAAATCATGGGAAGGGATGGAAAAGCACATCATGTTAGCTATGCTAGAGAATCTGTAAGTTATTTTCATCGTCTTTTATTAAAGTGTAACTTTTGGTGCATGCATGCATCTAACTATACATGCATGTGGTCACATGTAGATG
The DNA here is from genome assembly GCA_028751855.1 of Ambrosia trifida. Taxonomy (NCBI): domain Eukaryota; kingdom Viridiplantae; phylum Streptophyta; class Magnoliopsida; order Asterales; family Asteraceae; genus Ambrosia; species Ambrosia trifida. The sequence continues at coordinate 57,601,348 of CM054129.1, read as the reverse complement.
AAAGAGTTAACTAGAAGCTATCTGAAGGAAATGAAATGGGCTAATGAGGGGCATGTACCAACAACAGAGGAGCATATGGAAGTTGCATTTGTTAGTAGCGGGATTGGAATGCTGACAATAACATCTTTTGTAGGCATGGGTGATAAGGTCACCGACGAGTCGTTCAAATGGGCTCTCACAAATCCTCGTCTTATCAAAACCTCAAGCGTTATAACTAGACTCATGAATGATTTTTTCTCTCAGAAGGTACATGAGATTTTTTGTTCGAGAGATTCTAAGCATTTTGTTTTTATGCTAGTATTGAAATGGTAGTTACTGATTGATAAAATGTGCAGGAAGAGAAAGAAAGAAAGCACGTCGCATCTAGTGTTGAAAGTTACATGAAGCAATATGATGTGGCCGAGGAGTATGTTCATAGCGTATTTAGCAATAAAATCGAAGACTTGTGGATAGATTTAACCCAACAGTTCCTCACGAGTAAAAATATACCGACACCTCTACTATATTGTGTGATCAACTTGACACGGTCAATGGTTGTCATGTATAAAGGTAAGGATAATTTCACCCAAGTTGGAGAAGATATAATAGGTCATATCAAGTCTTTGCTTATTCATGGTTTAGACATATAACTTTATGTCCTTCATGCCATCAAGTGTTTAATATATACCCTCTAAGCTCTCTATTTATCTAAATAATGAGGATGATCATGTTGTACGTGTGGTGTTTAAATAACGGTGAAAGTGTATGTTTCCTACATTACGTTCAGATTTAATATTGTTGTCATTTGTATTATTATGCATTTCTCTTTCAGCAAGCTATATATTAATTAAATGCACTATAATTAATTAATATGAAAAGGAGTAGCCTGCTTACAAATCAAAGTTGAAATATAACCTTGCTTCTTGAAGAACACCACTATAACAATTTAATATACGACCAAAATAAAGAGATATTTGTATTACTGATTGCTAGAATGATTACAGATACTCGAATACAAATTGTTACAGTATTTTGACTATAATCTATCTTTTATAACTATCATAAAAATTCTCTAAGTGTTTCTCTATTCAAGAGTGCATGAATCCTTCTTCTTGGAAAGAAGGGGTATTTATAGCCTTGGAGATGTCTTGTGATTGGCTAGGATAAGAATGACAGCTGTATTGTACGATCGCAAACCGTTAACGTTGTTGGCGCTGTCATCCTGTGATTGGTCCACGTGTCCTTTAGTCGTCATTTTCTGTCCTTTTCTGTACCTCGTACCTGCAGGTGATCATGGAGCAGGGAATAACAGCCTCTGATCAGGGGCGGACCTAATGAAGAAGCAGGTGCCACATTCGTTGCGGCTCATGACTTCGCGCGCGTAATGGAAAATTAGTGGAATTTTTTTTTTTTTACGAAATTTGAAAAACGTTGCTACTAAAATGAAAAAAAAATGAAAAACGTTACTATTGAAAAACATTTCTATATCTGCCACTGCCTCTGATCGGTTATATGTCCTTTTCTTTGTCGGGTCACAGCTAGGATGTTCAAATCGCTCGCCGCTCGTGGATCGCTCGTCGCTCACTCGAAAAATGCTCGAAAAATGTTTGCTCGATCTTCCACTCGGTTGTAAATGAGCTGATTGGCTTGGTTCGATTTGTAAATGAGCCAAGCACGAGCAAATGTACGCTCGGCTCGGTTCGGCTCGAATAAATTTTTATTTATATATTATATATTTAATTATAAATACACACACAATTTACAGATAAATTTATGGCTTTATATATAACATTATATTGGATTTAACTTAGTATATACAAACAAAATATAACTAGCCCACTTAACTCAATAAAAAATTTAACACTAGATTTAATAGTAAAACCATAAGTCATGAGGTGACAGTCTTGACTTCTTTATGTTAGTAGTCGTCCATCGCTAATTGTTGCTTGATATCACACTACGTCACAATGCAACAATTGTTCTATAACATATCACACTACGTCACAATCCAACAATTGTTCTATAACATATGCTCATCGCCTCACCAACCTCAATCTAAGCCTTATCATCGGACACTAGGATTTCAATATTAGTGTTATCATCGGACAGTTCGACCTTAGTTGTCAACCGACAATGAAAACATCGAAGGAATCATCCTAATTTTATGATCGTCCAAATTACTCTCCGTTCGATTCTTGCTCGGCACTCGCTCAGAAAATTTGCACTCGAAGAATGCTCATTCGGTTTTCGACTCGATTGTAAACGAGCCGCTCCAAACGAGCCAAGCATGAGCAAAGCTCCGCTCGGATCGGCTCGGCTCGTGAACAGCCCTAGTCACAACTGGCATGTACAAGGTTACATGCGCAGGCTTCTGAAAGATTTAGTCAGCGCTACATGCTGACGTGTACAAAGATGTGGGGCCGTGCGTCCGCATAGGTACATATCTCTTCACTTCTCAATGTTAATATTGATTGGTACAACACCACGTCACAGAGCCGGCTATGAGGTGAGCCGGGTGGTCACCGGCTCCGGGCCCGACCCTTAAATGGGCCCGAACGTTTTTTTAAAATATGCGTATATATATTAAATTCTATATTTAGGATATATATTTGTGTTTTATACATTAAAGTCTTGTTAGTGGAGTTGGAAAAACCATGTTAATTTAATGTAGAGGTCTCAAGTTCAATCCTTGGCTCTAACACTATACTCAATTTTTTTTTTTATAATTCATTCATCTTTACAAAATTTTGGGCCAAATTCTTTTTCGCCCAAGGCCCAAATTTTTTTTGACATTTTCGGAGACGGCCCTGCCACGTCAATAAGTAATATATAGCCGTCATGGAAAACTGGCACCAGTGTACGAGTAAGTTTAGACTGTCGGATGCATTACTAGAAACACGAGAGAAATTCAATGGTATCACACCATGCAAGACCTAAGCAAGCTCACGTAGTTGTGGATCGGTTCATAAAATTAAAAATATTAATAATTAGATATATAGAAACTTAATAAATAATCCTAGCTATATAAGTAAAATCAAAACATATACAGTTATCCAATTAAAAAAACAAAACAATACAAAACCAAAATTATTAATAAAAGAATGAAAAATTTTCATTTTCAACAGAGACCATAAGCAAACAACATAATTTTTGGGTTAAAGTCTTGAGTTTTTTTTTTTTTTTTTTTTTTTTTTCAAAGTAAACTTCATTAACAAAAAACGTCACAACGGACCTCAAAACAAGGACCTCCGAGCCACCAAACAAGCGATTACATCAAATCCAAGGGGTATTTACACCATAAATTCCAATCTATACTTTTAAATCTAGATCTATGCCTTAACCAAAAAAACGACATCGACTTTACATTCTCCAATATTTCTATGGGTCTTCGTTGTTTGTTGTTGAAAACACGGTCATTTCTGACATTCCAAATCATCCAAAGAGTTGTGTAAACTATACCTCTAAGGATATACTTATGGGTCAAAGTCTTGAGCTAAAAGTTAAAGTCTTCACAACATAATTCTTTGAGTCAAATTATTGAGTCAAAGAAGCATGTGTAATTATTGAGTTAAAGTATAATTATTAAGTCAAAGTATATTCTTGTTTAAAGGAGCTTTTATCTTCATCATTGTTATCTTTGTATTAGTATATATAGTGTTGTATAAAAATGAAACAACCAAGTTGAACCATTACAAGTTTATATGGTATTAGCTAATAACATAAACAAAATCCTTTTTTTTCTAGCTTTTTTCCTTCTTTCTTCCTGTTCTTCATTTCCAGTCGCCTTCTTCCTTGTTCCCATGGCTGCCGACCCACAATCTCCCCTCTCCATTCCCTTAGTCACCTTATCAACATCAAATTAACCTCCACCAACTATCTCCCACGGGAGAAATAAATTACTCCGGTCCTTTCATACCTCAAACTTTCCGACCATGTTACCGGTGACAACTTTCCTCCACCCGAAACCATCATTTCTGATAACAAAACTGTCCCCAATCCTGACTTCATTGCTTGGAAACTTGCCGATCAAAAAGTCCTTCTTCTCTTAAAACCTACCCTAACCGAAGAAGTCATGGCGGAAACTATTGGTCATACCACGGCCAAAGCCATTTGGAAAGCACTAGCCGATGCCTATAGTCACTCCTCTATTGAACGAATCTACATCCTCCAAGACTCCCTTCGAACCCTTCAAAAAGGGACATCCTTGGTTTCGGAATTTGGCCGAAAATTTAAAGCTCTAGTCGATCAACTTTCGGCTATCGGACATCCCATAAGTGACGAAAACAAACGTCATTGGTTCCTTTGTGGACTCGGCCCCTCCATTGAAAATTTTTTAACCTCTCATCGAACCATTCGTCCGGCCCTATCATTTCGTGATCTCTTGGAAAACGCCGAGAATCAATAAATGTTTGTCCAACAATAATCAAACACCTCAAGCCGCCTTTTATGCCCACCCAAACAAAACTTCTCATAACCGATCTTCTTCCTCACGAGGCCGTACCCCTTCCTACACCAAGCGTCCTCCTCATTGCCAACCTTGTCGCCACACCGGCCATTATGCGAGTACTTGTCCTCAACTCGCCACCTTTTCCCAAAAATCGATTCCTCTTGATGCTAATCTCGCCGAGGCTTTTCATGCCCAATTCAACATAGCATCAGACACTCCCGATTGGACCGCTGATTCAGGTGCTACAACACATATGTTGCCCCCATTAATGATTTACTTAATTCAAAATCTCACAATGGTGGTGTTACTTTTGGAAATGGAAAATCATCACCCGTTACTCATATTGGTAACACTAGATTAAATAAATCTATAACTTTACAAAATGTCTTAGTAGTTCCTAATTTAACAAAAAAATCTACTCTCAATTAGTAGGTTAACAAATGATTCTCCGGTTGATGTTTTGTTTTCTAATGATTTTTTCCAAATCCAGGACCAAAAAACCGCAAAGGTTCTAGCTAAAGGCACGTGCAAAAATGGTCTCTATGTTCTCACGCAAGGTCATAAGTCTCTCGTTGTTGCGCTTTCTGCATCCCACTTGCATGTATCATTCAATAAATGGCATAGTAGACTAGGACATGTCTCTTTTCATACAATTATTACTTTAAATAAACTTGCTTGTGTTTTTGTTACGTCTATATTACCCAAACCAAGATTATGTGAATCTTGTGAATTATCAAAAGCAAAACACCTACCATTTATTGATAATACAAAACGCGCACAACATGTTCTAGACTTAATTCATTGTGACCTTTGGGGACCCGCCCCCGTGCCCTCCAAGGATGGTTATTGGTATTATGTTATTTTCATCGTTAACTATTCGCGTTTCACTTTGTTCTACCCATTAAAAGCAAAATCCGAATTTTTTGCAATTCTCTCAACTTTCTTAATCTTTGTTCAAAACCAGTTTTCAACAAATGTTAAAGTATTTCAAAGTGATGGTGGCACCAAATTCACCAATCATCAAGTTCAAACTTGTATCCAACAACAAGGCATACATCATAGATTATCATGCCCTCACACACCCGAACAAAATGGTAGGGCCGAACGGAAGCACCGCCACATCACCGAAACCGGTCATGCCATGATGTTCAATGCCAATGCCCCACCCACTCTTTGGTTCGATGCCTTCACCTCTGCTACCTACATTATCAATCGCCTACCCACAAAACATCTAGACGACAAATAACCGTTTGAAGTTTTGTTCAACCAACCACCCACTTACTCAAACATGCGTATTATCGGTTGTCGAGATTTTCCCTACCTTAGAGACTATACAAAAAGTAAACTTCAACCAAGAAGTGCTCCTTGCATATTCATTGGTTGTAGTCCTAAGTATAAAAGTTTTCTATGTCTTAAACCATCATCGGGTCGTATCTACACAACTCGCCATGCCAAATTTGATGAAGATATTCTTTCTTTTCACAACAACTCCACATCCACTAATACTACCGATTTACCTATCACAAATTTTGAGGAACAAATACCCACTCTCACATCCACTAAAATTCCCTCACCAACCACCGCACCATCATACACTCATCCCATTTCGTTTCTCCCCTTATGTGATGTTCCTCTCAACCCAACATCCCAACCATTACCTTTTGATCCTACCAACCCAACCCAATCCAAATCCCACCCCCTTCACCCGCAACCGACCTATACACCTCCACCCTTTCCAGCCCACAAACAGCTCACCCCTTCGACCGAAACCCCTTCCGCATCCACCGGTCCATCTACCAACCAAATGCCTCCCTCAATCATCCCAAACCTATTAACAGATTCCCATATCTCATCTACTTCAAGCCTAACTCATCAACAACCTCCTCAAAATTTAACAACCGCACCTAACCAATCCACGAACTCTCATCCCATGACCACTCGAGCAAAGGCTGGGATTTTCAAACCAAAACATTTTCTTCACCTTGCTCAACTCACCACTCATCCTCTACACCACTCTCTATTTTCTTCAAACATCCCAAAAGGCATCAAAACCGCTCTCAAAAATCCTAAATGGATCCAAGCAATGCATGACGAACTTAAAGCCCTTCATGCAAATCAAACGTGGACTATTGTTCCTCGTCCTACTAGAACCAACATCATTGGCTCAAAATGGATTTATAGAATCAAATATAAATCCAACGGATCTATTGACCGCTACAATGAACGACTTGTAGCTCAAGTATTCACGCAAATACCGGGTCTAGATTTCTCTCACACCTTTAGTCCCGTTGTCAAATCATCCACCATCCGGGTGGTTCTTAGTCTCGCCACCATCAACAATTGGGATGTTCGTCAATTAGACGTCAACAATGTGTTCCTAAATGGTCACCTCAACGAAACCATTTTAATGGAACAACCTCTGGGTTTTGAAGATTCTCACCGACCCAACCATGTGTGTAAACTAAACCGTGCTCTATATGGTTTAAAACAAGCACCATGTGCTTGGTTTCAAAACAGTTGAGCCGATAGATCTTTGTTCATTTACAATCACCAAGGTATCTTAGTTTATGTTGACGACATCATTATCACCGGGAATAGTGAAAATTTCATCAACAACTTCACATCTTGTCTTAACAAGGAATTCAAAATAAAGGACCTTGGCTCTCTAAATTTTTTCTCGGCCTAGAAGTTCATCACACAAAATCGGGTCTTTTTCTAAATCAACCCAAATATGCCCATGATATGCTCATCCGAGTCAATTTACTTGACTCTAAACCCGTTTCCACTCCTTTAACAACCAAAGATATTTTTACCTCCGAAGGCCAACCATTTCATGACCCCACTCTTTATCGCTCCCTTGTAGGTGCTCTCCAATATCTCACAATCACCCAACCTGATCTCTCTTATGTCGTAAATCAAGCTAGCCAATTCCTTCAAACTCCCACAACCACTCATTTTCAGCTAGTTAAAAGGATTCTTCGTTATGTTAAGGGCACTTTAGCACATGGTTTAACTTTTGATCGTCCACCTAACACTACTTTATTAGGTTTTTCAGATGCAGATTGAGCTCGTTGTATCAATACACGAAGATCCACATACGGCTATTGTATCTACTTAGGAGGAAACTTGGTCTCTTGGAGCACAAAGAAGCAACCAACAGTATCAAGATCCAGCTGTGAATCCGAATATAGAGCAATGGAAAATACGGCAGCTAAAATTATTTGGTTAACTAATCTTCCTTGGGAACTTCATGCTCTACCACTGGGTCGCCCGACACTCTTATGCGACAACAAGAGTGCTTTGTTCTTAAGTCAAAATCCTTTCTCACACAAACGAGCAAAGCATATTGACATCGACTATCATTTTGTCTGTGAATTGGTAACCGCTGGAAAACTACACACCAAGTTCATCTCGACAGACAAACAAGTAGCCGATATATTCACCAAGTTTTTACCATAACCGTTATTTGAAAGATTTCGAACAATGCTTCGTCTTTGACCTCCACCGACTTGCATTAACGGGGGGTATAAGGAAACAACATAATTCTTGGGGTCAAAGTCTTGAGTCAAGAGTCAAAGTCTTGACAACATAATTCTTGGAGTCAAAATCTTGAGTCAAAGAATAATGTGTAATTATTGAGTCAATGTATAACTATTGAGTCAAAGTCTATTCAGGTTTAGAGGAGCTTTTATCTCTCTCATTGTAATCTTTGTATTAGTATATATAGTGTTGTATAGAAATGAAACAACCAAGTTGAACCATTACAAGTTTATAGAGACGTACAGAAAAAAATTATAATTCATTTAAAATCTCAATTCCCACGTACTGGCTCATGTTTCCATTCCCAACTACAAGATATAGCCCCAACCCTAACGTTGCACCACTTGGCAACAACACATAACTTATTTACATCGAATTGGAACAAGTCAGGGAATAAAAGTTTTAGCGGTTTATTCTTTAACCAAACATCCAGCCAAAATCTATTCCTTCTCCATTACCTACGACAGCTTTAATAGCATTTCCCACAACCAAATTGGAATACATCAGGTGGTTTTCAAGTTTATCAATCGCACACCATGTACCAGTTAAATACTTATTGTCAGAAATGGCCGGTCATGATCATGGGGTATAATGTAAAGCCGTAATAACCCCATAACCAATTTTCTTCTACTTTGAATCTCTGCCACCATTTTAGGGAAATATTTTCAACTTTTAAAGGGAATAAACCCAAATGTCCCTCTTCTTTTGGTGTAGTTACCCGGTCCCAAGCGATCCAACACATCTTCCTTATATCATTGTTACCTCCCAAAAAAATATCCTTTTTGCCTCCAATATATTGATGACTTTACGGGAGCTTTGTATTAAGAGAAATAGTATGTAGGTAGATTTTCCAGCATGAATGTAACACCCCAACCGATGGCGGAATCATCGAGGTGTCACGTAGTGACGATTGTTCAAAAGCACATGGTACTAAAATGTAAATATATTATTGAATAATTTAAATTGTCTTACATGGATGAAATGGGAAAAATACATAAGTCTGAACAAAACATGAAATTTGAAATAACTTATTAAAAGCAAGCACTAAAATCCAATGCTATGGAACTAAGATCAAATTGCACCTGAAACATGTACAAAATAGGTTTTGTCAACATAAGAAATGTGGGTGAGCATTCATAGTTTTAATACATATAGTAAGTTGGAAAAATGGTATACAATTCAAGTGCAAAGCTACAGTGCATTTATGTAAACTATGTATCATACAAATGAGCGAAATCAATCCTGTGACTGTATAATGTACTAAATGAATGGCGGTGTACTTATCCAAATAATTGGATAATAACTTAACAATGACCATGGATTCTCCGATGAAAAAGGGGTAGAATCAACCTAGGCGGGTTGTCAATCCAATAGCGCTATCCACTGTTAAGGTCGGCTTGTACCATGTTAATGATTTCACTAAGTACAAATGTAATCCACATGTATTGTCTAAGCATAAAGCACGTTGTAAGCAATGCACATAGTACTAGAATTGTATTGTAAAAATGTAAACTTGTATTTGAAATTGTAATAGTGTACATGTAACACCCCGAAAATGTATAAAAGCAAAAAGGGGATAGGAAGTACTCACCTTGATTACAACGAGAACTTGTAAGAAGTCAACGGGAAACAATGAATTATGCTTGAACCTAAGTATATTAAGAACGGCGATTTAGTGCCTTTTTAATGTTATTTTATAGTTATGGCGTTCGTGATGAAAATATCACTTTTGATTTATTTATTTTAAAATTTTTCAATAATCAATTTATTTAACACAAAGCGCATACTATTTAGGTTAAGTGTCAAACATTAATATAAACCACGTTAATATATATATATATATATATATATATATATATATATATATATATGAGAAAATAATTTGAGTTTAACCAAAATATATACTACTTAGTTTGTTCGAGCGTTTAATATAAACCATTTTATTTTATAAAACAATACCTAAGTATCCGTATAGAAAAATACTTATGTATGTCCAATGATTAAAATTTCCACTTTTGATACTTAAAGCTCAAAGGTAGTAGGACCTTGATTTGTTCGACATGAATATGTTAGATTACTATTTTCGAAAATATCCACTAAAAGATATTATTATAACTCTAAACTAATAAAAGTTGGTTGTAGGATACAAAATATTATTTTATATTATTTGGTATTCATATTGGTTCCATGGAAAGACATGAACAGACAAGAGGGCAAAACCAACTTATCATCTTTTTTTTTTCTATTATAAATTCATGTCATGTACCAGACAAAATAAACTTTGCCATAACATACACATGCTCTTGTCAATTACCAAGTTTTAGTAGCAGGAACACACATCATTTGTAAGTTTATATTAGAAGAAGAGGAAAGAAAAAATTAATAATAATAATACGATTCGATTGGGTACCTTAGTTGCTAAACCAAGTTGGCCGGAGACGAATAATCGACGCTTCGGATGACCGAACAGAATGAAGACGGTCTAGTAGCAACAATTGCATACGACCAAATCTTGAATCCAACGAAGTCAAACGAAGTGCGAAAGGTATGGGTTGGTCACGACGGTGGTGCGACAGAGGTTATGTTTGTCGACTACGAGAGCCGAAAGAGAGGGGTAGGAGGGTGTCGTGTGGTTCTCTTAATTGGCTATATGTGGGTCTGTTTTTGGATTTAATTGTAGTGATAACCATTCTATATACAAATCAAATTTTTGGTTTATGGAAGGTTTGGTTGATTGACCAAAGCTTGGTCAAAACCCAAGAATTGAGGCTCAATTATGAGCTGTTACAGTGTGGGATGATATTGTCGGTCAACTAGAGTCATTTAATTTTGATTATAGATTCCTAATTTAGCTACAATACTTGGTCAAGATCAAAGGGTTGTTGGTCAAACTTGGTGGTCTGCACATCGATTCAAAGAAGAAAACCAAAGACAATAGTTGGGCCGGATTGGGGTTTGGGCTAGGTAAAGAGATTGGGCCAATAGTAATTTTGTTAAGGTTAGGTTTGGGTATATAGATTGGGCTCATTTAGAGTTTGGGTTATTGTTATGTTTAAGAAACCATGATAAGTATATAAAAAAAAACTTTATAAACCTTTAACATTCTAAAAAGAAAATCTGATTTATAATAATAATAATAGTTATTATTATTATTATAGAAAAAATATAATTGTTTTGAAATAAATGAAAATAATTAGGATGGTTAGTATATATGTTCAAGAGAAAGTATAATATAGGTAAAGTGGTGACTTTACTAATCAACAATTGGGGAAAAATTCGTGATGTTACAGTCTCCCCTACTTTAGGAAACTTCGTCCCGAAGTTATTGAAAGCACAGGATTGGGTAGATGTTAGGATAATTGTGGTTTGGGTTAAGGCACGACATGAATTTATAGGTAGTAGAATAATTTGTTTCAAATGATTTGGATAAGAGTTTTTGAAATGTGTGAATTTTAAGGGTTGGATTAGGTTCGTCCGAAATAGCAAGGAGAATGAGAATCTAGCAAAATACTAAACTTTAAGTTTTAGGAATCTTAAAAGAAATGCATGAGTTGATTTGACAAATTTTGAACTAGGTGTTTAAAGCGAATATCTTTGACGTTTGACCCGAGGTTAGGAACTTGAGAGTGTAATGAGAAAGGTTTTGGGAATGTGTAACTGGTGAAGGGCAGAGGTACTAATGAAGCAGTCTCCCCTACTTTAGAATGGTTTTTGACCGAACGTTATTAAGGACATGCAACAGGATTTCGACTAACAGAGAGTGTAAGAGTATACAAAGTTTAAGGTTTTTTTTTTTTTTTTCCGTAGAGGTGGTCAATCAACGAAGGCTCCAACAAAACTAATTGAAGCTTATGTAAAATGTTCTTTATAAAAAAAATGCTAGCTATTAGTCAACGACCTAATGAAGAGGTAGTAATGGGTAGGTTCTTGGTCAGACTCCTAGTCCGCTCCCGCAGTATCGTTTATGCTTATATATAGGGTGTACCGCAGCTAACCCACCACACTCCCGATACTTTGGACTCGTACTGATTGTCTACCAACAACCTAAATAGAATTACATACCACCCTCGTGTACCTGTAAACCCATGATTGCGTTCCGGACCGTAATCATCAATTTACCTTACACTAGGGTGCTATGCTTTTCCATATCACTAACATAAGTAATACAAGAAACAATACGTGCAACCAAAATGTGTTAAGTAGTAGATAATGCTCAATAAGATGCGGCTAAAGGTTCTTCCCCTTTTAGGTTTACCCTTTAACCGTAATGAGATTAATGTGTAAGTATAAGACATGATTAGTGGTTCTTCACCTTTCGGGTTCACCTTTAACCGGTAAATTTTCTGTTCACATCATTGGGCTCTAAACAACCATATTGATAAATAATATTACAAGAATATACGTTACGAGACCAAGTTAATACGCGAATCAAACCCGAACCGATCGAACCGGGTGAGTCATCAAGAGGAGGACACTTGTCCTCCCCTCTTGATGACACACCTCACATTTGTTTTTATAAAAACCATATTACACATATATGTGTGTTTATTTTAAACATCACACACACATACATATATGGTAGAGAGAGAGAGAGTAGAGGAGCCAGAGGGTTCCTGGCCGCCGCTCAGGCAGAGCTCCGGCGGCGTCCCCCTCAACAACCACCACCCTTCCTGCTTCTATAAACACAACCGCACCCCCATCATCTTCTTACTGATTCATATACTTTGAGAGAGAGAGAGAGAGGCCCAGATTTGTTAGCTAAGAAAGAGGGTTGCCGGTCTTGGCTTTTTGCTGGACGGTCGGACTACTCAGACGACGAAGAAGGAAGACGACGGTGGTTCGGGTGAAGGGTTCCGACCAGTTTTAGGGTCACGGAAGTGGTGGTTAACGAAGAAGATGGCGGCAGTGGTTTAGGGTTTCGATATGATGTGATATTGATGATCGGGTAATAGCAAGCTACGATGGCAGAGTTCCAATAGAGGTCCTGTGTAGGGAGTCCACGAACAGGGTAAGTTCTTAGATCCTTTCATACTGTACATAATTGACTATTGATGAGTTAGGATGACTATGGTTGTTGATGAGGGTATTGTGTAGAAGAAGAAGGGCCAAGAACCGAGTCAACCCAGTTGACTCGGTCAACAAAAGTCAACGGACAGAAGGCTCGGTCAAACTGAAGAGACCCGAGAGGTATGGATGAGAACCCGAATTATCTCGACTTAAGTAGCGATATGTCGTGTGTGACACGTGGGGATTTGGATAAGTTTAAAGGACCAACCGACCCAACCCGACTGAACGGAACTAGATAAAGGACCTATAAATATAATTATAGATAGTATGAATTAATAAGATCAATAGACATGTGTTATAATATGTTGATTACGCATTGACAGATAATAAGATAGATGATTAGGATATAGAACATGGATACAAAGCATGACATAGTGGATATTTAAGTAACTGTGTGTGAATTAGTGTGACTAATATATAAGATATGGACATGAGACATAAATGGACACTTAGAACCTTGGACAAATTATAGATAGATCTCTGGACATTCAAGAGAATATTATAATTACTATAATAACCAATTTATAATGGACTGATAATTTGAGTACAAATATACGACCTGAACATACAATTGGACCTACCACATATTTATTTACAGGGCATGAGAATTGACATATTTATTTACACTTGACATTAGCGTAAAGCCTTTGAGTCATGAAACATGATAAGCACTTAGGACATATTATTTGGATACAAACTTAGGGTGCTACATAATAAAGATGGGACCTTTGATTCACATATATTATTATTATTATTATTATTATTATTATTATTATTATTATTATTATTGACCCGACACTTAGAGCATGGAGGGATGTAGAACGCTACCACATGAATATTAGATATTTGCTTGTTACTTGTGACATGGAATACAATTAAGACCTAAGATAATAAGCCCGACAAATAGAAGTTCGGATAAAGAACTTAAGTGTACCCACACGTGTAACCGCGATCTTGGTTATACGCACTAATGTTTATGAACTTGAATAGAATCTTGCCAAATGATCGATAGATGGAAACTTAACTTGGGATGTTATTGGACCGTGTGAAACGCCGCTAAGGTGAGTGTAACACCCCAACCGATGGCGGAAACATCGGGATGTCACGTATTGATGATTGTTCAGTAGTTCATGGTAAATAATAAATTTCAATAATTGATTTAAATACATTACATACAATTGTTCTACAAGAATTTGTACATTAAATGAGAAATACTAAATATGCATCTTCAAGCATTAACTCTAAACTCCAAGCAAGCTATAACCTGAAACATGTTAAGTTTGAAAATATTTTGGGTCAACAAAGTTTGTGAGAATTACATAGGTTTTGATAATCGAATAAAACTTGTACAATTCAAGTGTCATGGCAAGTCTAGTCCATATGTGAAAACATACTAGAAGTAAATCGAGTGCATAATCAACCCTTGTGACTGTTATAATGTGGTACATCCCATACGCTCATGGTTCACTCGAATATGTTATGCGATAACAATCACCCACGCTACCTTTGTAGGAGGCACGTATCCGGGTGGGATTGTCAGTCCCAATAGATCTATCATTGTATACCGTCGGCTGATCAATGTTAATGATTATGCTAGAATTGTGCTTACCCTAGTCATGTTCAAGACATAATGCAACATAGAAAAAACACATAGACACTTTGATGATTGAATTGCATATAGAATGTTGTAACATGTTTCACCCAAAAAACGGTGATAAATAGAAAAGGGGCTATGTAAAACTCACTTTAGCAAAATGTTATGTCTCGTGAAAAAAATAGAATAATGTGTTGTGAATGTATGCGAGGAGAATCCCAAAGACTCAACAACGTAGCTAGTCCAAATTGAAGAAAACGAAAACGAAAGAATATCAAGCTTCCAATTCGCCAATTACAAGAGCTTATAATCAAAGCTTCAATTGTAGAAGTAATAGACTATAGAAGAAAGGTATGAGGGAAAGTTTAATCGGATTGAAACAATCGATTTAGAGGTGCAAAGTATAATGGGTCATAGGTGGGTTTTTATACTAGTTTTGGAGTCAATTAGCCATTAAAATTGGTCAACACCATAAAGTAAGGTTTTATGATGAATTGACTATTTGACTAAGACTTTGACTGTTTGACTAAGACTTTGACTGTTTGACTTAGACTTTGACTAATCAATTTAAGGAATGTGTTAAGTTTATTTTCTTCTGAAATACTACACAAGATGATAGTTGGCTCAGTTGGTTGTCACTGTGTGTTGGTTGGCTGTGGACGCGGGTTCGAGTCGCGGTCCACACAAATCTTTTTTTGGCAATTATTTCCCTAAAACTATATTATTCTAAATTCATAATATGATTATATAAGCCCGAAAGTGACTCGAAATATTTTTAAAACGTACAAAAGTGTCGAGATACAAATAATTATTAGTTTAAGGTATTTAAAACATATATTGTTTAAAACAATACATTCTTTTTATCAAAAAAAAAAAAGAAAAAAAACAGGGGAAATTCGCGATGTTACAGTCTCCCCTACTTTTGGAAACTTCGTCCCGAAGTTATTAAAAATACAGGTTTGAGGTTGATTAGGTAGAAATTAAGGCAGTTGTGGTTTGGGTTAAGGCACGACATGAATTTATAGGTAATAGAATAAATTGTTTCGAATAATTTGGATAAGAGGTTTGAGATGTGAGTTTTAAGGATTGGTTTAGGTTCGTCTGAAGTAGCAAGAAGCATAAGAATCTAGCAAAATACTAAACTTATGTTTTAGGAATCTTATAAGAAATGCATGAATTGATTAGCTATATGAAAACCAAATGAACTACTAAAACCTTATTAGAATTTCACACTACCTTAACGTACCTGTAAATTCAGGATTACGTTCCGGACCGCAATCACCAATTTACCTTACATTAGGGTTTTGTGTCCTTCTATGACTCTAAACACACATGTAAGTAATGCAAAATAACCTTGTGATTGAATCGTTTACAATGTATCCAAAAGTGAGTCCAAATGTTGAGTAGGAAAAAGACTTCTACCAGTCAGTGAGTAAGAACCTCTACCGATTGTTGAGTAGGTGCGATAGCCTCTACCAGTAGTTGAGCAGGTTGTAGGGCCTCTACCGACTGTTGAGCAGGCATGATGACCTCTACCAATCGTTGAGTAGGTTATTTGGTACTCAACTAACTGTTGAGCAAGTACTCCATCCTCTACAAGTTGTTTGATTAAGTGTACCAATTATTTCACACATAAATTGCAAATTGATAATATGTACATATAAACAATCAAGTATCAAGCATAGCATGCGAGTTGTAATAGTGTTGTCCTAGACAAGGTTAATGACTCTAGGTGTGTCTATAGCAAATAGTTTATATTCCATGATTTCTAGTATCAAATGTTTAAATATGGTAGATAATCGAATCCTCATGTATAACTAAGGATTAAGTTTGATGCAACACACAACCAAGTTTCAATAGTTTGGTTATCATGGGTAACTAGTTCATGTTTGAGAATGTGAAGGATATGAATTTAGTTCTTGAGAGGATGATGAAAAATCTTGAAGCAAAATCAAGGTTGTGAGAGATAGTGAATGTGAAGATAGTTGATAAAGAGTTTATTTTATAGTAAGGAGATTATGTAGCAGTGTAAATTTTGGGGTTTGGATCAAAGGTTATAATCAAGTGTATAAGAAAACATGATTGTGATATATGCCAAATATTGTAAAAATTTGAACAAGTTGAAAATGAGTGAGTGTCGATGGAGAATTTAGAGACTAGATATTATTCCTATGAATAAAAATCTTATTTTCAAAATTGGTTTTATACATAAAGCAAAAGTTGTTAAATAGTACAAGCTAAGTGGGCTTTGATTAAAATATTCCCGTTAGTTGGAGATTTCAAACATGACATTAGGTTTTGAAGATCAAGGTTCTATTAAGTGATTTTTAATAGTTTAAAGCATTATATAGAAAATTGTTTGTTACGTCAATAAATAAACAATTGAATTTAAGTTCGAGGACATCTTTTGACAACAAAATATGTACTCTGTAAAGTTACTAGGTAATGAAAATACAACAGGATTTAGAAATCTTTAGTTTGAGCTAAGGTATGAGGTTATAGTTTTTAAAAATAAGTAACATGTGGAGAAATGAAATAATATGATTTGGGTAGGGTGTTGAATATTTAAAAAGTGGCTAAGATGGTAAGGTGAAGTGTGATTGTGAAATCCATAGATGGTTATGAAATGAGATTGATTTAAGCTGTAAAATTTTGAGATTTTAGAGCTTAGTTTAAGGAAAGTGAGTGTAATCATTTATTCATTAATTAAAACGAATAAACGAAAATGTTGACTTATCAAAACTTCTAGATTCTAATAACATAGTGAAGACATGCTTTAGCCTATAAGTGAACACTCATCCCGAGAATTCCCAGGTAGGCATCCGGGTCCCTCGTTTGATTGGGATTTATGCGCAATGCCAGTCCTAGACAGAAAACTCAGAATACAGGCGTTCACCCTTCCAGATTGCACGTGTTCGTTATTAAAATCTAGAACTTCGACGAGATCTTCAACGTGGTTCAGGCTAAACCTGAGGATTTGTCCTACTAGTCTAAGAGTAAATGTTGTGATGGAGAGCACTCTTCTTGTAGGGACTAAAGTAAGGATAAGAAGTAGGATAGAGAATAGAAACAAGTAAGGTTGCAAGTAAAAGGAGCAAGTACTGGTTAAAATCCTATGGTTATAGACTAGATTATTTTTTTTTCTAATAACCTAATTCCCTATAACCATGGCTCTGATACCAATCTGTAACACCCCAACCGATGGCGGAAACATCGGGATGTCACGTATTGATGATTGTTCAGTAGCTCATGGTAAATAATAAATTTCAATAATTGATTTAAATACATTACACACAATTGTTCTACAAGAATTTGTACATTAAATGAGAAATACTAAATATGCATCTTCAAGCATTAACTCTAAACTCCAAGCAAGCTATAACCTGAAACATGTTAAGTTTGAAAATATTTTGGGTCAACAAAAGTTGGTGAGAATTACATAGGTTTTGATAATCGAATAAAACTTGTACAATTCAAGTGTCATGGCAAGTCTAGTCCGTATGTGAAAACATACTAGAAGTAAATCGAGTGCATAATCAACCCTTGTGACTGTTATAATGTGGTACATCCCATACGCTCATGGTTCACTCGAATATGTTATGCGATAACAATCACCCATGCTACCTTTGTAGGAGGCACGTATCCGGGTGGGATTGTCAGTCCAATAGATCTATCATTGTATACCGTCGGCTGATCAATGTTAATGATTATGCTAGAATTGTGCTTACCCTAGTCATGTTCAAGACATAATGCAACATAGAAAAAACACATAGACACTTTGATGATTGAATTGCATATAGAATGTTGTAACATGTTTCACCCCAAAAACGGTGATAAATAAAAAAGGGGCTATGTAAAACTCACTTTTGCAAAATGTTATGTCTCGTGAAAAAAATAGAATAATGTGTTGTGAATGTATGTGAGGAGAATCCCAAAAACTCAACAACGTAGCTAGTCCAAATTGAAGAAAATGAAAAAGAATGAATATCAAGCTTCCAATTCGCCAATTACAAGAGCTTATAATCAAAGCTTCAATTGTAGAAGTAATAGACTATAGAAGAAAGGTATGAGGGAAAGTTTAATCGGATTGAAAATATCGATTTAGAGTTGCAAAGTATAATGGGTCATAGGTGGGTTTTTATACTAGTTTTGGAGTCAATTAGCCATTAAAATTGGTCAACACCATAAAGTAAGGTTTTATGATGAATTGACTATTTGACTAAGACTTTGACTGTTTGACTAAGACTTTGACTGTTTGACTAAGACTTTAACTAATCAATTTAAGGAATGTGTTAAGTTTATTTTCTTCTGAAATACTACACAAGATGATAGTTGGCTTAGTTGGTTGTCACTATGTGTTGGTTGGCTGTGGACGCGGGTTCGAGTCCCGGTCCACACAAATCTTTTTTTGGCAATTATTTCCCTAAAACTATATTATTCTAAATTCATAATATGATTATATAAGCCCGAAAGTGACTCGAAATATTTTTAAACGTACAAAAGTGTCGAGATACAAATAATTATTAGTTTAAGGTATTTAAAACATATATTGTTTAAAACAATACATTCTTTTTATCAAAAAAAAAAAGAAAGAAAAAAAATAGGGGAAATTCGCGATGTTACAGTGAGTTCGTGTACTTCCCCTTTTTCTGTTTTAAATGCTTTGGGGTGAACATATGCTTGTGTGTGTAAACTGTTTTGTGTAAACTTACTTGATGTGATGAGGGCTCCCGAAACCATATGCACACTCATTAACCCAAGGGAATTGGGCCACTTAATATATGGGTAGTAATACTTGGGGAATCCCCACGCACAGTGGATCCGGATGCCCGGAAAACCCTCCACTGAGGTCTGCGGACCGTTGCGGCTTATATTTTGCCGTGAGGAATCCATAATGGGAGTAGATGGATTCAGTGTTAGGATTGAGGAGTGATACTTGTACATCACTATGTTTAGAACTGTGTAAACATGTTTCCAAACTACTAAACTGTTTTGGATTTACTTAATAACTTACACGGACTCACCAGCATAATTGCTGACCCAACTCTTTTTAAGCATGTGTTCAGGTACTGCATTCGGATGATTATGAAGCATACGGATTATGATCATATGTTGCGGATTAGAGATTATCATGTTAGAAGGTTCGAGCTTTAAGCGTTGCGGTTTAGAGCATCTAGAGATAGGTACGGATAGAGATCGGATCGACTAGTGGATTACACTCCTCAACTGCTTCGACGATCGCCGCGTCTCGTCCCTGCATTAGACTTTAGTTATATTTATATATTGTAATTACATTTTTGGATTAGAAATTGTAAAAACAAATAAATATTAATTATCGTTGCTTCCGTTGTGCAAGTCTGTTACCAAACTGTCGTAACGTCCAGCCCCCTCCTGGTCAGGTTGTTATAGTTGGTATCAGAGCAACGGTTGTGGCGAAATAGGATATCTCCAGATATCCCATACCACACCAGGATAACTTAGAGAACTTAGTGTTTAAGACTCTAAGATTACCTAGCTAAGAAACGCCATGAAATTACATAAAACTGACCAGAGTAAGAAACGAAATAAGTCAAGACTCGAGTACCTGAACACACTAGAATGCTTACAGGGACTTAGAACCAGTGTGACTAGTATACGAGCTTTCAGTGATACGTGAATGATGACTACGACGGAGATTACTAGAATAATTCCGTGAGGTAAATTGACGATTACATTTGACGCATGTAATTGTGAATTTACAGGCACGTAAAAGTTCTAAGAAATCCGAAGAGTCGCCGAAGTTGTGAGCATTAACCATGATGGCCATGAACTAGTATGAAGTAACGGACTACGTTAGAGTCGTAAGCAAATAAGCGATGTGCTAATGCAACCATAGTAAAGGCGTTAAACTTGATATATATGATACATGACGTATTTAGATAAGTATGTATATATATATGTATGAAACTACATGAATGTTACTATTTATAAATGACCTTCTTGACCCAGTTATGAGCTAACTATGAAAGCTAGGTACCTCGCCAAGACCTGGCGCAACAATTTAAAAAGAACCCGCGATACTAAGGCAAGGCTTGATCAACTTAGCGAATGGATAATCTGATAAGTATTACTTTCAACCAAGTAGTTACTGTTTGCTTTATTAGTGCGTGATTCTGGTATATATATAATTCATGCATTCATAAACATAGAATCATACATTTGCATTCATCGATCAGGTACATGTTTTACCTTTAAATGATAGATCCCCTTACTCGAACATGACAGACTTAAACCAAATATAGTGTTTTGGATTTGTAATATTAAGACAGGTCTTATAGAACACTCCCAAGTGACAATAGAAACATCAATTAACTATATTTAAGGGTGCGCGTGAACCATGAATAGTTGATCCGGTGACCCGAAGAGACTAAGATTGAACACTACATGAGGTATTTATAAGGTTTAATATGTATTCTACCGCTTTGATACCTATGATGTCTTTAGGTTAGTGTCAAAACCTTTGGATTAGTACCATAGCATGATAATGCGAAGACGAATTATTAGTATGAAACATGTAGAATTATATAGGTAGGCCCTACGGGGGAAGCATAAGCGTTTGTGAAAACGACTAAAAGGAATATTATACCATGACAACCAAAGATTTATGAGAGGAAAACAGGCTATATTAGAATTATAAGCAAATATATGAAACACTTGTGTGAATAAAGTATAGGTTTTGAACTTGACATTCTTAATACGATTTGGCGTTTTACGATAGTATATACATATGTGACTCTATTTAAACCATTCGAACTCATGGTGCTAGTTGCAAACGACAAACCTTACAAACAAATGACAGTTTTATCTTAAAAGTATATATAGGCGTAGCTAATTTTTAACAAATAACTTTATATTATATGACTAACCTCTCTCCTGACTAAGTTGTGAATAGATAAAAAGCCCGAGATAAAGCAATGCGATCAAAAAGAATCAAGGACCCTCAGACCAAGACCGGAATACGCAGTAAAATGGTCGCAATGACACGCTTTACCAATATCTAACCGCTAAGTATTATATATTCTTTGGCGTAACACTTAATTCACAGTCCATGCTCAGGTTTGACCATCTACAACCATTAAGTTTTGAGCTGCATCACCTATTTTGTAGTACCATGATTGAGGAAATAAACCTCTAAATATAGTCATTTGGACCCTTTAGATCGGACCTGATCTATACCAACCTCCGCAAATATAAGTTAAATATAGTATGTTGGAGTTATGATCATGAAGTAGGTTTGGAAATTGATTTCTAAGTATCAGATGAAATAAACCATCTTGGAGGATGTATGAACACTATGAATACCACATCTAGCGAACCAAAGGAACCAGGATTGAACGCTAATTGAGGAATTTGTAAGATTGATACTTGTCCCGTCACTTTAAGTAACCTATGTTGTCTCTAGATTAGTGACAAAATCTTTGGATTAGTTTTGTAACCTTTTAAGCATAGTGATGAGTCATCCGCATGAAACATACTAGATTTGAATAGAATAAGTGGATCAGGACGGGGGGAGCGAAACCAATTAAGATGCCAACTATATAAAATACGTGACACATTCATAGCGAAAATTCTAAGATTTGACTAAAGTCACTATGGTTTACAATTTATTCTTGTAAAACAAGTCCCAAGACTCACGAGGAATGTCATGAAACCACTTATATGTTTAAGATCGACCTTTTATATTTATAAGTCTTGCTTACACTTACACTTAGCGTAATGCAACGCCCCACATCTCGTAGTACAAAATATAGTAAGGAACTGTCCGCGATGCCTGTAAGCACCAAAGTCATTGACAAAGGGAGCTTAGACTTAATCCCAATATTAGGCATTATAACTTATGAGAATAAGTACAACTCTAAAGAACATAGTCTAATATGAAGATCCCTATTTCGATAAGTTAACCTCCACCAAAAACATAGATTTTAAGGAACAGTAACTTTCAAAACACACATAGGATTATTCGACCATGTACGTTTTCAAATACGTTTTCTATCAAGTTTCTGGGGAGATTTTCAGTACGTTTACGAAATATCATTGGTGTGGTGGGTTAGCTGCGGTACACCCTATATATAAACACCAATGATGTATCAAAAATGGAACTGAGAATCGAACCAAGAACCAACCGTAATATGACAAATGTATAAACCATTTGTTTTAAAAACTAAACATAGCATGAGGCTTGGTATGGAACCACCTAAAATTATGATCGAGTATAAGAAAACAATTACGTAAGCACGGGCGTGTTGACCCAAACATTGAATCCGAGTATGGAGCACACTGGATTTGTTCAGTGGATAGCACGAAAATAATTCCGAGGACGGAATTCCATTGACGGGGGGAGAATGTAACAACCCGGACCTAGGGCCCAAAAATTTTTGCGTCTATATTATTATTTTATAATAACATGAAACAAAATGAGTAATAACCGAGTCGGTTACGTGCGAAACTAAAAACCAAACCATTTAATATAAATAATATTACAAGAATATACGTTACGAGACCAAGTTAATACGCGAATCAAACCCGAACCCGACCCGATCGAACCGGGTGAGTCATCAAGAGGAGGACACTTGTCCTCCCCTCTTGATGACACACCTCACAAAAACCATATTACACATATCTATGTGTTTATTTTAAACATCACAAACACATACATATATGGTAGAGAGAGAGAGTAGAGGAGCCAGAGGGTTCCTGGCCGCCGCTCAGGCAGAGCTCCGGCGGCGTCCCCCTCAACAACCACCACCCTTCCTGCTTCTATAAACACAACCACACCCCCGTCATCTTCTTACTTATTCATATACTTTGAGAGAGAGAGAGAGAGAGAGAGAGAGAGAGAGAGGCCCAGATTTGTTAGCTAAGAAAGAGGGTTGCCGGTCTTGGCTTTTTGCTGGATGGTCGGACTACTCAGACGACGAAGAAGGAAGGCGACGGTGGTTCGGGTGAAGGGTTCCGACCAGTTTTAGAATCATAGAAGTGGTGGTTAACGAAGAAGATGGCGGCAGTGGTTTAGGGTTTCGATAAGATGTGATAATGATGATCGGGTAGTAGCAAGCTGCGATGGCAGAGTTCCAATAGAGGTCCTGTGTAGGGAGTCCACGAACAGGGTAAGTTCTTAGATCCTTTCATACTGTACATAATTGACTATTGATGAGTTAGGATGACTATGGTTGTTGATGAGGGTATTGTGTAGAAGAAGAAGGGCCAAGAACCGAGTCAACCCAGTTGACTCGGTCAACAAAAGTCAACGAACAGAAGGCTCGGTCAAACTGAAGAGACCCGAGAGGTATGGACGAGAACCCTAATTATCTCGACTTAAGTAGCGATATGTCGTGTGTGACACGTGGGGATTTGGATAAGTTTAAAGGACCAACCGACCCAACCCGACTGAACGGAACTAGATAAAGGACCTATAAATATAATTATAGATAGTATGAATTAATAAGATCAATAGACATGTGTTATAATATGTTGATTACGCATTGACAGATAATAAGATAGATGATTAGGATATAGAACATGGATACAAAGCATGACATAGTGGATATTTAAGTAACTGTGTGTGAATTAGTTTGACTAATATATAAGATATGGACATGAGACATAAATGGACACTTAGAACCTTGGACAAATTATAGATAGATCTCTGGACATTCAAGAGAATATTATAATTACTATAATAACCAATTTATAATGGACTGATAATTTGAGTACAAATATACGACCTGAACATACAGTTGGACCTACCACATATTTATTTACAAGATACAAACTTAGGGTGCTACATAATAAAGATGGGACCTTTGATAATCACATTATTATTATTATTATTATTATTGACCCGACACTTAGAGCATGGAGGGATGTAGAACGCTACCACATGAATATTAGATATTTGCTAGTTACTTGTGACATGGAATACAATTAAGACCTAAGATAATAAGCCCGACAAATAGAAGTTCGGATAAAGAACTTAAGTGTACCCACACGTGTAACCGCGATCTTGGTTATACGCGCTAATGTTTATGAACTTGAATAGGATCTTGCCAAATGATCGATAGATGGAAACTTGACTTGGGATGTTATGCGACCGTGTGAAACGCCGCTAAGGTGAGTTCGTGTACTTCCCCTTTTTTTGTTTTAAATGCTTTTGGTTGAACATATGCTTGTGTGTGTAAACTGTTTTGTGTAAACTTACTTGATGTGACGAGGGCTCCTGAAACCATATGCACACTCATTAACAAATGGGAGTTGGGCCACTTAATATATGGGTAGTACTACTTGGGGAATCCCCCACGCACAGTGGATCTGGAAGCCCGGAAAACCCTCCACTGAGGTCTGCGGACCGTTGCGGCATATATTTTGCCGTGAGGAATCCATAATGGGAGTAGATGGATTCAGTGTTAGGATTAAGGTGTGATACTTGTACATCACTATGTTTAGAACTGTGTAAACATGTTTCCGAACTACTAAACTGTTTTGGATTTATTTAATAACTTACACGGACTCACAAGCATAATTGCTGACCCAACTCTTTTTAAGCATGTGTTCAGGTACTGCATTCGGATGATTATGAAGCATACGGATTATGATCATATGTTGCGGATTAGAGATTATCATGTTAGAAGGTTCGAGCTTTAAGCGTTGCGGTTTAGAGCATCTAGAGATAGGTACGGATAGAGATCGGATCGACTAGTGGATTACACTCCTCAACTGCTTCGACGATCGCCGCGTCTCGTCCCTGCATTAGACTTTAGTTATATTTATATATTGTAATTACATTTTTGGATTAGAAATTGTAAAAACAAATAAATATTAATTATCGTTGCTTCCGTTGTGCAAGTCTGTTACCAAACTGTCGTAACGTCCAGCCAGTCCCCTCCTGGTCGGGTTGTTACAAAAGAGTAAATGGGAACTAAGTGTAACATCGCGTGTTTTTACTTTTCTTATATTTTAAATTCTATATTTAAAAAATTCTAAGTTCGCCTTTATCCATTTTTTTTCTACCAATTCATGACGAGTCGTCAATATAATTTATCGTAATCAATTTAGAAACTCATTTAGTTAAGATCTTAATATATATTTATAAAACGTATATATATTTTTTTAACTAAAAGTTATAATAATTACACTTTTAGATTACAAAAAAATAAAAGGCCTAACTTAATTGCCGGTTGACTTTCATATATAATAAGAACAACATACAACATCCAACATCAAAAGATGTTGTTCGTTGCTTCTCTTTTTATTATTTCTGTTTTTTTTCGAATGGTAACAGCAGAATGCTTACAAGTAGAACAATCCCATATTAACCAAACTTTAACCCTCACATAATTCACTCCTAACCACCCTAATAACTCTATTTAATACCCAACCACATTACCCCAACTATAAATACACCACTCCTACCCATTCTAACACTTGCTCATTTCTAAATCCTCTCTAAATCTCCAAATCTCTCAAGAATTCTCTCAAGAATAAGTGAGTTTCTCACTTCACCTTCAACCTCTCTTCTACTTTCTTCACTCTCCTCTTCTTCAAACCCTTTGAGGAAACCTCTAGGACCTCTCTCCTATTTGCCATGGCAAATAAACATGAGTAGGGCACTAATTTGAGGCCTCAAATGTGGTCATCTTCTATTATCTTTTATGCACTAGGTTGTTAATAATACCAACCAAGTTCACCAACAACTCAATGATGGAGGGACTTGTGTTATGGTTCATGGTTGACAAAAGGAAGGCCAAGGCTCATCCAAACTAAGTCACCATACCCTACTTCTTAAGTTATATTATATAAATACTAAATTATATAAACTCTACTAATTTAATAACTCGGAAAGGTTGGTGGATACATCCCTACCTTGCCAATGCTTGACTCTCATAACCATCCGAATCACCTCTATGGTGGTTTGTGTTTTGGTTCGCCTAAAAGGCTTGCTTTACTCTTATGACCATCCGAATCACCTTCAAGGTGGTTTGTGTTTTGGTTCGCCTAAAAGGCTTGCTTGACTCTCTTGAATCTATAATCTAAACTCGAACCTAAGACCCTTTATTCTCTAATTCTAGTTAACCAAGGCTAAGGTACTAACCTCCCAAGACTCGTCTTTGGAACCTTACTAAACGCACCCAAAGGTGAGTTCATACTTGTCCCCTTTTTACTCTTTATCACTTTTGGGGTGTAAACATGTATCATATGCAAAACACACTAATGCTTTCATAAACACACATGCTCAATCTATTAAACATACTTATATGCTACTTGCCATGCTTATGATTCTTAGATACTTAGACATAAATCATTAACTATTATTAGCCCACTTAACATGTATAGCGCTATAGGACTAGCACACCGCCCCCTTTATGGGTCATTGTTAAGATTTAAACGACCTATCATGAATATGTTAGGTATACGATGTGGTACTCGCGGGTTTGAGTTATGTCTTTTGTATGATAGGTATGTGCAATGCTATAGTATGAGATTTGAGTAAACCATTCTAAAATATTATGTATGTAAACTAAAACTAGTATGCTCACCAATACTTTATGTGTTGACGGATATTTTATACATGTTGCAGGAAATATTTATTGCAGAACATTCAAGAAAAATACTTAGGATTGGACATAGAAACTCACTCTAGTTCAAGTTATCATATTCTTGTTATTGTATTTTTCGTTATATGAACTACTTGTATTTCTATTTTTAGACAATAAATGAAATTCTATCTTTAAACTATATTGTCACAAAATCTAGTGTCATGAAGTCTTTGAACAATCTACCACTAAGTCTCACCTCGATGATTCCGCCATCGGTTGGGGTGTGACACTAAAAGGCTCTTTGTTTAGGGAGCTGAATCCTTGGAACAGACTAGTGTCACACATATTTTTTAACCAAAAACGAGAACGTTTCCATCGCAATGATAAAGAGGAATGATGATAGACGGTCTCCCTGTCGAATTACCCTTGAACATTGTAATTCAAACATCGGTGTCCCAATAAACACAATCTAGATAAGGCTAAAATGAAATGTATCACATCTGCTACTTGTCCGGGAAACCCATTTTGGAGCATTAGGGAATCAAGAAACTCCGGTTAGCATGGTCATAGGCTATCTCGAAATATATTTTGAAAAATAAACCTTTCCCCTTATTTTTCTTTGACCAAGTTAAATCTCATTGATAATCAAAGGCTCATCAAGGACTAATTTATCTTTCAAGAAAGTGGATTGAGCATATCTGAAATCATGGAGTTCAAGACAACTTTGATCATGTGTGCCATAACCCTTGACACAACTTTATTGATAACACCAATAACATTTATAGGTATGTAATCACCAAGATGATATGGGTCCCTTTTTGGAAAAAGAGTTATAAAGGAAGAGCAACAAGCTTGGTTTAAAGTACCACTTTAGCGAAAATAGTCTAGA
Organism: Ambrosia trifida; assembly: GCA_028751855.1. Lineage (NCBI taxonomy): Eukaryota > Viridiplantae > Streptophyta > Magnoliopsida > Asterales > Asteraceae > Ambrosia > Ambrosia trifida. Next base: position 57,573,260 of record CM054129.1, on the reverse strand, counting down.
AATATATAGAAATCCATTTCTAACAACTTCCAAAACCATTACATAAATTAGAAATTAAACCAATCTTGTCCCAGGGCCTTGTTGTTTCCACAATCCCACACCGCTACCTTAATTTCAACCTTTGAAAATGGCAAAATGAGAGAATTAGCCTCGGCATCAGTTAACGTCTTGATACCTGTATAAATCGGATTCAGTCTCCGGTTAATTGTTTACTTAAACCGATCTCCAAAGATGTGACGGACCTGTTTTTTTATATGGGCCAAAATGTTGCACCACCTGCCACTAATCTCCAGGCCATAAACCCTAATTTACACATATTTGTGCTTAATTATCTGATGGAAAAAAACATATGTTTTTCTCCGTAATAAGTCCACTTTATTCTAGACTTTTGATGAATATCCTTGAATTGAATTAACTCCAACTTGGCCATCTCTTTCATACATTCCATCCTTCTGTAATCCTCCCCTTCTAACAAAGGCCTTTCCTTCAGAATCTCTTCTGTATAATGAAAATCATATAACAATTTGTCTTTTATTTCAATTGTTGGGAATCACGTAACCTATTCGGGTCAAAATCAAATAAAACTCTATTTTATAAATATATTATTTTTACACAAATAATATTAATAACATTTATCAATAAATAAAGAGAAAGCGTGTTATACAAAAAACAATATATTATTATTCAAACCGAATACGCAATCCCAATCCAGTGATCCAAATACAAATATAGAACAAATAATATAATCACAACCATAGGGTGTTTAGAAAACTACCTTGACGAAACACCAAAAGATCGCATAATGGATCTACGAACGCCACGCTAGTTAGCAAATCACCAAACTTCAAGAATCACCCGAAACACCCTAGAACACCCGTGAGGGTCTCTATCAACACGAAACAACCTAACACAAGGAAGACACGTGCCCCGAGGCAAGCACGACTTACGATCGGGGTGGGCCGTACGTAAGGTGGAGGTGGTGGTCACGGCGGCGCGTAGCGGGAGCCGGCCGGAGGGAGATGGTGGCAGAGGTGATGTTTTGTTGTGGTGATATGTTTTGTGATTAACTCCTTAATCATAAAACTCTTATGGTGGCTAGGGTTTTTCAACAAGATTAGGGTTAAGAAAATAAGACGATTATATAGTAATCATTATTTCCTCTTTGGTCCCTAGTCCTTTCTTGTTCCCAATGGACTTTCCATATAATAATCAACTAATTAATTATTAGTCCATCAAAGTTTATTAATTAATTATAAACTATATGTATTATGTTTTATTATCAAATAATAAACGTAACATTATTATTTAACACTTTAAATAATAATCACCATATAATATTAATTAATCTATAATTATCGTGCACCGACAAGTATCAATTACCATTAATTGTATTGAACAAAGATTATTCGATAATGTCGTAATAATTATTCTCTAATAATTATTATGTTATTTAACACTTTAAACGATTGAATTGATTAATCCATTTCCAATCTATTGTTTCTCTAAACAATCAACACCGACTATTCGTTAAATATTTCACAAAATATTTATTTCTTATTCGAAGTTATTTGTAATAAATAATATTTAACAATTAAATATTGTTTCTGTCTTCACAGTCCAAAGTGAATCTCTTTGGATCATACTTTGATAGTCGCATTATTAATCCATTAAAAGGTAAGTCCGAATTCTTTACCATCCTCACCACTTTTTTAACATTTGTTCAAAATCAATTCTCATCTAATTTTAAAGTTTTTCAAAGTGATGGTGGCACCGAATTCACCAATCATCAAGTGCAAACATGTTTTCAACAACACGGCATACATCATCGCTTATCGTGCACTCACACACCCGAACAAAATGGGAGGGCCGAGCGAAAACACCGTCACATAACCGAAACTGGTCTAGCCATGTTGTTCATTGCCAAAGCTCCACCCAACCTATGGTTTGATGCCTTCACCTCTCCCACCTATATTATAAATCGCCTACCCATAAAACTTCTTGACGATAAATCTCCGTTTGAAGTTTTGTTCAACCAACCACCCACTTACTTAAACATGCGTATTTTTGGTTGTCTTGTTTTTCCCTACCTTAGAGACTACACAAAAAATAAAGTTCAACCAAGAAGTGCTCCGTGCATATTCATTTGTTATAGTCCTAAGTATAAAGGTTTTCGGTATCTTGAACCAACATCGGGTCGCATTAACACAACCCGACATGCAAAATTTGATGAAGACATTTTCCCTTTCACCAAACTTGACAAAAACCAATAATACTAACCTACCCATTACCAATTTTGAGGAACACATACCCACTCCTACCAACCCTCACACACCCTCACCAACAATACCAAAATCCTTCAACTCACCCAAACCAACCATACCTTTCTGTGATGACATACCGCCCCTCACCCTTTCGATGAACCCCTCAACAGTCCACTCCCCTCACCCTTATCCAGCCCAACAAACAAATCCAACCCATCTCACTCACCTCCACCCAGCCCACCATCTGCCCCTATATCCATGGCCCACGCACCCTCTACTCACTCAAGCCCACGAAACTCCCCACCATCCGGCCCACAAAACTCTCCATCATCCGACCAAATCGACCAACCCACTTCACCTTCCGCATCATCCTCAAACTCCACTAATAACCAACACATTAACACTCATCCCATGATCACTCGTGCAAAGGACGGGATCTTCAAACCCAAACACTTTGCTAATCTTTCTCAAACCACCACTCATCCTCTACATCACTCTTTATTCTCTTCCCACATTCCAAAAGGCATCAAAACCGCTCTCAAAAATCCTAAATGGATTCAAGCAATGCATGACGAACTAAAAGCTCTTCATGGTAATCAAACTTGGACCTTTGTTCCTCGACCCGCTAGCACCAACATTATTGGTTCTAAATGGATTTATAGAATCAAATATAAATCCAATGGATCCATTGATCGCTACAAAGCACGTCTTGTGGCCCAAGGATTTACTCAAATACCAGGTCTAGACTTCTCTCACACCTTTAGTCCGGTCATCAAGTCTTCCACTATCCGGGTTGTTCTTAGCCTCGCCACCATTAACAAATGGTCCCTACGGCAATTAGATGTCAATAACGCCTTTTTCAATGGCCATCTCACCGAAACCATTTTTATGGAACAACCCCCGGGCTTTTAAGACTCAAACCGGCCCAACTATGTGTGTAAACTCAACCGTGCTCTTTATGGTTTAAAACAAGCACCACGTGCTTGGTTTCAGCGCTTAAGCTCCTTTCTTCTCAATCGTGGCTTTCATAACAGTCGAGCCGACACATCTTTGTTCGTTTACAACCACGAAGGTATCTTAGTTTATCTTCTTATTTATGTTGACGACATCATTATCACCGGGAATAATGAATATTTCATCAACAACTTCACATCATGTTTAAACAAAGAATTTAAAATTAAGGACCTTGGCTCTCTAGATTTCTTTCTCGGACTCAAAGTTCATGACACAAAAACGGGTCTATTTCTAAACCAATCTAAATATGCCCACGACATCCTCACCCAAGCCGGTTTACTTGACTCAAAACCGGTTGTGTAACGATTTGAATTTTGCCGTTGTAATCGTTTCTTTTTAGTATTATTAATAATAAAGATATCAATGGCGTTTTATCTTTCGTTCGAACTCTGTTTCTCATGTTGATATTTATGTGTGTATTAAATATTATTTACCTTATAAAATTTCAACTAAGTTTGTTGAAATTTATAAAAATTTTAACATTTAATGGAGTGTTTAGATATCTATTTGTGTAAGTTTGTAAAGTTAATAATAATAAAGATAATTTAAGTTTGATATTTTTTTGTAAATAATTGAAACTCGAGGGGCTGTTTTGACAAAAAAATAAAGTTTGAAAAAAAAATTTGCTGCCTTCTTCTTCTTCCCTATCACCGGAATTCCGGATTCTCCGGCGAAGTCAAACCCGGTGAAACCGGGTTATCTCGCCAATTCAAACTACAAACTCATTTTAATGCTTATCACGAATCTGTTCGTCATAAAATCCGGACGTTTGAAGCATTTTTGACCCGCTATAAATCGATCCCCATATCTCGGTAATTTTGTTCCAAACCGTTTCCTTATGTATTGATCCTCTGGTTATAAATATAACTCATGTTTCGATTCATAACCATCCGCAAACAAACCCACACTCCAAAAATTTAGTCTGTGAACCTGTTCTGTAGTCGCCGGAGCTTAACCGGACCGGAGTGTTCAACGTCGACCACCCCTCTTCGTCTCCAAGTTTCGACTTCGTTACTGGTAACTCTTATACGCTTTCTATACGTTTAGTGTAATTTATAATATCGCTCGATCTATTATGCAAATCATTACTCTTGTCGGGCATTGTCAATTGGTTATAGAACTTGGGTTATTGTTGGTGTGGGAATACAGGATTGCAAGAATTCTGGTTATAAATTCTTGATGACATCGATATCACAATATAGCATGTAGGCAAGCTGATTACCATTTCCGGGTTCGAACCGGCTTCGATTGTTTGAGTTTTTATTTTGATTAAATGATTTTATAATCGTTTGATATAAAATGAAAAAAAAAAGTGTATGTAGCCGAGTTGGACACTTGGACGAGACGACTGTTTCTTTTTCCAGAGTTTATTATTATTATTTTTTTAATTTATCTTATATTATTTATTTTTGTCTCAACCTTATAAGTGTATTTTTTTTTTAAGTTTTATGAAGAAATTTTGCATTGAATGGCATGAAGGATGATTCACTTGTTATTATTATTATTTAAGTAAAATCTGGTTAGATTAAAAATAATATATATATATATGGGAAAGTTAATTTGAGAACACCTATATTTCGTGCGAACTGTGAGAACGGCATCTAAAACCATTCAAATTCAAAATTTCTTTTTACATTTATCTTTATTACTAAAATACAATCCCAAAAACACAATTTACGCGTAAAAATTCAAACGTATACGAAAATAAATTGTTTTTACACACGTGTAAATTTACAGTTTATACATGTGTAAACTGTTTCATTTACACATGTGTAAAAAATTAATTTGAAAGTGTTTTTGCAAGAAAAGATGAATTATTTGAAAAGAAAATTCATTCATTAATGTTGTATTTTGATTATAATGTGGTTTGTATTAAAAAAATTGTTTTTGATTGATTTTTTTACTTGTTCTCACGGTTCTCACAATATTTAGTGTTCTCAAGATAACCCTCCCCTATATATATATATATACTAGTGGGAAACCCGCGCGATGCGGCGGCGGCGACAGTTCAGAATTCGGTTGAAATTGGTTAGTTAGCGTTGTGGCAGAAACTTCATGCCATGTTTGAGCGAAAACTTGTTTATAATAACCATGTAAATTATATCCATGGTAGGAGTTTGATTTGAACATCATACAAAAGTTAAAGTTAATGCAACAAGCGGTTATACCTTTTACTACATTTAGTTCATGAAAGTGTCGGTTTATGTACAAAAGTCGGTTACTTTTTATATATTAAGATGTGATAATTTAACGAATGAATATATAATAGCAACATAAAAGTCACCATGAAATAGTATCAGTTCTATTGTTGCTACATGCTAAGAGCATTCACGGTAAATCATCCATCTTCATAATTACACTAAAAATCACTACCTTTCTCTCTCCTAGTCTATTAATAATATTTATTTTATACTTTTATCATTACCTTTTCTCTCTCCTTTACTCACAACCACTTTTAAAAATATTAAAAAATTATGGAGGGTGAACAGTGTCTCGTCCAAATTTACTGATGAACAGTGTCTCATCTATATATTTTCTCTCATCTACTCACAACCACTTATACCCAATCTATATAATATAGAGACTCACCTCACACTATTATGAAGCATCTATTATGAATGCTCTAACATGAATAAAAATAGTTAATGGATATAACTGTTTCAAGTGTGATCTGTGTAGTTTGTAGTTTTTGAGACTAATTAAAATAAAATGTAATTCTGATAGCATTCTAATCGTTTAAGAAACAAATCTCCAGTTTTTAAATTTTTACAACCACGTAATTAGTATTAGCCTACAAAAAGTTATATTCAGTTTTATTTTAACATTACAAAAAATGATATTCAGTTTTGTTTTAACATCCACACAACATAGGATTATTACTAAAGAGCAAATATTTCATTTTTTCTATAAAGAGCACACAAATTTGTTTTATTGTATTGGTGAAAGCATTCCACGGTAATGCTTGTCATGAATGTTTTCCCTCATGAAGGTTTTCCATGAAGCACGATTAATTACGCATTTCATTTCTCAATTATAGTCAATTTGCTGCAAATGCTTTGATTGTATTTAAGAAAAGAGCATTACATATCGGCATTCATTATAGACTTTAGAATAATACCAAAAAGTTGTAATATACCCGATATTGATAGAAAGTTTGGTGGGTTAATCAAGTTTTATTCACGGGTCAATAGGTCAGGTTCATTAGCTAATATTGGAAGTGGTTTAAATGACTTAGTTGCATATTTTGAGTGAATAAAGAAACTCTCAAAGTTGAACCATAAGAATGATGTTTTAATTTATCTTCTATGCGAGTTAAATGTATTGTTATATTTGTGTGGTTCTTGTTGAGATAGTACTTTTCTACTGCATTTTGTATGCTTCCCAATGTAGGCTATTTATAGTCCAATATCCCATTGAAGAAAGAAGCCATCTATTTATAGTCCTTTTCTTTCCTTTAAATTCTCTTTGAAGTTTCAATAATACTCCTCCAAAGTGTACTATTTTCAAAGGCCTGAACCATCATAGTTACATCGGTCCAATCATTAATTCCAACGCAAACCTGAAAAAAAGAGTGAGGTTGATGAAGCAGAAGATGATGGTGACTATTCCTCTATTTTCTTCATACATAAAAATGACCAAAAGCTGAAAGTACCACTTAAAAAGCTGACTTTGACTTTCCTAAATTTTTTTGAAAAATAAGGAGGTTGTGGATAAGTATTTGAAATTAAATGGTAAAACTACAACTACTTTCAAGAAATAACACGATATAAGAAAAATGACTTGATAAAAAAATACAAATGGAAATCAAAGATGGCATCGAAAAGCTTAATAACAACCAAATTGGAAGTGAAATAGACTAAAACCCGAGCCAGGTTATTAGGGTCCGAAGGCTATTAACCAATGGTTCAAATCTTACTGTTTCTACATTTGACTAAGAAAGAATCCTCCTGAGAATATAGACATTCGAATTCTAGCCAAATCTTAAAGACCATACTAATTCAAAAACTGTCTAACAAATAAAAAGAATGCATATTCCAGAATGCATCTTTTTGAATTGAAAGCTACAGCAAGAAATACACTCACCGTCATTGCCACTAACAAAAATCCCCAAAGAAACAGCAAATTGCATTTATTAGGCCTAAATAAGAAATTAAAGAAAGACTCACCGTCATTGCCCTTACTTGTTTGAGCCCGTTGTAAACAAAAGTATAATCGACCAATTTGTAAGTGAGTCAAAACTGACCTGAAATAAAACCGTAATCAACCCGCACTAAACTAAAACTATGTTTTATATCCAGATTACAACAATCCACTATAACTGTCCAAAAGTTATGAAAATGCCAATCAGTTATACATATGAACTTATATCAGTGACCAAATATTGCAAAAACTATATTATAAAACTAATGTAATTTTTTAATCAATGGATTTAAGAGGTTGTATGGATTTAAATATACTTTTGGCTATTTTTGACCCATTTAACTTGTTAAAAGTGTTCATTTTTACTAAAATTTATGATGAGACCCGTTTGTGATAAAACATAACCCAAATCGACCCACCAATTAGTAAAGGGGTTGAAAAGACACCTTATATTACATCAATCTTCAAGCTGCTGGATAGTTTCTAAATGCAATTCCATGCCCTAATTAGAAAAAGGCACAAAATCAAACATATCAGAAATGTGGTTCGGGTTTCATCGACCAAATCACGCCATGGGCTTCTGATCAAACCCTTGACACAAAAGAGGATAAACCGAGCAGCCCCTTCCCACACGCAATCTGCTGTTGAATACAACAGTGCATCTGCAGTCCATAATGAGGCAACAGTAAATCCCAGCAAGGCTTCCAATGATCCGGACCAAGCCAAAATCCTGCATAACCACAAACCCAAGTGCGACCTGTTAGACATTCCTGAAACTGAACGACAACATTAACCGGACCATTTAACAGTTGTACTGCCATTGGTAATAAGACGCCATTGTCAAAAAACACTATAATCAAGCAAAACAAACCCATGTGCAACCTGTTTCTTCGTGTTTTGGCTCGTTGATATTAACGCCGCTTGGAGGAATAGTTTAAGCCTTTATGTACTTGTGAAATATTTGAAAAATAATGTTTAGCTAATTATACACTTACATTGGAAAAGACCGGTCATTAGAACCAAAAAGACCCGGAAGACCACCAACTCCGTCTTGCCAACAACAAGAATCAGAACCACCATCCCTGCCCGTCCCCGACTGCCACCACCACCTGCACCGGTGGGCCTTTTACTTCCACAATGTTTGCATACACCATGAAATGCAAAGTTTACATCATGGTTTAAAAAATGAAGGTGTGCGCCTCAAGGTGATTCGGTATGAAAAAAAGTCTGAGGCGGTGCCTCAGGGGTTTACATTTGTATAATTGTCATCAAAAGTTTAGGGTTTGCCTCGAGGATCGTTTCCGTTCATTAAACTTTGAATTACATTTGTATAACTGTCATCACTTATTCACAACTGATCTGTTTCCAGCACTTAGCTTATCCGCTTTTGCTGCATACCAGTGTAAAGCATTGCGTTCATGTATATACGTATGTATATTAGAGAGAATAATGGATACATACTGATTTTCATAAACAATGATGCATTGTCCTAAATAGATTTCTCTAAGTCAGACTGGAGAACACATGCTTGGTGTGCCAACGCTTTTTCTGTATACAACAATTAACCATATGTAAAAAGTAATTTAAAAAGTAAGAAACTATATGCATAACAGAAAAAGAAGAAATACACCTGCTTTTTTTTTTTTTTTTTTTCTGTTCTTGTATTATAAAATATTAGTGGGTGTTTGCAGCCCGGTTGACCAGACTCGACTTGGTTTTCTCAACGGTTTGGTTCGACACTTCCTCAGAACCAGATAGTCTCCTAACATCATAATGATTTCACATCCTCAAAGTCCGTCTGTTTAGTTAAACGGAAAAACGGTGAAAATAAATCTTACGGGTCCATGAGCTCAAATAGAACCTCGCCAGGAAACGTACCTGTTAAACACGCAAAACTGTATAGATAAATTCTTCTAATGTTTGGACAAAAGAAAAATAAAATAAACTTCAAGTTGATAAGAACATAAAATTTGGTTAAAAAAACAAAATTGAGGTTAATTGGTTTTATTTGATTTTCAATCATTTCTTTTGATGCTCAACACTATTGGTTCACCAACTGAAGAAGCCCAGCCCCTAGTCTTCAGTTACTTTAAATAGATTATTTCCTTTACAGTAAGAATTCTACAAGCTGAATTAAGGGGCGTAATACTTTAAAAGAAAAATCATAATAACATAGATAAAATCTGCTAGTAACATCACAAACTCTGGTCAAAACACATCCATTTATTTTCAAAAGAACAATCAATTTGACCATTAATGTATAAATGTCGTTGTTAACCATCCCCAATCATCATTTAAATGAAATACAAGCGGTAAAGAAAGGTGAAGCAACTCATACAGTCACTCAGTCAGAAGAAACGTAGCAACTTGAACAAGTTGTGGCGGGGGTTAACCTGTTGTAACCATATTCATATTAGCATCTTATCATAGAAACCTTTTAAAAGTAATACAAAATATAACTTGAACACATCCAAACCCAAAACTAAAATCAAACAACTAACCATAAACTTAACCGATTCAATAAATAACAATTACCGTCGCGATCAAAAAGCACAAAAAGCGGTGAGCCATGAAGAAATAATAAAACCATATAGGCAACCACAATTACCTCTAGCCACCGTAATCACAGCAACTCCACGACCCCAACCACCCCACCGGAGACCCTAACCGCAACAGAAAACCGCTGCAACTTCCATCTTTCACCACCTCCGATCACCCGTATCGTCAACCACCTCATCAACCCAGTCACAATCATCCGACATCTACCGTAAATCCAGCTTGCACCACCATTATCCTTCACCTAACTACTTCAAATTAAAGCATATAAGGAAAAATAGAGGTGAGCATAAGAAAAGCAGGGTAACATTATACAAAATAAACAAGAGTACCTTACCCTTTCAAGGCCTAGATCTACCATGCGTTGTTCCCTAATTCTGTGAGAGGAACGATGGTGACAAATCTTTGAAACCCTAAATCTGAATCGCATAGAGAGATGGAGAGAGAGAGAGAGCGAGAGATGATGGAGGAGGCGCTGAAATGAGGAGTGATAAAAAAACCCTAGCTCTTGTATCCGGTGTTTTTTTTTGTTTCAGTATTAGACTTGTGCATTCAAGATTTGTACATGCTTTAAAGTGTTGTACATCTCTTAAAAGTGGCAAATGACCATTTTTGCCCTTCCTATATGCTTATTAATATAGAATATATATATATATATATATATATATATATATATATATATATATATATATATATATATATATATATATATATATATTTGAAGAAACAAATAGTCTCACCACCGGTTAGGGATAATAAGATTATAAGTATCTACGAGGTTGATCCTTCACTAGCAGCTATGGATTGAGGAACCTATAAGTGAAAATTGATTGTGGATGTGGAGACGACTACACGAGGTAGTAGTCTATGACAAAAACGAGATGAATGGGGATACTATCGTGTTATTGATAGCTCTTTGGGTTAGCAGAAAGTATCCTCTCCTACTAGGGATGTGATCCCTTTTATAGGAGAGTTCGTATGTCACCATTACCCAAGTCCTAACCGTGGTTAGGTTGTCTCCATCACCCTTAATAATGGAACATTATACCGCCTTTGTTATTGAGCCTGCGTGATTTATGCATGGCAGTTGACCATGCATAAAATCTGCCTTTAACCAAGACTTGACTTTTGACCAGTCATTATCGTGCTTTGACTATTCCTTGCGCAAAGACCTTCTCCGCGTAGCAGTGTCTATCCGGGTTTGGGTATGCGAAATAGTGTATTCAGTACCCAATCCCATCAAGTCCCCCCAGTCCAGTGTGTCTCTTATCTAAGAAATTATGATGAGATGGGAGGGATGCTAGACTTATAAAATATAGGTCCATGATGAAGGCTTGTTTTAAGGTTACATTGCGCATAGGGGTGTGGTGAATGATTCTTGTGTTGCAGTAATGTTTGCGGAGAACGGATATTGTGAATTTACGTTAAAGCTCTGCAGGTGTAAGACACGTCAGCATTTGGTTTTGAACAGTTGTCAATTCCCCATGAACTTGAAAACGTGTGGTCATCCTGGCGAGTGGGGTTGACGTGACTAGTGACAGTTGAGGCGTGTGCAGTCACGTTGATCGGCGGTTTGTCAGGCGAGTGGGCGTGTGAGGCGCGTGTGGCGTCTGTTTGTCTCCATATGTACACGTGTCACTTCCCTATTGGGATCATGTACAAAAAGGTATGGTTGGCCCACTGATCCTGACGTCAGCTGCAATAATTACCAAGCCTATATATTAAATTTTGAAGTTGCCTTTTTTCATTTCCACTCATTTGAAATTTATTTTACCGTATCTCCTCTCCCGTCTTCCTTGCATTTTCTTGAGTTTTATCTATGTCTCAAGATACACAGAACATTCCTGAGTCAAGCAAGACATCTGATTCTGTGAAAGATTCTAGAAAAGAGTCATCCAAAAGTATTGATGCCACGACAATTAAGTGGGATGAGGCCTCCTTTTCTTGGTTTCTTGATCAGTATGGTATTTTGCAGGAATGGGAACCATAGCTTCCGGCATAAGGTAAAACTGCTTTACAGGCACCTCTAGGCAAAATAACACTATATGCAGCAGCGTTTTCGAAGTGCTGTTTTCGTCTACCAGCCACTAAATTTGTAGTGATTGCCCTTCTGACGTATGGTATTCATCCGACACAATTGACCCCGTTTGGGTGGTGTCATTTGATTCACTTTGAAGCTACTTGTAGGGCTATGAATATCAAACCTACATTCGAAAGATTAAATGTATTTTTCGTCCTAGAGGCTGCCGTGGTGGGAATGGTTGGTATAGCTTGGGTTCCCGTCAGAAAGTGAAGCAACTGGTGTCTGAGAATTTGAAATCCGTGTATGAATGGAAGGATAAATTCTTTTATATCCACCGTGGCGTTATACTTGCTTCTTTCCAATGGATGGTGGTTGGTTTGAAGGAGAAGATTGCAGAATTGCCACCGATGGAGGGGTATAAGGAGCAAATCTGGTACAAGTTGCTTTGTGATAAGGCCACTCCCTTACTTTGTGTTGGCTTTGCAGGTCTCAGCCTTATCTGTCCGGAAGGGCATGATTTTAATCCTCCTGAAGGTGAGAATATTGTACCTGCATTTTGTTTTTGATTTAATATGCAATTTGCTGAGGCCATGTTTTGCAATTATTTCCAAGTGTATCTCTGTTTGACTTGTTTGCGAAGAGGGGTGAGGCAAAAGTCTTATATACTCCGATTGCTGAGGGTGAGCAAGGGTTGGTGGAGAGAGTGAGCTGGAATTTTTTATTTCCAAACCTCATTGATCCCCCCAGGCAGTATACTAGAACAGGTTAGATATTGCATCTGTTCCATCTATTTTGCTAAGTATCATGCGTGCGCGAAGGATGAGCAGGTAGGTACGCAGCCCGCGTGCTGATTATGGGCGTTCTTCGTGACACGTGCGGGTATTCAACTCCGTAGAAAGATTTCCATCAAAGTTGAAGAAGTTACCTCTGAGCATCAGGAACCCGTTGGTTAGTTATTGCAATTTTTTGTTTATTTTCTCACATATAGGTTGATGTATACAGATATGATTTCCGCACCAGGCACGAGTACTTCCAAGAAGCGTGCCAAGGCGAGTGTAACATCACACAATTTTATATATATATATATATATATATATATATATATATATATATAGAACTCACTCGTTTATTCATCCGATTCATGTTTACATTATCTTTCCCATCCATTTTATTAATTTTTTGTTTAAATAATGAATTATAATCAATAATAAATTGGATTTTATTAAAGATTCTGATATAAAAACGTTAAAAAAATGTTTGCCTAAGCCAGGATTCGAACCCGAGTCCCTGGCGGGCTAAACCTTAACCACACCACACAAACCACTACACCATTTGGTGTTTTGTGATGTTAATTAAAACCAATTAAACTTAAACCCTTTCAAGGTCCCTTAGTCAAACTTGAAAAGTCAAACGTAGTCTCCTAGTCTAGTCAAGTCAAAGTGTTGGTAAATATGGTCTCCTAGTCAAGTCAAAGTGTTAGTAAATATGGTCTTCTAGTCAAGTCAAAGTTGTTCCTAAATTCTAGCCTACTCAAAGTAGTCCCTAATTACAACTATAATTTCTACACTATAAATACAATAGCCTACCATTCAACTCTTTATAACATTCAATAAAAAAAACATTATTATCCCATCTCCCACATACTAAAGTTTTCATCCATCATTATCTCCTCTAGCTAGTTCCGAGTTTTCCAAGGCATTATTACTAAGTTTTCATCCATCATTAATATTGTCAAAATTTTCATCACCTATAAACCATAGAAAATACATATTTTTGTTATAAGATATCCTCAAACTTAATTTCTAAATCCAAATGTTTATTCATTAGCATAACAAAGGATTTTTGATATAATGTCACCTTGATCTATAAAACCTAACGTCGTGTTTAAAATCTTCGACTAAACTAATATATTCTGATCTAAAGCCACTTAGTTTGTACTATTTAGCAACTTTTGTTTTATATAAGAAACCAGTTTTAAAAAGAAAAATGATAAGATCTTTCCATCCTCATGAACAAAATTTAATCTCCATTGCCACCTAATTATTTTCAACTTGTTCGAACTTTTACAATTTTTGGTATTTATCACAATCATGTTTTCTCATACGCTAGATTCTAACCTTTGATCCAAACCCCACGATTTACACTGCTACATAATCTCCTTACTATAAAATAAACCCTTTATTAACTATTTTCACTTTCACTATCTTTCATAACCTTGATGATGCTTTGAGTTCTTCATCATCCTCTCAAGAACTAAATTCATATTCTTCACCTTCTGGAACATGAACTTGATCCTTATGATAATCAGACTATTGAAAACTTGATTGTTCGTTGCATCAAACTTGATTCTTAGTTATACATGAGGATTTGATTATCTACTTGAACATTTGATTATTAATGATACTTGAAAGCATGGAATATAAACTATTTGCTATAAACACACCTAGAGTCATTAATCTTGTCTAGGACAACTCTATTACAACTCGCATGCTATACTTGATGCATTTACAAACTTACTTACATGTATATATTACGAACTTGCAACTTATGTGTTAAATAAAAAACAATTGTTACACTTAATCAAACAACTGGTAGAGGATGAAGTACTTGCTCAACAGTTAGTAGAGTACCTAACAACCTGCTCAACGATTGGTAGAGGTCATCATGCCTGCTCAACAGTTGGTAGATGTTCTAATAACCTGCTCAACGACTGGTAGAGGCTATCGCACCTGCTCAACAATCGGTAGAGGTTCCTACTCACTGACTGGTAGAGGTCTTTTCCTGCTCAACAGTTGGACTCATTTTTGGATACATCATACATGTAATTTGATACAAAGATTTATTAGACTCATTGATACAAAGATTCAATCACAAGGTTATTTTGCATTACTTACATATGTGTTTAGAGTCATAGAAGGACACAAAACCCTAATGTAAGGTAAATTGGTGATTGCGGTCCGGAACGTAATCATGAATTTATAGGTACGTTAAGGTAGTGTGAAATTCTATCAAGGTTTTCGGTAGATAATCAATTATAAACTCTAGTTACCTGGTAGTTCATTTAGTCTTTCTATAGTCAATCAACTCATGCATTTCTTTCCTAACACTTAATTTAGTGTTTTGCTAGATTCTTATTCTCCTTGCTATTTCAGACGAACCTAATCCAACCCTTAAAACTCACACATATCAAACCTTTTATCCAAATTATTCGAAACAGATTATTCTATTACCTATAAATTCATGTTGTGCCTTAACCCAAATTTTCCAAACCCCAGTTGACTTAATTTCTACCTAATCATCCTCAACCCTGTGTTTTTAATAAACTTCAAGACGAAGTTCCTAAAAGTAGGGGAGACTGTAACATCACACAATTTTTTATATATATATATATATATATATATATATATATAGAACTCCCTCGTTTATTCATTCGATTCATGTTTACATTATCTTTCCCATCCATTTTATTAATTTTTTGTTTAAATAATGACTTATAATCAATATTAAATTGGATTTTATTAAAAATTCTGATTTAAAAACGTTAAAAAAAATGTTTGCCTGAGCCAGGATTCGAACCCGAGTCCTTGGTCGGCTAAACCTTAACCACACCACACAAACCACTACACCATTTGGTGTTTTGTGATGTTAATTAAAACCAATTAAACTTAAACCCTTTCAAGGTCCCTTAGTCAAACCTGAAAAGTCAAACGTAGCCTCTTAGTCAAGTCAAGTCAAAGTGTTAGTAAATATGGTCTCCTAGTCAAGTCAAAGTGTTAGTAAATATGGTCTTCTAGTCAAGTCAAAGTTGTTCCTAAATTCTAGCCTAGTCAAAGTAGTCCCTAATTACAACTACAATTTCTACACAATAAATACAATAGCCTACCATTCAACTCTTTATAACATTCAATAAAAAAAATCATTATTATCCCATCTCCCACATACTAAAGTTTTCATCCATCATTATCTCCTCTAGCTAGTTCCGAGTTTTCCAAGGCATTATTACTAAGTGTTTGCACGCTCAAGAAAACTCACGAACTCATTATGCACCTAAGGTGAGTTTACATAGCCCTTTTTCACTATTTTGGGGTGAAACATGTTACAACATCAATTTACAATTCAACAAGTGTCTATGTGTTATTCTATGTTGTATTATGTCTTAAACATTACTATGGTAAGCACAATTATTCTAGCATAATCATTAACTCCGTACAAGCCAACGATACACAATGATAGATCTATTGGACTGACAACCCCACCCGGATACGTTACCTCCTACATAGGTGGCGTGGGTGATTGTTATCGCAACATAAACGAGTAAACCATATGCGTATGGGATGGACCACAATATTCTAGTCACAAGGTTTGATTATGCACACGATTTACCGGGTAGTATTGTTTTCACATATGGACTAGACTTGCCATGTCACTCGAATTGTACAAATTTTATTCAACATTCAAACCTATGTAATTCTCACCAACTTTTGTTGACCCAAAATATTTTCAAACTTTACATGTCTCAGGTTATAGCTTGCTTGAAGATTATAATAATGCTTGAAGATGTGTAGCTAGTATTTTTCATTTTGATGTACAAATTCTTAGATCAATTGTATGTAATTTATTTAAATTATTTAATGAAATTTATTATTCACCATGAGCTACTGAACAATCATCAATACGTGACATCCCGATGTTTCCGCCATCGGTTGGGGTGTTACAGCAAGTAAGAAGATCAAACCACCGACTGCTCCCATTATTGTTGAAGAAGTGGAGGATGAACTCATAGAGTCTGACACGAAGTTGGAGCATAAACGCACCAGGCGTTCGTCACCTGTGCGTCAGTCTGAGGGTGTGTCTGCGGAATTATTTCAACAAAGAATGGATGAATTGAAGCAATAGCAAATTAAAATCCCGCAATCATCTGAATAAACAACCGAGCTGCCACGTCAGGAACCTATTGCAGTAGTTCCTGTTGATGTTTTTAAGCCTTTAGCTGGGTCAAAGGGTAGTAAACTTGAAGTGGCTGTGAAGCCCCACCGGTGCGCCAGAATCTTCCTATGAAGACACTGAGGCATTTATCAGGTATGGCGAACTTAGCCCTTCTTTTAGTGCTTTGAACGTTATTTCATATAACTTTTATAATAGCTTTTTATGTAGAACAACACCCATTTGCGGAGTCCCGCTCGGAGCAGACTTCTTCTATTTTTTAGAAGGTATCGTCTTTGGACCATCTGATTACTGAAAACATTGGTGCAGTTGAAGATCCAACAAAGAATGTGACTAATCTGAGTGTTTCCGAGGTAATGGTTGAGGAAGATGTAACACCTCAGGTAGAGCCGATCGCAGATGATTCGGCTACTGCTCTAGAGGAGGCAGCTGGGAAGAAGGTGGACGAGTCCTCAACTCCCAATTTAAGTATTGAAAACCCTGATGTTTCTTTGGAACGAGTGCAAGACGAAGGTTCTCCGCAGGGGCCAAAAGTTACTACTAACTTGGAGAAAGAGAAAGAGGCTGAGATAGTCAAGGAGAACCCTTCTACCTTTGTGCGGACTGTGGAAGATTCTACAATGATATATAAGAAGCCACATTCGGAGGGTAGTTGGAAGTCTAGCCAGTCTGGTCATTCACGAGGAAAGTTTTCCTCACGTGGAACTGACCAACCGAGGTCGTATCAGCCACGCTGGGATATCCTGGATATGACTATATTTACAAATGCGCTCGACGCTCAAGAGTTTGTGTCGTTGTCTGTTCCACCAGCTGAGCGTGATTATCAGGATAGCGTGGATCGTCGATCGCTTTTTATCGACATGTCTATGAATCTTGCCTTGGGTGTTAGTGGCCTCGGTTCTCTTATCCGACGCGAAAACGAGTTCATGCATGATTGGCAAAACTTAAAGGAGTCAGAGACTAGCTTGTTGAAGCGTGAAGAAGAATTCCAACTTTCACGCCATGACATCCGGTCGGAGATTGATCATCATAAGAAGTTGGCTTGTGAGGCTACGGAAGAGGTTAACAGGTTGAAGAAAGAGAAGACTGAAGCTGCTAAGGCATGGTCCATCGCTTGTCAAATGACCAATCAAGAGACTGAGCTGCTGCGCTCCACTATTGCAAATTTGAGGAATGAAAATTCTCGTCTTGTCAGGGAAGCGGAGCAGAGCCGAAAAACTTGTGATGAGAAGCAAGCAGAGCTGGCTGATACCATTCATAAATATAACCGTCAACATGATGATCTCATCAAAGCTACCACCTCATTGTCTGATGCGGAGGCAAAGATAAAACAGCTTGGTGTGGAGAAGGCCAAACTACAGGAGGAAAAGGCTTTGGCAGAATCCTCCTGTTCACAGGCTAAAGTGGATTTAGATGAAGTGCGGAGTGCATTTCGAGAGGCCACGGACATAGCTGTTGCTGCTAATGAAAGGATTGCCTGGCTGATGAGAGATGGTGTTGCGGGGGTAAGTTAGCCTTTGCCCTTTTGTATATTCTTTTGTCTTGTTGCATGAATGTATATGTGGAATTATAGCGTTTTGTCTTTGTAGATATTTAAGCGTGTTTGGAATGATCCCAAGCTGACAGAGGTGATTGCCCGCATCTCTAGTACTTCCGTGAAGCAAGGTTTGAAACTCGGATTTTGTGAAGGCTTTTGTCACCATGAGGACGGTAAGAAGAAAGAGGACGGGCCATATCATGACGAATCTTATGATGATGAACTGATACAAGCCTATGATGATTATGAGCATTTGAAGTTTGAGGTGTTTGACTTGTTGGAGGCGTGTATGATGACTGATGACCCCGTTGGTGAGTTGTGTAATTACTTCAAGGAGTCGGATCTCCTTAGTGATGAATTAGCTGAGAAGGCGCGCAGAGAAGAGGAAACCAAGAAGGCTGCCTCTACTGGCGGAGCAGGTACGTCGTCCGCAGCCGGTGATATGCACGAAGAGACTCCGAATACCGACGATGTTTCTCAGTATTTGAATCTTGGATGAATGTCCTTCTTTCTTTTCTTTTTGTGGTTATGTAACAACTATGGACAATTTGTCATGTTTTTCTTTATGTCAAACTGATGGTATGTTTCTTTAGCTTGCGCACGTTTGCCAATCATTAGGTGATGTCATCCTTTTTCTGACACAAGTGTGTGTCAGTCTAGCAATGAGTAATGTGACAGTTACGACGGCTGTTGTCAGGGCGACTGTCACAATACTCTAGGGTACTCGAGTGGTTACCATTAATGGTAATTAATTACCATATTCTCTTTCCTCTATATATAGTAAATGCTATTATCCTCTTCATAAGTTACTTTTGAAAAATTCTTTCATATCTTCTAAGTGAATGTCGACTAGCACTTCTACCAGTAGGCTTCAAGCAACAAAAAAATTAGCTTTACAAGGGATGATGGAGTTGTCTCAACATCCTATCCATAATGAGTCTGCAACAGATGCTCTCGATCGACTTGCTGAGTATTGTGGGTATTTGTTGTCACAAGAAGATATGAGACCTAATAATCTTGATGATCAAGGGACCTCTGATGGTCAGCCGTTAAAGATGAAGAAGCTTTCAAAGTTAGGAGATTTACCCAAGACTTCCCATCGTAAACCAGGAAGGTTAAGGATTAATGGAAGTGTAACACCCCAACCGATGGCGGAAACATCGAGGTGTCACGTAGTGATGATTGCTCAATAGCTCATGGTACTAAAGTGTAAATTTGAAATAGATTGTATTGAATAGTTTATTACATTGAAAGAAATTACAAGATACAAAATTCTAAAGCGAAAACTAAAAATGAAATACAATGAACTCAACATCTAAGTAAAAGTTCCAAAAGCTAAAAAGTCGTCTCATAATTAACCTGAAACATGTACGAAAATAATTTTGTCAATACAAAATGTATTGGTGAGCATACCCTGTTTTGAATACATATAGTAGATAAAGAGTTTCGCAATTCACGTGTTGTATACTGTTTGCAATTATGTAATAAGTATATCCGTTCAAAATCAACCCTATGTAATGAAAGGAAAATATATATAGTATACGCTAGTAGTAATGAAATACATAGCAATGACAAGGACTCTCAACAGAGTCACAAGGGTATATACCATAGTACTATTCATTAAAATGTCAGGCCCTCAAAGGTTAATGATTTTGACAAGTCATAGACACACAAATTAACATAAGCAAACACACATGAGAATTGCTATTTTAGCAAAAGGAAATAGAAACTTGATATAAGTACATGAGTAGCCCCAAAACTAAAATGAAAAGGGGGAAAGATATACTAACTTTGAGTGTGATGGTGAATTTGTACATCAAAAACAAATAATGAATTATGCTTAAACCTATATTTCATAAATGAAATTTGTGAGCAATAATTCGGCTATATGGTCCTTTGATTTGTCGATTGTCCGGCGACGAAGTACTTTACTACTATTGGCTACAAATATTGTTGTTTTTGTTTTACCTTATAAAAATGGTTCAAAGACGTATAATCTAAATTACGTATTTAAATCTTACCTACGTATTTAAATCATTATTAACTCATTTCTTATATTTAAAATATGTTAATCTATGGAGTGATATGATTTACCTATCCATAATAATGTACCGCAACTTATCACGCCATTTTGTTAATAATATATGGCAAGGGAACATCTTGATTTATTTAATGGAAATAAGATATTGTATGCGTAGGTTGTGATAATTCGTATTCATGCGAGAGTATTACGAAGTAACCAAGTAGTTTAATTGTATTTAATAAACATTTCAAAAGCATAAGTATTGACTTCAAATCTGACATTAACAAAATTAAACATAAAACGAAGAAATATAATATCTCATGATTCGAGTTGTTGATAAAGTATTATCGATAGGTTAGTTTTTTTTAAGTCGCCGGAACAAATCGAGATCACCGACACAAATTGGAACGAAATATTACCTCCATAGTCGAACTGAAGTGAAGCATAGATGTAAAATATCACGTGGTTTCGGTGTGACGGTGTTCCGCCTCATGTGGTTGTGGTGGTTTCAACGGTTATTGTGGTTTTGGTGGTGAAGCAGCAGTCAGGTAATGGTTGAAACGAAAGTGTGTTTCAAGCATCGGGTTCTTTTCACGATGTGGTCGGTGTTCTCCTCGGTCATGTACTACTACACATCGACAGAAAGAGCTAGGAGGAAGGAGGTGTAGGGACTGAGCGAAAATAAATAGAAGACACTATACATGCTTTGACTAACCTCTATTCTTCCATCTTTTATGGCATAAGGTTATGAAACGAACAATCAATGGGTTAATGACAATTGAATGGTTTTAATGACATTTCCGTTTCTATTTGTTTATGAATTTACCGGAGGAAAATATGGAATGAAGAGGATGGTTTTCAATTTGTCCTCTAGTCTAAAAAATGAATGTATTTCCTTTATTATTAGTTTATTTTATGTATATTTTTTTTCAACCAACGAAAACATGAATGTTGACATTTTTGTGAACTTAGTCTTCTTCCCTTTTGTCTTATTATTGTTATTATTATTATTAATATTATCAATAATAACTATTATTACTATAAGAATTATTTGTCAAATGTTCCATACAGGATACTAAAATTTGATTAGTTATACGACTAACTAGGGTCATTTAAGATTTCGAAATTAAAAAAATCGGTTTTATTATTATAGAATTTCTTGTACTATAATTATTCACCAGCGTCACGTGAAAGTATCTTTCATGCGATTTAAATTTTCATAGTAAACAAAATAAATCAATAAATAAATAAATAGAAATTATAAGCACTCGAACTGAAAATATTCGAATACATGAAGGGCTAAAATCGTAAAAATGATAAAATGAAAGGTGACGGTCGTCTCGAAATTCCTTTCAAATTGAGGTTTGTATGAAACAAATGACGTTAAAAAACAAACAAGTGGGTTTTAAGAATTACACCAGTCACGATTTGACAAAGTTTTAAATAGTTGTTTAATACTCAAAGTAAAAGTTTCAAA
Organism: Ambrosia trifida; assembly: GCA_028751855.1. Classification (NCBI taxonomy): domain Eukaryota; kingdom Viridiplantae; phylum Streptophyta; class Magnoliopsida; order Asterales; family Asteraceae; genus Ambrosia; species Ambrosia trifida. The sequence continues at coordinate 57,551,285 of CM054129.1, read as the reverse complement.
ATCTTTGGCAGTTAACTCGATGTTAAAAAGTTGAGAGTTTAAATGTGAAAGGTTTTGGAAATGTGTAACTGGTGAGGGGCAGAGGTACTAATGAAGCAGTATCCCCTACTTAAGAAAGATTCCTGACTAAACTTTACTAAGGACATGCAACAGGATTTCGACTAACAAAGAGTGTAAGAGTATACAAAGTTTAAGGTTTTCTATAGAGGTGGCCAACAAGAAAGGCTCCAACATAACTAATTGAAGCTTATGTAAAATGCACAAAATTCGAGATGATAACAATGAGAGAGACAGAAACCATAGACCAGTTTGCTGGTAGGTTAAGTGCGATTAGTACAAAGTCAAAAACCCTAGGAACGAAAATTGAAGAGTCGGTTTTGGTACGAAAATTGCTGGACTCCGTACCAGAGAGGTTCTTACAGATTATTGCATCCATAGAGCAATATTCAGATATAGATACCATGACGTTAGATGATGCGCTTGGTAGACTTAAAGCTTATGAGGAACGCCTTAAGTCAAGAGATGAGAAGAAATTTGGACCATCAGGTCAAGAGAAGCTGTTATTTACAAGGCAAGAGAGAAGGCCTTACAGCAACAACAGGAACTACAATCAGAATCGAGGTAGACAAAACTTTAGGAAGTTCAATAGAAGTCAAAGAAATGAGAGAAAGAACTTTGACAGAAATGGCCATCAAGATCAGAGAAGTGATCGAAATCCCACTAAGAATCGTCATGACGACAGTAGTTACAAGCCCAAGAAGGATGGCAGCAGTGTAAGATGCTACAACTGCAATGAATTAGGACACATAGCTCCCAGATGTCCTAAACCTCGAAGTAAGCAAGAAGAATCTCACCTAGTAATGGAAGAAGAGGATCCCACATTACTTATGGCAGTTGGTGAAGAAAGAAGTGTAGTTCTAGAAGAGAAGAAGGTCATACCAGAACGTTATCATAGTGAAGATAATGGAAATGAGATTTGGTATTTAGACAATGGAGCAAGCAATCATATGACAGGAAGATGCTCCTATTTCACAGAGTTAGATGAGAAGATAGCATGAAGTGTAAAGTTTGGAGATGGATCATGTGTCAACATCAAAGGTAAAGGCTCAATATTATTGAAATGCAACAATGGAGAACAAAGACTAGTTACAGAAGTCTACTACATTCCAACACTCCAAAGTAACATCCTAAGCCTCGGGCTAGTTACAGAAAATGGATGTAAAGTGATTATGGAGAATGACTATCTATGGATTTATGACGCCTACAGCAACCTATTGATGAAAGTCCCAAGAGCTAAGAATAGACTCTATAAAGTAAGGCTCAGAATAACAAGTCCGATTTGTTTACAAGCCAGAATAGTATCACCTGCATGGTTATGGCATGCACGTATGGGACATGTGAATTTTGATTCACTAAGACAGTTAAGCGTTAAAGGAATGGCACGAGGAATACCAAGAATCAAGCACCCATCTCAAGTATGTGATGCATGTATTACGGGAAAACAAAGCGGACTTCCGTTTCCCTCTCAAGCAAGTTTTAGAGCTACTAGACCTCTAGAACTCGTACATGCAGATTTATGTGGACCGATTACACCCACATCATTAGCAGGCAACAAATATTTCTTCCTGATAGTTGACGATTATTCAAGATATATGTGGATCTACATGCTCAAGTCAAAAGATCAAGTTTATGAGAATTTCAAGAAATTCCTAAGTGAAGCTCAGACAGAGACGAGTCAAAAGCTCAAGAGATTAAGAACGGATCGTGGATGAGAATTTACTTCTAAAGCACTTACCACGTATTGTGAGGACAGAGGAATCCTCAGACAGCTTACAGCACCTTACACACCTCAGCAAAATGGTGTAGTAGAAAGGAAAAACCGTTCAGTAATGAGTATGACAAGAAGCATGTTAAAGGCTATGAACGTACCACAAAACTTATGGGCAGAAGCAACAGGACAGGCGATTTACATACTAAATCGGTTACCTACTAAAGTAGTACAGGATATGACACCTTACGAAGCAGTGAATGGAAAGGCACCCAATATCAAGCACATTAGAGTACTTGGATGCACAGCATATGCAAAGGTAACGACGCCCTATTTGAAGAAGTTAGAAGATAGAAGCAAGAAAATGGTACATCTAGGAAACGAGAATGGTTCCAAGGCCTACAAATTATATGATCCCATAGAAGAGAAGATACATATCAGTAGAGATGTCCAATTCATAGAGAATGAACCATGGAATTGGGACAACTACTTGAAAGAAGGAAGCGAAGATGAACCATCTTGGACAAGATTTAAGATACATGGAGATTCAGAAAGTGAAGCTGTACAAGAAGAGAATGACGACGACAGTGAAGATCAAGAGAGTGATAATGAATTCTTCAGCAGTCTAATCACAGCTACAAGAACTCCAATAACGGTACAAGAGACACCGACAAGTGATCCAGCAGTTGAGACAAGTACTCACGAGTTAGAAGACTCACCAGGCTCCTTAAATAGACCAGTTCGAGCCCTTAGATCACTTAATGACATCTATGCAGCCACAGAACCTCTTAGACCAGAAGATTATGAACATCTTTATCTAGCGTATGATGAAGAACCTGCAAACTACAAAGAAGCAGCAGATTACCCACATTGGATAGAAGCAATGGAAAGCGAGATAGATTCCATAGAGAAGAATGACACTTGGACACTGACTACACTCCCCTCAAGTCAGAAACCAATAGGTCTAAAATGGGTATTCAAGGTCAAGAGAGACGCAAGTGGACAAATCACCAAGCATAAGGCCAGATTAGTAGCAAAAGGGTATGTACAACAAGAAGGTATAGATTACAATGAAGTATTTGCACCCGTTGCAAGAATGGAAACAATCAGGCTACTACTAGCATTGGCAGCACAGAAAGGATGGGAAGTACATCATTTGGATGTAAAATCAGCATTCCTACATGGTGAATTAAAGGAAGATGTCTACGTATCACAACCAGATGGATTCATAAAGAAAGGAAAAGAGAACCTAGTCTACAAGCTAAAGAAGGCTCTATATGGTTTGAAGCAAGCACCAAGAGCATGGAATATAAGGCTGAACAACATCCTAAAAGAGATAGGATTTATAAGATGTCCACAAGAACAAGCAGTTTACAAGAGAACTTCAAGACAGTCAACAATCATTATAGGAGTTTATGTCGATGACATAATAGTGACAGGAAGTTCAAAGAAGGACATATCAAGCTTCAAGAAAGAAATGCAAGGCAAGTTTGAGATGAGTGATTTAGGACCACTCACATACTATCTAGGAATAGAAGTACGCCAAGCACAAGGAAGGATACAATTGAAGCAATCAGCCTACGCCAAGAAAGTTATCAAGGAAGCTAGACTAGAAGACTGCAATCCAACAAAGACAGCAATGGAACCAGGTCTGAAGCTCGATAAAGAAGACGAGAGTGAACCAGTCAATGAGACAGAATACAGGAAGCTAATTGGAAGCTTAAGGTACCTTACACATACCAAACCAGATATTACCTACACAGTTGGATACGTGAGCAGATTCATGGAGAAGCCAAAGACAACTCACATGAAGGCAGTTAAGCATTTGATAAGATATATCAAAGGCACATTGAATTATGGAATTCAATACAGCAAAGGCAAAGAAGCAGAAATCATTGGCTACAGCGACAACAGTTATGGAGACCAAGAAGATGGAAAAGGAACAACAGGAACAATATTCTACTACAAAGATTCACCTATCACATGGACAAGTCAAAAGCAAAGCACGGTAGCTTTATCATCATGTGAATCAGAGTTTATGGCAGCAACATCAGCAGCATGTCAAGCAATATGGCTACAAGGAGTACTAAGCGAACTCACAGGTGAAAGACCATAGAAGATAACTCTACGAGTAGATAACAAGTCAGCAATACAACTCATGAAGAATCCTGTGTTTCATGGAAGATCAAAGCATATCAACACAAGGTATCATTTCATCAGAGAATGCATAGAGAACGAGCAGATACAAGTTGATCACATCAGTGGAGAGATGCAGAAAGCCGACATCCTCACCAAGGCATTACCAGGGATAAAGTTCGTAGAGATGCGAAGTCTCATAGGAGTTGAAGACCTTGGGGAAATCAAGAATTAGGGGGGAGAATGTTAGACATAATTCTTATTTCCCAATTATCCTAAGTATATATATATAGTGTGACATATATTAGTTATCCTAAGTTAAATAGGTATGTCGGTTATAGTCGGTTATATACCAACCGATGTGTTGGTTGGGGACACACCCCTTCATTTGTATAAATACCAAACACTTTGTAACATTTCATTTATGTATTGATTCTTAAAGTTTATTATTTTCTCTCTCAAACTCAAACCCCCTCAAACGATCCTGCGTCCTTCAATTAAGAGGTAAAGGGGAAGGAGACCATACCCCTTAGTGGGGATGGTGAAGAAGGATGAAAATGGATGGTGATGTGTCGCTGAAGTGGCAATGAGATGCAAAGAGTTTTATGGTGGATTTACAAAGCAGTTTGTTAAGTGCATCAAAATAGACAGCCGATTTATGAAAATGGTAGGCGACATCATTAAGTCAAGAATGGGGATTCTGAAAATGATTAGTGCTGGTATTTTGGTCAATAATGGGACGTTTGAAAATCAAAGTAAAAAAGTGGTATGTGACTAATTTGTTTTTTAAAAGCCATGTTTGTTTTTTTAAAAGCCATGCAATTGTAAAAAAATCCGTTTACGATACAAACTTTACTTTAGCTAAATAAAACCCCATTATAGAAGGAAATAATTAGACTAGGTCGTTGTTTTAAAGTCTACATAGAATAATAATACTTGTGTGCGAAAAACACAACTCTATAAATAGAGCTCAACGCTATCTATGCTAACATGTGCTTTTTAATAAACATATCCAAACTTCATTGATCATGTCTATCAAAGAAGAGGTTATTCGTCCCATCACCAATTTCCGTCCTAGTGTTTGGGGAGATCAGTTTCTTATTTACGATGAGGTACAAAAAATATTAAAATAACAAAACAGCTATATATTATGCTTATTTCACGTTTGTTATATTAAATGGCGAACAATGTTTAAGTCTTGCAGATTGAAGACCACGTGGAGGTGGAACAAAGACCAACGCTAAAATAGCACATGATCTTACTAAGACCAACGCTACTTTGTCTACCCATATACAAGACGCATTAACGCTACCTTTACAAAAAAGGTTGCCAAGACTCGAGGTGTTGGGTTATATCGAATTCTACCAGAAACAAAATTATCATAACGAGTCTTTACCTAAACTAGCCAAGTTAGCATTCAACTTGCTTCAATCATCTCATAGGAAGGAGCTCAACCAAATGACTAGGTATACGCATATACTTTGTTTATCAATAAAAGAAATTTAAATACAAAATGATAGGAAACTTTGCCTTTTATTACAGTTTATAAAGCAGAAAAAATTCATAAACTTGTCTATGGATGTTAATTTATCTTATCGTAGGTGGTGGAAAAAACTTGATGTCCCAAACAATCTACCTTATGTGAGAGATAGATTGGTTGAGTGTTACTTCTGGGCACTTTGTGTATACTTTGAGCCAAAATATTCTCAAGCTAGAATTTTTTTAGCAAAAGTATTTTCGGTAGCAACAATTGTTGATGACACTTATGACGCATATGGTACTTACGAAGAACTTAAGATCTTTACTGATGCAATTCAAAGGTATTGATGTAAATTCTATATATAACTTCGACTAATTAATAAACACATTCTTGTATTATTTTCTAATACAAAATGTAAATTTCAAATTAACTATAGGTGGTCAATATCATGCATAGACGAGCTTCCACAATACATGAAACAGATACATCAAGCGCTGTTGGATGTTTACCAAGAAATGGAAGAAATCATGGGAAGGGATGGAAAAGCACATCATGTTAGCTATGCTAGAGAATCTGTAAGTTATTTTCATCGTCTTTTATTAAAGTGTAACTTTTGGTGCATGCATGCATCTAACTATACATGCATGTGGTCACATGTAGATGAAAGAGTTAACTAGAAGCTATCTGAAGGAAATGAAATGGGCTAATGAGGGGCATGTACCAACAACAGAGGAGCATATGGAAGTTGCATTTGTTAGTAGCGGGATTGGAATGCTGACAATAACATCTTTTGTAGGCATGGGTGATAAGGTCACCGACGAGTCGTTCAAATGGGCTCTCACAAATCCTCGTCTTATCAAAACCTCAAGCGTTATAACTAGACTCATGAATGATTTTTTCTCTCAGAAGGTACATGAGATTTTTTGTTCGAGAGATTCTAAGCATTTTGTTTTTATGCTAGTATTGAAATGGTAGTTACTGATTGATAAAATGTGCAGGAAGAGAAAGAAAGAAAGCACGTCGCATCTAGTGTTGAAAGTTACATGAAGCAATATGATGTGGCCGAGGAGTATGTTCATAGCGTATTTAGCAATAAAATCGAAGACTTGTGGATAGATTTAACCCAACAGTTCCTCACGAGTAAAAATATACCGACACCTCTACTATATTGTGTGATCAACTTGACACGGTCAATGGTTGTCATGTATAAAGGTAAGGATAATTTCACCCAAGTTGGAGAAGATATAATAGGTCATATCAAGTCTTTGCTTATTCATGGTTTAGACATATAACTTTATGTCCTTCATGCCATCAAGTGTTTAATATATACCCTCTAAGCTCTCTATTTATCTAAATAATGAGGATGATCATGTTGTATGTGTGGTGTTTAAATAACGGTGAAAGTGTATGTTTCCTACATTACGTTCAGATTTAATATTGTTGTCATTTGTATTATTATGCATTTCTCTTTCAGCAAGCTATATATTAATTAAATGCACTATAATTAATTAATATGAAAAGGAGTAGCCTGCTTACAAATCAAAGTTGAAATATAACCTTGCTTCTTGAAGAACACCACTATAACAATTTAATATACGACCAAAATAAAGAGATATTTGTATTACTGATTGCTAGAACGATTACAGATACTCGAATACAAATTGTTACAGTATTTTGACTATAATCTATCTTTTATAACTATCATAAAAATTCTCTAAGTGTTTCTCTATTCAAGAGTGCATGAATCCTTCTTCTTGGAAAGAAGGGGTATTTATAGCCTTGGAGATGTCTTGTGATTGGCTAGGATAAGAATGACAGCTGTATTGTACGATCGCAAACCGTTAACGTTGTTGGCGCTGTCATCCTGTGATTGGTCCACGTGTCCTGTAGTCGTCATTTTCTGTCCTTTTCTGTACCTTGTACCTGCAGGTGATCATGGAGCAGGGAATAACAGCCTCTGATCAGGGGCGGACCTAATGAAGAAGCAGGTGCCGCATTCGTTGCGGCTCATGACTTCGCGCGCGTAATGGAAAATTAGTGGAAATTTTATTTTTTTTACGAAATTTGAAAAACGTTGCTACTAAAATGAAAAAAAAAATGAAAAACGTTACTATTGAAAAACATTTCTATATCTGCCACTGCCTCTGATTGGTTATATGTCCTTTTCTTTGTCGGGTCACAGCTAGGATGTTCAAATCGCTCGCCGCTCGTGGATCGCTCGTCGCTCACTAGAAAAATGCTCGAAAAATGTTTGCTCGATCTTCCACTCGGTTGTAAATGAGCTGATTGGCTTGGTTCGATTTGTAAATGAGCCAAGCACGAGCAAATGTACGCTCGGCTCGGTTCGGCTCGAAAAATTTTGATTTATATATTATATATTTAATTATAAATACACACACAATTTACAGATAAATTTATGGCTTTATATATAACATTATATTGGATTTAACTTAGTATATACAAACAAAATATAACTAGCCCACTTAACTCAATAAAAAATTTAACACTAGATTTAATAGTAAAACCATAAGTCATGAGGTGACAGTCTTGACTTCTTTATGTTAGTAGTCATCCATCGCTAATTGTTGCTTGATATCACACAACGTCACAATGCAACAATTGTTCTATAACATATCACACTACGTCACAATGCAACAATTGTTCTATAACATATGCTCAACTCCTCACCAACCTCAATCTAAGCCTTATCATCGGACACTAGGATTTCAATATTAGTGTTATCATCGGACAGTTCGACCTTAGTTGTCACCCGACAATGAAAACATCGAAGGAATCATCCTAATTTTATGATCGTCCAAATTACTCTCCGTTCGATTCTTGCTCGGCACTCGCTCAGAAAATTTGCACTCGAAGAATGCTCATTCGGTTTTCGACTCGATTGTAAACGAGCCGCTCCGCTCGGTTCGGTTTGTAAATGAGCCAAGCATGAGCAAAGCTCCGCTCGGATCGGCTCGGCTCGTGAACAGCCCTAGTCACAACTGGCATGTACAAGGTTACATGCGCAGGCTTCTGAAAGATTTAGTCAGCTCTACATGCTGACGTGTATAAAGATGTGGGGCCGTGCGCCTGCACAGGTACATATCTCTTCACTTCTCAATGTTAATATTGATTGGTACAACACCACGTCAATAAGTAATATATATCCGTCATAGAAAACTGGCACTAGTGTACGAGTAAGTTTAGACTGTCGGATGCATTACTAGAAACACGAGAGAAATTCAATGGTATCACACCATGCAAGACCTAAGCAAACTCACGTAGTTGTGGATCGGTTCATAAAATTAAAAATATTAATAATGAGATATATAGAAACTTAATAAATAAACCTAGCTATATAAGTAAAATCAAAACATATACAGTTATCCAATTAAAAAAACAAAACAATACAAAACCAAAATTATTAATAAAAGAAAAAAAATGAATTTCATTTTCATTTTCATGAGAGACGTGTAGAAAAAAAATATATAATACATTTAAAATCTCAATTCCCATTTACTAGCTCATGTTTCCCCATTCCCAACTACAAGATATATCCCCATCCCTATCATTGCACCACTCGGCAACAACACATAACTTATTTACATCTAATCGGAACAAGTTAGAAAATAAAAGTTTTAGCAGCTTACCTACGACACCTTTGATAGCATTTCCCACCGCCAAATTGAAATTCACCAGATGGTTTTCAAGTTTAGCAATCGCAAACGCACACCATGTACCAGTCAAATACTTATTGTGAGAAATGGTCGGTCATGATCATGGGGTATAATGTAAAGCCGTAATAAGCCCATAACCAATTTTCTTCCATTTTGAATCTCCACCACCATTTCATAAGTAGGGAAATATTGGAAACTTTTAAAGGGAATAAACCCAAATGTCCTTCTTCTTTTGGTGTAGTTACCCGGTCCCAAGTGATCCAACACATCTTCCTTATATCATTGTTACCTCCCACAAAAAAAAAAATATCCTTTTTGCCTCCAATATGTTGATGACTTTTACGGGAGCTTTGTATTAAGAGAAATAGTATGTAGGTAGACTTTCTAGCACGAATTTAAGTAAGGTAAGCCGGCCGCATATGGAAAGTGTTTGAGCCTTCCAATTAACCAGTCTACCATCCAATATATCCAACACTGGCTGCCAATTGATAATACGGTTCATGTTTGTCCCAACTTTAAGGTCGAGATACACAAAGGGCACAACCCCAACATTACAATATAAAAAAGAATTCATGTTAACGACATCACCAGCATCAACACCAATACCAATGAGACTTTATTTGTGGAGATTTATTTTGGGACCCAAAACAAGTGGAAACATCACAAAATGCTAGCTAGATTTTGAGCACTTGACATCATCCACTCTCCAACAACCAAAGCGTCATGGGCAAAGAGTAAATGGGAACTAAAAGGCTCTTTGTTTAGGGAGGAAAATACTTGGAACAGACCAGTGTCACATGCAATTTTAACCAAAAACGATAACGCTTCCATCGCAATGATAAAGAGGAACGGTGATAGAGGGTCTCCCTGTCAAATTACCCTTGAACATTGTAATTCAAATGTCGGTGTCCCAATAACCACAATCTAGATGAGGCTAAAATGAAATGTATCACAGTTGCTACTTGTCCGGGAAACCCATTTGGAGCATTAGGGGATCAAGAAACTCCAGTTTGTATGGTCATAGGCTATCTCGAAATATATCTTGAACAAGAAACCTTTCCCCTTCTTTTTCTTCGACGAAGATAAAATCTCGTTGATAATCAAAGGCTCATCAAGGACTAATTTATCTTTCAAGAAAAAGGATTGAGCATCTGAAATCATGGAGTTGAAGACAACTTTGATCATGTGTGCCATAACCTTTGACACAACTTTATTGATAACACCACATTTATAGGTATGTAATCACCAAGACGATCTGGGTCCCTTTTTTGGAAAAAGAGTGATAAAGGAAGAGCAACAAGCTTGGTTTAAAGTACCACTTTAGCGAAAATAGTCTAGTAATATATAGAAATCCATTTCTAACAACTTCCAAAACCATTATATAAATTAGAAATTGAACCCATCTTTTCCCAAGGCCTTGTTGTTTCCACAATCCCACACCGCTCCCTTAATTTTAACCTTCGAAAATAGCAAAATGAGAGAATTAGCCTTTGCCTCAGTCAACGTCTTGATACATGTACAAATCGGATTCGGTCTCCAGTTAATTGTTTACGTAAATCGATCTCTAAAGATGTGACGAACCTTTTTTTTAATACGGGCCCAAATGTTGCACCACTTGCCACTAATCTCCATCCCATATCCCTAATTTATTCAGATTTATGGTTAATTATCCAATGGAAATAAGCAGAATTTTTTCGCCATAATAAGCCCACTTTACCCTAGACTTTTGATGAATGTCTTTGAATTGAATTAACTCCAACTTGGCCAGCTCTTTCATATATTCCATCCTTCTATAATCCTCCTCTTTTGACCAAGTCCTTTCCTCCATAATCTCTTCCGAATAATGAAAATCATATAACAATTTGTCTTTTATTTTAATTGTTGGAAATCGCGTAACCCACTCGGGTCAAAACCGACCCAAGCCTTCTACCCGGCTTAATATAAAATTCTATTTTATAAATATATTATTTTAACACAAACAATATTAATAATATTTATCAACAAATAAAGAGGAAGCGTGTTAGACCAAAAACAATATATTATTATTCAAACCGAATACGCAATCCCAATCCAGTGATCCAAATACAAATCTAGAACAAATAATATAATCACAACCATAGGGTGTTTAGAAAACTACCTTGACAAATCACCAAAAGATTGCATGATGGATCTACGAACGCCATGCTAATTAGCAAATCACAAAACTTCAAGAATCACCTGAAACGCCTAAGAACACCCGTGAGGATCTCTATCAACACGAAAAACCCAACACAAGGAAGGCACGCGGCCCGAGGTGAGTACGACTTGTGGACCGAGGAACTGCGCCTGAGGCACGTGGGGTCGGGGTAGGCCATGCGTAGGGTGGAGGTGGTGGTCACGGCGGCGCGTAGGGGGAGCCGGCCGGAGGGAGATGGGGGCGGCGGTGATGTTTGGTTGTAGTGATATGTTTTGTGATTAACTCCTTAATCATAAAACTCTTATGGTGGCTAGGGCTTCGCAACAAGATTAGGGTTAAGAAAATAAGATGATTATATACTAATCATTATTTTATCTTTGGTCCCTAGTCCTTTCTTGTTCCCAAATGACTTCCATATAATATTCAACTGATTGATTACTAGTTCATCAAAGTTTATTAATTAATTAGACTATATGTATTATGTTTTATTATCAAATAATAAACATAACATTATTATTTAACACTTTAAATAATAATCACCATATAATATCAATTAATCTATAATTATCGTGCACCGACAATTATCAATCACCAGTAAACATATCGACGGAAAGATGGACCATCGCCGGAAAACTCCTATACCGGAAGAGGTCCAACGTCGCATTACTAAGATTTTCGTTACGAATCTACCGGAGGGTTGTAGTGAGACAGATTTAGCGTCCCAAATCATATCGTACAGACAGATCTTTGATCCGTACATCGCAAGAAAAAGAGATAGGGGATGGAACCGTTTCGGTTTTATTTCGATGCTAGATATCAAGGACAAAGGAGAATTATTAAAGAACCTTCGGGGAATTCGTATGGGGGATTACAAACTTTGGTTCAATATTGCATGCTTTGTGCTAGAGGATGGTGAAATCAATACAACCGTCCCCAATCAATTGCCTAAGAAGAAGTTGGAATCTACAGCTAAGGATGGGGAAGGTTCGACATCAAATGTTGGACCCACTGTGACAGGAGACTGGTCTTTTAAAGACATGCTAGTGGGGAAAAAGATTAACATAGACAGTAATGTCAATGCTTTTTCGTCGTTGCATGGGAGAGCCGTAGTAACGAGGATGATAGATGTTACGGCTTTGAAGAACATTTACGTGTTTCTTAATGAGATTTGTCCAGGCTCCGGTAAGGTTCAGTACTTAGGAGGTTTGGATCTTTTGATCTCCTTTGAAGATGTTGAGACGGCACAGACGTTTCGTTTCACTACTGAAGCTTTGAAGGATAGTTTTTCTATTGTCAGTACTTGGGAAGTACTTGGGAAGGGCAATCTTTGGGCTTTGAACGAGTAGTGTGGCTGAAGGTACAAGGTATCTGCTTACATTTGGTTTCGAATGAAGTTATTGATGCCGTAGGAGGCTTGATTGAAAAGGTAGTTCACAAAGCCAATAGGTCTGAATCAGATCATGATTTATCCTTCGAATACATGGGTGTCTTGGTTGGAGATGGTAAGAGAATTTCTGAAGAGATTACACTTAACTGGCGGAATCGGAAGTTTCGTATTTGGGTTATGGAGGAAGCAGGTAACTAGGTGCCCGATTTCACTATTGTTTCTACAGATCAGGAAGACGAGAACAAGGCTAGAGAGGAGTCGACGGAGGAGGATATGCCGAAAAACCAATCGGAACGTTAATCGGAAGTTTCTAATAGCAACGACGAAGTCTCTCCGGCTGTTGACCCGGCTGTTGACCCGTTTGTTGACCCGGTATTAAAGGAATGCATTCAATGCCCAATCAATGAAATTAATAATTATCAATCATTGTTGTTTAAGGAAGGTTATGTGATGAAGGATATTATGGATGACAGTTTCAATCCTGCTGCTGACTTTGATTTTGGTTTCCCAAATGATAAAGTCAATAATAGCCCCTTAAGTTCAAAAGTAGTCAAAAGAAAGAAATGTAAAAAAACTGAAGTGGGCCGTTCTAGTCTTAATTACATCAGCAGTAATGAGATCCTAAAGCTTGGAAAGAAGCCCAAGAAAATTTTGGAGGATTATTTGGAGAAAGATATTTTTGGGCTAAATCCTCTATTAGGCCTGAACAACAATAACCCAAATTCGTTGGATGATAACTCTAACTCTAATATTAACGCACCGTTTGACCTGAATTCTCAACCAATTCCCCCCATTAAGGAGATTACTATTAATGCACAGGTTGTTTTTTAAGAAGATGATCCTTCGAATGCACCCAATGAAGCTCATATCCATACAGAGGAGATTGAAGCCACTAAGTCTTTGGGGGAGAAGTTGGGAGTCCATTTGGGGGAGCATGATTCTTTAATCCAGAAGTCAATTATTCAAGAAGGGTTACAAATTGGTAAGCAATGAATTTTCTTTCGGTCATTCTCAGTGAACAGGGCTAAAAGGTTGATGTCGAACGCCTCTGTAGATACAAACAGCTGGAAGATGAGTTGGTCCGGATGGGTTCATTTGAAATGCAAAATAATGGCCTGGAGAGCCACTCTTAATTGCGTATTGACGAAGACGGAACTGCTCAAAAGGGGAGTCCCTTTACAGAATAATGTGTGCGTGTTCTGTAACTCGGATGAAGAGACGTCACTTCACTTATTCACTGGTTGCTTTTACACAGTGGAGATTTGGTCTAGGATTCAGGTTTGGTGTAGAATGGCCCCTATGATTGTGTTTGATGTTTCGGATCTTCTGAAGATAGTGGAATCACAAACGTTTTCGATTCAAGCTTCATACGTTTTGAAAGGGATTATTATTACCACCATGTGGGTGATTTGGAACAAAAGGAATAATAGGAGCTTCGAAGGTAAAAGCCGGAGACCGATTGAAGTCGTGGAGATCATAAAAATTTCGTATTTTTGGATCCGTAAAAGATCCAAAATGAAATATATAGAATGGAATGTTTGGTGTATTTCTCCTTTAAACTTGTTGTAATGTCGTCTTAGTGCCCTTGGGTCCTCGCTTTGAGGACCTCTTGTGGCGTTTTTGAATGAAATTTACTTTTCAAAAAAAAAAATCAATCACCATTAATTGTATCGGACAACGATTATTCGATATGATCGTAATAATTATTCTCTAATAATTATTATGTCATTTAACACTTTAAACGATCCAATTGATTAATCTGTTTAACCAGTCCGTTTCCAATCTATTGTTTCTCTAAACAATCAACATCGATTATCCGTAATAATCTATTCGTTAAATATTTCACTATATTTATTTCTTAATCGAAGTTATTTGTAATAAATAATATTTAACAATTAAATATTGTTTCTGTCTTCACAGTCCAAAGTGTAACTCTTTGGATCGTACTCATAGGCGCAAGATATTAAGGGCGAGGGGTGGCCCTGGCCCCTCGCATTTTTTGGCGCAGTGGTAGAAATTTACAATTTTCATAGGTAAATTGAGTCCGGGTTGAGTCTCCCCCCCCCCCCCCCGGATTTGCCACTACCGATCGGAAAAAAATTGAGTCCGGCCCCTCCTGATTCGAGAACCAAGCTTCGCCACTGATCGTACTTTGATAGTCACATTATTAATCGATATTTCGACAACATTTCCAACATCAATATCATTTGCTTTAGTGTTGGATCAGTATTGCTCTTTGTATGAACTTGCTAGTGAACACTTAAGTGTCTAGCAAGTTCTTTATCAGTAATAGCACATCGGAATAGTTTAAAGCTACACTTATCAACAGGAGTTATTACTCCCCCTAGATGTTTGATAAAACTAAAGACAAGTATTTATTGAGAATCTAAGCAATGAATGAGAATGAACACTTAAACAGATTCTCAGTAAATGAAATGGAAATAACAATGATAAGCTTTGAAGGATTTCTGTATTAAAAATCAATGTCTAAAGCAGAGGGATGAACCCATCTATTTATAGACTTTACAAATACATGAACCTTGCCAAAAAGCAAGTTCAGAGACAAGTTGCAACAAGTTACAATCTTGGAACTTGTACAAAAAGTTAAAGTAATACTAAACTAATAAACTAATGAAACATAAGGCGGTAGAAAGATTCTTGAACAAGTGCTGATGAATGACAAACTACTGATGAGTAGTTTGTCTTCAGTAGTTCTTCAGTGAACTGTCTGGTTTGGACTTCAGAACTTCTGATGCATTTCTTCTTCAGTACTTGTAGAATCCTTCTTCAACAGTTTAGTCTTCTTTCTTCAGTAGTTCTATACTTAGAATAATTTGACAGAAGTGAATTAGACTAAGGTTTACAAAAGTGGTTTCACCAATCCTTATTGTCCTAACAATCTCCCCCTGGATTGATGAAGCCAAAACCTTTCTAATTCCTTATTGTTTTCTTCTGTCATTCACAATCTTCCATATTCCTTTGAACATGGAATTCTTCAACTGGTTCAGCTGTTCATCAGTGAGAGATCCTTTTTGTGGTTCTTGATGCTGGATTGTAAGCAGGTCTTGAGTTGATAGCTTCTTCAGATCATTCATCGACTTATAGGCTCTGCTTGTGAGGTCTCTTCTTGTCGCTTGTACTGAGTTGTTATCAGTAAAGGACCATCTGATGATAGGTACTTTAGACTTGTCAAAGTCTAAAGTATAGGGAACCATGCTGGTACCCTGGGATGCTCCTGAGTGTTGGATGTCTTCGACTTCAGTGACTCTCAGGTGGGATTTTCTTCCTTGTTCTTGTTGCATCACATTAGGTAGTTGAAAGGTTGGCAAGTGATGCTCAGTAACTACCTTAGTGTGCAGTTTGTCTTTAATGGTCTTTTGAATATGATAGGCAAAGGTGGAAGGATCCCTGAATTGGGTTAGCAGAGGTTTCTCTTCTATGTCGAAGTCAGAATGGACTACTGTACTTCCTTGTTCTAGTAGTACCATCCTGAAATCAGTCTTCACATTCTCCTCTGTCTTTTTCTTTGTAGCGGGTTTTCTTGAAACACCAGAAGTTCTAACTACTGAAGTTGACACTTCAGCAGTATCAAACTTCTCTGGATTTGCATCCCTTGCAGCCTTGTATTTTCTATAAGTGTCCACAGTTCTTTCTTCTTTCCATTTGGACACAGAGGCTTTTGAACCATAACCATTTGCTACTAATTCTTCAATCATCTGGGCTCTCTTGGTTTTTCCATCTTTACTTGTTGCAAGTTTGTCTGCAATAAGTTGAGCTCTTCTTGTTAGCTCTTCCATGGAGAGTCCCTTCAATGTATAGGCTTTGGTCTTGCTGTTCTTGGTGATGTAAGACATCAGTTGTTGTCTTTTGTCTTCCTCAGCATTTCTTTCCACGTTAGCCTGCCTTTGAAGTTCTGCTTCATAAGCCTGTAGCTTTTCATTGAGGCTTAAGTCATCCTTTGTTTCCAAAGCATTCCAGATCTCATCTTCCTTAGCCTTTCTTTCGGTTGCAATTAAACTCTTCTCAAGTAATTCTTTGGACATTGATAGAGGAGAAGGGTTCAGCACAGTCATTGTTGTAGTTGTAGTAAGCTTTGGAATAGGAGTTGGTTGAGTAGGTTCAGTTGAACTGGAAGGCTGTTCAGCAATTTCAGTGTTGGAAGTGTTGACTTCTGATGGGTTGACAACTGCTGAAGGTCTGTCAACTACTGAAGGATTGTCTTTAGTATTTTCAGAGTCTTCATCAGAACTTTCACCATCAGAGGTTTCTTCATTGTGGCCTTGGGATTCATCAGGCTTTTCAGCATCTTCTATTTCTTGTACAGAGACACCAAACTGTTGGGCCAGTTTTTCTTTTCTGGCTTGGTTTCTCTGTTCTCTTTCTTGGATAGCCACTCTTGCCCTTATCCTGGCTTCGAGTGACTCCCTAGGTTCCTTAGTTTTCTCCCCCTTTTTGGATTCATCAAGCTTTTTCTTTGAGGGTTCAAAGAAATGACCTGTAAGAGTAGCAATCCGTTTGGAGTTGAAGTCAATCTTGTTGGACAGATCATTCATCTTAGTCTGTATCACTCCAAATTGGTTTTTGATGGACAGCTCCAAGTCAGCTGTGTAGGTTTGGAAGTGATTTTTGATGAGGGTGTTCATCATGTGATATAAGGGACCATCTGGGCTGCATAGCTGGTGTAACTACTGAAGATCTCCCAAAAACACACCCCTCACTACAAATGCCTGATTACATCCTCAATGAGCATAGATACACCAGGTGCAGGACCTTCACTTGTAGCCGTCAATTCAGTAGTTTTGTGTTGTGAATCATCATCCAAGTCAATGGAATCATCTGAATCCCTGATTACATCCTCAATGAGGACTGTATCAGTTACATCATGACCTGAGCCCAACTCAGTTGTCTCATGTACCTCTTTTTCTTGGTTCAGAGGATTTCCTACCTCAGGCATTAAGCCTTCATCAGTAGTTGCCACAGTTGAGGTCTTAGCTATGTTGCTTCTTTCCTCAGATCCACCACTGGGTGGTAAATGAGTAGTAGCAGCCTCAAAAGTACCAAGAGTTTCTAAGTTTGGGCTCAGAGACCCTGGTTCATCCTCATCTCTTTGGTTAGGGCTTTGAGTGTCCACATCCATGTCATGTTCTGAGGCTATGTCCTCTGTTTGATGTGGTTGTTGGGGACTGACATATTCAGATGGGACTCTCTCTTTTAGCCCAGAGAGAAGTTTGGCTATTTCTATATCAGGTTCAGAAATTTGGGGTGCTGGTTCAGTAATTTGGTCAATGGGTTCAGCAGTTTCAAAAGAGGAGTCAATAGGAATAGTTTTCTTTAGTCTTTTTCTTTTGAAAAGTATGGTGATTGGAGCTCTTGGTGGGGTTTGAGATGGATGAGACTGAGAGGATGTTTCAGTCACATCTTTATCAAGTGCAAATTGCACATTAGCTAGTTCAGGCATCTCAACCTCCTGAACTGCTTTTCTTTTTGGGTTGGTGGGTTTTTGTTTTTGTTGCTTGGGTTTCTTGGCCTTTGGGGGTGTAGGTTTGGAAGATGAGGATTCCATGGGGACTGTTTCTGGTTCCCCTTGGTCATCTTCTGGCCAGGCAGCCGGTTTGTTGTGCCTTGAGTATGCTTGTGAGGACAAAGGGTTTAAAATTGTAGTTTTACCCACAAGCACCTCTTCTCCAAGTTCTTTTATTATGCACTGCATAATAAATCTTGGGTACAACAAAAACTTCTTTTTAGTATTGAGATGATGTAACACCAACTCATTAAAGAAAAGTGATGATGCCCTGAATTTTAATTCATTCACTATGGAATGAAAAATAGGTTGAAAAGTTGAGGGCATCTGATCATAAGATCCAGTTTTTGGACTCAAACACATAATAATATAATGAAAAAGCAGTTTATACTTTGGTTCAAAATATTTCTTAAAGATTGTAGCATGTGAGAGAGTACCTTGGTAACCACACTCTGTCATGGTTAAATGAATCTGAGAGTTTGGAAATTGGTCTGGGGCATTTACATCATCCAAACCCAGACTAATTGCCAAAATAGACGGTGTGATTGCCATTCTTCTCCCTTTGATGGTTGAATTGAGAGAGATTACTTTGTTGTTCATCGTCACCGTCTCTGTGTTTGCCCAAAACTCATTTAGAGTTTCAGTGTGGATTGGAGGGTCGATAGTGAGGGCGGTGAAGTATTGGGATTTGACGACCAAATCAATGGTTTCGTAGTATTGGGACCAGGCTTCTTGTTTTATGAAGTAGCCTCTTTGATTGTGTCCCTGTTTCAGTACTAGAGCCATGTGGTTTGTGTGTGTGTGGATCGAACAGTTTTTTTGCAGGTTTAGGTCTTGAGAGTGTTTTGTGAGAGAGAAGGAGGGAATTTTTGCTTTTTGAAAGGATATGTGTTGGAAAAGGTATTTATCAGAAGTTTTTAACCGCCTAGGTCAAACTTCTGATGTGGGAAAAGTCTGATTTACCCTTTTTGTAACATTTCGCATTTAATTTTGTGTACGTTACGATTATTTTCGAATAAAACGTCAATTATATCCACAATATAAAGATGTTATATGTATATAGTATAGTACTAGGGGTCCAAAGGCGTCACGAAATATTTTAAAAAGTGCGATAATGATAAAAATTGACGTTTTATTCGAAAATAATCGTAACGTACACAAAATTAAATGCAAAATGTTACAGTCTCCCCTACTTTTAGGAACTTCGTCCCGAAGTTTATTGAAAACACAGGGTTGAAGGTGATTGGGTAGAAATCAGGATAAGTGTAGTCTGGAAGTTCTGTGTTAAGACACGACATGAATAGAAAAATCTTGTTTCAAATAATTTGGATAAGAGAGTAGGATTAGGTGTGTCTTGAAATCGCAAGGAGCATAAGAATTTTGATTTTTAGGAATCCTAAAAGAAATTCATGAGTTAATGGACTATAGAAAGACTAAATGAACTACCAGGTAACTAGAGTTTATAATTGGTTATCTACCAAAAACCTTGATAGAATTTCACACTACCTTAACGTACCTGTAAATTCATGATTACGTTCCGGACCGCAATCACCAATTTACCTTACATTAGGGTTTTGTGTCCTCCTATGACTCTACCGATTGTTGAGCAGGTTCGATAGCCTCCGCCAGTCGTTGAGCAGGTTGTAGGGCCCCTCCCGACTGTTGAAAAGACATGATGACCTCTACCAATCGTTGAGTAGGTTATTTGGTAGTCAACTAACTGTTGAACAAGTACTTCATCCACTATCAGTGTAGCATTTATTGCCAATTGATAGTATGTTTATGTAAGCAAGTTTATAAGTATAACGAGTATGGTTTAGATATTGATATAGCAATTAGTTCACATTCAAACAAGCATGCATCCAAGTGTTGTGATCATACTAGATAAATGACTCTCATGTAAAAGACAAAAATTCCAATACTTGAATCAAAGCGTCAATACATAGAATTTTAAATGCAAAATAACATTCAAACGGTGGAGCTTGTTGTTAAGTAGCTGGAGGGTCCCTAGCAGGGTTATTCGGAGCAGCAAGGGCATTTGCAGCAGGAATTCGACAAGCATCCGCAAGATGCCCATACCTTTGACAATTGGTACACTGACGGCAGGGCACTTGGGTTGGGTGGTGATACTGACAGGTGTCACACTTAGATTGGTATCAGAGCCTTGGTTATAGGGAATTAGGTTATTAGAAAAATAATCTAGTCTATAACCATAGGATTATAACCAGTATTTGCTCCTTTTACTTGCTATTCTCTATCTCCCTCCTACTTCTTATCCCTACTTTCATCCCTACAAAGAAGATTGCTCTCCATCACTGGATCTACTCTTAGACTAATAGGACAAAATCCTCAGGTTTAGCCTGAACCACATTGAGATCTCGTCGAAGTTCTAGAATTTTAATAACGAACACGTGCAATCTGGAAGGGTGAACGCCTGTATTCTGAGTCTTCTGTCTAGGCTGGCATTGCGCATATATCCCAATCAGACGAGGGACCCGGATGCCTACCTGGGAATTCTCGGGATGAGTGTTCACTTATAGGCTAAAGCATGTCTTCACTATGTTATTAGAATCTAGAATCTTTGATAAGTCAACGTTTTCGTTTATTCGTTTTAAATAATGAATAGATGATTACATTCCTTATATTACCTCATTCATTCATTGTGGATATAATTGACAAAAAAAGATTGCCTGGGTTGGGATTCGAACCCGAGCCCATGGCCGGTTCAACATACACAAGCCACAAACCAGCTGGTCTACAACTTCATTTGGTCTAAACCTGCGTTATATTAATTATATACCAAGTTTAATGGTGCAGTTGACTTGAGAAAAGTCAACTGCAACGAGATCCATTCAAGCATTCAAATCATACCGCGTAATTTACCTCTAACATGGTAAATTTTGTAAATCATTGACTAACTCGTAGCCATTACACGACCAATCATCATCAAAACATTCCCAATTTGTGTCAATTAACGCGTCATAGATTTTAATCGAGTCAAACATACCAATTCGTAACACTAGCACCCCACACTATAAATTGAACCCTCCATTATACTCTCAACTCGCCGATTACTCTTTCTCCATCTCCAATTTCTGATAAATAATAATCATTTCAAGCTTATTTGTTCGCATTTGACTTTTCTGTTTGACCGGCTAATAAACACGATTAAGCTTTGTAAGTATCAATTATTTTTGAAGGTTTTGTTCATCGGCCATCTACAAACAATAACCCTATGATTAATCGGGTTATTGCTTGTTAGATTTGATTATTGATTAACCTAGGGTTCGAAGGTTTTGAATTGGGGAAGAACACCTCTGCAGACTTGTGTATTTATTTAAAACAAAAACAAACCAAACACAACCACTGATCTAGATCAAGTGGTTGTGTCTGTCTGTTTGTGAACAAAGGGACGCGGGTTCGAGTCCCGTATCCTACAAACTTTTATTCTCATTTTTAAAAAGGATTATAAATCAGTTTCACGTATACTATATAATTAAATTCAAACCTGGTTTATTCGTTCTTAGGGTCTAGCCCAGTTGGTGGCTAGGCTTGTGATTAAAACGCGAACCGGTCCCAGACCCGGGTTCGATTCCCAGCTTCAACAAAACATTTTTTTACCTTTTAAGCTTTATATATATTCACTTATATTTTTAAAATTGGTTTTAAAATACTAAAACTCCTTTATAAATTCTACAAAAATTATTTTATGTTATTCTAATAGAAAAGTTTAACATACAATTTTTAGTTTTCCAAAAATTATTTATTTAATATATATAATAAATATTTCAAGTTTATTCTATTTTAATTATAAAATTCTATAAAAATATCAAAACGATTATATAAATTCCCACAAAAATTATTCTGACTTTATATTACATTAAACATTTCTGAAATGATTTTTATTTCTGAAAAATCATTTATTTAAAATTTTTAATCAATTTTTGTTAGTTTTAATCATAAATAAATCATAATAAATCCATTTTTCAATATTTTTGCACCAAAATTTTATATAAATTATTTTTGTATATTTAGTACAGAAATACAAATTTTAATTTGAAAATTTCTTAATTTTAATATTTTTAGATATTAAAGTTATATTTTGACAATTTGAAATAAATAGATTAAATATTCTATTATTAGGGAAATAATTTTATAAAAATTATTTTCATACTTAAAACTTTATAATGTGACCATCTTTAATCTAAAATTTACAAAAAGACTTTTGTTTATTTATTTATCGAATTTCTCTTACTTATTAAACATTTTATTTATTAATCAAACGAATACTTATCCCCAAATTCGAAACCCCTAGAAAATACTTGTAGACTAGAAAGACTTAGATTTATTTGTTACCTTATACATAGGGTAATAATTGGCAACTTTGGGGCTACACATATTCTATTTCTCGAGACTTAATACTTTGCTAAGGTGAGTTTACGTAACCATGTTTATGCAATTCTTTATACTTGCAACATTATACTTAAGCAATTCTACATACATGTCTAGTTGTAAACTTTAATGCCTCATGATTTAGACAACAACAGTTAGACTTAAACTTCAGCATACATAATCATTAGCTATTACCAAGTCGGCGATACTCAATAATAGATCTATTGGATTGACAATCCCACCTAGATTCGTTGACCATCTTTTATGGGGAGCGCGGGTGATTGTTATCGTTCCAACATAATATTAAGGTGAACCGTGGATGACGGGATGGACCTAAACTAGTCGGAGGTTTGGTTATGTGCATTCAACACTTCATGTTTATTCATGTAGACTTAAACTTACGATAGACATTTGAATTGCTAAACTTTTATTCTTAAACTTAATTGCTTGACATGGCTTATGTATTCTCACCAACTTCTAGTTGACCCCCCCCCCCCATTTTTACAACTCAACAGGAAATAATGATGATTGAAGTCTAGAGAGTTAGCATGAGGACACAATTTGAAGTTTATGCTTTATTTGGTTATTTGATGTATTAGAATTTCATTCAAAACTCATTATGTATTTTCAATTTTGGATATTTGCACTTTATATAAATTTCAATTAAAACTTGATTACCATGTGCTACTGTATACTCATTCTTACGTGACACCTTGATGTTTCCGCCATCGGTTGGGGTGTTACACTTTTTGACCAAACTGCTGATGAAGAACAGATATCATCAGTAGTTTCTCTCTTATTTGTTTTTCAGAAGTTTTCAGACTTAAAAACAAATGTAAGTGAAAAATAAAAATATGTGCAGAAAAATAAAAAGAAACACTTACAAACTTAGCATCCCAAGCATGGATACTAACTTCCAAAATGTTGATGTGTCAAGGGGTTTAGTGAATATGTCAGCTATTTGATTAGCTGTTGCTACATGTTTCTCTTCAATCTTGCCTTTTTCATAGCAATCTCTTATGAAATGATACCTGATTTCAATATGTTTGGTTTTTGAAAACTGAACAAGATTTTGAATGATGCTAATGGCAGATTTGCTGTCTACAAGCAATGGTGTCTTGGTCTCTTTGATTCCATAATCCAGAAGTTGATACTGGAGCCATTGTATCTGTGATGTACAACTTGCAGCTGCAATGTATTCAGCTTCAGGAGTTGAAGTTGCAACAGATGTTTATTTCTTTGATTGCCAGGACAATAGACAGTTTCCCAAGAATTGACAACCACCAGATGTTGATTTTCTTGACATTTTACACCCTGCATAGTCACTATCTGAAAAAGCTGATAACTTGGTATTGCTTGAAGCAGGATACCAAATTCCAAGTGTTGGAGTTCCTTTCAGATATCTGAAGATTCTTTTTACTGCAATGAGGTGTGATTACCTAGGAGCTGATTGATATCTAGCACAGACACATGTTGAAAACATAATATCTGGTCTAGAAGTAGTTAGATATAAAAGGGAACCTATCATACATCTATACATGGTTTGATCAACCTATTTTCCTTGATCATTTGGTTCAACTTGTGTGGTTGGTGTCATGGGAGTGGAACATGATTTACAGTCTTGTAATGAAAATTTGTTTAATAATTCTTTAACATATTTTGATTGATGTATAAAAGTTCCATTTGTTTGTTGATTAATCTGCAGTCCCAGAAAGTACTGCAGTTCTCCCATTGTACTCATCTCAAATTTTGATTGCATGAGTTTCTTAAATTCATCACACAGTTTTGTGTTTGTTGAACCAAATATGATATCATCAACATATATTTGAACAAGTAAGATATGATTTCCAACATGTTTTATGAAAAGAGTTTTATCAATGGAGCCTCTTGTGAAGTTATTTTTGAGTAGAAAGTTAGAAAGTGTTTCATACCAGGCTCTTGGAGCCTGTTTGAGCCCATAAAGAGCTTTGTCTAGTTTGTACACCCACCCAGGATGAGAAGGATCCTCAAACCCAGGTGGCTGACAGACATACACTTCCTCTTTTATTTTTCCATACAAAAATGCACTTTTAACATCCATTTGAAAAACTTTGATTTTGTTGGAAATGGCATAGGCCAGAAATAACCTAATGGCTTCAAGCCTTGCAACTAGAGCAAAAGTTTCATCATAATCAATTCCTTCTTCTTGAGAGTAATTTTGTACTACCAGTCTTGCCTTGTTCTTTATAATCATACCAGCCTCATCTTGTTTGTTCCTAAAAACCCATCTTGTGCCAATTGGTTGCTTGTTTGGTGGTAAAGGACAGATTTCCCATACCTGTTGCTTTTTGAATTGAAGCAACTCATCTTGCATGGCTTGTACCCAGTTGTTGTCTTTGAGGGCTTCTTGGTACTTTTTAGGTTCCAACTGAGAAATAAATGCTGAGAAGAAGCAAAAGTTGGAAAGCTGGTTTCTTGTAAGAACACCTGATGCAATATCACCCATGATTTGTTCAAGTGGATGATCTTTGTGTTCGGTCAGTTGTTGTAAACTACTTATAGGTGTAGGTGGCTCTTATACTTCATCAAACAAACCACTGAGGTTTATAATGTCTGGTTCAGCAGTTTCAGTGTCTTCAGTAGTTTTAGGTGCTGAAGCAGATGTTTAAGTTTGTACATCAGTTGTTCTTGAATCAGAAGTTTGTGAAACTTCTGATGGTTTGGAAGTTGACTTAATGACTGTTTGAGGAGTCCATGGTGCTGGATCCTCATCATCAAACCTTTGATCACCATAATAAGTAGGTTTAGATGAAGTAACAGTCTTTTCAGGTCCAAAATGGAAGCTGTCAAGGTCAAAAAGTTCAGCAGGATGTGCTGGAATAAGAGCGTGTTTTGACTCATTGAACTTGACATTCAGTGTTTCTTCTACTATCCTAGTTCTTGAGTTAAGAACCTTGTAGGCTTTTCTAGTGGAAGAGTAGCCAAGAAAGTAACCTGAATCAACTTTGGCAGCAAACTTTGAAATAGAGTCTTTGATGTTTAGAATGAAACATTGACATCCAAAAGCCCTGAAAAAGGAGATAAGGGGCTTTATGCTATGAAGAACTTCATAGGCAGTCTTGGAGTGTCTCTTGTTGACAAGGACTCTATTCTAAACATAGCATGCAGTGTTAACTACTTCAGCCCAGAAATACAATGGTAGGCCTGAATCAGCTAACATTGTTCTTGCTCTTTCAATTAAGGTTCTGTTCTTCCTTTCTACTACACCATTTTGTTCAGGAGTTCTGGGAATACTGTATTGTCTAATAATCCCTTTAGACAAGCAGAATTCATCCAGAGTTTTGTTCCTGAACTCTGTCCCAATGTCACTTCTAATGGCTTTGACAGATAGAGAATATTGTTTCTCTACTTGTAGAATGAAGAACTTGATGATTTCAGCAGCCTCATCCTTGGAAAATAAGAAGAATACCCATGTAAATCTTGAATAGTCATCAATGATGACCAAGCAGTACTTCTTCTTACCAAGGCTCATGATTTTTACAGGCCCAAATAAGTCCATATGGAGTAGTTGAAGACATGCAGTAGTTTTTGATTCTTCAATACTTATAGGAGGACTTATGTTGTTTTCCCTTTAAACAGGATACACAGTGTTCTTGACGCTGGTATACCTTTAAAGGTAGACCTCTGACCAAGCCCATTTTTATGACTTTATTTATGGTTTTAAAGTTCACATGGCCAAGTCTCCTGTGCCAGAGATTAGTCTCTGAAGTTGATGCCTTTGAGAAGAAACTGGAAGTGTTGTTCAGTACTTTGTCCTTTTCAATGTCCACTGCATAGACATTGCCACATCTTTTGGCTATCAATAAAGTATGATCTTCAATGATCTTGTCTATCAACTTCTGGCCTTCTGGTGATATGATCTTGCATGCTGTCTTTGTGAAAAAGGAAGAATATCCTTTATCACACATTTGTGACACACTCAGCAAGTTGTACTCAAGGTTTTCAACCAGATTGACCTTGTCAAACTGTATTTTGCTAGAGGAGACATTGCCATGTCCTAGTACATATCCCTTAGCATTGTTCCCAAAGGATACAGATCCTTCTCTTTGACTGATAAAATTATTTATCAGGTATCTGCATCCTGTCATGTGCATTGAACCTCCACTGTCTACATACCAAATGCTATTTAAGCCTCTGGAAACTCTCTGCACAAGATAGCAAATTAGTTAGATTTGGGAACCCAAGCCAGTTTGGCTTTGGGTTTGCTCTTGAGAACATTTACAGTTTGTTCTTGACCAAGTTGAGGAATCCATGTCTTTTTAGCAATGGATTTTTCATTAAGAGCAATGGTGGTATCCTTTTGAGGCCACCATCAACTTTGGTCATCAGTAGTTGTACCATGTTCATGAGATCTTTAATCTCAGCAGTTTGTGAAACTGCTGATGATTTAGGTCTAACTACTGAAAGAGAATTTTGAGAAAAAAGATTTTTGTTAAGATTTTGTCTTTTTCTGAGAAAAGGTGTTTACTGGTTGTTGTTTCCTGGGAGAAAAAGTTTCTACAAAATCATTTCTGATTTGTTTTCCCACAACCAGTTGTTGAGTTTTCTTGTTGTACTGAATACCTTTTCTGTATCTGCAAAATTCAGTCTTGTGGTTGAACAGACCATAGATTTCACATTCTTTTGTCTTTTCTTTCAAAGACAAGTTTCTGACTGTATTGATTGGTTTTAGGTCATCAGTAGTTTTCAGGTTCTCAACTCCTGATGTAGTTGAAACTACTGATGGCTTAATGTCAGACTTAATCAGTACTTCTGAAGAACTTTCTTTATGAGTTTTTAGAAAGTTTTCATGGAAAGATGTGCATTCTTTCTCTTCAGAAGTTTCACCTGAAACAATTTTTCTCCCATCTTCAGTAGTTTTGGGGGAAAAATTTGTTGGTGTTTCAGTGTGATTGTACCCTATGCCAAACCTAACATTTGAAGCACTTTGTTTGTTTAGCAATAGTTGGTACCCTTTACAAGATTCAACCCATTTTTCACATGTGACCATGTTGTCAGCAAGCTCTTGTCTGACATTTCCTAGGTCATTTATCATGATTTTAATTTGTGCTTGGGTTTCAATAGCAGAGTTAGTTAATTTAGAAACTTCTTTTGTTTTTGCAGAAAGTTTCCTTTCTAAATCACATTTCATTTGAGTGAATTTTCTCTCAGAGTCATTTGCTTTACCTTGTAAGTGCACATTAGTCTCTCTTATGAGAGCAAAAGATTCTTTGCAAGAAGTTGAACAAAGTTTTGTCAAAGATTCTTTTGATACCTGTGACAAGGCAGATTTTGAGGTGCATCCCTCAAATGCCATTAAGGCAAAGTTCTTTCTGCCACTGTCAGGCTCTCCCCAGTTGATGTCAAACATCTTGTTGTCTGCATCAGGGTTACACTCAGTAGTGTCAAAAGGAAGACTGCTCCAGTCAACATACCCTGAAGTAAATAAACTTTGTTGTGAGGGTTGCTGAGTCTGTGGAGGAGGTTGAGCAGCTGGAAAGGGAGGGATTGATTGTTGGCTCTGCATTTGTTGAGCAGGCATCTGTACATATTGTACTTGTGGCACATATTGGTGTTGTGGAGCTTGTGCCTGTACAAAATGTGCACTCCCTTGTGTTCCATTATTCCTATTATAACTGGGGTTAAAATTATTTCCAGACTGAGATTGGTTAAAGCTAGAGCTTCTACACTCTCTAGCAAAGTGTCCCAACTTTTGACACTTGTGACATCTAAGTTTAGATTTGTCAAAACCAATTTTTGTTGAGTTGTTGAGTCCTAGAAACTTCCTTCCTGACCTTTTGTAAAATTTATTTGTTTTTAAACTTAACATGGCCAGTTGGTGTAGAATATCCATTTCTTCCAAGTCATCACTGTTGAAATTTTTTAAATCATCCATGATAAAACACATGTTATCAGCAGTTTGACTAAAATCATTATTGTCATAACCTAGGAATGATCTTTCAGATGAGATCCCAGCAGTTATGTCAATATGGTCAAAAGATCCAAAACTATTTGAACAAGTTGGTGAGTCTTGTCCCAATAGTGCTGTACTACCTGGTAGATAGTCATCAGCAGTTTTACCAGAACTTTGTAACTTTTTCTTTTGATCAATTTCTCTTTCAAAAGTAAGTAATCTCCCATGAAGTTTTGTACGAGTGAGGGAGCTAAAGTCTGGTGAAAATCTTAAGACTATAGAGTATGTTTCCCATTTTTCAGGTAAAGACCTTAAAAATCTATGAAGCATAGATACAGTTGTGTAGGTCTGACCATTTAATTTTATCTCAGATATTAATGAGGAGAATCTTTCAAATTGTTGTGTTAAAGTTTCCCCATTAATGTGAGCAAAAGTTTCATATTGTTGAGCCAGGATTTCTCTGGTGTTGGCAATCACCTCTTCAGTTCCTCCAAACTGTTCTTTGAGGCAGTCCCAAAGCTCTTTGGCACTATCACAATGTAATAGGCCAGAGTAGATTTCATTTGGGAGTGCCATTGCCAACATAGAGAAAGCTTTAGCATCAAGCTCAAGTTGTAGGAAATCATCATCTGTATAGTCTTTTGGAATTTCTTCTTTAGTTTCAAGATTGATATTTACTGGTTTATGAGGACCATATATCACAGATTTCCAGCAACCTGTGTTGGTCTGTGATAAGGTATGTGCCATTCTCCTTTGCCAGATATTATATTCATTTCTTACTAGCATAGCAGGTTTATTGGATGAACTAGTATTATGAGGATCCATTTTAAAGAGTATTGATTTGTCAAATATCTCTTAAAGTGATGGATGTTGATAAAAGTGAACTTTTAATCCTTTATTTAATATCAATAAGAGCCTGTGTCTGATTTTCAATGTGTTAGATTGATATGTGATCAGATAAACCAGTGCTCTGATACCAATTGTTGGATCAGTATTGCTCTTTGTATAAACTTGCTAGTGAACACTTAAGTGTCTAGCAAGTTCTTTATCAGTAATAGCACAGCGGTATGATATGAGTTTAAAGCTACACTTATCAACAGGAGTTATTACTCCCCCTGGATGTTTGATAAAACTAAAGACAAGTATTTAATGAGAATCTAAGCAATGAATGAGAATGAACACTTAAACAGATTCTCAGTAAATGAATGGAAATAACAATGATAAGCTTTGATGCATTTCTTCTTCAGTACTTGTAGAATCCTTCTTCAGCAGTTTAGTCTTCTTTCTTCAGTAGTTCTATACTTAGAATAATTTGACAGAAGTGAATTAGACTAAAGTTTACAAAAGTGGTTTCACCAATCCTTTTTGTCCTAACATTTAGTCACCTTGTTGTAGTCTCCTTCACCCAAACTTTGATATTTTTTTTATAATGTTCAGCTTTTCAGCCAAATGCAATTTCGGGGAACCCATTAAAAAGAAAGACACTTCAACCTCCTTAAGAGGACTCGTAATTAAAATTTGGCCATTTCGACTAAGAATTGAACACCCGAAATGGAATAGGCCCAGATGTATCGTAATCAAAACCATGGGCGAATGGTCCGAAAGAGAACGCTAAAAGGCTGAGAGACAGGAATGTCACCAAAGATCTACAAACTCATAATTAACCAAGCATCTGTCAATTTTACTTACTTTTCTTCCATGGCCCTAGCAATAGGTGAACTTAAGACCCTTCATAGTCAATTCATACGACCCAACATTGTATGAAAAATCATTTAGATCCCTGGCACTAAATGGATCGAAAATAAAATTTTGCCTCTCCACTGGGTACCTAAAACGGTACAATCCCCTATGATGACCGGAATTTTGGATCTCGGTTGTTTAGGATTGCTAATATCATTATCATTCCAAAGAACTCTTTTACCATTAATATTTCGAGGACTATAAACATTAATAATATGGACATTTGAATATACACCCTTAAGTTGGCCACTGATGAAAAGAAAGTGTTTGTTTTTAACTACTTCGTGCTTAACAAAAATCACTAAATTCAAGATACAGGGGAGTGACCGGTAGCATTAAACTCTGCTTCATATTCCAAATTACCCTAAAAAGACCGACTCCTAATCTTTGATACATCCAAGAATTGTGTTTCTTAAAGGGATGTAAACAAAATTTTGTGAAAAGAGACAAGTTTATGTACCCATCTAGCCTTAGAGGCATCGTGGACACCTCTGATGTTTAGAGACAAGAAACTCATTACTAAAGCTGGATGGTTTCCTCTACTTGAATCAGCTCATGCGCTTCCTGGTTAAACTCCACTAAGTTCACAGCAATATCCTAACCGAAATTAACCATTTCCACCACCTCTTCCTCCATCAAAACCCGGTCTGGATTTATCCCATTATTAGTCTTTTGACCATGTTGAAGCATCCTTGCCTGTAAATTATCTTTCCTTTGAATGTTACCCACCATAGAAATAAGATTAAGAGAACAGCTAGCCTCATCCCATTGATTCATCAAATTATCACCCCCTTCACCTCCTACTGATTTACGACATTATCCTCATTTTTTTTGTTTTTTCCTCAAGGTCTCATTAACATCGATCTGATCCTATATATAGCACTAGAATACTTAGCTTAAGATATCCATCTAACCCGGAATTAGAATGCAATGATCCAAAATTACACCACTCTGGCCCATAAATGGTGTTCGTATCCCATAAACGAGTAGGGACTCCCTTGATAAGTAGCCATGCTAAACAGTCTTCTTGGAAGATCTCACGATCCCAAGGTGCCAACGATACAAACCAGGTCCTATTCCATAGTTTCTTACTATTCTTCATGAAATTTTGTGCTTCTGATGTTTTCAAAAACGTTATTAGGATAGATAGACCTCCTAAGTAATAAACGCTAACCACCGGACTGCCGATCTAAGAAAACCAGTTCTTTATGTTACATAGCTGCTCAACATTATTAGTTTCACCCATTGGAGAACACTCTTTCCATTGTTTTTCAAGTGCTAGCTAAAATTATGGTCTCGTAGTCAAATAACCAGATTTTTTGTTATTCAAGAAAGCCTCTCTAAATGTTGTTGGATGGCTATAACTTTTACCAACTCTAGGACACTATGATGTGAGCCCTCCGTTAGACAATTGATAACACGTATAGAATGAATAGTATAATAATTAAATCAGATTATGTTTCTTAATTGATTATGATGATTCGAGTTACATAACTTCCATCTATATAATCCTAATAAACCTTGGCCAACAAAAAAAAATCTCTTTGAACTAAATTCAGATCTTAAAACTATCTCAAAATAACCCCCCCCCCCCATAGTTTAAAACTTTGTCACTTTTTACCCGAGCTTTGTAAGTTGGTCACTTTTACCCAAACTTACTCAAAATACGCAAGATTAGTTTAACAATCACCCCTATAATCTTGCAATACTGAGAAGATGTCTCATCTCTACCATCTTTAGTAATGGCATGGCTTTTGTGAGAATGTCAGCCCGTTGCCAATCCCCCTAATACGTTTCACTTTAACGTGCTAATAAGTTCTTGACTTTCAAACTTGTCTCTTAATTTGATAAACCGAGCATCCCTTTAATTGCAAAATCAAACCACCCTAACAAGGAAACCTGTCTTGAACTAATCTAGAGCTGCTTCGACCTTCTGAACCTGCTGAAGTACTAAAAACTGATATGTCACAAACCGGTCGTTAAAAGTTGCCTACTGTGTCACTGATTGCTCAGATTATTTGCTAATTCATGTTGTTGACTGATTTGTTTGGTCACTATTTTCTGTCACCGTAAGTGTTGTTTGGTCGCTATTTTTAGCCTCGTCATCTTTGGTTTGTAAGCAAACTAGAGATACAACTTTTAGATTAATCTTGTAAGTGTGATTTGGTGAACGTGGTACCATTATTAGAAAAGTTTTTTCTTGCTCAAACATCCAAAGTATAACATCTTGGATTGTGATCTTGTACCCCATCTCTTCTAACTAACCAATTATTGTAATATTAATTTCAAGTGCAGGATTGTAACAAACATCGTGAAACATCCTTTGTTCTCCGTATTTTCCTTCCAAGACGACCATACCTTGTCCTTTGATCTCCACACATGCTCCATCTCCGAACTTCACTTTTCTTTTGATGTTGTAATCAAGGTTAGTGAACCACTCTTGTTTACCCGTCATATGGCTACTCTCTCCATCATCAAGAAACCATGTATTGAGTTCACTTGGAACATATCACTCGAGCCTTTCACGCGTGTTTGGAAGTAAAAATCTGTTCAATGTTTTGAATAAGATGTTTTCCTCATCCTCATCCTTTCTACGTGTAAATAATCAGAGGAAAAAAACCATAATTAATCACATCGAAAACACCTTATCTTTAAACAAAACTTTGTTGGTTTGTATCCGGTTCCTTGTCTCTATCTTGACCCGTGGCTTTTCCTCGACCTATTTGACTAGACTCGGCCGTTCCGTTGCCTTGATCCTACCCTTCCTTTTTCAAGCTTCCCACTCCTCATAAGTCAGCAATAACTTAACACTTCTAATTGGTTGCTCCTTATCCTTAAGATTGATGCATTCCTCGTAAGCTATGAGTCGACATAAAACATCGTCATACCCAATGGTCTTCACGTCTACCACTTGTTCCTTAGAGGCAACCATGTGGATAAATGTTATAACTGCCAAATTTCGGGTTATAATCCATACAATATTATAAAATGTGAATATTTATATTTGAATGCGTATTAGACTTAATTTGTGATAATTGAAATCATTTAAAAACATTAGCAAATGCCAAGTTAGTCAATATGTTTTATTTGTAATTCTAGAAATTATCGTATCATAGGGCAATAAATTACCCGCGGTGGACGTTGGTGACAACCAGGTTAACTTTTAAAGATCCAGTTTTGACCCAAAATGCTTGGTTTAGCATGGAATAATATTTTTGGAGTGAAAATATTATTAAAACCAATAAAAAACTATAGTTGGTGGTTTTTGTGGCACGGTTGTCCAATATTTACGCGCGTTCTAGTTTTAACGCGTATACGAGACCCAGTATACTAGGTAACACCAAAAATTAGTTATTTTAGTGTGGGAATTATTTATATTAATGATTGGGTGAAAATCTTAATCAATTAAATTAGGGGATATTATAAAATGCAACACATTTAATAAAAGTAGGATAGTTTTTAATATATATATATATATATATATATATATATATATATATATATACCCTCAACCTTATTTTCGGCCAAGTGGGTCCCACGTCCAAACCCATATCCAAATGTTAAATATTTAATAACTTAAAAATACAATTACCCAATATTCTTACACCACTTTAGACCATAATTTACACAGACAACAAAGACTCTTCCTCTCCCTCTCCTCCCTCCCAAAACCATAAACCCTCACTGATGTGTCGGTTTTAGTAGTTTATAAGATATCATTTTATGGTGCCAAAAACTTTGATGTATAAACACCAAAAACGTCGGTTTTGGGAAAAAGATGGTTTCACTAAAGTAGTATCAAGTTTCAAATTTATAAGTAAACGATAATTACTTAAAACTAACATATAGGCAAAGAACCTGACATGTATAGCATAGTCTTTAGGGTAAATACCGAATATCATATTTCAGATAGCACAATTTCTCCTACTCAACATTTCATCACTTTAGCTAATTGGGTTTTGAAAAAGAAAATAAAACAGAGGGTTTGAAAAAGATAATTTTTGAAAAAGGTTTTGTTTTGTTTTGAAAAGATAAAAAGATAAATAGTAGGTTAGTAAACATGCTATCTTAGGTACTCGTTAGATAAGTAGATTAATTATACTAGTGGGGTGCCCGCGCGATGCAGCGGCAAACATAACACTTAGGTTGATGATTTATGGGTGAATAGGATAATTCGGTTTGAACTTGAGCTATAACTCTATGCTTTGACGCGGCCGTGCCTCTTTTAAAACGAATATTATTATTTCATAGTAAGGCAAGAGTCAAGTTGCATCAAAGGAATAACGTTGAACCACTTAGTTTACCAATACAACAGTATACTACAAATTGTGCCATATTTTCATTGTACGTATATAGCTACAAAAGAGAAAAAGAGAAAGATCTTGTTCTTTACAAAGTATGCCACATATACCTTTCAATGTGATAATATAAAAGGAAAGATGTTTATCGAAATACTACGGTTAGTAAGTGATGTTTATCGAAATACTACGGTTAGTTAGTCAGCCTATTATTTATGGTAAAAGAAGTTGTGGCTTTGTTCCAGCTAGAACAATTTTCAAGGCTTGTGCTTGTGGTTACGCTTCTTTTTATGTGGATAAGATATATGAACATATTCATACTTGTAAATCATGTACCAATGTCATGCAACGAATTCGGGTTTAATATGTAGCGAATTAGTTTTGACATAACTAAGCAAGCCAAAATTATGGAACTGCAGAGAACACTAAAAAGAGAAAAGTACTATGAATATAACTTCAAAATATGTGTTAAATATATCAACAATAAGCCATATTTTGACTTTCATGATAAAAAACAATGAGCACAGGGCCTATAGACCGCAAATAAAATGAAAGTAAGAGGGCGTACTTGATATAACTTACAAAAACTGAACTCCCATGTATAAAAATTTTGTAACTATGAGAATGATTATTTACTAAAGGATTATTGAAGAGAAACCAAGACTTAGAATTTCAAAAGCACTTGATGAATATAGGGAAAAATACATTCAGTCCATAAATTTAAAATTACCTAGCAATAGCGTAATTGACTAAGTAGAAAACCCTAAAAGATAATCAACTCATAATCGCCTGAATAAAACCAACATTTAAAACCCTAATCAAACCGCTCAATCTAACAATCATAATAAGTGAAACCAACATAAGAATTATTTTCAAAACTCGCCTAAAATGGAGATGTAAGAATAACACTTATAACCTGATTGGCTCCTTTCCACTTCTAACTTGCACAACAGCATATGAAAGAGTTGATGTTGAGTGAAATGGTGAATTTCGTTTACTAATATAGTAATTGATTGAAAAAAGACATTTGGTGTGCTTTGGCGGTTTTATGTGTTAAGCATTTTAAAATTAAGTTGATAATTGGATCAATTTAATAATTTAATAATACTTAGATAAATTACTATTTTATCCTTTACTAACTTCATTGGGGGTATTGTACCATATGCATTATATGTTGTAATTTCTTAAATTTTGTTGGAATCCTTCCTTCATGCTTTATAATATAGAATAGATATAGATTAATAGTAGTAGTAGATTTAATTATTGATGTGAAAACCAGGTTTGAACGGTCTCTTAAGAGTTAGGAGATGGGAAAAGAAATAAATAAGGGATGACGTTCTGGCAACTAAACGAGTCACAGGTAGTGCATGTGCATGAGTCCCTATGAAATTGTCTTATGACGCCCGTAGTCTGGTCTTATCCCGATCAACAAGTGTCCTCGAGCCTAATGCACATAAGGTGTACAATTTATTGGAAAGTTTGGGTCCTACTTTTGGACACTTACCCGCACAACCGCTCATTTAAGCACCGAGTTTTCTAATTTATCTTCTTAAATTTGATTAGAGGAGAGCTCCAACTATTCCTCCTTAACTCTCACCTTCTGTACCAAAGGATTAGTTGTGGTAAGAAATCCACTAAGCAGTAAACGACGTTGTACTAATGAGAGTTAGATAAAGTATTCTTCTTATGTTTAACATTATATAATATTTATATTTTATATCTTTAACCAACTCCAAGCCACTTCCAGAACTTCGACGATTGTCTAAGAAACTACTTTATAATTACTATTCACAATTTAAATATTTAGTGATCAAGTAAATATAAGTTTGGTTTAGTGATAATTAAATGACTTAACAATGACAAACCTTAACCCCCCCTCCCCCCAAGCCTTGTGAATGATAACATTAACAAAGGAGGAACATAATCCTAAAGGTGTGTTGCTTAAGGACCACTAGTGCACCCGTAGGGATCCAACCTTTGCCAAAACATAGTTAAGAAGATAAACACATCAAGTAACTAAAAATAAACTGCTAATAATATAAAAAGTCTAACGAATTGAAGAGTTTAGAGAATACTGGATGGATATAACCATCTAAGAATGATAACACAAGAAAAATGAGTGTTTTCCACTCATAGAGAAGCTTTTAATCACGGTGATCCTATGCGTATGAATTGATTATCGCGACCCTCGACTTTATTGCATGTAAAGTAAACCTACGATGTCATTTCGTCATCCTAGATCCAAGGTAGGAAATTCCGTACCCTTGGAAAAGGTTTGGTCAGCATTAAGATCTCCCTACAGGTCCCCGAGAGGATGAAAAATGGCTCAAGAAAGGCAAAAGGTCGGCTGGATTGAAGCTGCTATTTATAAGTAGAATTTTAGGATCCGCACACCCATGCATGGGGGTGCACGCCTGGGCATCTATTCCAGGCACGTTATATTGCTGCTGGGAACAGTCATGTCTGCCCTTTGGAGGCTGCACGCCTGTGTACCAGATGATGGTGATGTTTTCCTTGTCTCCTAAGTTTGCTGCTTTTTCTTCTAGTGTGTAGGCCTTTGTACCAATGTGCGTGGCCATTCATGGACGATCCAAAGTTGCTTTTGCCGCCTCCTTTGCCTTGGGGGAGTCACTACACATATTTGGGACATGCATATGATCTTGTGTCTTCAGTAATCTCCGTTTTGTGCTATCTTTGCCCTGGAT
This sequence comes from Ambrosia trifida, assembly GCA_028751855.1. Classification (NCBI taxonomy): domain Eukaryota; kingdom Viridiplantae; phylum Streptophyta; class Magnoliopsida; order Asterales; family Asteraceae; genus Ambrosia; species Ambrosia trifida. The sequence continues at coordinate 57,514,076 of CM054129.1, read as the reverse complement.
TTGCTTCTTTTCAGGTTGGAGCTTCAATTTCCTGAAAATCGCGAATAGCAACGATTATGTAGCATTTATTAACAATTTTAACTCAAATATAGCCTATTATTAGACTAAATATGCATTTAAAATATGTGTAATTGATGGCACACCATCCATCCCACACTTTCTTTCATTTTTTTCTCCATTATCTTCAATTATTTAAGCCTCTATCTTGTGTTATTTAATCACATTGTGTAAGAGGAGCAAAATCTTGAGAGCATTGGAGCTTATAGAGATGAAATCTTCCTCAAGAACACCCAATATTCATCGTCATCTTGAAAGAAAGCTCAAGGGTACGAATCTTTAAAAAAAATTATGGGTTTCTTAATAAGATTTCATTCTTAAGAGTTGATTCACAACTTAAAAATGGATTTTACAAAGAGTTTTAATAATCAAAGAATGGGAAGAATAAAAATGATTAAAAATGGGTTATCTAAGTGTTTTTAAGGACTCTAATTGCTAAGCTTGGAGAAAAAGGCATTGTCTTGCTTTCCAAGGCATAAGGCTATGAGCTACATGGGGGGGAGGCTCCCCACTTATTATGCTCACCTTGTTCACTAAGTTAAGGTTAGTATGAATTCCCTAAATTGCCCTAACCTTTATCCCCTAATTTATATCCTAAACATCCACTTTATCTAGAGAATTATGCAGCAAAAGCACACTTATCCATGCCTATAGACCCACGGATCCACACTCTCTCTCTAATCTTCCCATTTTCAATTCCTAAACACACTAAAATCACTTATCTTTAGGCTAGATTAGAAGGTGGAGATTGTAAGTCCCAAATACTAGATCTTGTTAAGTGCAAGAGATTGTTATCACTTAGAAACACCTATGGATTAGGTGTTTTAAGTGATTAATCTTCTACAATAAAGAAACTAGATGAATATGATAAAATCCGACACACAAGATGAATAAGAACACGATTTCATTACTGATTTGTCATTGAAACACCATGAAATTCATACAAGTACGCACCGTTCAATCTTGTGCTACAAAGATCACCAAAAACCCTAACCCTAGAGCTGCACACTAACATTCTTTATATAGGCAGGTAGATGGGCCTGCGCACTTAACACAAGTGCGCAGGGCCCGTCTCCTAAGTGCGCAGCCTAGGGTTTTCACCACAATACTTTGTGTTAATTACATAATTAGCCCTTTAACTATCAAACTATACAGCGAGCCACCAAAAGTCTATGATCTGGTAACTGTGGTCTCAATATAACCCAACAATACTCCCTCTAGACCAAAGCTACCAGTTCTTCCATCTTCAATCAATCTCAACATCACTTTGCTCCCCTCAGCCTGTTTTGGGGGGTCTTGAATGTACAGGGCGACTGGATCTTCTTCAACCACTGGAGGAGCTTGAGTAGATTCTGTTGCAGGTATTTCCGGATCAGCTACTGTTGCAGGATCTTGTGTCTGCACCTCTGAAGCAGTTTCGGCTTCAGGTTGAGTAACTTCTACAGCAGCAATAGCAGCAGCTTGGGCAGCTTTCTCCTTTTCTTCCTTTTCTTTGTCTGCTGCATTGATCTTGTCAACTATATCAAGCAACTCCCTTTTTAGATTCATAGCCCGATCAACAGCTCTCCTGAATAGCACCGCTTCTTCAAACAGGACATTCCCAGCACCTACGTTGATTTGATTCGCGAAGAGTATATTCAGATCTGATAGATTAAAAGCAAACACATCTACCGGATCTAGGATCCTTATGGCCTCCGAATCGTCCTGCAATTTGATGACCGCTTCACCAGTATTGCTGTCATAAAACCACTTCTTAAAGTTCCTCAGCATAACTGGAAGCTCAGATCGAATAGGAACTCGTGTGACGACCTGAGGAGGGTCAATCACATAAGTTATCATGCCTTGTCCTGTTGCTGGATCGATTCGTCTCTTGGAGATTCGTCTCCTTGGTTTCTTCGGCTTGAAGATTTGGAAACCGTCTCACATTCCTTCTTTATAAACCAATCAAGCATGGACCCCGTGGTGTCATTTGTGCGGTTGATAAATGGGGCTCTGCTAAGTTCCCTGATATCCCAACGAGGGAGAGACTTCAGTTGCTGTTGACCTTTGAAGTACTGTATCACTCCCCCTCGTCTCTTCACAGCAAACAACTTTTTCTCCTCGTCATACTTCTAGGAGATAATCCTCTCCTTATGAGCTTCCCTGGTGTGATGGATGTTTTGATGTAGGGCTGGAATGATGATGGGCCTTCTAGGAAACCAAGTTGATCTTTCAGGATCCAACTTATGGCCATCTGACGTCTCGTATACTACTTCTTCTTCCATTCCCATCTCCACAAACCTATCGGGCATCTCATCTTCACTAATCTCGTCCACCTCACTTTCATCAGCAACTCTTTCTTTCTCTTTCTCTTCCTCCAGAAATTTCCCGAAATCAAATACCTCATCGAATGTTGTGCTTGGAGCACCAGTCTGCTGTTGCTTCAATTCTTGGAACATGTCAAACATTTTCATCTGAAACTGATTCTGAAACTTGATCAGGTATCGTTGATCCTTGATGATTTTCTCCATATTCCTGTTCTTGTGCTTGAGCTTCTTGACTTTCTTTCTGAGCTCTTGATTGTTATGCACATCACTTTTCAGGGTACAGATCTCCCTGGCAGCTGTCTTTCCAACCTCTTTGACTAGCTTCTCATACAGTTCCTGATGCACCGGTTTGCGACGTGGTGCAGCAGGAGCTGAGGAGGACGGTTCAGCTGGCCGTTGAGCTGGTGCTTTGGGGGCTGGAGCAGCAATTGTGGATGGCACTGGTTGTTCTTCTGCCCCGAAGATAGACTCCAAGATCACCTCCTGCTCAATATCGTCCTCAATCATTACATGAGGAATCTCAGACTGAGGTAACTGTTCTCTCCTTTTCTTTCTCTCGGCCCTCTTTAACTCAGCAACTTGTTGTAGGGCTGCAGCAGTTTCAAGCTGTTCAGGTGTCAGTGTTTCTCTTCCCTCTTGTAACAAACCAGCTGGCCTCTTCCTTTTGGTGGGCTTTGATGGAGCAGTTTCAGTTGCCACTCTTTTGCCCCTGGCCTTCTCTAGAGCTATCTCTTCAGCAGTTGGCTGGGCTGAAGATGGAGCAGGGTCAGATGATCCAGGTGCAGAAGCAGCAGTGGATTGTTGACGAGCTTCTGTAACATCTAGCCGTCTCTTCTTAATCTTGTTGTAAAGCTCCATGACCAAAGGATATCGCTGTGCTGCATACATGCTCTCCAGCATGGATTCCCAGTCAGGCGTGTAGCACTCAGTAAAGAATCGTGCACCTTTGGTGAAATTGTATTGATCACCAAAGGGGCAGATTCTCGTGTTATGCGTTAATCATCATCTGCACTCCTCTTGGGTCCCAATCGAGTGCCATCTGATTAGACCAAATGCACGAAAAACAAGTTAGATCTCTTGAATATACGTAGACGATCAAACTGTAACACCCCAACCGATGGCGGAAACATCGGGGTGCCACGTATTGATGATTGTTTTCAGTAGCACATGGTATAATATAAATTTTAAATAATTTATTCAAACATAAATATCCAAAATGTGAAATAATGTCTAAGAATTCAAATACATAACATCAAATAATAACTTCAAAACTTCAAATAAACTTCAAGATAAATCCTCATGCTAACTCAAGCCTCAGCTTCATTGTTACCTGAAAACATGTTAAGTTGAAAATGTTTGGGTCAACAAAAGTTGGTGAGAATTACATAGGTTTTTGAGAAATAGTTGATAACAATAGTTTGTACAACACTCAGGGTTGTATGATGATAGAGTATGATACCGACATGTAGCAATGCGTCTTTGTACAACCAAACCTTGTGTCGACTGATGACTAACTCGCAAGTTAGTTAAATGTTATTACTGTTATCGATCATCCCTGAGTCTATGCGGGTGGGATGGGTTTGTCAGACCTATAGCGCTATAATCTAAACAGGCGGCTTGATCATTGTTAATGATTGTACTGTGTCTTTTTGTTACAGTCAAATGATAGAATGAGTAAATGATAGTGTAATTGAATCATAAGTTTCAACAATGTAAAAATGAGTAAATGATAGTGTATAAAATGTTTAAACATGTTTCACCCCAAAATGTAAAACAGAAAAAGGGGCTATGTAAACTCACCTTAGCAAATGTTAACTTGTTGAAAAAGATATGATAATTGTGTTGCCCAAAGTGATTCCAAATATTACCCTATAATGAGGCAATATATAATAAGTCTAAGTCTAATAACTAATATGTGTATCCTAGGGTTTCGAATTGGGGATAATCAATTGTTAAATTTAATTTAAAAATGTTAATTAAATAAAGAGAATTGGATAATAAATGAAAAATAGTCTTTTTATAAAGTTTGAATTTTGAGTGTGCACATTAAAGTGTTTGAAGCAATAAAATAATTTTTATAAAATTATTTCATTTAAAATAGATTTTTAAATCTATTTATTTATAAATAGTCAATTATTAACTTTAATATTCAAAAATACTAAAATTAAAGAAATCTTATTTTAAAAATCATAATTCTGTTCTAAATGATTAAAAATAATTTGTATGAAATTTTGGTGCAAAAATGATGAAAATTGGATTTATTATGAATTAAATATGATTAAATCTTACAAAAATTGATTAAAAATAATAAATAAATGATTTTACTGAATTAAAAATTATTTCAGTAAAGTTTAACTTTATAAAAAGTTAGGATAATTTTCGGGGAATTTAATAAAACTGTTTTGATATAATAATGGATTTTTATAATTATAATAGTAATAAAATGATTTAATTATTATAAATACTAAATAAAAGAATTTCTGAAAAATAAAAATTACATATAAAACTTTTATTACAGATTAAGTAACTATAATTTTTTTAGAGTTTATAAAATAGTTTAGGTATTTTAAAAAGAATTTAAAAGATTTAAAGGATTAATATATATATATAATTAAATGAAAAGAAAAGAAAAGAATGCCAAAAACTCGGTCAGAGCCGGGACTCGAACCCGGGTGACCATTGTGGAGGGTCAGTGTCTCAACCACCTGGCCTAGGCCGGTGGTTGTGATGACTCTGACTTCCATTTAATTAAATACACGAAGCATGCCCCAGTTTATCCCCAATTAATAACATCGAACCCTAGATTATTCAATTGGACGATTCAGGCAACTATAGCCCGATTAATGTTAGGGCTATTGTTGCCTGTACGCCGATGAACAAACCCCACCAAAAATAATGGACTCACAGTGTACGATTGTTGTTGATGATCGGGTCAAAGGAAAAAGTCAACCACGAGCAGAAACTCAATAATTAGTGTATAATTGAAAGAATTGAGGATGAAGAGAGTGTTATGAGCGATTAGACAAGGTCCAGAAATCCTCAATTTATACTAGAGGATTAGGGTTAGGGTTAATTAGGTAGTTTGACTTTCCATATAATAATACGTGTTCAATTTGATGATTAGGGCAACAATGCCGTGTAATTGTTGTGCAATTTGGTTGTACTGGGCCGGATTATGCACGAATTTACCAAAGATACATCAATTACGCGTTAAATCTAAGGATTGCTCACCAAGGAATCCCACAGTTGACTTTCCTTGTCAACTGTGGGGATTTAAACGCGCGTATAAGATTATTGTTGATCCGGGTTTATAACAAGAAACTGGCTAGCCCAGTTGGTTGTGCCCATGAGTGTGTTAGTGTGGCCGGCCTTTGGCGCGGGTTCAAACCCCGGCCAAGGCAATGTATTTTTTTTGATTTAATTATAATATCACACACATATATATAGCATAATATATGGTATTAGGGCTCCATAAATGCGACAAAAATAATAATTGCGAGGGTAAATATGAAACTTGACGTTTTTATTAATGTCGGTGCGTAACGTACAAGTATTAAATGCGTAATGTTACAGTCTCCCCTACTTTTAGGAACTTCGTCCCGAAGTTAAGAGAAACACTAGATTTACAATTGGTCAACCACCGGGAACCTTGATAAAATTTCACACTACCTTAACGTACCTGTAAATTCATGATTACGTTCCGGACCGTAATTACCAATTTACCTTACATTAGGGTTTTGCGTCCTTTTATGACTTTACCGATTGTTAAGCAGGTCTGATAGTCTCCGCCAGTCGTTCAGGTGGTAGGGCCTCTCCCGACTGTTGGAATGACATGATGACCTCTACCAATCGTTAAGCTGGTCGTTTGGTAGTTAACTAATTGTTGTACAAGCAAGTATGATTTATAGATGTAGCAATTAGTTCACATTCAGACAAACATGCACACAGATGTTATGATAATACTTGAATTTTATTACTTGAATAACGTCAATACATAGAATAAAAGTAACCAATAGTCAAATGGTGAGTCTTGCGGTTAGGTAGCTGGAGGGTCTTGATCTCTGTTCAGTTTAGGGCATCGGTTACGGAAGTGATTTGGGTCTCCACATTCATAGCATTGACCATAGTTGTATCGATTAGGATTAGCAGCCTGAGCAGGGTTGATGGGTTGGTTGGCATTAGGATTTGGGGTCTCGCGACATGTATTAACTAGATGGCCATACCTACCACAATTGGTGCACAAGCGACATGCTGAAGCAGTGGGATGATGTCGGTTGCATGTGTTGCACAATGGATGGTTTCCTGTATAAGGTTTCTTGTTAGAAGCTTGTGTAGTGAGGTTTACATCAGGATCCTTGGCCTTACGCTTCTGATTCTCAGTAGTTACCGCGGCTACAATACTTGTTTTATTGCTTTTCCGAACTAGAGTCCCGTTCTTTACGTGATTATCAGTAAGAGTGGCCGCTAGACGTTTGGCCTCTTCCAGAGTTGCAGGATTTCTACCCCAAACAGTGTCTTGGATTTGCATGGGCAGACCACCGATGTACTTCTCGATGGCTACCGGCAGAGGAGTAACCTTGTGTGGCAACAATAAGCTAAGCTCATGAAAGCGGGTGTTGTAGGCAAGATTTTCCCCACTATCTTGAGCCAAAGTGTGAAACTCATCCTCAAGCTTTTTAACTTCATTGCGAGGACAAAACTCTTCCTTCATGATCTCTTTGACTTGGTCCCATGTCATAGCAAGAGCAACCTCGGCCCCACGAGTACGCTTTTCTTCATTCCACCATGTGAGTGCTCGTTTATGGAGAACACTCATGGCGTAACGAACTTTGAAGTTGTTGGGGCACTCACTGTTGATGAAGGTATTTTCAATACCCTCAAACCATTGGAGAAGTCCAGTAGCTCCTTCTTCACCGCTGAACTTTGGAGGGTTACAAGAGTTGAAATGCTTAAGGGTGCAGGCTTGGGGTCCATTTCCATTGCCATTGCCGTTCCCGTTCCCGTTGTTGTGACCATTCCCGTTGCCGTTCAATTGGATGACCTGAGCGAGTAAATTGGGAACTAGAGTTGCTATTTGCTGCGCCATTTGTTGAGAAATGATCGCAGCCAGTTGAGCATCGACTCCATTGTTGTTGTGGTTAGGAACTTGGTCATGGTTGTGGTTATGGTTATCACCACCTTCTTCGTGGTTCTCACCATTGCTGTTGCGAGTGCTGCGACGAGGAGGCATGATCTGTAATAGACACAATGAAATGAATGAGAGTTTATATAAGGAATGTAATCATTTATTCATTAATTAAAACGAATAAACGAAAACGTTGACTTATCAAAGATTCTAAATTCTAATAACATATGAAGACATGCTTTAGCCTATAAGTGAACACTCATCCCGAGAATTCCCAGGTAGGCATCCGGGTCCCTCGTCTGATTGGGATATATGCGCAATGCCAGCCTAGACAGAAGACTCAGAATACAGGCGTTCACCCTTCCAGATTGCACGTGTTCGTTATTAAAATCTAGAACTTCGACGAGATCTCAAGGTGGTTCAGGTTAAACCTGAGGATTTTGCCTTATTAGTCTAAGAGTGAATCCAGTGATGGAGAGCAACCTTCTTGTAGGGATGAGAGTAGGGATATGAAGTAGGAGGGAGATAGAGAATAGCAAACAAAAGAAGCAAGTACTGGTTAAATCCTATGGTTATAGACTAGATTATTTTTCTAATAACCTAATTCCCTATAACCAAGGCTCTGATACCAATCTGTAACACCCCAACCGATGGCGGAAACATCGGGGTGCCACGTATTGATGATTGTTTTCAGTAGCACATGGTATAATATAAATTTTAAATAATTTATTCAAACATAAATATCCAAAATGTGAAATAATGTCTAAGAATTCAAATACATAACATCAAATAATAACTTCAAAACTTCAAATAAACTTCAAGATAAATCCTCATGCTAACTCAAGCCTCAGCTTCATTGTTACCTGAAAACATGTTAAGTTGAAAATGTTTGGGTCAACAAAAGTTGGTGAGAATTACATAGGTTTTTGAGAAATAGTTGATAACAATAGTTTGTACAACACTCAGGGTTGTATGATGATAGAGTATGATACCGACATGTAGCAATGCGTCTTTGTACAACCAAACCTTGTGTCGACTGATGACTAACTCGCAAGTTAGTTAAATGTTATTACTGTTATCGATCATCCCTGAGTCTATGCGGGTGGGATGGGTTTGTCAGACCTATAGCGCTATAATCTAAACAGGCGGCTTGATCATTGTTAATGATTGTACTGTGTCTTTTTGTTACAGTCAAATGATAGAATGAGTAAATGATAGTGTAATTGAATCATAAGTTTCAACAATGTAAAAATGAGTAAATGATAGTGTATAAAATGTTTAAACATGTTTCACCCCAAAATGTAAAACAGAAAAAGGGGCTATGTAAACTCACCTTAGCAAATGTTAACTTGTTGAAAAAGATATGATAATTGTGTTGCCCAAAGTGATTCCAAATATTACCCTATAATGAGGCAATATATAATAAGTCTAAGTCTAATAACTAATATGTGTATCCTAGGGTTTCGAATTGGGGATAATCAATTGTTAAATTTAATTTAAAAATGTTAATTAAATAAAGAAAATTGGATAATAAATGAAAAATAGTCTTTTTATAAAGTTTGAATTTTGAGTGTGCACATTAAAGTGTTTGAAGCAATAAAATAATTTTTATAAAATTATTTCATTTAAAATAGATTTTTAAATCTATTTATTTATAAATAGTCAATTATTAACTTTAATATTCAAAAATACTAAAATTAAAGAAATCTTATTTTAAAAATCATAATTCTGTTCTAAATGATTAAAAATAATTTGTATGAAATTTTGGTGCAAAAATGATGAAAATTGGATTTATTATGAATTAAATATGATTAAATCTTACAAAAATTGATTAAAAATAATAAATAAATGATTTTACTGAATTAAAAATTATTTCAGTAAAGTTTAACTTTATAAAAAGTTAGGATAATTTTTGGGGAATTTAATAAAACTGTTTTGATATAATAATGGATTTTTATAATTATAATAGTAATAAAATGATTTAATTATTATAAATACTAAATAAAAGAATTTCTGAAAAATAAAAATTACATATAAAACTTTTATTACAGATTAAGTAACTATAATTTTTTTAGAGTTTATAAAATAGTTTAGGTATTTTAAAAAGAATTTAAAAGATTTAAAGGATTAATATATATATATAATTAAAAGAAAAGAAAAGAAAAGAATGCCAAAAACTCGGTCAGAGCCGGGACTCGAACCCGGGTGACCATTGTGGAGGGTCAGTGTCTCAACCACCTGGCCTAGGCCGGTGGTTGTGATGACTCTGACTTCCATTTAATTAAATACACGAAGCATGCCCCAGTTTATCCCCAATTAATAACATCGAACCCTAGATTATTCAATTGGACGATTCAGGCAACTATAGCCCGATTAATGTTAGGGCTATTGTTGCCTGTACGCCGATGAACAAACCCCACCAAAAATAATGGACTCACAGTGTACGATTGTTGTTGATGATCGGGTCAAAGGAAAAAGTCAACCACGAGCAGAAACTCAATAATTAGTGTATAATTGAAAGAATTGAGGATGAAGAGAGTGTTATGAGCGATTAGACAAGGTCCAGAAATCCTCAATTTATACTAGAGGATTAGGGTTAGGGTTAATTAGGTAGTTTGACTTTCCATATAATAATACGTGTTCAATTTGATGATTAGGGCAACAATGCCGTGTAATTGTTGTGCAATTTGGTTGTACTGGGCCGGATTATGCACGAATTTACCAAAGATACATCAATTACGCGTTAAATCTAAGGATTGCTCACCAAGGAATCCCACAGTTGACTTTCCTTGTCAACTGTGGGGATTTAAACGCGCGTATAAGATTATTGTTGATCCGGGTTTATAACAAGAAACTGGCTAGCCCAGTTGGTTGTGCCCATGAGTGTGTTAGTGTGGCCGGCCTTTGGCGCGGGTTCAAACCCCGGCCAAGGCAATGTATTTTTTTTGATTTAATTATAATATCACACACATATATATAGCATAATATATGGTATTAGGGCTCCATAAATGCGACAAAAATAATAATTGCGAGGGTAAATATGAAACTTGACGTTTTTATTAATGTCGGTGCGTAACGTACAAGTATTAAATGCGTAATGTTACACAAACGACTGACTTTAGACTTAAACTTCGACGGACAACGTACTTAGACTTAGACTTTATTATTTATTTTTTAAAGTTTTGTATTTTAACAGTCATAGGATTAAGGTTTGATGGATTTGATTTATCAGTGTCCATGATACGTTTGATTTTCAGTTTAAGATCGTTAACGTTCAGGTCTAAATACGCAGTCTGTTAAGTGTCTGAATAGTCATGATGAAGGTCACATTTTGTTTTAATATTCAAGTACGCAGGTCCTCAAGTGCGCAGGCCAAGACAAAAGCAATTGAGCCAAGTACTCAGTCAAGTACTCAGTTAACAAGTGCGCAGGCCAAGTCTAAGGCAAATGAGCCAAGTGCTCAGTCAATAAGTGCGCAGATCTGTAAGTACTCGGGCATGGTAACCCCTAGACAACATAGTCAAATCTGCGTACTAGACAAGTACGCAGATACTTAAACCTTCGTTTAAGATTTAAATGCGCAGCATAAGTGCGTAGGATATTAGGGTTTCAGAGGCTTTGTATGATCATGAGACAAGTGCGCATTCTCTATGAGACAAGTGCGCACTGTTCATCATCATGTACGCAGCCTTCAAGTTAATCTCCCTATGTTCAAAACATAAACCCTCAACAGATTAGAACATGCTGATCATCCGGTAATCACATCAATACAATCATTAGAATAAGACATCTACCTTAATCAGTGGTTAAAAACAACGAAAGAAGGAATATGGATGAGATAATGAGGATTTATGAAGATTAACGAGTTAAAAGAAATAATTAGGGATAATAAGAAGATGAACGGTGATGATGAAGGGATTAGGAATTAGGGTTTGTGAAAAGAGAGAGAAAAACAGTAAAAAGAAAATTTACAGAGGATATATATACAGTGACCATATGGGCCTGCGCACTTGAGTTAAGTGCGCAAGGCCCAGTTAAGTACGCAGCAATTTAAAATTTGGCCCAATAAGAGTTTTAATAACCCAATTCCATTTTAATATGTGGGGATTCACCAAAACTCACCTTCTGCATTCAAGATCATACTAACCATACCTGATAGAACTCGTTTCAACTTCCCGTTGGATAGCTGTAGCCTAAGAACAATTGTCGGTATGCTTGTCCATTTAAATCCATGCCTTTTCTCTTTCAAAATGTGTTTGGTGATGCTGTTTATCATGTTCTTCGGTAATATTGACGAAAATTTAATGGACCCCACAGTGTGCTAGGTATTGACCTACCGATCCTCAAGGTTTATTGAAAAATAATGATGAGAGCTTCAGGTCTATGTTACCATAAGCAAAGAAGATGATCATTATCTTGATCAGATGATGAGAGCTTCAGGTCTATGTTACCATAAGCAGAGAAGATGATCATCTGATCACTTAGTGAGCTATCTAAATATGTTTGCACGTCACTAACATTGCGTGTCTTTTGCTGCTCATTTGAGTAATTTTCTTAGCCCCGCATTGGTAGCTTGCACTCTTAGGTGTCTTTTGATTTACCTATGCACAAAATTTTCTGTGTCTTTTAGTTTCTCAACCTGTGTATGACCGGACTCAGCTTGTGCAGACCTATAGCACAGTGGGAATCCAGCTTTCCGTGTATATCTTTATTGTTAATCACCAATTAGCTGTTTACTTGATTCCAGGCTGAATCTACCGACACATCGTTGCTTGAGGCTACAACATCCTCTGGGACCTATTCACATGCTGATGAGATATGATTAGTTTCTATCATTTCCTGAATTAATTTTGCATTAGGGATGGACTGGTTTTACTTTCTCCCCCAAAAATCTTGTTTTAAGTAAAAAGAAGATTTTTCTGTAAATTATGCACAGGTAAAGTTTTTTTTTTTAATTATTCAAAATTTATCATCTCAAGCCATGTAACCAACTGATGAAAACGGGTTTTGTCAAAAGCTTTTGTGAAGATATCTGCCTTTTGATCAGCAGTATCTATTGGCAACACCTGTATATATCCTTTGTCGTGAGCATCACGAATGGAGTGAATCCGAATTTCAATATGTTTGGTTTTAGAATGATCAATTGGATTCTTCACAATGTCACGACAGGCATCATTATCAATGAAAATAGGTGTATGCATGACATTCAAACCGTAGTCCAAAAGCTGATTTTGGATCCATAACACCTGACAACAACAACTGGATGCAGCTGTGTATTCAGCTTGAGCAGTGGAGATTGACACTATAGTCTGCTTCTTGCTCTGCCAAGACACCAGCCTATTACCCAGAAATTTACAACCACCAGAGACAGATTTTCTGTCAATCCTACAACCTACATGATCACTATCAGAGTAAGCGATTAAATCAAAATTATCACTCTTAGGATACCATAAACCAAGTTTTGGTGTCCCTTTGAGGTAGCGGAAGACTCTTTTTACTGCCGTTTCATGCGATTGCTTGGGATTGGACTGAAAACGTGCGCAGCATCCAACTGCCCACGTAATATCTGGTCTGCTGGCTGTTAGATACATCAGTGAGCCAATCATTGATCGATAAGTGTGAGGATTCACTGAAAGGCCTTGAAGATCTGGTACAAGTGTTGTGTGGGCCGCAAAAGGAGTATTGGATGGCTTGCAGTCGGTCATGTTGTATTTTGCCAGAATGTCTCTTGTATACTTGGCTTGATGGATGAGAATTCCGTCTTCTTTCTGCTGAACTTCCAAGCCTAAGAAAAAAGATAATTCTCCCATCATGCTCATTTCAAATTGAGACTTCATAATGCTTTCAAATTCCCTGCACAAATTTTCATCAGTGGAGCCAAAGATAATATCGTCAACATAAATTTGAACAAGGATAGAATGTTTGTTGACTTCTTTGGTGAACAGAGTCATGTCAATCTTCCCTCTGGTGTACCCATTCTACAGCAAATATGAAGATAAGGTCTCATACCAAGCTCGAGGAGCTTGATGAAGTCCATAGAGAGCCTTATCCAATTTGTAGTATTTGTTGGGATGATGAGGGTCTTCAAAGCCCAGCGGTTGACAGACGTAGACTTCTTCCTTGATTTTCCAGTACAGTAATGCACTCTTCACATCCATTTGAAAGACTTTGAAGTTCGTGTATGAGGCGTATGCCAAGAAGATACGGATGGCTTCAAGTCGAGCAACTGGAGCGAACACTTCCTCATAATCAATACCTTCCTGCTGACGAAAGCCCTGAACTACCAGACGAGCTTTGTTCTTGATCACCACACCACGTTCATCCATTTTGTTGCGAAACACCCACCTTGTTCCGATAGGATACTTCCCTTCAGGTAGATCTACAAGTTCCCAAACTTTGAGCTTTCTAAACTGAGACAGCTCATCCGGCATGGCTTCAACCCAGCTTGCATCTCTGACAGCATCTTCAATGCTGAAGGGTACCGTCTGAGATAAGAAGGCTGATAGTGCAATATTAAGCTTATCTGCCTGATTTCTAGTGAGAACACCCTCAGAGATTGGTCCAATGATGTTCTCCACAGGATGATTCTTAGATGACTTAAATCCCATGTTTGGTTCATCTTGAATTTGGGAAGGCAGATTAGAAAGGTGATCGACAGGGATTGAGGAGCTGGATGGATCATTTGCAGACTGTTGTGCTGAAGATGTTTCTTCTGAAACTGGAGTACTTTCAGGAGATGGTGTAGTTTCAACAGTTGCATCACCATTTGTGGACTGAAGAGGAACAATTGGATCAGCTACGAGTGGAGAAAATCGAGTGGTGAAAGGTGCAGCATCGTCTTCAGAAGAGTAAAGAGTATCTTCAAGAGGAGAAGGATCGGCTGCTTGATTGTCAAATGATTGTTCTTCAATGATACTGAAATTGTTGAAAACAACATCCACGTCAAAGAACCAGTCAGGACCGACTCCTGTGTTAGTAGAGTTGGATTCCTGCCAATCAACATAGAAAGATTCGAGAACCATTTTGGTTCGTTTGTTGTATACTCTATAAGCCTTTTGACTTGAAGAGTATCCAACAAAGAAGCACTCATCTCCAACTGCATCAAATTTCATTATGTTCTCGTAGTTGTTTAGCAGCGTACATGAGCATCCAAATGGCCTGAAGTAGTCAATCAGAGGTTTTCTTTTAAAAAGCAATTCATAACCTGTTTTCCCGCGCGTTTTCACAATTAAGACTCTGTTAAGAACATAACACGCGGTATTCACAGCCTCAGCCCAGAAGATAATCGGCAATTTGGAGTCGATTAGCATGGTTCTGGCCGCTTCAATAAGTGTACGATTCTTCCTTTCAGCAACGCCATTCTGTTGAGGAGTTCTCGTAGCACTGTACTGAAGATGAATTCCTTTGTTGTTGCAGAAAGTCACGAAGCTTTGATTTTTGAATTCAGTTCCGTGATCGCTTCTGATTGATCTAACTTTTGTCTTTACTATGTTCTCAATGAGAGGAACAAACAGCATCAATATCTCGGCAGCTTCACTTTTGTATTCTAAGAAGTACACCCATGTAAAATGAGAAAAGTCATCTGTTATCACCAAACAATAAGATTTTTTAGCTAAACTTTTAACACTAATAGGACCGAAAAGATCCATATGCAATAGTTGAAGAGGTGAGTCTATAGAGTTCACTGTTTTGGACTTGTGCGATTTCTTGTGTTGTTTTCCTTTGGCACATGCTAAACATTTTTCAGAAAAAGGGAATTCCTTGGAAGGAAGACCTCTGACAAGATTTAATTTTGAAAGTTTGTTAATGTTTTTAAAGTTAACATGTCCTAATCGCCTGTGCCATAACAGTGACTCTGACTCGGATGCTTTAGAAATTAAGCATGTCATTTGACATTCTGATTTAGCATCTCTCATATTTATCACATATGTGTTATTCTGTCTAGGAGCTTTTAGCATGATCATATTGGTGGGCGGAATGAATCCAGACTTCAGAAAGATGCATTCCATGTCATTGAATAACACAGATATCCCTTTGTCGCAGACTTGTGATACGCTCAACAGGTTGTAGCACAATTCTGGAACATAATTCACATGTTCTAATGTCAGTGCGTCAGAGACCACATCTCCTATTCCTACAATCTTCCCGCCCTTTTCATTTCCGGCGAAAGCAACGAACTCTCCATCAATAAATCTATAGTTCTTGAGAAGTTCCTTTAGACCAGTCATGTGTCCAGAAGCCCCGCTATCAACATGCCATAGATATCTCATCAGTGTGATCAGCCATTTCTGTAACTTATTCTGAAATACAAAAGAAAAACATAAGAAATACACATATAAATACAAGAGACTCTATGTACAATCACGACTCAAACCTTTACTTAGTTGACTTTGGGAATCCAGGTTTGGTTTAGTTTTGATCTATCGTGATTTTCACCCAAAACTGACTCTTGTCTTTTCAAAAATTTTATGGTTTTATCAAAGATTTTTACTGTTTCTTGAAGGTTTTTAATCTGATCAGAAAGACAGTTTAGTGCTTTGACATCACTGAATTTTAAATGACATGTTTTAACCACATGACCCTCATTTCCACATCTAAAGCATTTTGAGTGCTTTGGCTTGATCTTTGGAGAGGGTCTGATGATGATGGTTGTGAGGCTCTTTTCTTAATCTTGCTTGAGCATGAGCCTTCATTGGAACATGGTTCATCAATGTTGTTGTTGCTTGATCCCTCATTTGTGTTGCGGTCTAGCTCGCTAATGTCACTTTCTGTATCACTCTGTGATTCTTCAGGAATTGAGTTATCTGTTTCACTTTGTGATTCTTCAGAACATGACATATCTGTTGATGATGGAGTAAACTCTGGAATTTCTTCAGTAAGAAATTTCCCGAACCTGTTTCTTTTTAGTTCTGGTACAAACGGAGATGGTCTATATACATTTTCATTATCAGAGAATGCATCATTAAGATCAACACAAACTGGCATAACATTGTCAACACAAATATCTGAGAGTTTGATAGGATTCTTCCTATCATCAGGGTCCACAACGCCCTTTAAATCAAGTTTAGAAGTTAATGTAGTACAGTCATCCGACCTAGATAAACTATTATAGTTATCCATCCTAGATAAACTATTACAATCATCCAGTTTAGTTTAGTTATTACATTCATCCGAATTCAAAATAGTATTAGACTTGTCATGACTCCAGATGAACCAATTCACTGTAGAGTAATTGGCACCTGGGTGACCTAACCCCATCGTTTTTCCACCACAACTCTCATCATCGTCCACCTGATCCTGTTGGGTCATATCTGCACTGCTTTTACTTATATTAGAGTTTGACTCAGATTTGACACATTCTTTTTCAAAAAGATCATTTTTTGGATGTGGTTTTGGAATGGGTATATATTCACTTTTGCTCAAAGGTAAAAACAGAGATTTTACAATTCCCTTTTTATCCTTATACCCAATTCCATCTTTGACGAATGATTTCCTTGAACAATCAAGGATATCTGTATGAGCATGCTTGCATACATTCCATTTGTCCACAACAATTTGGAGATGATTTGTTTCATTTCTAGATTTTTCTAGTTTTTCTGTTAAGTCATTTATTAAAAAATCTTTTCTCAAAACAAATTCTTTTAGAGTTTGCATTTCAGCTATAGTTGCATTTATCTTTCGCTGATATGCTAACTCATTGTCTTTCATTTCAGTGTTGATTTTTCGGATGTCATCCATTTCTCTTAAAATTTTCCTATTGTGGGACAAACAGTAAGCAACAGCTGTAACACACCTTGGTGAGCACAGCTTTGATTTTATTTCAAGAGGAATACTTACCAGATCTCTTTCCTCAGCTGTCTTGGGCACGTTCTGCAGCTTCTCATTTGCTTTGCTGGTGGAGGTCTTCTCAGCTACGAGTGCTTCCTCAGATGCGGCTTCTTTTCCTTTATCAGCCACTAGCACTCCTCTCAGACCTGCATTCTCCAGCGTTCCACTCTTTGGCATCTCCGCCGACGGCCCTTCCAGAGAGTTCACGCCGTGTGTGGATTTGGTGCAGATTTTGGCCATCAAAGCCTTGTTTACATCAGCTTCAACCGCAGCAGCCTCCTCTCCCCAATCAAAGTCCTCAACCACCAACGCCTTTTGCTGATTCGCTTCCCTTCCATCAGTTATGGCTACCATCCTTTTTGCCGGCTTGATTTCTGCTTGACTTACAGTGGGGCACTCATACTTGAAGTGCCCAAGAGTCTTGCAGTTGTAGCATCTGATCTTAGACTTATCAAAGCCCGCTTTTCCCATACCAACTCTTCGACCAGTTCTATCTTGAAACCTCTTCACCCTCAGAGTAATCATTGCCATCTGCCATTTCAAATCCATTTCCTCCATATCATCTGGGTCAACCTGATACATGTCCTCAGGATTCATCATCTCACTCTTAATTTCACCTGTCCTCAAAGCCTCAAAGCTAGACATGAAAGTGTTGAAGAGTTCAACATGTTCGTTTGCAAGCTTTGTAAGCTGTGGATTAAGTATCTTTGTAGCTGTGTCAGAGTATGAGACTGTCCTTCCTGAACTTGAACTACTACCACCCACTGCATCCACATATGCATGTGACGAGCTAGAACCCATGTTTCCAACGGGAGTCATTAATGAAAGATTCTTCATAGCCGTGGTGAGCACAGCTTTTGGAGTAGTCTGGTTCATCTCTCTTTTCGTGATGTCCATTTCGAAAGACTTTAGAGTGTTGATGAGATCAGCCAATGTAGATCAAGCATCTAGATACTCTTTTCTGATCAACATGCACTGTATGCTCCATTCTTTGGGCAGGGAGTCGAGCAGTTTCTTGATGGAATTTCGGTTGTTAATGGGAATTCCTGCCTTCTTCATCTTGGTTAACATACTCATGAATCTTTCGATATGTGAGCTCAAGCTTTCACCACGAATGCTACCGAACATGTCATATTCTTTCTGCACCATATCTTGCTTATATTGGCGCATCTCTTCATTCCCTTCATAGTACTCATTTAACGCAAACCACAGATCGTGCGCAGTGCCATACTCCTCAAACATGTTATAAACATCGTTTGATAAGGCCATGGTAAGGGCACCATAAGCCTTATGGTCTCTCTGAAGTAGCTGTTTATCGACGTCAGTGTAAGTGGTTGGATCAGGGTTAAACTCTTCTCCTGTGGCAGTGGTTCTCCTTGGAATGTGTGGACCTAACTGGATAGAAGTCCATTGGGTGAAGTCCGTGACATAAAAGAACGACCTCATTCGATTCTTCCAAGTTCCGTAATGTTCCACACCTTTTAACTTAGGAACTCTAGTTGTTGTTCCGGTTTCAAGTTCTTGTTGAGTTATAGGATTTACAGTTGAGTGGTTATCGTTACCGGCCATGATTTAAGTTAATTTTAAGAGTTTGGTTTATCAGATTTTATAGTTAACAGTCCAAAAAATTTGTCCACAGTCCTTAAGTGCGCAACAAGTACGCAATAGTCCAGATCAAGTACGCAGCTCCTGTAACAATGTAAACAACCTTGTCAAGATGTGTGTCTGTTGATAAGTACGCAGTCTTGCAAGCACAAGTGTGGCCGTTGTTTCTTGATAAGTGCGCAGGTCAGTCAACACTTGGGCATGATAAGTGCTCAGTTTTGACTGATCAGTCTGCGTACTAAATGAAGTACGCAGACACTTAAACTCTCGTTTAAGATTTAAGTGCGCAGAAACCCTAGCCAAGTACTCAAAACCACACTTCTCAATAAGTGCGCACAACACCAAGATTTCTGTTTAAGTGCGCAGAAACCCTAGTTAAGTGCTCAAGACAATGCAAAGCAATAAGTATGCACAGACCTAGTTGCGTACT